>OX463242.1:94172726-94772726 GCA_949820135.1 Sylvilagus floridanus
ATTGTAACACCATACAAAAATATGTTTAGGCAGAGTATTCATAATAAAAATATAAAATACAGTAAATTGGCATTTCAAGCTTAGAAATCTACAGGCAACACGACAAAGATAAGGTTATGTGTTTTGGAAAATGAAATGTAATACTTTTCCAGAGGGGACAGCTCTGAATTCCCTCCAAATCGAGTGTGAATGGGATTTTCAGGTGTATTCAATCGGCAGCATTCAGGTCTCCTGCTAGGCAATTGCCTAAATTTGTTCTGGGTTTGTGTTTGTTTTACCTTCTTCCTATCCAAATTTGTATTCTGACACCATACGAAAATGAGTTTACTCAGAGTATCCATATTGCAATAATAAAAAAAGCAAATCGGGGTTTCATGCATAGAAATCTACAGGCAACAAGACCAAGATGAGATTTTGTGTTTTGGAAAATGAAATACAACACTTTTGCCGAGGGGACAGCACTGAATTCCCTCCAAATCGAGTGTGAATGGATTTTCATGTGTATTCAATCGACAGCATTCAGGTCTCATGCCTGGCAATTGCCTCAGTTTGTTCTGGGTTTGTGTTTCTTTTGCCTTCTTCCTTCCTGCATTTTGTATACTGACACCATACAAAAATGAGTTTAGGCAGAGTATTCATTAAGTATACAAAACTCAGGAAATTGGCATTTTATGCTTAGAAATCTACAGGCAACATGACCAAGATAAGGTTATGTGTTTTGGAAAATGAAATATAACCCTTTCCAGAGGAGACAGCTCTGAATTCCCTCTAAATCGAGTGTGAATGGTGTTTTCAGGTGTATTCAATCAGCAGCATTCAGGTCTCCTGCTAAGCAATTGCCTAAATTTGTCTGGGTTTCTGTTCCTGTTAGGTTTTTCCTTTCCAAATTTTTTATTCGGACACCATACAAAAATGAGGTTAGGCAGAGTATCCTTAAAGCAATAAATAACACAGGATGTGGCTTTTCATTCTTAGAAATCTAAAGGCAACACGACCAAGATGTGTTTTTGTGTTTTGGAAAATGAATTGTAACACTTTTGCCAAGGGGACAGCTCTGAATTCCCTCCAAATCAAGTGTGAATGGGATTTTCAGGTGTATTCAATCGGCAGCATTCAGGTCTCCTGCTAGGCAATTGCCTCAATTTGTTCTGGGTTTGTGTTTGTTTTGCCTTCTTCCTTTCTGAATGTTGTATTCTGACACCATACAAAATGAGGTTATGCAGAATATCAATAAAGCAATAAAAAACACTGCAAATTCGTGTTTCACACTTGGAAATCTACAGGCAAACCAACCAAGATGAGTTTTGTGTTTTGGTAAATGAAATATAACTCTTTTGCTGAGCGGAAAGCTCTGAATTCCCTCCAAATCGAGTGTGAATGGGAATTTCAGTGGTATCCAATCATCAGCATTCAGGTATCTTGATTGACAATTGCTTCAATTTGTTCTGGGTTAGTGTTTTTTTTTGCCTTCTTCCCTTCCAAATATTGTATCTGATACCATACAAAAATGAGGTTAAGCAGAGTATCTATAAAGCAATAAATAACACAGCAAATTGGCGTTTCACCCTTAGAAAACTACAGGGAACACGACCCAGATGAGGTTTTGTGTTTTGGAAAATGAAATACAACTCTTTTGCCAAGCGGAAAGCTCTGAATTCCCTCCAAATCGAGTGTGAATGGGATTTTCAGGTGTATTCAATCAGCAGCATTCAGGTCTCTTGATTGGTAATTGCCTCATTTGTACTGGGTTTGTGTTTGTTTTGCCTTCTTCCTTTCCAAATTTTGTATTCTGACACCATACAAAAGTGAGGTTAGGCAGCGTATCCATAATGAACTAAAAAACACAGCAAATTGGTGTTTCACGCTTAGAAATCTACAGGCAACAGGACCAAAATGATTTTTTATGTTTTGCAAAATGTAATATGACCTTTTCGCCATCTGGACAGCACTGAATTCCCTCCAAATTCAGTGCGAATTGGATTTTCAGGTGTATTCAATCAGTAGCATTCAGGTTTCTTTCTAGGCAATTGCCAAAATTTGGTCTGGGTTTGTGTTTTTTTTGCCTTCTTTCTTTCCAAATTTTGTATTCTGACACCATACAAAATGAGGTTAGGCAGAGTATCCATAAAGCAATAAAAAACACTGCAATTTCATGTTTCACACTGAGAAATCTACAGGCAACACGAGCAAGATGAGTTTTTGTGTTTTGGAAAATGAAATATAACTCTTTTGCCGAGGGGACAGCTCTGAATTCTCTCCAAATCGAGTGTGAATGGGATTTCAGGTCTATTCAATCCGCAGCATTCAGGTCTCTTGATTGGCAATTGCCTAAATTTGTTCTGGGTTTGTGTTTGTTTTGCCTTCTTCCTTTCCAAATTTTGTATCCTGGCAGCATAGAAAAATGATGTTAGGCAGCGTATCCATAATGCAATAAAACACAGCAAATTGGCATTTCACGCTTATATATGTACAGGCAACACAAGCAAGATGAGGTTTTGTGTTTTGCAAAATATAATGTAAACCTTTTGCGGAGGGGAAAGCTCTGAATTCCCTCGAAATCGAGTGTGAATTGGATTTTCAGGTGTATTCAATCATCGGCATTCAGGTCTCTTGACTGGAAATTGCCTCAATTTGTTCTGGGTTTCTCTTCAATGTACATTCTTACTTTCCAAATTTTGGATCCTAACACCATACAAAAATGAGGTTAAGCAGAGTATCCATATTGCAATAAAAAACCAAGCAAATTGGGCTTCCATGCTTAGAAATCTACAGGCAACAAGACCAAGATGAGTTTTTGTGTTTTGGAAACTGAAACATAACTCTTTGCCGAGGGGACAGCTCTGAATTCCCTCCAAATCGAGTGTGAATGGGATTTTCAGGTGTATTCTATCGATAGCATTCATGTCTCCTGCTAGGCAATTGCCTAAATTTGTTCTGGGTTTGTGTTTGTTTTGCCTTCTTCCTTTCTCAAATTTGTATTCTGACACCATACGAAAATGAGTTTAGGCAGAGTACTCATGATAAAATAAAAAACACAGTAAATTGGTATTTCATGATTAAAAATCTACAGGCAAACGACCAAGATATTGTTATGTGATTTGGAAAATGAAATACAACACTTTTGCCAAGGGGACAGCCCTGAATCCCCTCCAAATCGAGTGCGAATGGATTTTCAAGTGTATTCAATCGACAGCATTCAGGTCTCCTGCTAGGCAATTGCCTCAATTTGTTCTGGGTTTGTGTTTGTTTTGCCTTCTTCCTTCCTGAATTTTGTATTCTGACACCATACAAAAATGAGGTTAGGCAGAGTATTGATAATAAAATACAAAACACAGGAAATTGGCATTTCATGCTTAGAAATCTACAGGCAACTCGACCAGGATAAGGATATGTGCTTTTTGGAAAATGAGATTAAGCCTTTCCAGAGGGGACAGCTCTGAATTCCCTCTAAATCAAGTGTGAATGGTGTTTTCAGGTGTATTCAATCAGCAGCATTCAGGTCTCATGCCTGGCAATTGCCTCAGTTTGTTCTGGGTTTGTGTATGTTTTGCCTTCTTCCTTTCCTAATTTTGTATTCAGACAACAAACAAAATGAGGTTAGGCAGAGTATCCATAAGGAAATAAAAAACAGTGCAAATTAGTGTTTCATGCTTAGAAGTGTACAAGCAACATGACCAAGATGATATTTTGTGTTTTGGAAAATGAAATAAAATTCTTTTGCTGAGGTGAAAGCTCTGAATTCCATCCAATCGAGTGTGAATCAGATTTTCAGGTGTATTCAATCATCAGCATTCAGGTTTCTTTCTAGGCAATTGGATACATTTGATCTGGGTGTGTGTTTGTTTTGCCTTCTTCCTTTCAAAATTATGTAATCTGACACCATACAAAAATGAGGTTAGGCGGAGTATCCATAATGCAATAAAAAGCAAAGTAAATTGGCGTTTCATTCTTAACAATCTACAGGCAACAGGACCAATACGAGGTTTTGTGTTTTGGAAAATGAAATATAACTCTTTTGCCGAGGGGACAGCTCTGAATTCCCTCCAAATCGAGTGTGAATGGGATTTTCAGGTGTATTCACTCAGAAGCATTCAAGTCTCTTGATTGGCAATTGCCTAAATTTGTTCCGAGTTTGAGTTTGTTTTGGCTTCTTCTTTCCAAATTTTGTATTCTGACACCATGCAATCATGAGGTTAGGCAGTGTATTTAAATGAAATAAAAAACACAGTATATTGGTGTTTCACGCTTAGAAATCTACAGGCAACAGACCAAGACGAGGTTTTGTGTTTTGGGAAATGTAATGTAACCCTTAGGCAAGGAGACAGCCCTGGATTCCCTCCAAATTCAGTGTGAATCGGATTTTCAGGTATATTCAATCAGCAGCATTAAGGTCTCTTGAATCGCAATTGCCTCAATTTGCTCTATGTTTATGTTTGTTTGGCCTTCTTGCTTTCCAAATTTTGTATTCTGACACCATGCAAACATGAGGTTAGGCGGTGTATTCATAATGAAATAAAAAACACAGCAAGTTGGCGTTTCACACTTAGAAATCCACAGTGAACACCACGAAGATAAGGTCTTGTGTTTTGGAAAATGAAATACACCCCCCCCTTTTTTTTTTATAACGCTTTTATTTAAAGAATATAAATTTCCAAAATACAGCTTATAGATTACAATGGCTTCCCCCCCATAACTTCCCTCCCACCCGCAACCCTCCCCTTTCCCACTCCCTCTCCCCTTGCTTCACATCAAGATTCATTTGCAATTCGCTTTATATACAGAAGATCAGTTTACTATATATTAAGTAAAGATTTCAACAGTTTGCCCTCACATAGCAACACAAAGTGAAAAATACTGTTGGAGTACTAGTTATAGTATTAATTCACAATGTATAGCACATTAAGGACAGAGATCCTACATGACATATATTTTTAAAATTGATTAATTTTCTATGCAATTTCCAAGTTAACACCAAGATTTTTAAATCATTTTTAATTATCTATATACAGAAGATTGATTCAGTATATACTAAGTAAAGATTTCATCAGTTTGCACCCACACAGAAACACAAAGTGTAAAATACTGTTTCAGTACTAGTTATAGCATTACTTCACATTGGACAACACATTAAGGACAGATCCCACATGAGATGTAAGTACAGTGACTCCTGAAGTTGATTTAACAATTTGACACTCTTGTTTATGGTGTCAGCAATCTCCCTAGGCTCTAGTCATGAGTTGCCGAGGCTATGGAAGCCTTTAGGGTTCGCCGACTTCGATCTTATTCCGACAGGGTCATAGTCAAAGTGGAGGTTCTCTCCTCCCTTCAGAGAAAGGTACCTCCTTCTTTGATGGCCCCGTTCGTTCCACCGGGATCTCACTCATAGAGATATTTCATTTAGGTCTTCTTTTTTTTCCAGAATGTCTTGGCTTTCCATGCCTACAATATTCTCATGGGCTCTTGAGCCAGATCTGAATGCCTTAAGGGCTGATTCTGAGGCCAGAGTGCTATTTAGGACATCTGCCATTCTATGAGTCTGCTGTGTATCTCGCTTCCCATGTTGGATCATTCTTTCCCTTTTTGATTCTATCAGTTAGTATTAGCAGACACTAGTCTTGTTTGTGTCAGACCTTTGACTCTTAGACCTATCAGTGTGATCAATTGTGAACTGAAATTGATCACTTGGACTAGTGAGATGGCCTTGGTATATGCCACCTTGATGGGATTGTATTGGAATTCCCTGGCACAATTCTAACTCCATCATTTGGGGCAGTTCCGATTGAGCATGTCCCAAATTGTACATCTCCTCCCTCTCTTATTCCCACTCTTATATTTCACAGGGATCACTTTTCAGTTAAAATTTAAACACCTAAGAATAATTGTTTGTTAATTACAGAGTTCAACCAATAGTACTAGAATAAAAAAAATTACTAAAATAGATAAAGTATTACATTGTACAACAACAGTCAGCACAAGAACTGATCAAGTTACTGTTTCTCATAGTGTCCATTTCACTTCAATAGTTTTCACCTTTGGTGCTCAATTAGTTGTCACCGATCAGGGAGAACATATGATATTTGTCCCTTTGGGACTGGCTTAATCCACTCAGCATGATGTTATCCAGATTCCTCCATCTTATTGCAAATCACCGGATTTCATGGTTTTTGACTGCTGTATATTATTCTATAGAGCACATGTCCCATAATTTCTTTATCCAAATGTATGCTTTGAATTCCCTGTGATCTTTTGCTGTGAGGTTCCCTTCGTTTATCTTCTTTCATGTTGATGGCCGTGTTTGTGTGTTTCTGTGTGTAACACATCTTTAAGTATCTTTTGCAGGGCTGGACGAGTGGCAACAAATTCTTTCAATTTTTGTTTGTTATGAAAGGTCTTTATTTCACCTTCATTCACAAATGAGAGCTTGGCAGGATATAATATCCTGGGCTGGCAGTTTTTCTCTCTAAGTACCTGGGCTATGTCTAGCCATTCCCTTCTAGCTTGTAGGGTTTCTGATGAGAAGTCTGCCGTGAGTCTAATTGGAGATCCTCTGAGTGTAATTTGACGTTTCTCTCTTGCGCATTTTAGGATCTTTTCTTTCTGTTTCACTGTGGTGAGTTTAATTACAACGTGTCGTGGTGAGGACCTCTTTTGGTCATGTTTATTAGGGGTTCTATGAGCTTCCTGTACTAGGATGTCTCTGTCCTTCTCCAAAACTGGGAAATTTTCTGCTATTATCTCACTAAAAAGGCATTCTAATCCTTTCTCCCTCTCCATGCCTTCAGGAACTCCTAGAACTCGAATGTTGGTTTTTTTAATAGTATCCTGTAGATTCCCAACAATATTTTTTAGATTTCGAATTTCCTCTTCTTGTCTTTGGTTTGACTGTATAGTTTCCTGTGCTCTGTTTTCTAAGTCCGATATTCTCTCTTCTGCCTCACCCATTCTGTTTGTAAGGCTCTCTAATGTGTTTTTCATTTGATGTATTGAATTCTTCACTTCATTATGATTTCTCGTCACTATCACAGTTTCATGTTCTACTAGTTGTTTCATTTCAGCTTGATTCCTCCTTAATATTTCATTTTCACGAGAGAGATTTTCTACCTTGTCCATTAAGGATTTCTGTAGTTCAAGAATTTGTTTTTGAGTACTTCTTAGTGTTCTTATCAATTTTGTGAGATTCGCTTCTTGCATCTCTTCTATCTCATCATCTTCGTAATCTTGAATTGGGGTGTCTTTTTCATTTGGGGATGCCATAGTGTCTTCCTTGTTCTTATTACCTTGGTTTTTGCGTTTGTTGTTTGGCATATTGGTTTCTTCGCTGTGGTGTTTTTTTCTTGTTATACTATGACTCTAGATTAAGTGGACTGTCTGCTTTTGATGGAGCCTTAGAGGCTTGAGATGGGTGTGGCCTGAGAGCTCTGTTTGGTTCCTCAGGGTTGAGGGTGTGTCAAAGGAGACACTCCCAGGTTAGGCATGGTAAATCTCTCTCTGTTACTTTTTTTTTTTTGGTTCAAAAGGAAAGTAATTCCACACAGCTGAATGGAATTGGGGGTAGTTAGCAGGCGAATGATATACCCACAGGAACCAGAGATCGGAAGCTCTTTCCCAAGGACCAGAGAAGGAATCTTTGCGGCCCTTTGTGTGGGCTGAGATTCTCCTGTAGTCTCCCACTGGGCTGCCAAGGCTACTGAACTGTAGCGTCTCTGGAGAGTACTCACATAAATTCGTGATTTCCGTGAGTTCTCTCCCCCACCGTCTCTTTTTTCACAGTCTCAGTTCATTAGCACCACACATTCATTAGGTTCTAATCTCCTGTTATTTCACCCCTCCCACCCAGAGTCAGGTTTTTCTGCTAGGCTCGGGGCCCGTGCCGACCCGAGGTCGCCCTGCATATGACGTATTCCAAAATGGCACCTGCTCTTTGTCTTGCTCACCTTTGAGAGGTGAGTGGAGAGAGAGAAGCTCGTGTCCGTATGGGTCACTTTTTTTTTCCCCTCTCTCTCTCTCTCTCTTCTAGTTAGCCTGGTGAATTTTCCCCGCAGGGTTTCAAGCCTTGTTCGCTCTAGGCTCCCTTTTCTGCTTCCCTGCTGGTATATCGGGCTATTGAGTTTCTGCTCACCTCGCGTTCCAGCGCTGGTGTGTTGAATCTGCTGCTGGTGTCCCAAACTGCAGGCTCCCACGCTCTCCACGCAGGTCCACTGTGAATCACCAGTTCTGGAAGGGTTTCCTCTGCTGTTTCATCCCCTACTCTTCCTTGAACCTGCAGTATCTCCACTTTTATTAAACTGTCTCTCCCCAGACTATTGGTGTGCTCCCTTCCTATTCCGCCATCTTGCCGCTCTCTTGAAATACACCCCTTTTGATGAGGGGACAGCACTGAATTCTGTCAAAATCGAGTTTGACTCGGATTTTCACGTGAATTCAATCAGCAGCAATCATGTTTCTTTCTAGGCAATTGGCTAAATTCGATCTGGGTGTGTGTTTGTTTTGCCTTCTTCCTTCATTCTGTTTTGGGAAATGGAATACAACCCTTTTTTCCTAGGGGACAGCACTGAATTCCATCCAAATTCAGTGTGAATGGGCTTTTCAGGTGTATTCAATCGGCAGCATTCAGGTTTCTTGAATTCCAATTGCTTCAATTTGCTCTATGTTTGTGTTTGTTTGGCCTTCTTGATTTCCGAATTTTATAGTGTGACGCGATACAAAAATGAGGTTAGCAGTGCATTCATAATGAAATGAAAAACACAGCAAATTGGCATTTTACATTAGAAATCTACAGGCAACAGGAGCAAGAAGAGGTATTGTGTTTTGGAAAATGAAATATAACACTTTTGCCGAGGGGAAAGCTCTGAATTCCCTCCAAGTTGACCGTGAATCAGATTTTCAGGTGTATTCAATCGGTAGCATTCAGGTCTCTTGATTGGCAATTGCCTAAATATGTTCTGGGTTTCTGTTTGTTTTGCCTTCTTCCTTTCCGAATTTTGTATTCTGACACCATGCAAACATGAGGTTATTCAGAGTATCCATAATGAAATAAAAAACTCAGAAATTGGCGTTTCACGCTTAGAAATCTACAGGCAACATGACCAAGATGATTTTTTGTGTTTTGCAAAATGCAATGTGATCCTTTTGCCGTGTGGACAGCACTGAATTCCCTCCAAATTCAGATTGACTCGGATTTTCCAAGTGTATTCAATCAGCAGCATTCAGGTTTCTTTCTAGGCAATTGCCAAAATTTGTTCTGGGTTTGTGATTGTTTTGCCTTCTTCCTTTCCAAATTTTGTATTCAGACAACAGACAAAATGAGGTTAGGCAGACTATCCATAAAGCAATAAAAAACAGTGTAAATTCGTGTTTCATGCTTAGAGGTGTACAGGCAACACGACGAAGATGATGTTTTGTGTTTTGGAAAAGGAAATATAATTCTTTTCCGAGGGGAAAGCTCTGAATTCCCTCCAAATGGAGTGTGAATGGGATTTTCACGTGTATTCAATCAGCAGCAATTAGGTATCTTTCTACGCAATTGGCTAAATTTGATCTGGATTTCTGTTTCTTTTGCGTTCTTCCTTTCCGAATTTTGTATTCTGACCCATACAAAAATGAGGTTAGGCAGAGTATCCATAATGAAATAAAAAACACAGCAAATTGGCATTTCACGCTTGGAAATCTGTAGGCAACATGACCAAGATGATTTTTTGTGTTTTGCAAAATGCAATGTCACCCTTTTGCCATGTGGACAGCACTGAATTCCCTCCAAATTCAGTGTGAATCGGATTATCAGGTGTATTCGATCAGCAGCATTCAGGTCTTGATTGGCCATTGTCTCAATTTGTTCTGGGTTTGTGTTTATTTTGCCTTCTTCCTTTCCTAATTTTGTATTCAGTCAACAAACAAAATGAAGTTAGGCAGAGTATCCATAAAGCAATAAAAAACAGTGCAAATTCGTGTTTCATGCTTAGAAGTGTACAGGCAACACGACCAAGATGATGTTTTGTGTTTTGGAAAATGAAATATAACTCTTTTGCTGAGGGGAAAGCTCTGAATTCCCTCCAAATTGAGTGTGAATTGGATTTTCTGGTGTATTCAATCAGCAGCAATCAGGTTTTTTCTAGGCAATTGTCCAAATTTGTTCTGGGTTTGTGTTTCTTTTGCCTTCTTCCTTTCTGAATTTTGTTTTCTTACACCATAGAAAAATGAGTTTCGGCGGTGTATTCATAATGAAATAAAAAACACAGTAAATTGGGGTTTCATGCTTAGAAATCTACAGACAACACGACCAAGATGAGGTTTTGTGTTTTGCAAAATATAATGTAACCCCTTTGCCGAGGGGACAGCCATGAATTCCCTCCGAATTGAGTGTGAATTGGATTTTCGGGTGAATTCAATCAGCAGCATTCAGGTTTCTTTCTAGGCAATTGTCTCAATTAGTTCTGGGTTTGTTTTTGTTTTGCCTTCTTCATTTAAAAACTTTGTATTCTGACACCACAGAAAAATGAGTTTCGACTGAGTATTCATAATAAAATACAAAACACAGGAAATTTGCGTTTCACTCTTAGAAATCTACAGGCAACACGAGCAAGATGAGGTTTTGCGTTTTGGAAAATGAAATATAACACTTTTGCCGAAGGGACAGCCCTGAATTCCCTCCAAATTGAGTGTGAATGGAATTTTCAGGTGTATTCAATCAGCATCATTCAGGTCTCCTGATTTTCAATTGTCTCAATTTGTTCTGAGTTTGTGTTTGTTTTGCCTTCTTCCTTTTGGAATTTTGAATTCTGACAACATAGAAAAATGAGGTTCGGCGGTGTATTCTTAATGATATATGAAACACAGTAAATTGGCATTTCATGCTTCGAAATCTACAGGCAACATGACAAAGATGAGGTTTTGTGTTTTGGAAAATGAAGTATAACTCTTTTGCCGATGGGAAAGCTCTGAATTCCCTCCATATTGAGGGTGAATGGGATTTTCAGGGGTATTCAGTCGGTAGCATTCAGGTCTCCTGCTATGAAATTGCTAAATTTGTTCTAGGTTTGTTTTGTTTTGCCTACTTTCTTTCTGAATGTTGTATTCTGACACCATACAAAAATGAGGTTAGGCAGAGTATCCATAATGAAATAAAAAACAAAGCAAATTGGTATTTTATGCTTAGAAATCTACAGGCAACATGAACAAGATGAGGGTTTGTGTTTTGGAAAATGAAATATAACTCTTTTGCCGAGGGGACAGCTCTGAATTCCCTCCACATCCAGTCTGAATGGGATTTTCAGGTGTATTCAATCAGTGGCATTTATGTTTCCTTCTAGTCAATTGCTTAAATTTGTTCTGGATATGTGTTTGTTTTGCCTTCTTCCTTTCCAAATTTTGTATTATGACACCATAGAAAAATGAGGTTAGGCAGAGTATCCATAATGCAATAGAAAACACAGGAAATTGGCGTTTCATGCTTAGATATGTACAGGCAAAACAAGCAAGATGAGATTTTGTGTTTTGCAAAATATAATATAACCCTTTTGCCGATTGGACAGCTCTCAATTCCCTCCAAATTGAGTGTGAATTGGATTTTCAGGTGTATTCAATCAGGAGCATTCAGGTTTCTTTCTAGGTAATTGTCTCAATTTGTTCTGGGTTTGTGTTTGTTTTTGCCTTCTTCGTTTAAAATTTTTGTATTCTGACACCATACAAAAATGAGGTTAGGCAGAGTATCCATAAAGCGATAACTAACACAGCAAATTGCGTTTCATGCTTAGAAATCTACAGGCAACAGGACTACCATGATTTTTTGTATTTTGGAAAATGAAATATAACTCTTTTGCCGAGGGGACAGCTCTGAATTCCCTCCAAATTTTGTGTGAATGGGAATTTCAAGTGTATTCAATCAGCAGCATTCAGGTTTCTTGAATGGCAATTGCCTCAATTTGTTCTTGGTTTCATTTATTTTGCCTTCTTCTTTTCCAAATTTTGTATTCTGACAACATAGGATAATGAGGTTCGTCGCTGTATTCTTAATGAAATACAAAACACAGTAAATTGTCGTTTCGTGCTTAGAAATGTACAGGCAACATGACCAAGATGAGGTTTTATGTTTTGCAAAATATAATGTAACCCTTTTGCTTAGGCGACAGATCTGAATTCCCTTCAAATCGAGTGTGAAAGGGATTTTCAGATGTAATCAATCTTCACCATTCAGGTCTCTTGATTGGCATTTGCCTCAATTTGTTCTGGGTTTGTGTTTGTTTTGCCTTCTTCGTTTAAAAATTTTGTATTCATATACCATACAAAAATGAGGTTATGCTGAGTATTCATAATGAAATACAAAACAAAGGAAATTGACGTTTCATGCTAAGAAATGTACAGGCAACACGACCAAGATGAGGTTTTGTGTTTTGGAAAATGAAATATAATTCTTTTGCCGAGGGTATAGCACTGAATTCCCTCCACATCGAGTGTGAAAGGGATTTTCAGGTTTCTTCAATCGGCAGCATTCAGGTCTCCTACTGGGCAATTCCTAAATTTGTTCTGGGTTTGGTTTTGTTTTGCCTACTTCCTTTCAGAATTTTGTATTCTGACACCATACAAAAATGAGGTTAGGCTGAGTATCCATAAAGCAACAAAAATAAAGCAAATTTGCATTTCATGCTTAGAAATCTGCAGGCCACACAACCAAGATGAGGTATTGTGCTTTGGAAAATGAAATGTAACATTTTTGCTGATGGGACAGCTCTGAGTTGCCTCTAAATCGAATATGAATGTTATTTGCAGGTGAATTCAACCAGCAGCATTCAGGTCTCTCGATTGGCAAATGCCTAAATTTTTTCTAAGTTTCTGTTTGTTTTGCTTTTTTCTTTTCAGAATTCTGTATTCTGAAAACTTACAAAAATGAGTTTAGGCAGAGTATTCATAATGAAATAAAAAACAAAGCAAATTGGCGTTTCATGCTTAGAAATCTACAGGCAACATGACCAATAAGAGGTAATATGTTTGGAAAATGAAATGTAATCCTTTTCCAGAAGGGGCAGCTCTGAATTCCCTCCAAATCGAGTGTGAATGAGATTTTCAGGTGTATTCAATCGTCAGCATTCAGGTCAACTGCTACGTAATTGCCTAAACTTGTTCTGGGTTTGTGTTTGCTTTACCTTCTTGCTTTCCAAATTTTGTATTCTGACACCATACAAAAATGAAGTTAGGCAGAGTATCCATATTGCATTAAAAAATCCTGCAAATTCGTGTTTCATGCATAGAAATCTACAAGCAACAAGACCCAGATGAGGATTTCTGTTTTGGAAAATGAAATATAACTCTTTTGCCAAGAGGACAGCTCCTAATTCCCTCCACATCGAGTGTGAATGGGGTTTTCAGGTGTATTCAATCGGCAGCATTCAGGTCTCTTAATTGGCAATTGCCTCAATTTGTTCTGGGTTTGTGTTTTAGGCAGAGTATTCATAATGAAATTTAAAAAAAGCAAATTGGCATTTCATGCTTAGAAATCTGCATGCAACACGACCAAGATGTGTTTTTGTGTTTTGGAAAATGAAATGTAACACTTTTGCCGAGGGTACAGCTCTGAATTCCCTCCAAATCATGTGTGAATGGGATTTTCAGGTGCATTCAATCGGCAGCATTCAGGTCTCTTTATTGGCAATTGCCAAAATTTTTTCTGGGTTTCTGTTTTGTTACCTTTTTCCTTTCTGTATTTTGTATTCTGACACCACACAAAAACGAGTTTAGGCAGAGTATTCATAAGGAAATAAAAAACAAAGCAAAATGGCGTTTCATGCTTAGAAATCTACAGGCAACAGGACCAAGATGAGGTTTTGTGTTTTGGAAAATGAAATGTAAATATTTGCCAAGTGGAGAGGTCAGAATTCCCTCCAAATCGAGTATGAATGAGATTTTTAGGTGCCTTCATTCAGCAGCATTCTGGTCTCTTGATTGAATAATTGCCTAAATTTCTTCTTGGTTTCTCTTTGCTTTGCCTACTTCCTTTCTGAATTTTGTATTCTGACACCATACAAAAACGAGTTTTGGTAGAGTATTCATAATGAAATAAAAAGCAAAGCAAATTGGCGTTTCATGCTTAGAAATCTACAGGCAAAATGACCAAGATAATGTTATGTGTTTTGGCAAATGAAATGTAACTCTTTTGCTGAGGACAATGCTCTGAATTCCCTCCAAATCATGTGTGAATGGGAATTTCAAGTGTATTCAATCAGCAGCATTCAGGTCTCCTGGTAGGCAATTGCCTAATTTTGTTCTGGGTTATTGTTTGTTTTGCCTTCTTCCTTTCTGAATTTTGCATTCTGACACCATACAAAAATGAGTTTAGGCAGAGTATTCATAATAAAATACAAAACACAGTAAACTTGCAATTCATGCTTAGAAATGTACAGGCAACACGACCAAGATGATTTTTGTATTTTGGAAAATGAAATGTAACCCTTTTCCAGAGGGTCAGCTCTGAATTCCCTCTAAATTGAGTGTCAATGGGATTTTCAGCTGTATAAAATCGTCAGCTTTCAGGTTTCTTGATTGTCAATTGCCTAAACATGTTCTGGGTTTGTGTTTGTTTTACTTTCTTCCTTTCTGAATTTTGTATTCTGAGCGCATACAAAAATGAGTTTAGGCAGAGTATTCATAATAATATACAAAACTCAGGAAATTGGCATTTTATGCTTAGAAATCTACAAGCAAAATGACCAAGATAAGGTTATGTGTTATGGAAAATGAAATGTAACCCTTTTCTAGAGGGGACAGCTCTGAATTCCCTTCAACTCGACCGTGAATGGGATTTTCATGAGTACTCCATCGGCAGCATTCAGGTCTCCTGCTCAGCAATTGCCTCAATTTGTCCTGGGTTTGTGCTTCTTTTGCCTTCTTCCTTTCTGAATTTTGTATTCTGACACCATACAAAAACGAGTTTAGGTAGAGTATTCATAATGAAATAAAAAACAAAGGAAATTGGCGTTTCATGCTTAGAAATCTACAGACAACACGAACAAGATAAGTTTATGTGTTTTGGAAAATTATATATAACTCTTTTGCCGAGGCGAAAGCTTTGAATTCCCTCCAAAATGTGTGTGAATGGGAATTTCAGTTGTATACAATCGGCAGCATTCAGGTCTCCTGGTAGGCAATTGCCTCAATTAGTTCTGGGTTTGTGTTTGTTTTGCCTTCTTTCTTTCTGAATTTTGTATTCTGACAACATACAAAAACGAGTTTAGACAGATTATTCATAATAAAATACGAAACACAGTAAACTTGCATTTCATGCTTAGAGATGTACAGGCAACAGGACTAACATAATTTTTTGTATCTTGGAAAATGAAATGTAACACTTTTGCCAATGGGACAGTTCTGAATCCCTTCCAAATTGAGTGTGAATGAGATTTCCAGGTGTATTCAATCCGCAGCATTCAGGTCTCCTGCTAGGCAATTGCCTCAATTAGTTCTGCGTTTGTGTTTGTTTTACCTTCTTCCTTTCTGAATGTTGTATTCTGACACCACACAAAACGTGTTTAGGCAAGGTATTCATAATAAAATACAAAACACAGTAAATTGGCATTTCATGCTTAGAAATCTACAGGCAACACAATCAAGATAAGGCTATGTGTTTTGGAAAATGAAATATAAATCTTTTGCCGAGGGGACAGCTCTGAATTCCCTAAAAATCGTGTGTGAATGGGAATTTCAGGTGTATTCAATCGAGAGCATTCAGGTCTCCTGCTAGGCAATTGACTAAATTTGTTCTTGGTTTGTGTTTATTTTGCCTTCTTCCTTCTGAATTTTGTATTCTAACAGTATACAAAAACGAGTTTAGGCAGAGTATTCATAATAAAATACAAAACACAGTAAACTTGCATTTCATGCTTAGAAATGTACAGGTAACAGGACTAACATGAGTTTTTGTATTTTGGAAAATGAAATATAACTCTTTCGCCGAGGGGACAGCTCTGAATCCCTTCCATATCGTGTGTGAATGGGAATTTCAAGTGTATTCAATTGACAGCCTTCAGGTCTCCTGCTAGGCAATTGCCTCAATTTGTTCTGGGTTTGTGTTTGTTTTGCCTTCTTCCTTTCTGAATTTTGTCTTCTGACACCATACAAAAACGAGTTTAGGCAGAGTATTCATAATGAAATAAAATACAAAGCAAATTGGCGTTTCATGCCTAGAGACCTACAGGCAACACGTCCAACCTAAGGTTATGTGTTTTGGAAAATGAAATATAACTCTTTTGCTGAGGGGAAAGCTCTGAATTCCCTCCAAATCGTGTGTGAATGGGAATTTCAGGTGTATATAATCCGCAGCATTCAGGTCTCCTGGTAGGCAATTGCCTGAATTTGTTCTGGGTTTGTGTTTGTTTTGCCTTCTTCCTTTCTGAATTTTGCATTCTGACAGTATACAAAAACGAGTTTAGGCAGAGTATTCATAATGAAATAAAAAACAAAGCAAATTGGCGTTTCATGCTTAGAAATCTACAGACAACACGAACAAGATAAGTTTATGTGTTTTGGAAAATTATATATAACTCTTTTGCCGAGGCGAAAGCTTTGAATTCCCTCCAAATCGTGTGTGAATGCGAATTTCAGTTATATACAATCGGCAGCATTCAGGTCTCCTGGTAGGCAATTGCCTGAATTTGTTCAGGGTTTGTGTTTGTTTTGCCTTCTTCCTTTCTGAATTTTGCATTCTGACAGTATACAAAAATGAGTTTAGGCAGAGTATTCATAATAAAATACAAAACACAGTAAACTTGCATTTCATGCTTAGAAATGTAAAGGCAACAGGACTAACAAGATTTTTTGTATTTTGGAAAATGAAATGTAATACTTTTACAGAGGGGCAGCTTTGAATTCCCTCCAAATCGACTGTGAATGGGATTTTCAGGTGTATTCAATCAGCAGCATTCAGGTCTCCTGATTGGCAATTGCCTCAATTAGTTCTGGGTTTGTGTTTGTTTTGCCTTCTTCCTTTCTGAATGTTGTATTCTGACAAAACACAAAACGAGTTTAGGCAAAGTATTCATAATAAAATACAAAACACAGTAAATTGGCATTTCATGCTTAGAAATCTACAGGCAACACGACCAAGATAAGGTAATGTGCTTGGAAAATTAAATGTAACACTTGTCAAGAGGGGACAGCTCTGAATCCCCTCCAAATCGAGTGTGAATGAGATTTTCAGGTGTACTCAATCGGTAGCATTCAGGTCTCCTGCTCAGCAATTGCCTAAATTTGTTCTGGGTTTGTGTTTATTTTGCCTTCTTCCTTTCTGAATTTTGAATTCTGACACCAAACAAAAACGAGGTTAGGCAGAGTATTCATAATGAAATAAAAAACAAAGGAAATTGGCATTTCATGCTTAGAAATCTACAGACAACACGACCAAGATGAGTTTTTGTTTTTGGAAAATTAAATGTAACCCTTTTCCTGAGGGGATAGCTCTGGATTCCCTCCAAATCGAGTGTGATTGGGATTTTCAGGTGTATTCAATCGGCAGCATTCAGGTCTCCTGCTAGGCAATTGCCTCAATTTGTTCTGAGTTTGTGTTTGTTTTGCCTTCTTCCTTTCCAAATTTTGTACTCTGACACCATACAAAAATGAGTTTAGGGAGAGTATTCATAATGAAATAAGAAACAAAGGAAACTGGCGTTTCATGCTTAGAAATCTACAGGCAACACTACCAAGATAAGGTTTTGTGTTTTGGAAAATGTTATATAACTCTTTTGCCAAGGGGACAGCTCTGAATTCCCTCCAAATTGAGTCTGAATGGGATTTTCAGGTGTATTCAATCGGCAGCATTCAGGTCTCCTGCTAGGCAATGCCGAAATTTGTTCTGGGTTTGTGTTTATTTGCCTTCTTCCTTTCTGAATTTTGCATTCTGACACCATACAAAAACGAGTTTCGGGAGAGTATTCATAATGAAATAAAAAACAAAGCAAATTTGTGTTTCATGCTTAGAAGTCTACAGGCAACACGACCAACCTAAGGTTATGTGTTTTGGAAAATGAAATATAACTATTTTGCCGATGGGACAGCTCTGAATTCCCTCCAAATTGAGTGTGAATGGGAATTTCAGGTGTATTCAATCGAGAGCATTCAGGTCTCCTGCTAGGCAATTGCCTCAATTTGTTCTGGGTTTGTGTTTGTTTTGCCTTCTTCCTTCTGAATTTTGTATTCTAACAGTATACAAAAACGAGTTTAGGCAGAGTATTCATAATAAAATACAAAACACAGTAAACTTGCATTTCATGCTTAGAAATGTACAGGTAACAGGACTAACATGAGTTTTTGTATTTTGGAAAATGAAATATAACTCTTTTGCCGAGGGGACAGCTCTGAATCCCTTCCATATCGTGTGTGAATGGGAATTTCAAGTGTATTCAATTGACAGCCTTCAGGTCTCCTGCTAGGCAATTGCCTCAATTTGTTCTGGGTTTGTGTTTGTTTTGCGTTCTTCCTTTCTGAATTTTGTCTTCTGACACCATACAAAAACGAGTTTAGGCAGAGTATTCATAATGAAATAAAAAACAAAGGAAATTGGCGTTTCATGCCTAGAAACCTACAGGCAACACGACCAAGATAAGTTTATGTGTTTTGGAAAATGAAATATAACTCTTTTGCTGAGGGGACAGCTCTGAATTCCCTCCAAATCGAGTGTGAATGGGAATTTCAGGTTTATTCAATTGAGAGCATTCAGGTCTCCTGGTAGGCAATTGCCTCAATTTGTTCTGTGTTTGTGTTTGTTTTGCCTTCTTCCTTTCTGAATGTTGTATTCTGAAAGTATACACAAAGGAGTTTAGGCAGAGTATTCATAATAAAATCCGAAACACAGTAAACTTGCATTTCATGCATAGAAATCTACAGGCAACACGAACAAGATAAGTTTATGATTTTTGCAAAACGATATATAAATCTTTTGCCGAGGGGACAGCTTTGAATTCCCTCCAAATCGTGTGTGAATGGGAATTTCAGTTGTATACCGTCGGCAGCATTCAGGTATCCTGGTTGGCAATTGCCTGAATTTGTTCTGGGTTTGTGTTTGTTTTGCCTTCTTCCTTTCTGAATTTTGTATTCTGACAGTATACAAAAATGAGTTTAGGCAGAGTATTCATAATAAAATACAAAACACAGTTAACTTGCAATTCATGCTTAGAAATGTACAGGCAACAGGACTAACATGATTTTTTGTATTTTGGAAAATGAAATGTAACAGTTTTCCAGAGGGGACAGCACTGAATTCCCCCCAAATTGACTGTGAATGGGATTTTCAGGTGTATTTAATCGGTAGCATTCAGGTCTCCTGCTCTGCAACTGGCTAAATTTGTTCTGGATTTGTGTTTCTTTTGCCTTCTTTCTTTCCAAATTTTGTATTCTGACACAATACAAAAATGAGTTTCGGGAGAGTATTCATAATGAAATAAAAAACAAAGGAAATTGGCGTTTCATGCTTAGAAATCTACAGGCAACACAACCAAGATAAGGTTATGTGTTTTGGAAAAAGGTATATAACTCTTTTGCCGAGAGAACAGCTCTGAATTCCCTCGAAATCGTGTGTGAATGGTAATTTCAGGTGTATTCAATCTGCAGCATTCAGGTCTCCTGCTAGGCTATTGTCTCAATTTGTTCTGGGTTTGTGTTTGTTTTGCCTTCTTCCTTTCTGAATTTTGCATTCTGACACCATACAAAAACGAGTTTAGGCAGAGTATTCATAATGAAATAAAAAACAAAGGAAATTGGCGTTTCATGCTTAGAAATGTACAGGCAACAGGACTAACATAATTTATGTGTTTTGGAAAATGAAATATAACTCTTTTGCTGAGGGGACAGCTCTGAATTCCCTCCAAATCGTGTGTGAATGGGAGTTGCAGGTGTATTCAATCTAATTCTCATGCTATGCAATTGCCTAAATTTGTTCTTGGTTTGTGTTTGTTTTGCCTTCTTCCTTTCTGAATTTTGTATTCTGACGGTATACAAAAATGAGTTAGGCAGAGTATTCATAATAAAATACAAAACACAGTAAACTTGCATTTCATGCTTAGAAATGTACAGGCAACAGGACTAACATGATTTTTTGTATTTTGGAAAATGAAATGTAACACTTTTGCTGAAGGCACTGCTCTGAATTCCCTCCAAATCAACTGTGAATGGGATTTTCAGGTGTATTCAATCGGCAGCATTCAGGTCTCCTGATTGGCAATTGCCTAAATTAGTTCTGGGCTAGTGTTTGTTTTGCCTTCTTCCTTTCTGAATGTTGTATTCTGAAATCACACAAAACAAGTTTAGGCCAAGTATTCATAATAAAATACAAAACACAGTAAACGTGCATTTCATGCTTAGAAATCTACAGGCAACACGACCAAGATAAGGTAATGTGTTTGGAAAATGAAATGTAACACTTGTCAAGAGGGGACAGCTCTGAATCCCTTGTAAATCAAGTGTGAATGAGATTTTCAGGTGTATTTAATCGGTAGCATTCAGGTCTCCTGCTAGGCAATCGCCTAAATTTGTTCTGGGTTTGTGTTTGTTTTGCCTTCTTCCTTTCCAAATTTTTTATTGTGACACCATACAAAAATGAGGTTAGGCAGTGTCCACAAAGGAATAAATAACACAGGAAATGGTGTTCATGCTTAGAAATCTACAGGCAACAAGACCAAGATGAGTTTTTGTGTTTTGGAAAATGAAATGTAACACTTTTCCAGAGGGGACAGCTCTGAATTCCCTCCAAATTGAGTGTGAATGGGAATTTCAGCTGTATTCAATGGGCAGCATTCAGGTCTCCTGGTAGGCAATTGCCTCAATTTGTTCTGGGTTTGTGTTTTTTTGACTTCTTCTTTCTGAATTTTGTATTCTGACAGTATACAAAAACGAGTATAGGCAGAGTATTCATAATAAAATACAAAACACAGTAAACTTGCATTTCATGCTTAGAAATGTACAGGCAACAGGACTAACATGAGTTTTTGTATTTTGGAAAATGAAATATAACACTTTTGCCGAAAGAACAGCTCTGAATTCCCTCCAAATCGACTGTGAATGGGATTTGCAGGTGTATACAATTGGAAGCATTCAGGTCTCCTGATTGGCAATTGCCTAAATTAGTTCTGGGTTAGTGTTTGTTTTGCCTTCTTCCTTTCTGAATGTTGTATTCTGAGATCACCCAAAACGAGTTTAGGCGAAGTATTCATCATAAAATACAAAACACAGGAAATTGGCATTTCATGCTTAGAAATCTACAGGCAACACGACTAAGATAAGGTAATGTGTTTGGAAAATGAAATGTTACACTTGTCAAGAGGGGACAGCTCTGAATCCCCTCCAAATCGAGTGTAAATGAGATTTTCAGGTGTATTCAATCGGTAGCAATCAGGTCTCCGGCTAGGCAATCGCGTAATTTGTTCTGGGTTTGTGTTTGTTTTGCCTTCTTCCTTTCCAAATTTTGTATTCTGACACCATACAAAAATGAGGTTAGGCAGAGTCCACAAGCAATAAATAACACAGGAAATGGTGTTTCATGCTTAGAAATCTACAGGCAACCTGAACAAGATGAGTTTTTTGTTTTGGAAAATGAAATGTAACTCTTTTCCAGAGTGGACAGCTCTGAATTCCCTCCAAATCGAGTGTGAATGTGATTTTCAGGTGTATTCATCCTAAAAATTAAGGTCTCCTGCTATGCAACTGGCTAAATTTGTTCTGGGTTTGTGTTTCTTTTGCCTTCTTTATTTTCAAATTTTGTATTCTGACACCATACAAAAATGCGTTTAGGGAGAGTATTCATAATGAAGTAAAAAACAAGGAAATTGGCGTTTCATCCTTAGAAATCTACAGGCAACACGACCAAGATAAGGTTATGTGTTTTGGAAAATGGTGTATAACACTTTTGCCGAGGGGACAGCTCTGAATTCCCTCCTAATCGTGTGTGAATTGTAATTTCAGGTATATTCAATCGGCAGCATTCAGGTCTCCTGCTAGGCAATTGCCTCAATTTGTTCTGGGTTTGTGTTTGTTTTGCCTTCTTCCTTTCTGAATTTTGCATTCTGACACCATACAAAAACGAGTTTAGGCAGAGTATTCATAATAAAATACGAAACACAGTAAACTTGCAATTCATGCTTCGAAATCTACAGGAAACAGGACCAAGATGAGATTTTGTGTATTGAAAAATGAAATGTAACCCTTTTCCAGAGGGGACAGCTCTGAATTCCCTCTAAATCGAGTGTCAATGGGATTTTCAGGTGTATAAAAGCATCAGCATTCATGTCTCTTGATTGGCAATTGCCTAAACGTGTTCTGGGTTTGTGTTAGTTTTGACTTCTTCCTTTCTGAAATTTACATTCTGACACCATAAAAAAATGAGTTTAGGCAGAGTATTCATAATAATATACAAAACTCAGGAAATTGGCATTTTATGCTTAGAAATCTACAAGCAAAACGACCAAGATAAGGTTATGTGTTTTGGAAAATGAAATGTAACCCTTTTCCAGAGGGGACAGCTCTGAATTCCCTTCAACTCGAGCGTGAATGGGATTTTCAGGTGTATTCCATCGGCAGCATTCAGGTCTCCTGCTAGGCAATTGCCTCAATTTGTTCTGGGTTTGTGTTTGTTTTGCCTTCTTCCTTTCTGAATTTTTTATTCTGACACCATACAAAAACGAGTTTAGGCAGAGTATTCATAATGAAATAAAAAACAAAGGAAATTGGCGTTTCATGCTTACAAATCTACAGGCAACACGACCAAGATAAGGTTATGTGTTTTTGAAAATGAAATATAACACTTTTGCCGAGGGGAATGCTCTGAATTCCCTAAAAATCGTGTGTGAATGGGAATGTCAAGTGTATTCAATAGGCAGCATTCAGGTCTCCTGCTAGGCAATTGCCTCAATTTGTTCTGGGTTTGTGTTTGTTTTGCCTTCTTCCTTCTGAATTTTGTATTCTAACAGTATTCAAAAACGAGTTTAGGCAGAGTATTCATAATAAAATACAAAACACAGTTAACTTGCAATTCATGCTTAGAAATGTACAGGCAACAGGACTAACATGATTTTTTGTATTTTGGAAAATGAAATGTAACAGTTTTCCAGAGGGGACAGCACTGAATTCCCCCCAAATTGACTGTGAATGGGATTTTCAGGTGTATTTAATCGGTAGCATTCAGGTCTCCTGCTATGCAACTGGCTAAATTTGTTCTGGATTTGTGTTTCTTTTGCCTTCTTTCTTTCCAAATTTTGTATTCTGACACAATACAAAAATGAGTTTCGGGAGAGTATTCATAATGAAATAAAAAACAAAGGAAATTGGCGTTTCATGCTTAGAAATCTACAGGCAACACAACCAAGATAAGGTTATGTGTTTTGGAAAAAGGTATATAACTCTTTTGCCGAGAGGACAGCTCTGAATTCCCTCGAAATCGTGTGTGAATGGTAATTTCAGGTGTATTCAATCTGCAGCATTCAGGTCTCCTGCTAGGCTATTGTCTCAATTTGTTCTGGGTTTGTGTTTGTTTTGCCTTCTTCCTTTCTGAATTTTGCATTCTGACACCATACAAAAACGAGTTTAGGCAGAGTATTCATAATGAAATAAAAAACAAAGGAAATTGGCGTTTCATGCTTAGAAATGTACAGGCAACAGGACTAACATAATTTATGTGTTTTGGAAAATGAAATATAACTCTTTTGCTGAGGGGACAGCTCTGAATTCCCTCCAAATCGTGTGTGAATGGGAGTTGCAGGTGTATTCAATCTAATTCTCATGCTATGCAATTGCCTAAATTTGTTCTTGGTTTGTGTTTGTTTTGCCTTCTTCCTTTCTGAATTTTGTATTCTGACGGTATACAAAAATGAGTTAGGCAGAGTATTCATAATAAAATACAAAACACAGTAAACTTGCATTTCATGCTTAGAAATGTACAGGCAACAGGACTAACATGATTTTTTGTATTTTGGAAAATGAAATGTAACACTTTTGCTGAAGGCACTGCTCTGAATTCCCTCCAAATCAACTGTGAATGGGATTTTCAGGTGTATTCAATCGGCAGCATTCAGGTCTCCTGATTGGCAATTGCCTAAATTAGTTCTGGGCTAGTGTTTGTTTTGCCTTCTTCCTTTCTGAATGTTGTATTCTGAAATCACACAAAACAAGTTTAGGCCAAGTATTCATAATAAAATACAAAACACAGTAAACGTGCATTTCATGCTTAGAAATCTACAGGCAACACGACCAAGATAAGGTAATGTGTTTGGAAAATGAAATGTAACACTTGTCAAGAGGGGACAGCTCTGAATCCCTTGTAAATCAAGTGTGAATGAGATTTTCAGGTGTATTTAATCGGTAGCATTCAGGTCTCCTGCTAGGCAATCGCCTAAATTTGTTCTGGGTTTGTGTTTGTTTTGCCTTCTTCCTTTCCAAATTTTTTATTGTGACACCATACAAAAATGAGGTTAGGCAGTGTCCACAAAGGAATAAATAACACAGGAAATGGTGTTCATGCTTAGAAATCTACAGGCAACAAGACCAAGATGAGTTTTTGTGTTTTGGAAAATGAAATGTAACACTTTTCCAGAGGGGACAGCTCTGAATTCCCTCCAAATTGAGTGTGAATGGGAATTTCAGCTGTATTCAATGGGCAGCATTCAGGTCTCCTGTTAGGCAATTGCCTAAATTTGTTCTGGGTTTGTGTTTTTTTGACTTCTTCTTTCTGAATTTTGTATTCTGACAGTATACAAAAACGAGTATAGGCAGAGTATTCATAATAAAATACAAAACACAGTAAACTTGCATTTCATGCTTAGAAATGTACAGGCAACAGGACTAACATGAGTTTTTGTATTTTGGAAAATGAAATATAACACTTTTGCCGAAAGAACAGCTCTGAATTCCCTCCAAATCGACTGTGAATGGGATTTGCAGGTGTATACAATTGGAAGCATTCAGGTCTCCTGATTGGCAATTGCCTAAATTAGTTCTGGGTTAGTGTTTGTTTTGCCTTCTTCCTTTCTGAATGTTGTATTCTGAGATCACCCAAAACGAGTTTAGGCGAAGTATTCATCATAAAATACAAAACACAGGAAATTGGCATTTCATGCTTAGAAATCTACAGGCAACACGACTAAGATAAGGTAATGTGTTTGGAAAATGAAATGTTACACTTGTCAAGAGGGGACAGCTCTGAATCCCCTCCAAATCGAGTGTAAATGAGATTTTCAGGTGTATTCAATCGGTAGCAATCAGGTCTCCGGCTAGGCAATCGCGTAATTTGTTCTGGGTTTGTGTTTGTTTTGCCTTCTTCCTTTCCAAATTTTGTATTCTGACACCATACAAAAATGAGGTTAGGCAGAGTCCACAAGCAATAAATAACACAGGAAATGGTGTTTCATGCTTAGAAATCTACAGGCAACCTGAACAAGATGAGTTTTTTGTTTTGGAAAATGAAATGTAACTCTTTTCCAGAGTGGACAGCTCTGAATTCCCTCCAAATCGAGTGTGAATGTGATTTTCAGGTGTATTCATCCTAAAAATTAAGGTCTCCTGCTATGCAACTGGCTAAATTTGTTCTGGGTTTGTGTTTCTTTTGCCTTCTTTATTTTCAAATTTTGTATTCTGACACCATACAAAAATGCGTTTAGGGAGAGTATTCATAATGAAGTAAAAAACAAGGAAATTGGCGTTTCATCCTTAGAAATCTACAGGCAACACGACCAAGATAAGGTTATGTGTTTTGGAAAATGGTGTATAACACTTTTGCCGAGGGGACAGCTTGAATTCCCTCCTAATCGTGTGTGAATTGTAATTTCAGGTATATTCAATCGGCAGCATTCAGGTCTCCTGCTAGGCAATTGCCTCAATTTGTTCTGGGTTTGTGTTTGTTTTGCCTTCTTCCTTTCTGAATTTTGCATTCTGACACCATACAAAAACGAGTTTAGGCAGAGTATTCATAATAAAATACAAAACACAGTAAACTTGCAATTCATGCTTCGAAATCTACAGGAAACAGGACCAAGATGAGATTTTGTGTATTGAAAAATGAAATGTAACCCTTTTCCAGAGGGGACAGCTCTGAATTCCCTCTAAATCGAGTGTCAATGGGATTTTCAGGTGTATAAAAGCATCAGCATTCATGTCTCTTGATTGGCAATTGCCTAAACGTGTTCTGGGTTTGTGTTAGTTTTGACTTCTTCCTTTCTGAAATTTACATTCTGACACCATAAAAAAATGAGTTTAGGCAGAGTATTCATAATAATATACAAAACTCAGGAAATTGGCATTTTATGCTTAGAAATCTACAAGCAAAACGACCAAGATAAGGTTATGTGTTTTGGAAAATGAAATGTAACCCTTTTCCAGAGGGGACAGCTCTGAATTCCCTTCAACTCGAGCGTGAATGGGATTTTCAGGTGTATTCCATCGGCAGCATTCAGGTCTCCTGCTAGGCAATTGCCTCAATTTGTTCTGGGTTTGTGTTTGTTTTGCCTTCTTCCTTTCTGAATTTTTTATTCTGACACCATACAAAAACGAGTTTAGGCAGAGTATTCATAATGAAATAAAAAACAAAGGAAATTGGCGTTTCATGCTTACAAATCTACAGGCAACACGACCAAGATAAGGTTATGTGTTTTTGAAAATGAAATATAACACTTTTGCCGAGGGGAATGCTCTGAATTCCCTAAAAATCGTGTGTGAATGGGAATGTCAAGTGTATTCAATAGGCAGCATTCAGGTCTCCTGCTAGGCAATTGCCTCAATTTGTTCTAAGTTTGTGTTTGTTTTGCCTTCTTAATTTCTGAATTTTGCATTCTGAAACCATACAAAAACGAGTTTAGGCAGAGTATTCATAATGAAATAAAAAACAAAGGAAATTGGCTTTTCATGCTCAGAAATCTGCAGGCAACACGACCAACATAATTTATGTGTTTTGGAAAATGAAATATAACTCTTTTTTTGAGGGGACAGCTCTGAATTCCATCCAAATTGTGTGTGAATGGGAATTGCAGGTGTATTCAATCTAAAACATTCAGGTCTCCTGCTATGCAACTGGCTAAATTTGTTCTGGGTTTGTGTTTCTTTTGCCTTCTTTATTTTATAATTTTGTATTCTGACACCGTACAGAAATGTGTTTAGGGAGAGTATTCATAATGAAATAAAAAACAAGGAAATTGGCGTTTCATGCTTAGAAATCTACAGGCAACAAGACCAAGATAAGGTTATGTGTTTTGGAAAATGGTGTATAACACTTTTGCCAAGGGGACAGCTCTGAATTCCCTCCAAATCGTGTGTGAATGGTAATTTCAGGTATATTCAATAGGCAGCATTCAGGTCTCCTGCTAGGCAATTGCCTCAATTTGTTCTGGGTTTGTGTTTGTTTTGCCTTCTTCCTTTCTGAATTTTGCATTCTGACACCATACAAAAACGAGTTTAGGCAGAGTATTCATAATAAAATACGAAACACAGTAAACTTGCAATTCATACTTCGAAATCTACAGGAAACAGGACCAAGATGAGATTTTGTGTATTGAAAATTGAAATGTAACCCTTTTCCAGAGGGGACAGCTCTGAATTCCCTCTAAATCGAGTGTCAATGGGATTTTCAGGTGTATAAAATCATCAGCATTCATGTCTCTTGATTGGCAATTGCCTAAACGTGTTCTGGGATTGTGTTTGTTTTGACTTCTTCCTTTCTGAAATTTACATTCTGACACCATACAAAAATGAGTTTAGGCAGAGTATTCATAATAATATACAAAACTCAGGAAATTGGCATTTTATGCTTAGAAATCTACAAGCAAAACGACCAAGATAAGTTTATGTGTTTTGGAAAGTGAAATGTAACCCTTTTCCAGAGGGGACAGCTCTGAATTCCCTTCAACTCGAGCGTGAATGGGATTTTCAGGTGTATTCCATCGGCAGCATTCAGGTCTCCTGCTAGGCAATTGCTTAAATTTGTTCTGGGTTTGTGTTTGTTTTGCCTTCTTCCTTTCTGAATTTTTTATTCTGACACCATACAAAAACGAGTTTAGGCAGAGTATTCATAATGAAATAAAAAACAAAGGAAATTGGTGTTTCATGCTTATAAATCTACAGGCAACACGACCAAGATAAGGTTATGTGTTTTTGAAAATGAAATATAACTCTTTTGCCGAGGGGACAGCTCTGAATTCCATCCAAATTGTGTGTGAATGGGTATTGCAGGTGTATTCAATCTAAAACATTCAGGTCTCCTGCTATGCAATTGCCTAAATTTGTTCTTGGTTTGTGTTTGTTTTGCCTTCTTCCTTTCTGAATTTTGTATTCTGACAGTATACAATAACGAGTTTAGGCAGAGTATTCATAATAAAATACAAAACACAGTAAACTTGCATTTCATGCTTAGAAATGTACAGGTAACAGGACTAACATGAGTTTTTGTATTTTGGAAAATGAAATGTAACAGTGTTGCTGAAGGCGCAGCTCTTAATTCCCTCCACATCGACTGTGAATGGAATTTTCAGGTGTATTCAATCGGCAGCATTCAGGTTTCCTGATTCGCTATTGCCTCAATTAGTTCTGGGTTTGTGTTTGTTTTCCCTTCTTCCTTTCTGAATGTTGTATTCTGACATCACACAAAACGAGTTTAGGCAAAGTATTCATAATAAAATACAAAACACAGTAAATTGGCATTTCATGCTTAGAAATCTACAGGCAACACGACCAAGATAAGGTAATGTGTTTGGAAAATGAAATGTAACACTTGTCAACAGGGGACAGCTCTGAATACCCTCAAAATCGAGTGTAAATGAGATTTTCAGGTGTATTCATCCTAAAACATTCAGGTCTCCTGCTATGCAACTGGCTAAATTTGTTCTGGGTTTGTGTTTCTTTTGCCTTCTTTATTTTCAAATTTTGTATTCTGACACCATACAAAAATGAGGTTAGGCAGAGTTCACAAGCAATAAATAAACAGTAAATGGCATTTCATGCTTAGAAATCTACTGGCATCAGGAGTCACTGTGTACTTACGTCTCATGAGGGATCTGTCCTTAATGTGTTATCCAATGTGAAGTGATGCTATTACTAGTACTGAAACAGTATTTTTACACTTTGTGTTTCTGAGTGGGTGCAAACTGACGAAATCCTTACATAGTATATATTGAATCGATCTTCTTTATATAAAGATAATTGCAAATGATTAAAAAATCTTGGTGTTAAACTGGAAATTGCATAGACAATTAATCAATTTTTAAAAAAAAAATCATGTAGGATCTCTGTCCTTAATGTGCTGTACATTGTGAATTAATACTATAACTAGTACTCCAACAGTATTATCATTTTGTGTCTCTATGCGAGGGCAA
Source organism: Sylvilagus floridanus (assembly GCA_949820135.1). Taxonomy (NCBI): domain Eukaryota; kingdom Metazoa; phylum Chordata; class Mammalia; order Lagomorpha; family Leporidae; genus Sylvilagus; species Sylvilagus floridanus. Next base: position 94,202,045 of record OX463242.1, read on the forward strand.
ACCGTTGAAATCTTTACGTAATATGTACTAAATTGATCTTCTGTGTATAAAGAGAATTGAAAATGAATCTTTATGTGAATGGAAGGGGAGAGGGAGCGGGAAAGGGGAGGGTGGGGGGAGGGAGGGAAGTTGTGGGGGGGGGGCCATTGTGGTCCATGAGCTGTTCTTTGGAAATTTATATTCTTTAAATAAAAGCTTTATATATATATATAAAAAAAAGAAATCTACTGGCAACATGAACAAGATGAGTTTTTGTGTTTTGCAAAATGAAATGTAACCCTTGTACAGAGGGGACACCTCTGAATTCCCTCCAAATCGTGTGTGAATGGTAATTTCAGGTGTATTCAATCGGCAGCATTCAGGTCTCCTGCTAGGCAATTGTCTCAATTTGTTCTGGGTTTCGGTTTGTTTGGCCTTCTTCCTTTCTGAATTTTGTATTCTGACAGTATACAAAAACGACTTTAGGCAGAGTATTCATAATAAAATACCAAACACAGTAAACTTGCAATTCATGCTTCGAAATCTACAGGAAACAGGACCAAGATGAGATTTTGTGTATTGAAAAATGAAATGTAACCCTTTTCCAGAGGGGACAGCTCTGAATTCCCTCTAAATCGAGTGTCAATGGGATTTTCAGGTGTATAAAAGCATCAGCATTCATGTCTCTTGATTGGCAATTGCCTAAACGTGTTCTGGGTTTGTGTTAGTTTTGACTTCTTCCTTTCTGAAATTTACATTCTGACACCATAAAAAAATGAGTTTAGGCAGAGTATTCATAATAATATACAAAACTCAGGAAATTGGCATTTTATGCTTAGAAATCTACAAGCAAAACGACCAAGATAAGGTTATGTGTTTTGGAAAATGAAATGTAACCCTTTTCCAGAGGGGACAGCTCTGAATTCCCTTCAACTCGAGCGTGAATGGGATTTTCAGGTGTATTCCATCGGCAGCATTCAGGTCTCCTGCTAGGCAATTGCCTCAATTTGTTCTGGGTTTGTGTTTGTTTTGCCTTCTTCCTTTCTGAATTTTTTATTCTGACACCATACAAAAACGAGTTTAGGCAGAGTATTCATAATGAAATAAAAAACAAAGGAAATTGGCGTTTCATGCTTACAAATCTACAGGCAACACGACCAAGATAAGGTTATGTGTTTTTGAAAATGAAATATAACACTTTTGCCGAGGGGAATGCTCTGAATTCCCTAAAAATCGTGTGTGAATGGGAATGTCAAGTGTATTCAATAGGCAGCATTCAGGTCTCCTGCTAGGCAATTGCCTCAATTTGTTCTAAGTTTGTGTTTGTTTTGCCTTCTTAATTTCTGAATTTTGCATTCTGAAACCATACAAAAACGAGTTTAGGCAGAGTATTCATAATGAAATAAAAAACAAAGGAAATTGGCTTTTCATGCTCAGAAATCTGCAGGCAACACGACCAACATAATTTATGTGTTTTGGAAAATGAAATATAACTCTTTTTTTGAGGGGACAGCTCTGAATTCCATCCAAATTGTGTGTGAATGGGAATTGCAGGTGTATTCAATCTAAAACATTCAGGTCTCCTGCTATGCAACTGGCTAAATTTGTACTGGGTTTGTGTTTCTTTTGCCTTCTTTATTTTATAATTTTGTATTCTGACACCGTACAGAAATGTGTTTAGGGAGAGTATTCATAATGAAATAAAAAACAAGGAAATTGGCGTTTCATGCTTAGAAATCTACAGGCAACAAGACCAAGATAAGGTTATGTGTTTTGGAAAATGGTGTATAACACTTTTGCCAAGGGGACAGCTCTGAATTCCCTCCAAATCGTGTGTGAATGGTAATTTCAGGTATATTCAATAGGCAGCATTCAGGTCTCCTGCTAGGCAATTGCCTCAATTTGTTCTGGGTTTGTGTTTGTTTTGCCTTCTTCCTTTCTGAATTTTGCATTCTGACACCATACAAAAACGAGTTTAGGCAGAGTATTCATAATAAAATACGAAACACAGTAAACTTGCAATTCATACTTCGAAATCTACAGGAAACAGGACCAAGATGAGATTTTGTGTATTGAAAATTGAAATGTAACCCTTTTCCAGAGGGGACAGCTCTGAATTCCCTCTAAATCGAGTGTCAATGGGATTTTCAGGTGTATAAAATCATCAGCATTCATGTCTCTTGATTGGCAATTGCCTAAACGTGTTCTGGGATTGTGTTTGTTTTGACTTCTTCCTTTCTGAAATTTATATTCTGACACCATACAAAAATGAGTTTAGGCAGAGTATTCATAATAATATACAAAACTCAGGAAATTGGCATTTTATGCTTAGAAATCTACAAGCAAAACGACCAAGATAAGTTTATGTGTTTTGGAAAGTGAAATGTAACCCTTTTCCAGAGGGGACAGCTCTGAATTCCCTTCAACTCGAGCGTGAATGGGATTTTCAGGTGTATTCCATCGGCAGCATTCAGGTCTCCTGCTAGGCAATTGCTTAAATTTGTTCTGGGTTTGTGTTTGTTTTGCCTTCTTCCTTTCTGAATTTTTTATTCTGACACCATACAAAAACGAGTTTAGGCAGAGTATTCATAATGAAATAAAAAACAAAGGAAATTGGTGTTTCATGCTTATAAATCTACAGGCAACACGACCAAGATAAGGTTATGTGTTTTTGAAAATGAAATATAACTCTTTTGCCGAGGGGACAGCTCTGAATTCCATCCAAATTGTGTGTGAATGGGTATTGCAGGTGTATTCAATCTAAAACATTCAGGTCTCCTGCTATGCAATTGCCTAAATTTGTTCTTGGTTTGTGTTTGTTTTGCCTTCTTCCTTTCTGAATTTTGTATTCTGACAGTATACAATAACGAGTTTAGGCAGAGTATTCATAATAAAATACAAAACACAGTAAACTTGCATTTCATGCTTAGAAATGTACAGGTAACAGGACTAACATGAGTTTTTGTATTTTGGAAAATGAAATGTAACAGTGTTGCTGAAGGCGCAGCTCTTAATTCCCTCCACATCGACTGTGAATGGAATTTTCAGGTGTATTCAATCGGCAGCATTCAGGTTTCCTGATTCGCTATTGCCTCAATTAGTTCTGGGTTTGTGTTTGTTTTCCCTTCTTCCTTTCTGAATGTTGTATTCTGACATCACACAAAACGAGTTTAGGCAAAGTATTCATAATAAAATACAAAACACAGTAAATTGGCATTTCATGCTTAGAAATCTACAGGCAACACGACCAAGATAAGGTAATGTGTTTGGAAAATGAAATGTAACACTTGTCAACAGGGGACAGCTCTGAATACCCTCAAAATCGAGTGTAAATGAGATTTTCAGGTGTATTCATCCTAAAACATTCAGGTCTCCTGCTATGCAACTGGCTAAATTTGTTCTGGGTTTGTGTTTCTTTTGCCTTCTTTATTTTCAAATTTTGTATTCTGACACCATACAAAAATGAGGTTAGGCAGAGTTCACAAGCAATAAATAAACAGTAAATGGCATTTCATGCTTAGAAATCTACTGGCATCAGGAGTCACTGTGTACTTACGTCTCATGAGGGATCTGTCCTTAATGTGTTATCCAATGTGAAGTGATGCTATTACTAGTACTGAAACAGTATTTTTACACTTTGTGTTTCTGAGTGGGTGCAAACTGACGAAATCCTTACATAGTATATATTGAATCGATCTTCTTTATATAAAGATAATTGCAAATGATTAAAAAATCTTGGTGTTAAACTGGAAATTGCATAGACAATTAATCAATTTTTAAAAAAAAAATCATGTAGGATCTCTGTCCTTAATGTGCTGTACATTGTGAATTAATACTATAACTAGTACTCCAACAGTATTATCATTTTGTGTCTCTATGCGAGGGCAAACCGTTGAAATCTTTACGTAATATGTACTAAATTGATCTTCTGTGTATAAAGAGAATTGAAAATGAATCTTTATGTGAATGGAAGGGGAGAGGGAGCGGGAAAGGGGAGGGTGGGGGGAGGGAGGGAAGTTGTGGGGGGGGGGCCATTGTGGTCCATGAGCTGTTCTTTGGAAATTTATATTCTTTAAATAAAAGCTTTATATATATATAAAAAAAAAGAAATCTACTGGCAACATGAACAAGATGAGTTTTTGTGTTTTGCAAAATGAAATGTAACCCTTGTACAGAGGGGACACCTCTGAATTCCCTCCAAATCGTGTGTGAATGGTAATTTCAGGTGTATTCAATCGGCAGCATTCAGGTCTCCTGCTAGGCAATTGTCTCAATTTGTTCAGGGTTTCGGTTTGTTTGGCCTTCTTCCTTTCTGAATTTTGTATTCTGACAGTATACAAAAACGACTTTAGGCAGAGTATTCATAATAAAATACCAAACACAGTAAACTTGCAATTCATGCTTCGAAATCTACAGGAAACAGGACCAAGATGAGATTTTGTGTATTGAAAAATGAAATGTAACCCTTTTCCAGAGGGGACAGCTCTGAATATCCTCTAAATCGAGTGTCAATGGGATTTTCAGGTGTACAAAGTCATCAGCATTCATGTCTCTTGATTGGCAATTGCCTAAACGTGTTCTGGGTTTGTGTTTGTTTTACTTTCTTCCTTTCTGAATTTTGTATTCTGACACCATACAAAAATGAGTTTAGGCAGAGTATTCATAATAATGTACAAAACTCAGGAAATTGGCATTTTATGCTTAGAAATCTACAAGCAAAATGACCAAGATAAGGTTATGTGTTTTGGAAAATGAAATGTAACCCTTGTACAGAGGGGACAGCTCTGAATTCCCTCCAAATCTTGTGTGAATGGGATTTTCAGGTGTATTCAATCTAAAACATTCAGGTCTCCTGTTAGGCAATTGCCTAAATTTGTTCTGGGTTTGTGTTTGTTTTGCCTTCTTCCTTTCTGAATTTTGTATTCTGACAGTATACAAAAACGAGTTTAGGCAGAGTATTCATAATAAAATACAAAACACAGTAAACTTGCATTTCATGCTTAGAAATGTACAGGCAACAGGTCTAACATGATTTTTTGTATTTTGGAAAATGAAATGTAACACTTTTGCCGAGGGGATAGCTCTGAATTCCCTCCAAATCAACTGTTCATGGGATTTTCAGGTGTATTCAATTGGAAGCATTCAGGTCTCCTGATTGGCAATTGCCTCAATTAGTTCTGGGTTTGTGTTTGTTTTGCCTTCTTCCTTTCTGAATGTTGTATTCTGACACCACACAAAACGAGTTTAGGCAAAGTATTCATCATAAAATACAAAACACAATAAATTGGCATTTCATGCTTAGAAATCTACAGCAACTGACCAAGATAAGGTAATCTGTTTGGAAAATGAAATGTAACACTTGTCAAGAGGGGACAGCTCTGAATCCCCTCCAAATCGAGTGTAAATGAGATTTTCAGGTGTATTCAATTGGTAGCATTCAGGTCTCCTGCTAGGCAATCGCCTAAATTTGTTCTGGGTTTGTGTTTGTTTTACCTTCTTCCTTTCCAAATTTTGTATTCTGACACCATACAAAAATGAGTTTAGGCAGAGTCCACAAGCAATAAATAACAAAGGAAATGGCGTTTCATGCTTAGAAATCTACAAGCAACATGACCAAGATGAGTTTTTGTGTTTTGGAAAATGAAATGTAACCCTTTTCCAGAGGGGTCAGCTCTGAATTCCCTCCAAATCGCGTGTGAATTAGATTTCCAGGTGTATTCAATTGGCAGCATTCAGGTCTCCTGCTATGCAACTGGCTAAATTTGTTCTGGGTTTGTGTTTCTTTTGCCTTCTTTCTATCCAAATTTTGTATTCTGACACCATACAAAAATGAGTTTAGGGAGAGTATTCATAATGAAATAAAAAACAAAGGAAATTGGCGTTTCATGCTTAGAAATCTACAGGCAACACAACCAAGATAAGGTTATGTGTTTTGGAAAATGAAATATAACTCTTTTGCCGAGGAGACAGCTCTGAATTCCCTTCCAAATAGAGTTTGACTTGCATTTTCAGGTGTATTCAATCAGCAGCATTCAGGTCTCCTGCTAGGCAATTGCCTCAATTTGTTCTGGGTTTGTGTTTGTTTTGCCTTCTTCCTTTCTGAATTTTGCATTCTGACACCATACAAAAACGAGTTTAGGCAGAGTATTCATAATGAAATAAAAAACAGAGGAAATAGGCATTTCATGCTTAGAAATCTACAGGCAACACGACCAAGATAAGGTTTTGTGTTTTGGAAAATGATATATAACACTTTTGCCGAGGGGAACGCTCTGAATTCCCTCCAAATCATGTGTGATTGGGAATTTCAGGTGTATTCAATCGAGAGCATTCAGGTCTCCTGGTAGGCAATAGCCTCAATTTGTTCTGAGTTTGTGTTTGTTTTGCCTTCTTCCTTTCTGAATTTTGCATTCTGAAACCATACAAAAACGAGTTTAGGCAGAGTATTCATAATAAAATCAAAACTCAGGAAATTGGCATTTTATCCTTATAAATCTACAGACAACACGACCAAGATAGGGTTATGTGTTTTGGAAAATGAAATGTAAACCTTTTCCCGAGATGACAGCTCTGAATTCCCTTCAAATCCAGTGTGAATGGGATTTTCAGGTGTATTCCATTGGCAGCATTCAGGTCTCCTGCTAGGTAATTGCCTCAATTTGTTCTGAGTTTGTGTTTGTTTTGCCTTCTTCCTTTCCAAATTTTGTACTCTGACACCATACAAAAATGAGGTTAGGCTGAGTATTCATAATGAAATAAAAAACAAAGGAAATTGGCGTTTCATGCTTAGAAATCTACAGGCAACACGACTAAGATAAGGTTATGTGTTTTGGAAAATGAAATGTAACCCTTTTCCAGAGGGGAATGCTCTGAATTCCCTCCAAATCATGTGTGAATGGGAATTTCAGGTGTATACAATCGGCACCATACAGGTCTCCTGGTAGGCAATTGCCTCAATTTGTTCTGGGTTTGTGTTTGTTTTGCCTTCTTCCTTTCTGAATTTTGCATTCTGACACCATACAAAAACGAGTTTAGGCAAAGTATTCATAATAAAATACAAAACACAGTAAACTTGCAATTCATGCTTAGAAATCTACAGGCCACACGACCAAGATGATTTTTGTATTTTGAAAAATGAAATGTAACCCTTTTCCAGAGGGGACAGCTCTGAATTCCCTCTAAATCGAGTGTCAATGGGATTTTCAGGTGTATAAAATCGTCAGCATTCAGGTCTCTTGATTGGCAATTGCCTAAACGTGTTCTGGGTTTGTGTTTGTTCTACTTTCTTCCTTTCTGAATTTTGTATTCTGACACCATACAAAAATGAGTTTAGGCAGAGTATTCATAATAATATACAAAACTCAGGAAATTGGCATTTTATTCTTAGAAATCTACAAGCAAAACGACGAAGATAAGGTTATGTGTTTTGGAAAATGACATGTAACCCTTTTCCAGAGGAATCAGCTCTGAATTCCCTCCAAATCATGTGTGAATGGGATTTTCAGGTGTATACAATCGGCAGCAATCAGGTCTCCTGCTAGACAACTGGCTAAATTTGTTCTGGGATTGTGTTTGTTTTGCCTTCTTCCTTTCTAAATTTTTATTCTGACACCATAGAAAAACGAGTTTAGGCAGAGTATTCATAATGAAATAAAAAAACAAAGGAAATTGGCATTTCATGCTTAGAAATCTATAGGCAAGGGCCGGCGCCGTGTCAACAGGCTAATCCTCCACCTTGCGGCGCCGGTACACAGGGTTCTAGTCCCGGTTGGGTCTCCGGATTCTGTCCCGGTTGCCCCTCTTCCAGGCCAGCCCTCTGCTGTGGCCCGGGAGTGCAGTGGAGGATGGCCCAGTTGCTTGGACCCTGCACCCCACGGGGAGACCAGGAAAAACACCTGGCTCCTGGTTCCTGCCATCGGACGATCCCGGTGCGCCGGCCGCAGCCCGCTGGCCGCGGCGGCCATTGGAGGGTGAACCAATGGCAAAGGAAGACCTTTCTCTCTGTCTCTCTCTCTCACTGTCCACTCTGCCTGTCAAAAAAAAAAAAGAAATCTACAGGCAACACGACCAAGATAAGGTTATGTGTTTTGGAAAATGAAATATAACACTTTTGCCGTGGGGAATGCTCAGAATTCCCTCCAAATCATGTGTGAATGGGATTTACAGGTGTATACCATCGGCAGCATTCAGGTCTCCTGCTAGCAAATTGCCTCAATTAGTTCTGGGTTTGTGTTTGTTTTACCTTCTTCCTTTCTGAATTTTGTATTCTGACACCATACAAAAACGAGTTTAGGCTGAGTATAGATAATGAAATAAAAAACAAAGGAAATTGGCGTTTCATGCTTAGAAATCTACAGGCAACATGAACAAGATAAGGTTATGTGTTTTGGAAAATGAAATGTAACGCTTTTCCTGATGGGCCAGCTCTGAATTCCCTCCAAATCGAATGTCAACGGGATTTTCAGGTGTATTCAATCGGCAGCATTCAGGTTTCTTCATTGGCAAATGCCTCAATTTGTTCCGGGTTTGTGTTTGTTTTGCCTTCTTCCTTTCTGAATTTTGTATTCTGACACCATACAAAGAGGAGTTTAGGCAGAGTATTCATAATAAACTACAAAACACAGTAAATTGGCATTTCATGCTTAGAAATCTACAGGCAATACGACCAATATGAGTTTTTGTGTTTTGGAAAATGAGATATAACTCTTTTGCCCAGGGGACAGCTCTGAATTCCCTCCAAATCGAGAGTGAATGGGATTTTCATGTGTATTCAATCGGCAGCATTCAGGTCTCTTGATTGACAATTGCCTCAATTTGTTTTGGGTTTGTGTTTGTTTTGCCTTCTTCCTTTCTGAATTTTGTATTCTGACAACATACAAAACCTATGTTAAGCAGAGTATTCATAATAATATACAAATCTCAGGAAATTGGCATTTTATGCTTAGAAATCTACAGGGAACACGACCAAGATGAGGTTTTGTGTTTTGGAAAATGAAATATGACTCTTTTGCTGAGGGGACAACTCTGAATTCCCTCCAAATGGAGTGTGAAAGGGATTTTCATCTGTATTCAATCAGCAACATTCAGGTCTATTTATTGGAAATTGCCTAAATTTTTTCTTGGTTTCTCTTTGTTTTGCCTTGTTCCTTTCCAAATTTTGTATTCTGACACCAATAAAAAATGAGGTTATGCGGAGTATCCATAATGCAATAAAAAACAAATCACATTGATGTTTCATGCTTAGAAATGTAGTGGCAACAAGAGCAAGATGAGTTTTTGTGTTTTGGAACATGAAATAAGCAAAGATTTTCCGTTTGGAAAGACAAATGGAAATGATAAAAAAAAATTGGAAGTTACATAAAAATCAATCAATTAAAAAATAATATCATGTAGGATCTCTGTCCCTAATGTGCTGTACAACGTGATTTAAAGCTACAACTAGTACTCAAAGAGTATGCTTCACTCTAGGATGCTATGTGAGGGCAAATGGTTTAAAATCTTTTCTTAACACATACTAAACTGAACTCCTATATACAAAGAGAATTGAAAATGAATCTGAATGGGAATGAAAGGGGAGGGGGAGTGGGTAAGGTGGAAGGGTAGCGGGGGAGAGGAGAGGTATGAGTGGGGAAGTCATTGCAATCCACACTTGTACCTTGGAAATTTATATTCTAAATAAGAAAAAAAAATAAAAAAAATTAAATTAAAAAAAAAAGAGAATGAAATAAAACTCTTTTGCCGCGTGCACAGCTCTGAATTCCATCCAAATTGAGTGTGAATGTGATTTTCAGGCGTACTCAATCAGCAGGAATCAGGATTCTTACTAGGCAATTGCCTCAATTTGTTCAGGGTTTGTGTTTGCTTTGCCTTCATCCCACAAATTTTTGTGTTCTTACAAAATAGAAAAATGAGGTAAGCAGAGTAACCTAAAAGCAATAAATAATACAGCAAATGGCGTTTCATGCTTAGAAATCCACAGGCAACATGACCAAGATGAGGTATTGTGTTTTGCAAAATGAAATATAACACTTTTGCCGAGGGGACAGCTCTGAATTCCCTCCAAATCGAGTGTGAATGGGATTTTCAGGTGTATTCAATCGGCAGCATTCAGGTCTCCTGCTAGGCAATTGCTAAATTTGTTCAGGGTTTCTCTTTGTTTTGCCTTCTTCCTTTCCAAATTTTGTATTCAGACGCCATACAAAAATGAGGTTAGGCAGAGTAACCATAATGCAATAAATAACACAACAAATGGCTTTTCATGCTTAGAAATCTACAGGCAACACAAGCAAGATGAAGTTTTGTGTTTCGGAAAATGAAATATAACTCTTTTGCCAAGGGGACAGCTCTGAACTCCCTCAAAATCGTGTGTGAATGGTAATTTCTGGTGTATACAATCGGCAGCATTCAGGTCTCCTGCTAGGCAATTGCTAAACTTGTTCTGGGTTTTGTTTTGTTTTACTTTCTTACTTTCTGAATTTTGCATTCTGACACCATACAAAAATGAGATTAGGCAGAGTGTTCATAATGAAATATGAAAGAAAGGAAATTGGTGTTTCATGCTTAGAATTCTACAGGCAGGCCGGCGCCGTGGCTCAACAGGCTAATCCTCCGCCTTGCGGCGCCGGCACACCGGGTTCTAGTCCCGGTCGGGGCGCCGGATTCTGTCCCGGTTGCCCCTCTTCCAGGCCAGCCCTCTGCTGTGGCCCAGGAGTGCAGTGGAGGATGGCCCAGGTGCTTGGGCCCTGCACCCCATGGGGAGACCAGGAAAAGCACCTGGCTCCTGGCTCCTGCCATCGGACGAGCGCGGTGCGCCGGCCGCAGTGCGCCGTCTGCGGCGGCCATTGGAGGGTGAACCAACGGCAAAGGAAGACCTTTCTCTCTGTATCTCTCTCTCACTGTCCACTCTGCCTGTCCAAAAAAAAAAAAAAAAAAAAAAAAAAAAAAAAAAAAAAAAAAAAAAAAGAATTCTACAGGCAACACGACCAAGATCATGTTTTATGTTTTGGAAAATGAAACGTAACTCTTTTGCTGAGTGCACAGCTCTGAATTTCTTCATAATCGAGTGTGAATCGGATTTATAGGTGTATTCAAACGGCAGCATTCAGGACTCTTGCTAGGCAATTGCCTAAATTTGTTCTGGGTTTGTGTTTGTGTTACATTCTTCCTTTCCGAATTTTGTATTCTGACACCATACAAAAATGAGGTTAGGCAGAGTATCCATAATTCAATAAAAAACAAAGCTATTTGGCATTTCACACATTTAAATCTACATGCAATACGACCAAGATGATTTTTTGTGTTTTCGAAAATGTAATGTAAACCCCTTGCCGTGTGGACAGAACTGAATTCCCTCCAAATTCAGAGTGAATGGGATTTTCACGGGTATTCATCAGCAGCATTCTGGTCTCTGAATGGCAATTGCATCAATTTATTCTGGGTATGTGTTTGATTTGCCTTCTTCCTTTCCAAATTTTTTATTCTGACACCATACAAAAATGAGGTTAGGCAGATTATTGATAATGCAATAAAAAACACAGCAAATTGGCATTTCACGCTTAGAAATCTACAGGAAACACGAGCAAGATGTGGTTTTCTATTTTGGAAAATGAAATGTAACAGTTTTGCTGATGGGACAGCTCTGAGTTCCCTCAGAGGGAATTCGAGTGTGAATGGGATTCCCAGGTGTATTCAAACAGCAGCATTCAGGTCTCTTTATTGGCAAATGCCTAAATTTGTTCTGGGTTTCTGTTTGTTTTCCTTTCTTCATTTCTGAATTTTGTATTCTGACAACATACAAAAATGAGGTTCGGCGGTGTATTCATAATGAAATAAAAAACACAGCAAATTGGCGTTTCACGCTTAGAAATGTACAGGTAAAATGACCAAGATGAGTTTTTGTGTTTTGGAAAATGAAATGTAACTGTTTTACAGAGGGAAATGCTTGAATTCTCTCCAAATTGAGTGTGAATGGGATTTTCAGGTGTATTCAATCAGCAGCATTCATTCTCTTGATTGCAAGATCGCCTGAATTTGTCTCGGTTTCTGTTTGTTTTGCCGTCTTCCTTACCAAATTTTGTATTCTGAAACCATAAAAAAATGAGTTTTGGCGGTGTATTCATAATGAAATAAAAAACACAGTAAATTGGCGTTTCATACTTAGAAATCTACAGGCAACACGACCAAGATGAGGATTTCTGTTTTGGAAAATGAAATGTAACCCTTGTCTAGAGGGGACAGCTCTGAATTCCCTCCAAATTGAGTGTGAATGAGATTTTCAAGTGTATTCAATGGGTAGCATTCAGGTCTCCTGCTAGGCAATTGCTAAATTTGTTCTGGGTTTGTGTTTGTTTTGCCTTCTTCCTTTCTGAATCTTGTTCTGACACCATACAAAAATGAGGTGAGGCTGAGTATCCATAAAGCAACAAAAAACAAAGCAAATTGGCGTTTCATGCTTAGAAATCTACAGGCAACATCACCAAGATGAGGTTTTGTGTTTTGGAAAATGAAATATAACTTTTTTGCTGAGGGGACAGCTCTGAATTCCCTCCACATCGAGTGTGAAAGGGATTTTCAGGTGTATTCAATCAGCGGCTTTCATGTCTCCTGCTAGGCAATTGCCAATATATGTTCAAGTTTTGTGTTTGTTTTGCCTTCTTCCGTTCTAAATTTTGTATTCTGACAGCATAAAAAAATGAGGTTAAGCAGAGTATCCATAATGTAATAAAAAACAAAGCAAATTGGCGTTTCACACTTAGATATGTACAGGCAACACAAGCAAGATGAGGTTTTGTGTTTTGCAAATGTAATGTAAACCTTTTTCGGAGGAAACAGCACTAAATTCCCTCCAAATCGAGTGTGAATGAGATTTTCAGGTGTATTCAATCAGCAGCATTCAGGTTTATTTCTAGGCAATTGCCTCATTTTGTTTGGGTTTGTGTTTGTTTTGCCTTCTTTGTTTAAAAATTTTGTATTCTGACACCATACAAAAATGAGGTTAGGCTGAGTATTCATAATTAAATACAAAACACAGGAAATTGGCATTTCATGCTTAGAAATCTGCAGGCATATGACCAAGATAAGGTTATGTGTTTTGCAAAATGAAATATAACTCTTTTGCAGAGGGGACAGCGCTGAATTCCCTACAAATTCAGTGTGAATTTGATTTTCAGGTGTATTCAATTAGCAGCATTCAGGTCTCTTGATTGAAAGATTGACTAAATTTGTTCTTGGTATCTCTTGGTTTTTTCTTCTTCTTTTCAGAATTTTTTATTCTGACAACATGGAAAAATGAGGTTCGGCGGTGTATTCATAATGAAATACAAAAAACAGTTAATTGGAATTTCATGCTAAGAAATCTACAGGCAACACGACCAAGATGAGTTTTTGTGTTTTGGAAAATGAAATATAACTCTTTTGCCGAGGGGAAAGCTTTGAATTCCCTCCAAATCGAGTATGAATGAGATTTTCAAGTGTATTCAATCGGCAGCACTCAGGTCTCCTGCTATGCAACTGGCTAAATTTGTTCTAGGTTTTGTTTTGTTTTCCCTACTTCCTTTCTGAATTTTGTATTCTGACACCATACAAAAATGAGGTTAGGTAGTGTATCCATAAAGCAACAAAAAACAAACCAAATTGGCATTTCATGCTTAGAAATCTACAGGCAAAAAGACCAAGATGATGTTTTGTGTTTTGGAAAATGAAATATAACATTTTTGCCGAGGGGACAGCTCTATTTCCCTCCAAATCGTGTGTGAATTGTATTTTCAGGTGTAATCAATCAGCAGCATTAGGTCTCTTGATTGCCATTTGCCTAAATTTGTTCTGGCTTTGTGTTTGTTTAGCCTTCTTCCTTTCTGAATTTTGTATTATGACACCATAAAAAATGAGGTTAGGCAGAGTATCCATAATGCAATAAAAAACAAAGCAAATTGGCGTTTCACGCAGAGATATGCACAGGCAAAAGAAGGAAGATGAGTTTTGTGTTTCGGAAAATATATTGTAACCCTTTTGCCGAGGGGACAGCACTGAATTCCCTCCAAATCGAGTGTGAATTGGATTTTCATTTGTATTCAATCAGCAGCATTCAGGTCTATTGATTGGAAATTGCCTAAATTTTTTCTTGGTTTCTGTTTGTTTTTCCTTCTTCCTTTCCAAATTTTGTATTCTGACACCATACAAAATGAGGTTCGGCGGTGTATTCTTAATGAAATAAAAAACACAATAAATTGGCATTTCATGCTTTGAAATCAACAAGCAGCATGACAAAGATTAGTTTTTGTGTTTTGGAAAATGAAATATAACATTTTTGCCGAGGGGACAGCTCGGAATTCCCTCCAAACCGAGTGTGAATGGGATTTTAAGGTGTATTCAATCCGCAGAATTCAGGTCTCCTGCTTGGCAATTGCCTAAATTTGTTCTGGGTTTGTGTTTGTTTTGCCTTCTTCCTTTCAAAATTTTGTATTTTGATACCATACAAAAATGAGGAAAAGCAGAGTATCCATAGTGCAATAAAAAACAAAGCAAATTGGCATTTCATGCTCAGAAATATACAGGCAACAAGACCAAGATGAGCTTTTCTGTTTTGCAAAATGAAATATAACTCTTTTGCTGAAGGGGAAAGCTCTGAATTCCCTCCAAATCGATTGTGAAATGGAGTTTCAGGTGCATTCAATCGGCAGCATTCAGGACTCTTGATTGGCAACTGACTAAAATTGTTCTGGGTTTGTGTTTGTTTTGCCCTCTTCTTTTAAAAATTTTGTATTTTGAAACCATACAAAAATGAAGTTAGGCAGAGTATCCATAATGCAATAGGAAACACAGCAAATTGGCATTTCATGCTTATATATGTATAGGCAACACAAGCAAGATGAGATTTTGTGTTTTGCAAAATATAATGTAAATCATTTGCCGAGGGGACAGCTCTGAATTCCCTCCAAACCGAGTGTGAATTGGATTTTCAAGTGTATTCAATAAGGAGCATTCAGGTTTCTATCTAGGCAATTGCCTCAATTTGTACTGGGTTTGTGTTTGTTTTGCCTCCTTTTTTAAAAATTTTGTATTCTGACACCATACAAAAATGAGGTTTCGCAGAGTATCCATAAAGAAATTTATAACACAACAAGTTGGTGTTTCACGCTTAGAAATCTACAGGTAACATGACCAAGATAATGTTTTGTGTTTTAGAAAATGAAATACCACACTTTTGGTGAGGGGACAGCACTGATTTCCATCTAAATCAAGTTTGAATTGGATTTTCACGTGTATTCAATCAGCAGCAATCAGGTTTCTTTCTAGGCAATTGGCTAAATTTTTTCTGAGTTTGTGTTTGTTTTGCCTTCTTCTTTCCTAATTATGTATTCTGACACCATACAAAATGAGGTTGGGTAGAGTATCCATAATGCAATAAAAAACACAGGAAATTGGCATTTCAAGCTTAGAAATCTACAGGCAACACGACCAAGATTATTTTTTGTGTTTTCAAAAATGTAATGTAACCCTTTTGCAGTGTGGACATCTCTGAATTCCCTCCAAATTCAGGGTGAATGTGATTTTCAGGTGTATTCAATTGGCAGCATTCAGGTCTCCTGCTAGGCAATTGCCAAAATTTGTTCTGGGTTTGTGTTTGTTTGGCCTTCTTCCTTTCCAAATTTTGTATTCTGACACCATGCAAAAATGAGGTGAGGCAATGTATTCATAATGAATTGAAAAAAACAGCAAGTTGCCGTTTCATGCTTAGAAATCTACAAGAGACATGGCCAAGATGAGGTTTTGTGTTTTGAAAAATGTATTATAACACTTTTGCCTTGTGGACAGCACTGAATTCCCCCAAATTCTGCTGAAAGGGATTTTGAGGTGTATTCAATCAGCGGTATTCTGGACTCTTGATTGGAAATTGTCTCAATTTGTTCTGTGTTTGTGTTTGTTTTACTTCCTTCCTTTCCAAATTCTGTATTCTGACTCCATACAAAAATGAGGTTAGGCAGAGTATCCATAATGCAATAAAAAACACAGGAAATTGGCATTTCAGGCTTAGAAAAATACAGGAAACTTGAGTAAGTTGTGCTTTTGTATTTTGGAAAATGAAATGTAACTTTTTCTGAGGGACAGCTCTGAGTTCCCTCTAAAATGAGTGTGACTCGGATTTTCAGGTGTATTCCATCAGCAGCATTCAGGTCTCTTGATTGGCATGCCTCAATTTGTTCTGGGTTTCTGTTAGTTTTGCCTTCTTCCCTTCTGAATTTTGTATTCTGACACCATACAAAAATGAGGTAAGTCGGAGTATCAATAATGCAATAAAAAACACAGCAAATTGGCGTTTCACGCTTACAAATTCACAGGCAAAAGGGCCAAGATGAGCTTTTGTGTTTTGAAAAATGAAATATAACTCTTTTGCCGAGCAGACAGCTCTGAATTCCCTCCAAATCCAGTGTTTTTAGGTGTATTCAATTAGCAGCATTCAGTTTTTTTTCTAGGCAATTGCCAACATTTGGTCTGGGTTTGTGTTTGTTTTGCCTTCTTCCTTTCTGAATTTTGTATTCTGACACCATACAAAAATGAGTTTAGGCAGAATATTCATAATGAAATTAAAAAAACAGCAAATTGGCATTTCACGCTAAGAAATGTACAGGCAACATGAGCAAGATGCGTTTTTGTGTTTTAGCAAAATGAAGTATAACACTTTTGCTGAAGGGACAGCTCTGAATTCCCTCCAAATCGAGTGTGAATGGGATTTTCAGGTGTATTCAATCGGCAGCATTCAGGTCTCTTGATTGGCCATTCTCTAAATTTGTTCTGGGTTTCTGTTTTTTTTTGCCTTCTTCCTTTCTGAATTTTGTATTCTGACACCATACAAAAATGAGGTTAGGCAGAGTATCCATAATGCAATAAAAAACACAGCAAATTGGCATTTCATGCTTAGAAATATACAGACAACATGACCAAGATGAGCTTTTGTGTTTTGCAAAATGAAATAAAACTCTTTTGCTCAGGTGACAGCTCTGAATTCCCTCCAAATTGAGTGTGAAATGGATTTTCAGGTGTATTCAATCACCAGCATTCAGGCTTCTTTATTGAAAGATTGCCTAAATTCTTCTGGGTTTCTGTTTGTTTTGCCTTCTTCCTTTCTGAATTTTGTTTTCTTATACCATAGAAAAATGAGTTTTGGCAGTGTATTCATAATGAAATAAAAAACACAGTAAATTGGGGTTTCATGCTCAGAAATCTACAGACAACACGAAAAAAAAGTTTCGGCTGAGTATTCATAATGAAATACAAAACACAGGAAATTTGCATTTCACTCTTTGAAATCTGATGACATAGAAAAATGATTTCTGTGGTGTATTCTTAATGATATACAAAACACAGTAAATTCACATTTCATGCTTAGAAATCTACAGGCAACATGACTAAGATGAGGTTTTGTGTTTTGGAAAATGAAATATAACTCTTTTGTAGAGGGGACAGCTCTGAATTCCCTCCATATTGAGGGTGAATGGTATTTTCAGGTGTATTCAATCGGCAGCATTCGGGTCTCCTGCTATGCAATTGCTAAATTTCTTCTAGGTTTTGTTTTGTTTTGCCTACTTTCTTTCTGAATGTTGTATTCTGACACCATACAAAAATGAGGTTCGGCAGAGTATCCATAAAGCGATAACTAAAACAGCAAATTGAGTTTCATGCTTAGAAATCTACAGGCAACACGGCTAAGATGAGGTTTTGTATTTTGGAAAATGAAATTTAACTCTTTTGCCAAGGGGACAGCTCTGAATTCCCTCCAAATTGAGTGTGAATGGGAATTTCAAGTGTATTCAATCTGCTGCATTCAGTTTTCTTGAATGGCAATTGCCTCAGTTTGTTCTTGGTTTCTCTTTATTTTGCCTTCTTCCTTTCCAAATTTTGTATTCTGACAACACAGAAAAATGAGGTTCATCGCGGTATTCTTAATGAAAAACAAAAAACAGTAAATTGGCATTTTGTGCATAGAAATTTACAGGCAACACGACCAAGATGAGGTTTTGTGTTTTGCAAAATATAATGTAACCCTTTTGCTTAGGCGACAGCTCTGAATTCCCTCCAAATTGTGTGTGATTGGGAATTTCAAGTGTATTCAATCAGCAGCATTCAGGTCTCCTGCGAGGCAATTGCCTAAATTTGTTCTGGGTTTGTGTTTGTTTTACCTTCTTCCTTTCCAAATTTTGTATTCTGACACCATACAAAAATGAGGTTAGGCAGAGTCCACAAAGCAATAAATAACACAGGAAATGGCGTTTCATACTTAGAAATCTACAGGCAACATGACCAAGATAAGGTTACGTGTTTTGGAAAATGAAATGTAACACTAGTCCAGAGGAGAAAGCTCTGAATTCCCTCCAAATCAAGTGTGAATGGGATTTTCAGGTGTATTAAATTGGCAGCATTCAGGTCTCCTGCTAGGCAATTGGCTAAATTTGTTCTGGATTTGTGTTTGTTTTGCCTTCTTCCTTTCTGAATTTTGTATTCTGACACCATACAAAAATGAGTTTAGGGAGAGTATTCATAATGAAATAAAAACAAAGCAAATTGGCATTTCATGCTTAGAAATCTACAGGCAACAAGACCAAGATGAGTTTTTGTGTTTTGGAAAATGAAATGTAACCCTTTTCCAGAGGGGACAGCTCTGAATTCCCTCCAAATTGAGTGTGAATGGGAATTTCAGGTGTATTCAATCGGCAGCATTCAGGTCTCCTGCTAGGCAATTGGCTAAATTTGTTCTGGGTTTGTGTTTGTTTTGCCTTCTTCCTTTCTGAATTTTGCATTCTGACACCATAGAAAAACGAGTTTAGGCAGAGTATTCACAATAAAATACAAAACACAGAAAACTTGCAATTCATGCTTAGAAATCTACAGGCAACACGACCAAGATGATTTTTTCGTATTTTGAAAAATGAAATGTAACCCTTTAACAGAGCGGACAGCTCTGAATTCCCTCTAAATTGAGTGTCAATGGGATTTTCAGGTGTATAAAATCGTCATCATTCAGGTCTCTTGATTGGCAATTGCCTAAACGTGTTCTGGGTTTGTGTTTGTTTTGCCTTCTTCCTTTCTGAATTTTGTATTCTGACACCATACAAAAATGAGTTTAGGCAGAGTATTCATAATAATATACAAAAGTCAGGAAATTGGCATTTTATGCTTAGAAATCTACATGCAACACGACCAAGATAAGGTTATGTGTTTTGGAAAATGAAATGTAACCCTTTTCCAGAGGGGACAGCTCTGAATTCCCTTCAAATCGAGGTTGAATGGGATTTTCCGGTGTACTCCAATGGCAGCATTCAGGTCTCCTGCTAGGCAATTGCCTCAATTTGTTCTGGGTTTGTGTTTGTTTTGCCTTCTTCCTTTCTGTATGTTGTATTCTGACACCACACAAAATGAGTTTAGGCAAAGTATTCATAATAAAATTCAAAACACAGTAAGTTGGCATTTCATGCTTAGAAATCTACAGGGAAAATTACGAAGATAAGGTTATGTGTTTTGGAAAAAGAAATGTAACACTTGTCAAGAGGGGACAGCTCTGAATCCCCTCTAAATCGAGTGTGAATGAGATTTTCAGGTATATTGAATCGGTAGCATTCAGGTCTCCTGCTAGGCAACTGCCTAAATTTGTTCTGGGTTTCTGTTTGTATGACCTTCTTACTTTCCAAATTTTGTATCTGATACCATACAAAAATGAGTTTAGGCAGAGTATTCATAATGAAATAAAAAACAAAGGAAATTGGCGTTTCATGCTTAGAAATCTACAGGCAACACGACCAAGATAAGGTTATGTGTTTTGGAAAATGAATTATAACACTTTTGCCAAGGGGAATGCTCTGAATTCCCTCCAAATCCAGTGTGAATGGGAATTTCAGGTGTATTCAATCGGCAGCATTCAGGACTCCTGCTAGGCAATTGCCTCAATTTGTTCTGGGTTTGTGTTTGTTTTGCCTTCTTCCTTTCTGAATTTTGCATTCTGACACCATACAAAAACGAGTTTAGGCAGAGTATTCATAATGAAATAAAAAACAAAGGAAATTGGCGCTTCATGCTTAGAAATCTACAGGCAACACAATCAACATAAGCTTATGTGTTTTGGAAAATGAAATATAACACTTTTGCCGAAGGGACAGCTCTGAATTCCCTCCAAATCGAGTGTGAATGAGATTTTCAGGTGTATTCAATCGGTAGCATTCAGGTCTCTTGATTGGCAATTGCCTCAATTTGTTCTGGGTTTGTGATTATTTTACCTTCTTCCTTTCCAAATTTTGTATTCTGACACCATACAAAAATGAGGTTAGGCAGAGTCCACAAAGCAATAAATAACACAGGAAATGGGGTTTCATGCTTAGAAATCTATAGGCAACATGACCAAGATAAGGTTATGTGTTTTGGAAAATGAAATGTAACACTTTTGCCGAGGGGAATGCTCTGAATTCCCTCCAAATCATGTGTGAATGCGAATTTCAGGTGTATACAATTGGCAGAATTCAGGTCTCCTGCTAATCAATTGGCTAAATTTGTTCTGGGTTTGTGTTTGTTTTGCCTTCTTCCTTTCGGAATTTTGTATTCTGACCCCATACAAAAACGAGTTTAGGCAGAGTATTCATAATAAAATCAAAACCAGGAAATTGGTATTTTATCCTTATAAATCTACAGACAACACGACCAAGATAAGGTTATGGGTTTTGGAAAATGAAATGTAACCCTTTTCCAGAGGGGACAGTTCTGAATTCCCTTCAAATCGAGTGTGAATGGGATTTTCAGGTATATTCCATCGGCAGCATTCAGGTCTCCTGCTAGGCCATTGCCTCAATTTGTTCTGGATTTGTGTTTGTTTGGCCTTCTTCCTTTCTGAATTTTGTATTCTGACCCCATACAAAAACGAGTTTAGGCAGAATATTCATAATGAAATAAAAAACAAAGGAAATTGGCGTTTCATGCTTAGAAATCTACAGCAACACGACCAAGATTAGGTTATGTGTTTTGGAAAATGAAATGCAAAACTTTTCCAAAGGGGACAGCTCTGAATTCCCTTCAAATCGAGTGTGAATGGGATTTTCAGGTGTATTCCATCGGCAGCATTCAGGTCTCCTGCTAGGCAATTGCCTCAATTTGTTCTGGGTTTGTGTTTGTTTTGCCTTCTTCCTTTCTGAATTTTGCATTCTGACACCATACAAAAACGAGTTTAGGCAGAGTATTCATAATGAAATAAAAAACAAAGGAAATTGGCGTTTCATGCTTAGAAATCTACAGGTAACACGACCAAGCTAAGGTTATGTGTTTTGGAAAATGAATTATAACACTTTTGCCAAGGGGAATGCTCTGAATTCCCTCCAAATCCAGTGTGAATGGGAATTTAAGGTGTATTCAATCGGCAGCATTCAGGACTCCTGCTAGGCAATTGCCTCA
This sequence comes from Sylvilagus floridanus, assembly GCA_949820135.1. NCBI lineage: Eukaryota > Metazoa > Chordata > Mammalia > Lagomorpha > Leporidae > Sylvilagus > Sylvilagus floridanus. Next base: position 94,223,450 of record OX463242.1, read on the forward strand.
ATTTGTTCTGGGTTTGTGTTTGTTTTGCCTTCTTCCTTTCTGAATTTTGCATTCTGACACCATACAAAAACGAGTTTAGGCAGAGTATTCATAATGAAATAAAAAACAAAGGAAATTGGCGCTTCATGCTTAGAAATCTACAGGCAACACAATCAACATAAGCTTATGTGTTTTGGAAAATGAAATATAACACTTTTGCCGAAGGGACAGCTCTGAATTCCCTCCAAATCGAGTGTGAATGAGATTTTCAGGTGTATTCAATCGGTAGCATTCAGGTCTCTTGATTGGCAATTGCCTCAATTTGTTCTGGGTTTGTGATTATTTTACCTTCTTCCTTTCCAAATTTTGTATTCTGACACCATACAAAAATGAGGTTAGGCAGAGTCCACAAAGCAATAAATAACACAGGAAATGGGGTTTCATGCTTAGAAATCTATAGGCAACATGACCAAGATAAGGTTATGTGTTTTGGAAAATGAAATGTAACACTTTTGCCGAGGGGAATGCTCTGAATTCCCTCCAAATCATGTGTGAATGCGAATTTCAGGTGTATACAATTGGCAGAATTCAGGTCTCCTGCTAATCAATTAGCTAAATTTGTTCTGGGTTTGTGTTTGTTTTGCCTTCTTCCTTTCGGAATTTTGTATTCTGACCCCATACAAAAACGAGTTTAGGCAGAGTATTCATAATAAAATCAAAACCAGGAAATTGGTATTTTATCCTTATAAATCTACAGACAACACGACCAAGATAAGGTTATGGGTTTTGGAAAATGAAATGTAACCCTTTTCCAGAGGGGACAGTTCTGAATTCCCTTCAAATCGAGTGTGAATGGGATTTTCAGGTATATTCCATCGGCAGCATTCAGGTCTCCTGCTAGGCAATTGCCTCAATTTGTTCTGGGTTTGTGTTTGTTTTGCCTTCTTCCTTTCTGAATTTGGCATTCTGACACCATACAAAAACGAGTTTAGGCAGAGTATTCATAATGAAATAAGAAACAAAGGAAATTGGCATTTCATGCTTACAAATCTACAGGGAACACGACCAAGATAAGGTTATGTGTTTTGGAAAATGAAATGTAACACTTTTCCAGAGGGGAATGCTCTGAATTCCCTGCAAATCATGTGTGAATGGGACTTTCAGGTGTATTCCATCCGCAGCACTCAGGTCTCCTGCTAGGCAATTGCCTCAATTTGTTCTGTGTTTGTGTTTGTTTTGCCTTCTTCCTTTCTGAATTTTGTATTCTGACAGCATGCAAAAATGAGTTTAGGCAGAGTATTCATAATGAAATAAAAAACAAAGCAAATTGGCTTTTCATGCTTACAAATCTACAGGCAATACGACCAAGATAAGGTTATGTGCTTTGGAAAATGAAATGTAACACTTTTGCCGAGGGGAATGCTCTGAATACCCTCCAAATCATGTGTGAATGGGAATTTCAGGTGTATTCAATCGAGAGCATTCAGGTCTCCTGGTAGGCAATTGCCTCAATTTGTTCTGGGTTTGTGTTTGTTTTGCCTTCTTCCTTTCTGAATGTTGTATTCTGACACCACACACAACGAGTTTAGGCAAAGTATTCATAATAAAATACAAAACACAATAAACTGGCATTTCATGCTTAGAAAACTACAGGCAACATGACCAAGATAAGGTTCTGTGTTTTGGAAAATGAAATGTAACACTTGTCAAGAGGGGACAGCTCTGAATCCCCTCCAAATCGAGTATGAATGAGATTTTCAGGTGTATTCAAACGGTAGCATTCAGGTCTCCTGCTAGGCATTCGCCTAAATTTGTTATGGGTTTGTGTTTGTTTTCCCTTCTTCCTTTCCAAATTTTGTATTCTGACACCATACAAAAATGAGATTAGGCAAAGTCCACAAAGCAATAAATAACACAGGAAATGGCGTTTCATGCTTAGAAATCTACAGGCAACATGACCAAGGTAAGGTAATGTGTTTGGAAAATGAAATGTAACACTTGTCAAGAGGGGACAGCTCTGAATTCCCTTCAAATCGAGCTTGAATGGGATTTTCAGGTGTACTCCATCGGCAGCATTCAGGTCTCCTGCTCGGCAATTGAATAAATTTGTTCTGGGTTTGTGTTTGTTTTGCCTTCTTCCTTTCTGAATTTTGTATTCTTACACCATACAAAAACGAGTTTAGGCAGAGTATTCATAATGAAATAAAAAACAAAGCAAATTGGCGTTTCATGCTTAGAAATCTACGGGCAACACGACCAAGATAATGTTATGTGTTTTGGAAAATGAAATATAACACTTTTGCTGAGGGGACAGCTCTGAATTCCCTCCAAATCCAGTGTGAATGGGAATTTCAGGTGTATTCAATCGAGAGCATTCAGGTCTCCTGGTAGGCAATTGCCTCAATTTGTTCTGGGTTTGTGTTTGTTTTGCCTTCTTCCTTTCTGAATTTTGCATTCTGACACCATATAAAACCAGTTTAGGCAGAGTATTCTTAATAAAATACAAAACACAGTAAACTTGCAATTCATGCTTAGAAATCTACAGAGACACGACCAAAATGAGATTTTGTGTATTGAAAAATGAAATGTATCCCTTTTCCAGAGGGGACAGCTCTGAATTCCCTCTTAATCAAGTGTGGATGGGATTTTCAGGTGTATAAAATTGTCAGCATTCAGGTCTCTTGATTGGCAATTGCCTAAATGTGTTCAGGGTTTGTGTTTGTTTTACTTTCTTCCTGTCTGAATTTTGTATTCTTTTTTTTTTTTTTTTTACAGGCAGAGTGGACAGTGAGAGAGAGAGACAGAGAGAAAGGTCTTCCTTTTTGCCGTTGGTTCACCCTCCAATGGCCGCCGCGGTCGGCGCGCTGCGGCCGGCGCACCGCGCTCGTCCGATGGCAGGAGCCAGGAGCCAGGTGCTTTTCCTGGTCTCCCCATGGGGTGCAGGGCCCAAGCACCTGGGCCATCCTCCACTGCACTCCTGGGCCACAGCAGAGGGCTGGCCTGGAAGAGGGGCAACCGGGACAGAATCCGGCGCCCCGACCGGGACTAGAACCCGGTGTGCCGGCGCCGCAAGGCGGAGGATTAGCCTGTTGAGCCACGGCGCCGGCCTGAATTTTGTATTCTGAAACCATACAAAAATGAGTTTAGGCAGAGTATTCATAATAATACGCAAAACTCAGGAAATTGGCATTTTATGCTTAGAAATCTACAAGCAAAACGACCAACATAAGGTTATGTGTTTTGGAAAATGAAATGTAACACTTTTGCTGAGGGGAATGCTCTGAATCCTCTCCAAATCAAGTGTGAATGGGAATTTCAGGTGTATTCAATCGGCTGCATTCAGGTCTCCTGGTAGGCAATTGCCTCAATTTGTTCTGGGTTTGTGTTTGTTTTGCCTTCTTCCTTTCTGAAATTTGCATTCTGACACCATACAAAAACGAGTTTAGGCAGAGTATTCATAATGAAATAGAAACACAGTAAACTTGCATTTCATGCTTAGAAATCTACAGGCAACACGACCAATATGATTTTTTGTATTTTGGAAAATAGAATGTAACACTTTTCCAGAGGGGACAGCTCTGAATTCCCTTCCAATCGAGTGTGAATGGGATTTTCAGGTGTATTCCATCGGCAGCATTCAGGTCTCCTGCTAGGCAATTGCCTCAATTTGTTCTGGGTTTGTGTTTGTTTTGCTTTATTCCTTTCTGAAATTTGCATTCTGACACCATACAAAAACGAGTTTAGGCAGAGTATCCATAATGAAATAAAAAACAAAGCAAATTGGCTTTTCATGCGTAGAAATCTAGAGGCAACACAACCAAGATAAGGTTATGTGTTTTGGAAAATGATATGTACCCCTTTTCCAGAGGGGACAGCTCTGAATTCCCTCCAAATCGAGTGTGAATGGGATTTTCAGCTGTATTCAATCGGCAGCATTCAGGTCTCTTGATTGGCAATTGCCTCAATTTGTTCTGTGTTTGTGTTTGTTTTGCCTTCTTCCTTTCTGAATTTTGTATTCTGACACCATACAAAAACGAGTTTAGGCAGAGTATTCATAATGAAATAAAAAGCAAAGCAAATTGGCGTTTCATGCTTAGAAATCTACAGGCAACACAACCAACATAAGGTTATGTGTTTTGGAAAATGAAATATAACACTTTTGCTGAGGGGAATGCTCTGAATACCCTCCAAGTCATGTGTGAATGGGAATTTCAGGTGTATTCAATCGAGAGCATTTAGGTCTCCTGGTAGGCAATTGCCTCAATTAGTTCTGCGTTTGTGTTTGTTTTGCCTTCTTCCTTTCTGAATGTTGTATTCTGACACCACACAAAACGAGTTTAGGCAAAGTATTCATAATAAAATACAAAACACAATAAACTGGCATTTCATGCTTAGAAAACTACAGGCAACATGACCAAGATAAGGTTCTGTGTTTTGGAAAATGAAATGTAACACTTGTCAAGAGGGGACAGCTCTGAATCCCCTCCAAATCGAGTATGAATGAGATTTTCAGGTGTATTCAATCGGTAGCATTCAGGTCTCCTGCTAGGCAATCGCCTAAATTTGTTATGGGTTTGTGTTTGTTTTACCTTCTTCCTTTCCAAATTTTGTATTCTGACACCATACAAAAATGAGTTTGGGGAGAGTATTCATAATGAAATAAAAAACAAAGCAAATTGGCTTTTCATGCGTAGAAATACAGGCAACACAACCAAGATAAGGTTATGTGTTTTGGAAAATGAAATGTAACCCTTTTCCAGAGGGGACAGCTCTGAATTCCCTCCAAATCGACTGTGAATGGGATTATCAGGTGTATTCAATCGGCAGCATTCAGGTCTCCTGATTGGCAATTGCCTCAATTACTTCTGGGTTTGTGTTTGTTTTGCCTTCTTCCTTTCTGAATGTTGTATTCTGACACCACACAAAACGAATTTAGGCAAAGTATTCATAATAAAATACAAAACACAGTAAATTGGCATTTCATGCTTAGAAATCTACAGGCAACATGACCAAGGTAAGGTAATGTGTTCGGAAAATGAAATGTAACACTTGTCAAGAGGGGACAGCTCTGAATGCCCTCCAAATCGAGTATGAATGAGATTTTCAGGTGTATTCAATCGGTAGCATTCAGGTCTCCTGCTAGGCATTCGCCTAAATTTGTTATGGGTTTGTGTTTGTTTTCCCTTCTTCCTTTCCGAATTTTGTATTCTGACACCATACAAAAATGAGATTAGGCAAAGTCCACAAAGCAATAAATAACACAGGAAATGGCGTTTCATGCTTAGAAATCTACAGGCAACCTGAACGAGATAAGGTAATGTGTTTGGAAAATGAAATGTAACACTTGTCAAGAGGGGACAGCTCTGAATTCCCTTCAAATCGAGCTTGAATGGGATTTTCAGGTGTACTCCATCGGCAGCATTCAGGTCTCCTGCTCGGCAATTGAATAAATTTGTTCTGGGTTTGTGTTTGTTTTGCCTTCTTCCTTTCTGAATTTTGTATTCTTACACCATACAAAAACGAGTTTAGGCAGAGTATTCATAATGAAATAAAAAACAAAGCAAATTGGCGTTTCATGCTTAGAAATCTACGGGCAACACGACCAAGATAATGTTATGTGTTTTGGAAAATGAAATATAACACTTTTGCTGAGGGGACAGCTCTGAATTCCCTCCAAATCCAGTGTGAATGGGAATTTCAGGTGTATTCAATCGAGAGCATTCAGGTCTCCTGGTAGGCAATTGCCTCAATTTGTTCTGGGTTTGTGTTTGTTTTGCCTTCTTCCTTTCTGAATTTTGCATTCTGACACCATATAAAACCAGTTTAGGCAGAGTATTCTTAATAAAATACAAAACACAGTAAACTTGCAATTCATGCTTAGAAATCTACAGAGACACGACCAAAATGAGATTTTGTGTATTGAAAAATGAAATGTATCCCTTTTCCAGAGGGGACAGCTCTGAATTCCCTCTTAATCGAGTGTGGATGGGATTTTCAGGTGTATAAAATTGTCAGCATTCAGGTCTCTTGATTGGCAATTGCCTAAATGTGTTCAGGGTTTGTGTTTGTTTTACTTTCTTCCTGTCTGAATTTTGTATTCTGAAACCATACAAAAATGAGTTTAGGCAGAGTATTCATAATAATATACAAACCTCAGGAAATTGGCATTTTATGCTTAGAAATCTACATGCAAAACGACCAAGATAAGGTTATGTGTTTTGGAAAATGAAATGTAACACTTTTGCTGAGGGGAATGCTCTGAATCCTCTCCAAATCAAGTGTGAATGAGAGTTTCAGGTGTATTCAATCGGCTGCATTCAGGTCTCCTGGTAGGCAATTGCCTCAATTTGTTCTGGGTTTGTGTTTGTTTTGCCTTCTTCCTTTCTGAATGTTGTATTCTGACACCACACAAAACGAGTTTAGGCAAAGTATTCATAATAAAATACAAAACACAATAAACTGGCATTTCATGCTTAGAAAACTACAGGCAACATGACCAAGATAAGGTTCTGTGTTTTGGAAAATGAAATGTAACACTTGTCAAGAGGGGACAGCTCTGAATCCCCTCCAAATCGAGTATGAATGAGATTTTCAGGTGTATTCAATCGGTAGCATTCAGGTCTCCTGCTAGGCAATCGCCTAAATTTGTTATGGGTTTGTGTTTGTTTTACCTTCTTCCTTTCCAAATTTTGTATTCTGACACCATACAAAAATGAGTTTGGGGAGAGTATTCATAATGAAATAAAAAACAAAGCAAATTGGCTTTTCATGCGTAGAAATACAGGCAACACAACCAAGATAAGGTTATGTGTTTTGGAAAATGAAATGTAACCCTTTTCCAGAGGGGACAGCTCTGAATTCCCTCCAAATCGACTGTGAATGGGATTATCAGGTGTATTCAATCGGCAGCATTCAGGTCTCCTGATTGGCAATTGCCTCAATTACTTCTGGGTTTGTGTTTGTTTTGCCTTCTTCCTTTCTGAATGTTGTATTCTGACACCACACAAAACGAATTTAGGCAAAGTATTCATAATAAAATACAAAACACAGTAAATTGGCATTTCATGCTTAGAAATCTACAGGCAACATGACCAAGGTAAGGTAATGTGTTCGGAAAATGAAATGTAACACTTGTCAAGAGGGGACAGCTCTGAATGCCCTCCAAATCGAGTATGAATGAGATTTTCAGGTGTATTCAATCGGTAGCATTCAGGTCTCCTGCTAGGCATTCGCCTAAATTTGTTATGGGTTTGTGTTTGTTTTCCCTTCTTCCTTTCCGAATTTTGTATTCTGACACCATACAAAAATGAGATTAGGCAAAGTCCACAAAGCAATAAATAACACAGGAAATGGCGTTTCATGCTTAGAAATCTACAGGCAACATGACCAAGGTAAGGTAATGTGTTTGGAAAATGAAATGTAACACTTGTCAAGAGGGGACAGCTCTGAATTCCCTTCAAATCGAGCTTGAATGGGATTTTCAGGTGTACTCCATCGGCAGCATTCAGGTCTCCTGCTCGGCAATTGAATAAATTTGTTCTGGGTTTGTGTTTGTTTTGCCTTCTTCCTTTCTGAATTTTGTATTCTTACACCATACAAAAACGAGTTTAGGCAGAGTATTCATAATGAAATAAAAAACAAAGCAAATTGGCGTTTCATGCTTAGAAATCTACGGGCAACACGACCAAGATAATGTTATGTGTTTTGGAAAATGAAATATAACACTTTTGCTGAGGGGACAGCTCTGAATTCCCTCCAAATCCAGTGTGAATGGGAATTTCAGGTGTATTCAATCGAGAGCATTCAGGTCTCCTGGTAGGCAATTGCCTCAATTTGTTCTGGGTTTGTGTTTGTTTTGCCTTCTTCCTTTCTGAATTTTGCATTCTGACACCATATAAAACCAGTTTAGGCAGAGTATTCTTAATAAAATACAAAACACAGTAAACTTGCAATTCATGCTTAGAAATCTACAGAGACACGACCAAAATGAGATTTTGTGTATTGAAAAATGAAATGTATCCCTTTTCCAGAGGGGACAGCTCTGAATTCCCTCTTAATCGAGTGTGGATGGGATTTTCAGGTGTATAAAATTGTCAGCATTCAGGTCTCTTGATTGGCAATTGCCTAAATGTGTTCAGGGTTTGTGTTTGTTTTACTTTCTTCCTGTCTGAATTTTGTATTCTGAAACCATACAAAAATGAGTTTAGGCAGAGTATTCATAATAATATACAAACCTCAGGAAATTGGCATTTTATGCTTAGAAATCTACATGCAAAACGACCAAGATAAGGTTATGTGTTTTGGAAAATGAAATGTAACACTTTTGCTGAGGGGAATGCTCTGAATCCTCTCCAAATCAAGTGTGAATGAGAGTTTCAGGTGTATTCAATCGAGAGCATTCAGGTCTCCTGGTAGGCAATTGCCTCAATTTGTTCTGGGTTTGTGTTTGTTTTGCCTTCTTCTTTCTGAATGTTGTATTCTGACACCACACAAAACGAGTTTAGGCAAAGTATTCATAATAAAATACAAAACACAATAAACTGGCATTTCATGCTTAGAAAACTACAGGCAACATGACCAAGATAAGGTTCTGTGTTTTGGAAAATGAAATGTAACACTTGTCAAGAGGGGACAGCTCTGAATCCCCTCCAAATCGAGTATGAATGAGATTTTCAGGTGTATTCAATCGGTAGCATTCAGGTCTCCTGCTAGGCAATCGCCTAAATTTGTTATGGGTTTGTGTTTGTTTTACCTTCTTCCTTTCCAAATTTTGTATTCTGACACCATACAAAAATGAGTTTGGGGAGAGTATTCATAATGAAATAAAAAACAAAGCAAATTGGCTTTTCATGCATAGAAATACAGGCAACACAACCAAGATAAGGTTATGTGTTTTGGAAAATGAAATGTAACCCTTTTCCAGAGGGGACAGCTCTGAATTCCCTCCAAATCGACTGTGAATGGGATTATCAGGTGTATTCAATCGGCAGCATTCAGGTCTCCTGATTGGCAATTGCCTCAATTACTTCTGGGTTTGTGTTTGTTTTGCCTTCTTTCTTTCTGAATGTTGTATTCTGACACCACACAAAACGAATTTAGGCAAAGTATTCATAATAAAATACAAAACACAGTAAATTGGCATTTCATGCTTAGAAATCTACAGGCAACATGACCAAGGTAAGGTAATGTGTTCGGAAAATGAAATGTAACACTTGTCAAGAGGGGACAGCTCTGAATGCCCTCCAAATCGAGTATGAATGAGATTTTCAGGTGTATTCAATCGGTAGCATTCAGGTCTCCTGCTAGGCATTCGCCTAAATTTGTTATGGGTTTGTGTTTGTTTTCCCTTCTTCCTTTCCAAATTTTGTATTCTGACACCATACAAAAATGAGATTAGGCAAAGTCCACAAAGCAATAAATAACACAGGAAATGGCGTTTCATGCTTAGAAATCTACAGGCAACATGACCAAGGTAAGGTAATGTGTTTGGAAAATGAAATGTAACACTTGTCAAGAGGGGACAGCTCTGAATTCCCTTCAAATCGAGCTTGAATGGGATTTTCAGGTGTACTCCATCGGCAGCATTCAGGTCTCCTGCTCGGCAATTGAATAAATTTGTTCTGGGTTTGTGTTTGTTTTGCCTTCTTCCTTTCTGAATTTTGTATTCTTACACCATACAAAAACGAGTTTAGGCAGAGTATTCATAATGAAATAAAAAACAAAGCAAATTGGCGTTTCATGCTTAGAAATCTACGGGCAACACGACCAAGATAATGTTATGTGTTTTGGAAAATGAAATATAACACTTTTGCTGAGGGGACAGCTCTGAATTCCCTCCAAATCCAGTGTGAATGGGAATTTCAGGTGTATTCAATCGAGAGCATTCAGGTCTCCTGGTAGGCAATTGCCTCAATTTGTTCTGGGTTTGTGTTTGTTTTGCCTTCTTCCTTTCTGAATTTTGCATTCTGACACCATATAAAACCAGTTTAGGCAGAGTATTCTTAATAAAATACAAAACACAGTAAACTTGCAATTCATGCTTAGAAATCTACAGAGACACGACCAAAATGAGATTTTGTGTATTGAAAAATGAAATGTATCCCTTTTCCAGAGGGGACAGCTCTGAATTCCCTCTTAATCGAGTGTGGATGGGATTTTCAGGTGTATAAAATTGTCAGCATTCAGGTCTCTTGATTGGCGATTGCCTAAATGTGTTCAGGGTTTGTGTTTGTTTTACTTTCTTCCTGTCTGAATTTTGTATTCTGAAACCATACAAAAATGAGTTTAGGCAGAGTATTCATAATAATATACAAAACTCAGGAAATTGGCATTTTATGCTTAGAAATCTACATGCAAAACGACCAAGATAAGGTTATGTGTTTTGGAAAATGAAATGTAACACTTTTGCTGAGGGGAATGCTCTGAATCCTCTCCAAATCAAGTGTGAATGAGAGTTTCAGGTGTATTCAATCGGCTGCATTCAGGTCTCCTGGTAGGCAATTGCCTCAATTAGTTCTGCGTTTGTGTTTGTTTTGCCTTCTTCCTTTCTGAATGTTGTATTCTGACACCACACAAAACGAGTTTAGGCAAAGTATTCATAATAAAATACAAAACACAATAAACTGGCATTTCATGCTTAGAAAACTACAGGCAACATGACCAAGATAAGGTTCTGTGTTTTGGAAAATGAAATGTAACACTTGTCAAGAGGGGACAGCTCTGAATCCCCTCCAAATCGAGTATGAATGAGATTTTCAGGTGTATTCAATCGGTAGCATTCAGGTCTCCTGCTAGGCAATCGCCTAAATTTGTTATGGGTTTGTGTTTGTTTTACCTTCTTCCTTTCCAAATTTTGTATTCTGACACCATACAAAAATGAGTTTGGGGAGAGTATTCATAATGAAATAAAAAACAAAGCAAATTGGCTTTTCATGCGTAGAAATACAGGCAACACAACCAAGATAAGGTTATGTGTTTTGGAAAATGAAATGTAACCCTTTTCCAGAGGGGACAGCTCTGAATTCCCTCCAAATCGACTGTGAATGGGATTATCAGGTGTATTCAATCGGCAGCATTCAGGTCTCCTGATTGGCAATTGCCTCAATTACTTCTGGGTTTGTGTTTGTTTTGCCTTCTTCCTTTCTGAATGTTGTATTCTGACACCACACAAAACGAATTTAGGCAAAGTATTCATAATAAAATACAAAACACAGTAAATTGGCATTTCATGCTTAGAAATCTACAGGCAACATGACCAAGGTAAGGTAATGTGTTCGGAAAATGAAATGTAACACTTGTCAAGAGGGGACAGCTCTGAATGCCCTCCAAATCGAGTATGAATGAGATTTTCAGGTGTATTCAATCGGTAGCATTCAGGTCTCCTGCTAGGCATTCGCCTAAATTTGTTATGGGTTTGTGTTTGTTTTACCTTCTTCCTTTCCAAATTTTGTATTCTGACACCATACAAAAATGAGATTAGGCAAAGTCCACAAAGCAATAAATAACACAGGAAATGGCGTTTCATGCTTAGAAATCTACAGGCACCCTGAACGAGATAAGGTAATGTGTTTGGAAAATGAAATGTAACACTTGTCAAGAGGGGACAGCTCTGAATTCCCTTCAAATCGAGCTTGAATGGGATTTTCAGGTGTACTCCATCGGCAGCATTCAGGTCTCCTGCTCGGCAATTGAATAAATTTGTTCTGGGTTTGTGTTTGTTTTGCCTTCTTCTTTTCTGAATTTTGTATTCTTACACCATACAAAAACGAGTTTAGGCAGAGTATTCATAATGAAATAAAAAACAAAGCAAATTGGCGTTTCATGCTTAGAAATCTACGGGCAACACGACCAAGATAATGTTATGTGTTTTGGAAAATGAAATATAACACTTTTGCTGAGGGGACAGCTCTGAATTCCCTCCAAATCCAGTGTGAATGGGAATTTCAGGTGTATTCAATCGAGAGCATTCAGGTCTCCTGGTAGGCAATTGCCTCAATTTGTTCTGGGTTTGTGTTTGTTTTGCCTTCTTCCTTTCTGAATTTTGCATTCTGACACCATATAAAACCAGTTTAGGCAGAGTATTCTTAATAAAATACAAAACACAGTAAACTTGCAATTCATGCTTAGAAATCTACAGAGACACGACCAAAATGAGATTTTGTGTATTGAAAAATGAAATGTATCCCTTTTCCAGAGGGGACAGCTCTGAATTCCCTCTTAATGAAGTGTGGATGGGATTTTCAGGTGTATAAAATTGTCAGCATTCAGGTCTCTTGATTGGCAATTGCCTAAATGTGTTCAGGGTTTGTGTTTGTTTTACTTTCTTCCTGTCTGAATTTTGTATTCTGAAACCATACAAAAATGAGTTTAGGCAGAGTATTCATAATAATATACAAAACTCAGGAAATTGGCATTTTATGCTTAGAAATCTACATGCAAAACGACCAAGATAAGGTTATGTGTTTTGGAAAATGAAATGTAACACTTTTGCTGAGGGGAATGCTCTGAATCCTCTCCAAATCATGTGTGAATGAGAGTTTCAGGTGTATTCAATCGGCTGCATTCAGGTCTCCTGGTAGGCAATTGCCTCAATTTGTTCTGGGTTTGTGTTTGTTTTGCCTTCTTCCTTTCTGAATTTTGCATTCTGACACCATCCAAAAAGAAGTTTAGGCAGAGTATTCATAATAAAATACAAAACACAGTAAACTTGCAATTCATGCTTAGAAATCTACAGGCAACACGACCAAGATGATTTTTTGTATTTTGAAAAATGAAATGTAACCCTTTTCCAGAGGCGACAGCTCTGAATTCCCTCTAAATCGAGTGTCAATGGGATTTTCAAGTGTATAAAATCGTCAGCCTTCAGGTCTCTTGATTGGCAATTGCCTAAACGTGTTCTGGGTTTGTGTTTGTTTTGCCTTCTTCCTTTCTGAATTTTGTATTCTGTCACCATACAAAAATGAGTTTAGGCAGAGTATTCATAATAAAATCAAAACTCAGGAAATTGGCATTTTATCCTTATAAATATACAGACAACACAACCAAAATAAGGTTATATGTTTTGGAAAATAGAATGTAACACTTTTCCAGAGGGGACAGCTCTGAATTCCCTTCCAATCGAGTGTGAATGGGATTTTCAGGTGTATTCCATCGGCAGCATTCAGGTCTCCTGCTAGGCAATTGCCTCAATTTGTTCTGGGTTTGTGTTTGTTTTGCCTTATTCCATTCTGATTTTTGCATTCTGACACCATACAAAAACGAGTTTAGGCAGAGTATCCATGATGCAATAAATAACACAGGAAACAGCGTTTCATGCTTAGAAATCTACAGGCAGAACGACCAAGATAACGTTATGTGTTTTGGAAAATGAAATATAACGCTTTTGCTGAGGACAATGCTCTGAATTCCCTCCAAATCATGTGTGAATAGGAATTTCAGGTGTATACAATCCGCAGCATTCAGGTCTCCTGCGAGGCAATTGCCTCAATTTGTTCTGGGTTTGTGTTTGTTTTGCCTTCTTCTTTTCTGAATTTTGCATTCTGACACCATACAAAAACGAGTTTAGGCAGAGTATTCATAATGAAATAAAAAGCAAAGCAAATTGGCGTTTCATGCTTAGAAATCTACAGGCAACACAACCAACATAAGGTTATGTGTTTTGGAAAATGAAATATAACACTTTTGCCGAAGGGACAGCTCTGAATTCCCTCCAAATCCAGTGTGAATGGGATTTTCAGGTGTATTCAATTGTCAGCATTCAGGTCTCTTGATTGGGAATTGCCTCAATTTGTTCTGGGTTTGTGTTTGTTTTGCCTTCTTCCTTTCTGAATGTTGTATTCTGACACCACACAAAACGAGATTAGGCAAAGGATTCATAATAAAATACTAAACACAATAAATTGGCATTTCATGCTTAGAAATCTACAGGCAACACGACCAAGATAAGGTTCTGTGTTTTTGAAAATGAAATGTAACACTTTTGCTGAGGGGACAGCTCTGAATCCCCTCCAAAATCGAGTGTGAATGATATTTTCAGGTGTATTCAATCAGCAGCATTCAGGTCTCTTGATTGGCAATTGCCTAAATTTGTTCTGGGTTTGTGTTTGTTTTACCTTCTTCCTTTCCAAATTTTGTATTCTGACACCATACAAAAATGAGGTTAGGCAGAGTCCACGAAGCAATAAATAACACAGGAAACGGCGTTTCATGCTTAGAAATCTACAGGCAACACGACCAAGATAATATTATGTGTTTTGGAGAATGAAATATAACACTTTTGCCGAAAGGACAGCTCTGAATTCCCTCCAAATCATGTGTGAATGGGTATTTCAAGTGTATACAATTGGCAGCATTCAGGACTCCTGCTAGCCATTCGGCTAAATTTGCTCTGGGTTTGTGTTTGTTTTGCCTGCTTCCATTCTGATTTTTGCATTCTGACACCATACAAAAACGAGTTTAGGCAGAGTATTCATAATGAAATAGAAACACAGTAAACTTGTATTTCATGCTTAGAAATCTACAGGCAACACGACCAATAAGATTTTTTGTATTTTGGAAAATGAAATGTAACACTATTGCCGAGGGGACAGCTCTAACTTCCCTCCAAATCCAGTGTGAATGGGATTTTCAGGTGTATTCAATTGGCAGCATTCAGGTCTCCTGCTAGGCAATTGCCTCAATTTGTTCTGGGTTTGTGTTTGTTTTGCCTTCTTCCTTTCTGAATGTTGTATTCTGACACCACACAAAACGTGTTTAGGCAAAGTATTCATAATAAAATACAAAACACAATTTATTGGCATTTCAAGCTTAGAAAATTACAGTCAACACAACCAAGATAATGTTATGTGTTTTCAAAAATGAAGTGTAACACTTTTCAAGAGGGGACAGCTCTGAATTTGCTCCAAATCAAGTGTGAATGAGATTTTCAGGAGTATTCAATCGGCAGCATTCAGGTCTCCTGCGAGGCAATTGCCTCAATTTGTTCTGGGTTTGTGTTTGTTTTGCCTTCTTCCTTTCTGAATTTTGCATTCTGACACCATATAAAACGAGTTTAGGCAGAGTATTCTTAATAAAATACAAAACACAGTAAACTTGCAATTCATGCTTAGAAATCTACAGAGACACGACCAAAATGAGATTTTGTGTATTGAAAAATGAAATGTATCCCTTTTCCAGAGGGGACAGCTCTGAATTCCCTCTTAATCGAGTGTGGATGGGATTTTCAGGTGTATAAAATTGTCAGCATTCAGGTCTCTTGATTGGCAATTGCCTAAATGTGTTCAGGGTTTGTGTTTGTTTTACTTTCTTCCTGTCTGAATTTTGTATTCTGAAACCATACAAAAATGAGTTTAGGCAGAGTATTCATAATAATATACAAAACTCAGGAAATTGGCATTTTATGCTTAGAAATCTACAAGCAAAACGACCAACATAAGGTTATGTGTTTTGGAAAATGAAATGTAACACTTTTGCTGAGGGGAATGCAATGAATCCTCTCCAAATCAAGTGTGAATGGGAATTTCAGGTGTATTCAATCGGCTGCATTCAGGTCTCCTGGTAGGCAATTGCCTCAATTTGTTCTGGGTTTGTGTTTGTTTTGCCTTCTTCCTTTCTGAATTTTGCATTCTGACACCATACAAAAACGAGTTTAGGCAGAGTATTCATAATAAAATACAAAACACAGTAAACTTGCAATTCATGCTTAGAAATCTACAGGCAACACGACCAAGATAATGTTATGTGTTTTGGAGAATGAAATATAACACTTTTGCCGAAAGGACAGCTCTGAATTCCCTCCAAATCATGTGTGAATGGGTATTTCAAGTGTATACAATTGGCAGCATTCAGGACTCCTGCTAGCCATTCGGCTAAATTTGCTCTGGGTTTGTGTTTGTTTTGCCTGCTTCCATTCTGATTTTTGCATTCTGACACCATACAAAAACGAGTTTAGGCAGAGTATTCATAATGAAATAGAAACACAGTAAACTTGCATTTCATGCTTAGAAATCTACAGGCAACACGACCAATATGATTTTTTGTATTTTGGAAAATGAAATGTAACCCTTTTGCCGAGGGGACAGCTCTAACTTCCCTCCAAATCCAGTGTGAATGGGATTTTCAGGTGTATTCAATTGGCAGCATTCAGGTCTCCTGCTAGGCAATTGCCTCAATTTGTTCTGGGTTTGTGTTTGTTTTGCCTTCTTCCTTTCTGAATGTTGTATTCTGACACCACACAAAACGTGTTTAGGCAAAGTATTCATAATAAAATACAAAACACAATTTATTGGCATTTCAAGCTTAGAAAATTACAGGCAACACAACCAAGATAATGTTATGTGTTTTCAAAAATGAAGTGTAACACTTTTCAAGAGGGGACAGCTCTGAATTTGCTCCAAATCAAGTGTGAATGAGATTTTCAGGAGTATTCAATTGGCAGCATTAGGTCTCTTGATTGGCAATTGCCTAAATTTGTTCTGGGTTTGTGTTTGTTTTAGTTTCTTCCTTTCTGAATTTTGTATTCTGACACCATACAAAAATGAGTTTAGGGAGAGTATTCATAATGAAATAAAAAACAAAGCAAATTGGCTTTTCATGCGTAGAAATCTAGAGGCAACACAACCAAGATAAGGTTATGTGTTTTGGAAAATGATATGTACCCCTTTTCCAGAGGGGACAGCTCTGAATTCCCTCCAAATCGAGTGTGAATGGGATTTTCAGCTGTATTCAATCGGCAGCATTCAGGTCTCTTGATTGGCAATTGCCTCAATTTGTTCTGTGTTTGTGTTTGTTTTGCCTTCTTCCTTTCTGAATTTTGTATTCTGACACCATGCAAAAATGAGTTTAGGCAGAGTATTCATAATGAAATAAAAAACAAAGGAAATTGTCGTTTCATGCTTACAAATCTACAGGCAATACGACCAAGATAAGGTTATGTGTTTTGGAAAATGAAATGTAACACTTTTGCCGAGGGGAATGCTCTGAATACCCTCCAAATCATGTGTGAATGGGAATTTCAGGTGTATTCAATCGAGAGCATTCAGGTCTCCTGGTAGGCAATTGCCTCAATTTGTTCTGGGTTTGTGTTTGTTTTGCCTTCTTCCTTTCTGAATGTTGTATTCTGACACCACACAAAACGAATTTAGGCAAAGTATTCATAATAAAATACAAAACACAGTAAATTGGCATTTCATGCTTAGAAATCTACAGGCAACATGACCAAGGTAAGGTAATGTGTTCGGAAAATGAAATGTAACACTTGTCAAGAGGGGACAGCTCTGAATGCCCTCCAAATCGAGTATGAATGAGATTTTCAGGTGTATTCAATAGGTAGCATTCAGGTCTCCTGCTAGGCATTCGCCTAAATTTGTTATGGGTTTGTGTTTGTTTTCCCTTCTTCCTTTCCAAATTTTGTATTCTGACACCATACAAAAATGAGATTAGGCAAAGTCCACAAAGCAATAAATAACACAGGAAATGGCGTTTCATGCTTAGAAATCTACAGGCAACCTGAACGAGATAAGGTAATGTGTTTGGAAAATGAAATGTAACACTTGTCATGAGGGGACAGCTCTGAATTCCCTTCAAATCGAGCTTGAATGGGATTTTCAGGTGTACTCCATCGGCAGCATTCAGGTCTCCTGCTCGGCAATTGAATAAATTTGTTCTGGGTTTGTGTTTGTTTTGCCTTCTTCCTTTCTGAATTTTGTATTCTTACACCATACAAAAATGAGTTTAGGCAGAGTATTCATAATGAAATAAAAAACAAAGCAAATTGGCGTTTCATGCTTAGAAATCTACGGGCAACACGACCAAGATAATGTTATGTGTTTTGGAAAATGAAATATAACACTTTTGCTGAGGGGACAGCTCTGAATTCCCTCCAAATCCAGTGTGAATGGGAATTTCAGGTGTATTCAATCGAGAGCATTCAGGTCTCCTGGTAGGCAATTGCCTCAATTTGTTCTGGGTTTGTGTTTGTTTTGCCTTCTTCCTTTCTGAATTTTGCATTCTGACACCATATAAAACCAGTTTAGGCAGAGTATTCTTAATAAAATACAAAACACAGTAAACTTGCAATTCATGCTTAGAAATCTACAGAGACACGACCAAAATGAGATTTTGTGTATTGAAAAATGAAATGTATCCCTTTTCCAGAGGGGACAGCTCTGAATTCCCTCTTAATCGAGTGTGGATGGGATTTTCAGGTGTATAAAATTGTCAGCATTCAGGTCTCTTGATTGGCAATTGCCTAAATGTGTTCAGGGTTTGTGTTTGTTTTACTTTCTTCCTGTCTGAATTTTGTATTCTGAAACCATACAAAAATGAGTTTAGGCAGAGTATTCATAATAATATACAAAACTCAGGAAATTGGCATTTTATGCTTAGAAATCTACAAGCAAAACGACCAAGATAAGGTTATGTGTTTTGGAAAATGAAATGTAACACTTTTGCTGAGGGGAATGCTCTGAATCCTCTCCAAATCAAGTGTGAATGGGAATTTCAGGTGTATTCAATCGGCTGCATTCAGGTCTCCTGGTAGGCAATTGCCTCAATTTGTTCTGGGTTTGTGTTTGTTTTGCCTTCTTCCTTTCTGAATTTTGCATTCTGACACCATACAAAAACGAGTTTAGGCAGAGTATTCATAATAAAATACAAAACACAGTAAACTTGCAATTCATGCTTAGAAATCTACAGGCAACACGACCAAGATGATTTTTTGTATTTTGAAAAATGAAATGTAACCCTTTTCCAGAGGGGACAGCTCTGAATTCCCTCTAAATCAAGTGTCAATGGGATTTTCAGGTGTATAAAATCGTCAGCCTTCAGGTCTCTTGATTGGCAATTGCCTAAACGTGTTCTGGGTTTGTGTTTGTTTTGCCTTCTTCCTTTCTGAATTTTGTATTCTGACACCATACAAAAATGAGTTTAGGCAGAGTATTCATAATAAAATCAAAACTCAGGAAATTGGCATTTTATCCTTATAAATATACAGACAACACAACCAAGATAAGGTTATATGTTTTGGAAAATAGAATGTAACACTTTTCCAGAGGGGACAGCTCTGAATTCCCTTCCAATCGAGTGTGAATGGGATTTTCAGGTGTATTCCATCGGCAGCATTCAGGTCTCCTGCTAGGCAATTGCCTCAATTTGTTCTGGGTTTGTGTTTGTTTTGCTTTATTCCTTTCTGAAATTTGCATTCTGACACCATACAAAAACGAGTTTAGGCAGAGTATCCATGATGCAATAAATAACACAGGAAACAGCGTTTCATGCTTAGAAATCTACAGGCAGAACGACCAAGATAACGTTATGTGTTTTGGAATATGAAATATAACTCTTTTGCTGAGGACAATGCTCTGAATTCCCTCCAAATCATGTGTGAATAGGAATTTCAGGTGTATACAATCTGCAGCATTCAGGTCTCCTGCGAGGCAATTGCCTCAATTTGTTCTGGGTTTGTGTTTGTTTTGCCTTCTTCTTTTCTGAATTTTGCATTCTGACACCATACAAAAACGAGTTTAGGCAGAGTATTCATAATGAAATAAAAAGCAAAGCAAATTGGCGTTTCATGCTTAGAAATCTACAGGCAACACAACCAACATAAGGTTATGTGTTTTGGAAAATGAAATATAACACTTTTGCCGAGGGGAATGCTCTGAACACCCTCCAAGTCATGTGTGAATGGGAATTTCAGGTGTATTCAATCGAGAGCATTCAGGTCTCCTGGTAGGCAATTGCCTCAATTAGTTCTGCGTTTGTGTTTGTTTTGCCTTCTTCCTTTCTGAATGTTGTATTCTGACACCACACAAAACGAGTTTAGGCAAAGTATTCATAATAAAATACAAAACACAATAAACTGGCATTTCATGCTTAGAAAACTACAGGCAACATGACCAAGATAAGGTTCTGTGTTTTGGAAAATGAAATGTAACACTTGTCAAGAGGGGACAGCTCTGAATCCCCTCCAAATCGAGTATGAATGAGATTTTCAGGTGTATTCAATCGGTAGCATTCAGGTCTCCTGCTAGGCAATCGCCTAAATTTGTTATGGGTTTGTGTTTGTTTTACCTTCTTCCTTTCCAAATTTTGTATTCTGACACCATACAAAAATGAGTTTGGGGAGAGTATTCATAATGAAATAAAAAACAAAGCAAATTGGCTTTTCATGCGTAGAAATACAGGCAACACAACCAAGATAAGGTTATGTGTTTTGGAAAATGAAATGTAACCCTTTTCCAGAGGGGACAGCTCTGAATTCCCTCCAAATCGACTGTGAATGGGATTATCAGGTGTATTCAATCGGCAGCATTCAGGTCTCCTGATTGGCAATTGCCTCAATTACTTCTGGGTTTGTGTTTGTTTTGCCTTCTTCCTTTCTGAATGTTGTATTCTGACACCACACAAAACGAATTTAGGCAAAGTATTCATAATAAAATACAAAACACAGTAAATTGGCATTTCATGCTTAGAAATCTACAGGCAACATGACCAAGGTAAGGTAATGTGTTCGGAAAATGAAATGTAACACTTGTCAAGAGGGGACAGCTCTGAATGCCCTCCAAATCGAGTATGAATGAGATTTTCAGGTGTATTCAATCGGTAGCATTCAGGTCTCCTGCTAGGCATTCGCCTAAATTTGTTATGGGTTTGTGTTTGTTTTCCCTTCTTCCTTTCCAAATTTTGTATTCTGACACCATACAAAAATGAGATTAGGCAAAGTCCACAAAGCAATAAATAACACAGGAAATGGCGTTTCATGCTTAGAAATCTACAGGCAACCTGAACGAGATAAGGTAATGTGTTTGGAAAATGAAATGTAACACTTGTCAAGAGGGGACAGCTCTGAATTCCCTTCAAATCGAGCTTGAATGGGATTTTCAGGTGTACTCCATCGGCAGCATTCAGGTCTCCTGCTCGGCAATTGAATAAATTTGTTCTGGGTTTGTGTTTGTTTTGCCTTCTTCCTTTCTGAATTTTGTATTCTTACACCATACAAAAACGAGTTTAGGCAGAGTATTCATAATGAAATAAAAAACAAAGCAAATTGGCGTTTCATGCTTAGAAATCTACGGGCAACACGACCAAGATAATGTTATGTGTTTTGGAAAATGAAATATAACACTTTTGCTGAGGGGACAGCTCTGAATTCCCTCCAAATCCAGTGTGAATGGGAATTTCAGGTGTATTCAATCGAGAGCATTCAGGTCTCCTGGTAGGCAATTGCCTCAATTTGTTCTGGGTTTGTGTTTGTTTTGCCTTCTTCCTTTCTGAATTTTGCATTCTGACACCATATAAAACGAGTTTAGGCAGAGTATTCTTAATAAAATACAAAACACAGTAAACTTGCAATTCATGCTTAGAAATCTACAGAGACACGACCAAAATGAGATTTTGTGTATTGAAAAATGAAATGTATCCCTTTTCCAGAGGGGACAGCTCTGAATTCCCTCTTAATCGAGTGTGGATGGGATTTTCAGGTGTATAAAATTGTCAGCATTCAGGTCTCTTGATTGGCAATTGCCTAAATGTGTTCAGGGTTTGTGTTTGTTTTACTTTCTTCCTGTCTGAATTTTGTATTCTGAAACCATACAAAAATGAGTTTAGGCAGAGTATTCATAATAATATACAAAACTCAGGAAATTGGCATTTTATGCTTAGAAATCTACAAGCAAAACGACCAACATAAGGTTATGTGTTTTGGAAAATGAAATGTAACACTTTTGCTGAGGGGAATGCTCTGAATCCTCTCCAAATCAAGTGTGAATGGGAATTTCAGGTGTATTCAATCGGCTGCATTCAGGTCTCCTGGTAGGCAATTGCCTCAATTTGTTCTGGGTTTGTGTTTGTTTTGCCTTCTTCCTTTCTGAATTTTGCATTCTGACACCATACAAAAACGAGTTTAGGCAGAGTATTCATAATAAAATACAAAACACAGTAAACTTGCAATTCATGCTTAGAAATCTACAGGCAACACGACCAAGATAATGTTATGTGTTTTGGAGAATGAAATATAACACTTTTGCCGAAAGGACAGCTCTGAATTCCCTCCAAATCATGTGTGAATGGGTATTTCAAGTGTATACAATTGGCAGCATTCAGGACTCCTGCTAGCCATTCGGCTAAATTTGCTCTGGGTTTGTGTTTGTTTTGCCTGCTTCCATTCTGATTTTTGCATTCTGACACCATACAAAAACGAGTTTAGGCAGAGTATTCATAATGAAATAGAAACACAGTAAACTTGCATTTCATGCTTAGAAATCTACAGGCAACACGACCAATATGATTTTTTGTATTTTGGAAAATGAAATGTAACACTTTTGCCGAGGGGACAGCTCTAGCTTCCCTCCAAATCCAGTGTGAATGGGATTTTCAGGTGTATTCAATTGGCAGCATTCAGGTCTCCTGCTAGGCAATTGCCTCAATTTGTTCTGGGTTTGTGTTTGTTTTGCCTTCTTCCTTTCTGAATGTTGTATTCTGACACCACACAAAATGTGTTTAGGCAAAGTATTCATAATAAAATACAAAACACAATTTATTAGCATTTCAAGCTTAGAAAATTACAGGCAACACAACCAAGATAATGTTATGTGTTTTCAAAAATGAAGTGTAACACTTTTCAAGAGGGGACAGCTCTGAATTTGCTCCAAATCAAGTGTGAATGAGATTTTCAGGTGTATTCAATCGGCAGCATTAGGTCTCTTGATTGGCAATTGCCTAAATTTGTTCTGGGTTTGTGTTTGTTTTAGTTTCTTCCTTTCTGAATTTTGTATTCTGACACCATACAAAAATGAGTTTAGGGAGAGTATTCATAATGAAATAAAAAACAAAGCAAATTGGCTTTTCATGCGTAGAAATCTAGAGGCAACACAACCAAGATAAGGTTATGTGTTTTGGAAAATGAAATGTAACCCTTTTCCAGAGGGGACAGCTCTGAATTCCCTCCAAATCGAGTGTGAATGGGATTTTCAGCTGTATTCAATCGGCAGCATTCAGGTCTCTTGATTGGCAATTGCCTCAATTTGTTCTGTGTTTGTGTTTGTTTTGCCTTCTTCCTTTCTGAATTTTGTATTCTGACACCATGCAAAAATGAGTTTAGGCAGAGTATTCATAATGAAATAAAAAACAAAGGAAATTGTCGTTTCATGCTTACAAATCTACAGGCAATACGACCAAGATAAGGTTATGTGTTTTGGAAAATGAAATGTAACACTTTTGCCGAGGGGAATGCTCTGAATACCCTCCAAATCATGTGTGAATGGGAATTTCAGGTGTATTCAATCGAGAGCATTCAGGTCTCCTGGTAGGCAATTGCCTCAATTAGTTCTGCGTTTGTGTTTGTTTTGCCTTCTTCCTTTCTGAATGTTGTATTCTGACACCACACAAAACGAGTTTAGGCAAAGTATTCATAATAAAATACAAAACACAATAAACTGGCATTTCATGCTTAGAAAACTACAGGCAACATGACCAAGATAAGGTTCTGTGTTTTGGAAAATGAAATGTAACACTTGTCAAGAGGGGACAGCTCTGAATCCCCTCCAAATCGAGTATGAATGAGATTTTCAGGTGTATTCAATCGGTAGCATTCAGGTCTCCTGCTAGGCAATCGCCTAAATTTGTTATGGGTTTGTGTTTGTTTTACCTTCTTCCTTTCCAAATTTTGTATTCTGACACCATACAAAAATGAGTTTGGGGAGAGTATTCATAATGAAATAAAAAACAAAGCAAATTGGCTTTTCATGCGTAGAAATACAGGCAACACAACCAAGATAAGGGTATGTGTTTTGGAAAATGAAATGTAACCCTTTTCCAGAGGGGACAGCTCTGAATTCCCTCCAAATCGACTGTGAATGGGATTATCAGGTGTATTCAATCGGCAGCATTCAGGTCTCCTGATTGGCAATTGCCTCAATTACTTCTGGGTTTGTGTTTGTTTTGCCTTCTTCCTTTCTGAATGTTGTATTCTGACACCACACAAAACGAATTTAGGCAAAGTATTCATAATAAAATACAAAACACAGTAAATTGGCATTTCATGCTTAGAAATCTACAGGCAACATGACCAAGGTAAGGTAATGTGTTCGGAAAATGAAATGTAACACTTGTCAAGAGGGGACAGCTCTGAATGCCCTCCAAATCGAGTATGAATGAGATTTTCAGGTGTATTCAATCGGTAGCATTCAGGTCTCCTGCTAGGCATTCGCCTAAATTTGTTATGGGTTTGTGTTTGTTTTCCCTTCTTCCTTTCCAAATTTTGTATTCTGACACCATACAAAAATGAGATTAGGCAAAGTCCACAAAGCAATAAATAACACAGGAAATGGCGTTTCATGCTTAGAAATCTACAGGCAACCTGAACGAGATAAGGTAATGTGTTTGGAAAATGAAATGTAACACTTGTCAAGAGGGGACAGCTCTGAATTCCCTTCAAATCGAGCTTGAATGGGATTTTCAGGTGTACTCCATCGGCAGCATTCAGGTCTCCTGCTCGGCAATTGAATAAATTTGTTCTGGGTTTGTGTTTGTTTTGCCTTCTTCCTTTCTGAATTTTGTATTCTTACACCATACAAAAACGAGTTTAGGCAGAGTATTCATAATGAAATAAAAAACAAAGCAAATTGGCATTTCATGCTTAGAAATCTACATGCAAAACGACCAAGATAATGTTATGTGTTTTGGAAAATGAAATATAACACTTTTGCTGAGGGGACAGCTCTGAATTCCCTCCAAATCCAGTGTGAATGGGAATTTCAGGTGTATTCAATCGAGAGCATTCAGGTCTCCTGGTAGGCAATTGCCTCAATTTGTTCTGGGTTTGTGTTTGTTTTGCCTTCTTCCTTTCTGAATTTTGCATTCTGACACCATATAAAACGAGTTTAGGCAGAGTATTCTTAATAAAATACAAAACACAGTAAACTTGCAATTCATGCTTAGAAATCTACAGAGACACGACCAAAATGAGATTTTGTGTATTGAAAAATGAAATGTATCCCTTTTCCAGAGGGGACAGCTCTGAATTCCCTCTTAATCGAGTGTGGATGGGATTTTCAGGTGTATAAAATTGTCAGCATTCAGGTCTCTTGATTGGCAATTGCCTAAATGTGTTCAGGGTTTGTGTTTGTTTTACTTTCTTCCTGTCTGAATTTTGTATTCTGAAACCATACAAAAATGAGTTTAGGCAGAGTATTCATAATAATATACAAAACTCAGGAAATTGGCATTTTATGCTTAGAAATCTACAAGCAAAACGACCAACATAAGGTTATGTGTTTTGGAAAATGAAATGTAACACTTTTGCTGAGGGGAATGCAATGAATCCTCTCCAAATCAAGTGTGAATGGGAATTTCAGGTGTATTCAATCGGCTGCATTCAGGTCTCCTGGTAGGCAATTGCCTCAATTTGTTCTGGGTTTGTGTTTGTTTTGCCTTCTTCCTTTCTGAATTTTGCATTCTGACACCATACAAAAACGAGTTTAGGCAGAGTATTCATAATAAAATACAAAACACAGTAAACTTGCAATTCATGCTTAGAAATCTACAGGCAACACGACCAAGATAATGTTATGTGTTTTGGAGAATGAAATATAACACTTTTGCCGAAAGGACAGCTCTGAATTCCCTCCAAATCATGTGTGAATGGGTATTTCAAGTGTATACAATTGGCAGCATTCAGGACTCCTGCTAGCCATTCGGCTAAATTTGCTCTGGGTTTGTGTTTGTTTTGCCTGCTTCCATTCTGATTTTTGCATTCTGACACCATACAAAAACGAGTTTAGGCAGAGTATTCATAATGAAATAGAAACACAGTAAACTTGCATTTCATGCTTAGAAATCTACAGGCAACACGACCAATATGATTTTTTGTATTTTGGAAAATGAAATGTAACCCTTTTGCCGAGGGGACAGCTCTAACTTCCCTCCAAATCCAGTGTGAATGGGATTTTCAGGTGTATTCAATTGGCAGCATTCAGGTCTCCTGCTAGGCAATTGCCTCAATTTGTTCTGGGTTTGTGTTTGTTTTGCCTTCTTCCTTTCTGAATGTTGTATTCTGACACCACACAAAACGTGTTTAGGCAAAGTATTCATAATAAAATACAAAACACAATTTATTGGCATTTCAAGCTTAGAAAATTACAGGCAACACAACCAAGATAATGTTATGTGTTTTCAAAAATGAAGTGTAACACTTTTCAAGAGGGGACAGCTCTGAATTTGCTCCAAATCAAGTGTGAATGAGATTTTCAGGAGTATTCAATTGGCAGCATTAGGTCTCTTGATTGGCAATTGCCTAAATTTGTTCTGGGTTTGTGTTTGTTTTAGTTTCTTCCTTTCTGAATTTTGTATTCTGACACCATACAAAAATGAGTTTAGGGAGAGTATTCATAATGAAATAAAAAACAAAGCAAATTGGCTTTTCATGCGTAGAAATCTAGAGGCAACACAACCAAGATAAGGTTATGTGTTTTGGAAAATGATATGTACCCCTTTTCCAGAGGGGACAGCTCTGAATTCCCTCCAAATCGAGTGTGAATGGGATTTTCAGCTGTATTCAATCGGCAGCATTCAGGTCTCTTGATTGGCAATTGCCTCAATTTGTTCTGTGTTTGTGTTTGTTTTGCCTTCTTCCTTTCTGAATTTTGTATTCTGACACCATGCAAAAATGAGTTTAGGCAGAGTATTCATAATGAAATAAAAAACAAAGGAAATTGTCGTTTCATGCTTACAAATCTACAGGCAATACGACCAAGATAAGGTTATGTGTTTTGGAAAATGAAATGTAACACTTTTGCCGAGGGGAATGCTCTGAATACCCTCCAAATCATGTGTGAATGGGAATTTCAGGTGTATTCAATCGAGAGCATTCAGGTCTCCTGGTAGGCAATTGCCTCAATTTGTTCTGGGTTTGTGTTTGTTTTGCCTTCTTCCTTTCTGAATGTTGTATTCTGACACCACACAAAACGAGTTTAGGCAAAGTATTCATAATAAAATACAAAACACAATAAACTGGCATTTCATGCTTAGAAAACTACAGGCAACATGACCAAGATAAGGTTCTGTGTTTTGGAAAATGAAATGTAACACTTGTCAAGAGGGGACAGCTCTGAATGCCCTCCAAATCGAGTATGAATGAGATTTTCAGGTGTATTCAGTCGGTAGCATTCAGGTCTCCTGCTAGGCAATCGCCTAAATTTGTTATGGGTTTGTGTTTGTTTTACCTTCTTCCTTTCCAAATTTTGTATTCTGACACCATACAAAAATGAGTTTGGGGAGAGTATTTATAATGAAATAAAAAACAAAGCAAATTGGCTTTTCATGCGTAGAAATACAGGCAACACAACCAAGATAAGGTTATGTGTTTTGGAAAATGAAATGTAACCCTTTTCCAGAGGGGACAGCTCTGAATTCCCTCCAAATCGACTGTGAATGGGATTATCAGGTGTATTCAATCGGCAGCATTCAGGTCTCCTGATTGGCAATTGCCTCAATTACTTCTGGGTTTGTGTTTGTTTTGCCTTCTTCCTTTCTGAATGTTGTATTCTGACACCACACAAAATGAATTTAGGCAAAGTATTCATAATAAAATACAAAACACAGTAAATTGGCATTTCATGCTTAGAAATCTACAGGCAACATGACCAAGGTAAGGTAATGTGTTCGGAAAATGAAATGTAACACTTGTCAAGAGGGGACAGCTCTGAATGCCCTCCAAATCGAGTATGAATGAGATTTTCAGGTGTATTCAATAGGTAGCATTCAGGTCTCCTGCTAGGCATTCGCCTAAATTTGTTATGGGTTTGTGTTTGTTTTCCCTTCTTCCTTTCCAAATTTTGTATTCTGACACCATACAAAAATGAGATTAGGCAAAGTCCACAAAGCAATAAATAACACAGGAAATGGCGTTTCATGCTTAGAAATCTACAGGCAACCTGAACGAGATAAGGTAATGTGTTTGGAAAATGAAATGTAACACTTGTCATGAGGGGACAGCTCTGAATTCCCTTCAAATCGAGCTTGAATGGGATTTTCAGGTGTACTCCATCGGCAGCATTCAGGTCTCCTGCTCGGCAATTGAATAAATTTGTTCTGGGTTTGTGTTTGTTTTGCCTTCTTCCTTTCTGAATTTTGTAT
The DNA here is from genome assembly GCA_949820135.1 of Sylvilagus floridanus. Lineage (NCBI taxonomy): Eukaryota > Metazoa > Chordata > Mammalia > Lagomorpha > Leporidae > Sylvilagus > Sylvilagus floridanus. The sequence goes on from OX463242.1 coordinate 94,251,560, forward strand.
TCTTACACCATACAAAAATGAGTTTAGGCAGAGTATTCATAATGAAATAAAAAACAAAGCAAATTGGCGTTTCATGCTTAGAAATCTACGGGCAACACGACCAAGATAATGTTATGTGTTTTGGAAAATGAAATATAACACTTTTGCTGAGGGGACAGCTCTGAATTCCCTCCAAATCCAGTGTGAATGGGAATTTCAGGTGTATTCAATCGAGAGCATTCAGGTCTCCTGGTAGGCAATTGCCTCAATTTGTTCTGGGTTTGTGTTTGTTTTGCCTTCTTCCTTTCTGAATTTTGCATTCTGACACCATATAAAACCAGTTTAGGCAGAGTATTCTTAATAAAATACAAAACACAGTAAACTTGCAATTCATGCTTAGAAATCTACAGAGACACGACCAAAATGAGATTTTGTGTATTGAAAAATGAAATGTATCCCTTTTCCAGAGGGGACAGCTCTGAATTCCCTCTTAATCGAGTGTGGATGGGATTTTCAGGTGTATAAAATTGTCAGCATTCAGGTCTCTTGATTGGCAATTGCCTAAATGTGTTCAGGGTTTGTGTTTGTTTTACTTTCTTCCTGTCTGAATTTTGTATTCTGAAACCATACAAAAATGAGTTTAGGCAGAGTATTCATAATAATATACAAAACTCAGGAAATTGGCATTTTATGCTTAGAAATCTACAAGCAAAACGACCAAGATAAGGTTATGTGTTTTGGAAAATGAAATGTAACACTTTTGCTGAGGGGAATGCTCTGAATCCTCTCCAAATCAAGTGTGAATGGGAATTTCAGGTGTATTCAATCGGCTGCATTCAGGTCTCCTGGTAGGCAATTGCCTCAATTTGTTCTGGGTTTGTGTTTGTTTTGCCTTCTTCCTTTCTGAATTTTGCATTCTGACACCATACAAAAACGAGTTTAGGCAGAGTATTCATAATAAAATACAAAACACAGTAAACTTGCAATTCATGCTTAGAAATCTACAGGCAACACGACCAAGATGATTTTTTGTATTTTGAAAAATGAAATGTAACCCTTTTCCAGAGGGGACAGCTCTGAATTCCCTCTAAATCAAGTGTCAATGGGATTTTCAGGTGTATAAAATCGTCAGCCTTCAGGTCTCTTGATTGGCAATTGCCTAAACGTGTTCTGGGTTTGTGTTTGTTTTGCCTTCTTCCTTTCTGAATTTTGTATTCTGACACCATACAAATATGAGTTTAGGCAGAGTATTCATAATAAAATCAAAACTCAGGAAATTGGCATTTTATCCTTATAAATATACAGACAACACAACCAAGATAAGGTTATATGTTTTGGAAAATAGAATGTAACACTTTTCCAGAGGGGACAGCTCTGAATTCCCTTCCAATCGAGTGTGAATGGGATTTTCAGGTGTATTCCATCGGCAGCATTCAGGTCTCCTGCTAGGCAATTGCCTCAATTTGTTCTGGGTTTGTGTTTGTTTTGCTTTATTCCTTTCTGAAATTTGCATTCTGACACCATACAAAAACGAGTTTAGGCAGAGTATCCATGATGCAATAAATAACACAGGAAACAGCGTTTCATGCTTAGAAATCTACAGGCAGAACGACCAAGATAACGTTATGTGTTTTGGAATATGAAATATAACTCTTTTGCTGAGGACAATGCTCTGAATTCCCTCCAAATCATGTGTGAATAGGAATTTCAGGTGTATACAATCTGCAGCATTCAGGTCTCCTGCGAGGCAATTGCCTCAATTTGTTCTGGGTTTGTGTTTGTTTTGCCTTCTTCTTTTCTGAATTTTGCATTCTGACACCATACAAAAACGAGTTTAGGCAGAGTATTCATAATGAAATAAAAAGCAAAGCAAATTGGCGTTTCATGCTTACAAATCTACAGGCAACACAACCAACATAAGGTTATGTGTTTTGGAAAATGAAATATAACACTTTTGCCGAGGGGAATGCTCTGAATACCCTCCAAGTCATGTGTGAATGGGAATTTCAGGTGTATTCAATCGAGAGCATTCAGGTCTCCTGGTAGGCAATTGCCTCAATTAGTTCTGCGTTTGTGTTTGTTTTGCCTTCTTCCTTTCTGAATGTTGTATTCTGACACCACACAAAACGAGTTTAGGCAAAGTATTCATAATAAAATACAAAACACAATAAACTGGCATTTCATGCTTAGAAAACTACAGGCAACATGACCAAGATAAGGTTCTGTGTTTTGGAAAATGAAATGTAACACTTGTCAAGAGGGGACAGCTCTGAATCCCCTCCAAATCGAGTATGAATGAGATTTTCAGGTGTATTCAATCGGTAGCATTCAGGTCTCCTGCTAGGCAATCGCCTAAATTTGTTATGGGTTTGTGTTTGTTTTACCTTCTTCCTTTCCAAATTTTGTATTCTGACACCATACAAAAATGAGTTTGGGGAGAGTATTCATAATGAAATAAAAAACAAAGCAAATTGGCTTTTCATGCGTAGAAATACAGGCAACACAACCAAGATAAGGTTATGTGTTTTGGAAAATGAAATGTAACCCTTTTCCAGAGGGGACAGCTCTGAATTCCCTCCAAATCGACTGTGAATGGGATTATCAGGTGTATTCAATCGGCAGCATTCAGGTCTCCTGATTGGCAATTGCCTCAATTACTTCTGGGTTTGTGTTTGTTTTGCCTTCTTCCTTTCTGAATGTTGTATTCTGACACCACACAAAACGAATTTAGGCAAAGTATTCATAATAAAATACAAAACACAGTAAATTGGCATTTCATGCTTAGAAATCTACAGGCAACATGACCAAGGTAAGGTAATGTGTTCGGAAAATGAAATGTAACACTTGTCAAGAGGGGACAGCTCTGAATGCCCTCCAAATCGAGTATGAATGAGATTTTCAGGTGTATTCAATCGGTAGCATTCAGGTCTCCTGCTAGGCATTCGCCTAAATTTGTTATGGGTTTGTGTTTGTTTTCCCTTCTTCCTTTCCAAATTTTGTATTCTGACACCATACAAAAATGAGATTAGGCAAAGTCCACAAAGCAATAAATAACACAGGAAATGGCGTTTCATGCTTAGAAATCTACAGGCAACCTGAACGAGATAAGGTAATGTGTTTGGAAAATGAAATGTAACACTTGTCAAGAGGGGACAGCTCTGAATTCCCTTCAAATCGAGCTTGAATGGGATTTTCAGGTGTACTCCATCGGCAGCATTCAGGTCTCCTGCTCGGCAATTGAATAAATTTGTTCTGGGTTTGTGTTTGTTTTGCCTTCTTCCTTTCTGAATTTTGTATTCTTACACCATACAAAAACGAGTTTAGGCAGAGTATTCATAATGAAATAAAAAACAAAGCAAATTGGCGTTTCATGCTTAGAAATCTACGGGCAACACGACCAAGATAATGTTATGTGTTTTGGAAAATGAAATATAACACTTTTGCTGAGGGGACAGCTCTGAATTCCCTCCAAATCCAGTGTGAATGGGAATTTCAGGTGTATTCAATCGAGAGCATTCAGGTCTCCTGGTAGGCAATTGCCTCAATTTGTTCTGGGTTTGTGTTTGTTTTGCCTTCTTCCTTTCTGAATTTTGCATTCTGACACCATATAAAACGAGTTTAGGCAGAGTATTCTTAATAAAATACAAAACACAGTAAACTTGCAATTCATGCTTAGAAATCTACAGAGACACGACCAAAATGAGATTTTGTGTATTGAAAAATGAAATGTATCCCTTTTCCAGAGGGGACAGCTCTGAATTCCCTCTTAATCGAGTGTGGATGGGATTTTCAGGTGTATAAAATTGTCAGCATTCAGGTCTCTTGATTGGCAATTGCCTAAATGTGTTCAGGGTTTGTGTTTGTTTTACTTTCTTCCTGTCTGAATTTTGTATTCTGAAACCATACAAAAATGAGTTTAGGCAGAGTATTCATAATAATATACAAAACTCAGGAAATTGGCATTTTATGCTTAGAAATCTACAAGCAAAACGACCAAGATAAGGTTATGTGTTTTGGAAAATGAAATGTAACACTTTTGCTGAGGGGAATGCTCTGAATCCTCTCCAAATCAAGTGTGAATGGGAATTTCAGGTGTATTCAATCGGCTGCATTCAGGTCTCCTGGTAGGCAATTGCCTCAATTTGTTCTGGGTTTGTGTTTGTTTTGCCTTCTTCCTTTCTGAATTTTGCATTCTGACACCATACAAAAACGAGTTTAGGCAGAGTATTCATAATAAAATACAAAACACAGTAAACTTGCAATTCATGCTTAGAAATCTACAGGCAACACGACCAAGATAATGTTATGTGTTTTGGAGAATGAAATATAACACTTTTGCCGAAAGGACAGCTCTGAATTCCCTCCAAATCATGTGTGAATGGGTATTTCAAGTGTATACAATTGGCAGCATTCAGGACTCCTGCTAGCCATTCGGCTAAATTTGCTCTGGGTTTGTGTTTGTTTTGCCTGCTTCCATTCTGATTTTTGCATTCTGACACCATACAAAAACGAGTTTAGGCAGAGTATTCATAATGAAATAGAAACACAGTAAACTTGCATTTCATGCTTAGAAATCTACAGGCAACACGACCAATATGATTTTTTGTATTTTGGAAAATGAAATGTAACACTTTTGCCGAGGGGACAGCTCTAGCTTCCCTCCAAATCCAGTGTGAATGGGATTTTCAGGTGTATTCAATTGGCAGCATTCAGGTCTCCTGCTAGGCAATTGCCTCAATTTGTTCTGGGTTTGTGTTTGTTTTGCCTTCTTCCTTTCTGAATGTTGTATTCTGACACCACACAAAATGTGTTTAGGCAAAGTATTCATAATAAAATACAAAACACAATTTATTGGCATTTCAAGCTTAGAAAATTACAGGCAACACAACCAAGATAATGTTATGTGTTTTCAAAAATGAAGTGTAACACTTTTCAAGAGGGGACAGCTCTGAATTTGCTCCAAATCAAGTGTGAATGAGATTTTCAGGTGTATTCAATCGGCAGCATTAGGTCTCTTGATTGGCAATTGCCTAAATTTGTTCTGGGTTTGTGTTTGTTTTAGTTTCTTCCTTTCTGAATTTTGTATTCTGACACCATACAAAAATGAGTTTAGGGAGAGTATTCATAATGAAATAAAAAACAAAGCAAATTGGCTTTTCATGCGTAGAAATCTAGAGGCAACACAACCAAGATAAGGTTATGTGTTTTGGAAAATGAAATGTAACCCTTTTCCAGAGGGGACAGCTCTGAATTCCCTCCAAATCGAGTGTGAATGGGATTTTCAGCTGTATTCAATCGGCAGCATTCAGGTCTCTTGATTGGCAATTGCCTCAATTTGTTCTGTGTTTGTGTTTGTTTTGCCTTCTTCCTTTCTGAATTTTGTATTCTGACACCATGCAAAAATGAGTTTAGGCAGAGTATTCATAATGAAATAAAAAACAAAGGAAATTGTCGTTTCATGCTTACAAATCTACAGGCAATACGACCAAGATAAGGTTATGTGTTTTGGAAAATGAAATGTAACACTTTTGCCGAGGGGAATGCTCTGAATACCCTCCAAATCATGTGTGAATGGGAATTTCAGGTGTATTCAATCGAGAGCATTCAGGTCTCCTGGTAGGCAATTGCCTCAATTAGTTCTGCGTTTGTGTTTGTTTTGCCTTCTTCCTTTCTGAATGTTGTATTCTGACACCACACAAAACGAGTTTAGGCAAAGTATTCATAATAAAATACAAAACACAATAAACTGGCATTTCATGCTTAGAAAACTACAGGCAACATGACCAAGATAAGGTTCTGTGTTTTGGAAAATGAAATGTAACACTTGTCAAGAGGGGACAGCTCTGAATCCCCTCCAAATCGAGTATGAATGAGATTTTCAGGTGTATTCAATCGGTAGCATTCAGGTCTCCTGCTAGGCAATCGCCTAAATTTGTTATGGGTTTGTGTTTGTTTTACCTTCTTCCTTTCCAAATTTTGTATTCTGACTCCATACAAAAATGAGTTTGGGGAGAGTATTCATAATGAAATAAAAAACAAAGCAAATTGGCTTTTCATGCGTAGAAATACAGGCAACACAACCAAGATAAGGGTATGTGTTTTGGAAAATGAAATGTAACCCTTTTCCAGAGGGGACAGCTCTGAATTCCCTCCAAATCGACTGTGAATGGGATTATCAGGTGTATTCAATCGGCAGCATTCAGGTCTCCTGATTGGCAATTGCCTCAATTACTTCTGGGTTTGTGTTTGTTTTGCCTTCTTCCTTTCTGAATGTTGTATTCTGACACCACACAAAACGAATTTAGGCAAAGTATTCATAATAAAATACAAAACACAGTAAATTGGCATTTCATGCTTAGAAATCTACAGGCAACATGACCAAGGTAAGGTAATGTGTTCGGAAAATGAAATGTAACACTTGTCAAGAGGGGACAGCTCTGAATGCCCTCCAAATCGAGTATGAATGAGATTTTCAGGTGTATTCAATCGGTAGCATTCAGGTCTCCTGCTAGGCATTCGCCTAAATTTGTTATGGGTTTGTGTTTGTTTTCCCTTCTTCCTTTCCAAATTTTGTATTCTGACACCATACAAAAATGAGATTAGGCAAAGTCCACAAAGCAATAAATAACACAGGAAATGGCGTTTCATGCTTAGAAATCTACAGGCAACCTGAACGAGATAAGGTAATGTGTTTGGAAAATGAAATGTAACACTTGTCAAGAGGGGACAGCTCTGAATTCCCTTCAAATCGAGCTTGAATGGGATTTTCAGGTGTACTCCATCGGCAGCATTCAGGTCTCCTGCTCGGCAATTGAATAAATTTGTTCTGGGTTTGTGTTTGTTTTGCCTTCTTCCTTTCTGAATTTTGTATTCTTACACCATACAAAAACGAGTTTAGGCAGAGTATTCATAATGAAATAAAAAACAAAGCAAATTGGCATTTCATGCTTAGAAATCTACGGGCAACACGACCAAGATAATGTTATGTGTTTTGGAAAATGAAATATAACACTTTTGCTGAGGGGACAGCTCTGAATTCCCTCCAAATCCAGTGTGAATGGGAATTTCAGGTGTATTCAATCGAGAGCATTCAGGTCTCCTGGTAGGCAATTGCCTCAATTTGTTCTGGGTTTGTGTTTGTTTTGCTTTCTTCCTTTCTGAATTTTGCATTCTGACACCATATAAAACGAGTTTAGGCAGAGTATTCTTAATAAAATACAAAACACAGTAAACTTGCAATTCATGCTTAGAAATCTACAGAGACACGACCAAAATGAGATTTTGTGTATTGAAAAATGAAATGTATCCCTTTTCCAGAGGGGACAGCTCTGAATTCCCTCTTAATCGAGTGTGGATGGGATTTTCAGGTGTATAAAATTGTCAGCATTCAGGTCTCTTGATTGGCAATTGCCTAAATGTGTTCAGGGTTTGTGTTTGTTTTACTTTCTTCCTGTCTGAATTTTGTATTCTGAAACCATACAAAAATGAGTTTAGGCAGAGTATTCATAATAATATACAAAATTCAGGAAATTGGCATTTTATGCTTAGAAATCTACAAGCAAAACGACCAACATAAGGTTATGTGTTTTGGAAAATGAAATGTAACACTTTTGCTGAGGGGACAGCTCTGAATCCCCTCCAAAATCGAGTGTGAATGATATTTTCAGGTGTATTCAATCAGCAGCATTCAGGTCTCTTGATTGGCAATTGCCTAAATTTGTTCTGGGTTTGTGTTTGTTTTACCTTCTTCCTTTCCAAATTTTGTATTCTGACACCATACACAAATGAGGTTAGGCAGAGTCCACGAAGCAATAAATAACACAGGAAACGGCGTTTCATGCTTAGAAATCTACAGGCAACACGACCAAGATAATATTATGTGTTTTGGAGAATGAAATATAACACTTTTGCCGAAAGGACAGCTCTGAATTCCCTCCAAATCATGTGTGAATGGGTATTTCAAGTGTATACAATTGGCAGCATTCAGGACTCCTGCTAGCCATTCGGCTAAATTTGCTCTGGGTTTGTGTTTGTTTTGCCTGCTTCCATTCTGATTTTTGCATTCTGACACCATACAAAAACGAGTTTAGGCAGAGTATTCATAATGAAATAGAAACACAGTAAACTTGCATTTCATGCTTAGAAATCTACAGGCAACACGACCAATATGATTTTTTGTATTTTGGAAAATGAAATGTAACCCTTTTGCCGAGCGGACAGCTCTAACTTCCCTCCAAATCCAGTGTGAATGGGATTTTCAGGTGTATTCAATTGGCAGCATTCAGGTCTCCTGCTAGGCAATTGCCTCAATTTGTTCTGGGTTTGTGTTTGTTTTGCCTTCTTCCTTTCTGAATGTTGTATTCTGACACCACACAAAATGTGTTTAGGCAAAGTATTCATAATAAAATACAAAACACAATTTATTGGCATTTCAAGCTTAGAAAATTACAGGCAACACAACCAAGATAATGTTATGTGTTTTCAAAAATGAAGTGTAACACTTTTCAAGAGGCGACAGCTCTGAATTTGCTCCGAATCAAGTGTGAATGAGATTTTCAGGAGTATTCAATCGGCAGCCTTAGGTCTCTTGATTGGCAATTGCCTAAATTTGTTCTGGGTTTGTGTTTGTTTTAGTTTCTTCCTTTCTGAATTTTGCATTCTGACACCATACAAAAACGAGTTTAGGCAGAGTATTCATAATAAAATACAAAACACAGTAAACTTGCAATTCATGCTTAGAAATCTACAGGCAACACGACCAAGATAATGTTATGTGTTTTGGAGAATGAAATATAACACTTTTGCCGAAAGGACAGCTCTGAATTCCCTCCAAATCATGTGTGAATGGGTATTTCAAGTGTATACAATTGGCAGCATTCAGGACTCCTGCTAGCCATTCGGCTAAATTTGCTCTGGGTTTGTGTTTGTTTTGCCTGCTTCCATTCTGATTTTTGCATTCTGACACCATACAAAAACGAGTTTAGGCAGAGTATTCATAATGAAATAGAAACACAGTAAACTTGCATTTCATGCTTAGAAATCTACAGGCAACACGACCAATATGATTTTTTGTATTTTGGAAAATGAAATGTAACACTTTTGCCGAGGGGACAGCTCTAACTTCCCTCCAAATCCAGTGTGAATGGGATTATCAGGTGTATTCAATCGGCAGCATTCAGGTCTCCTGCTAGGCAATTGCCTCAATTTGTTCTGGGTTTGTGTTTGTTTTGCCTTCTTCCTTTCTGAATGTTGTATTCTGACACCACACAAAATGTGTTTAGGCAAAGTATTCATAATAAAATACAAAACACAATTTATTGGCATTTCAAGCTTAGAAAATTACAGGCAACACAACCAAGATAATGTTATGTGTTTTCAAAAATGAAGTGTAACACTTTTCAAGAGGGGACAGCTCTGAATTTGCTCCAAATCAAGTGTGAATGAGATTTTCAGGTGTATTCAATAGGTAGCATTCAGGTCTCCTGCTAGGCATTCGCCTAAATTTGTTATGGGTTTGTGTTTGTTTTCCCTTCTTCCTTTCCAAATTTTGTATTCTGACACCATACAAAAATGAGATTAGGCAAAGTCCACAAAGCAATAAATAACACAGGAAATGGCGTTTCATGCTTAGAAATCTACAGGCAACCTGAACGAGATAAGGTAATGTGTTTGGAAAATGAAATGTAACACTTGTCAAGAGGGGACAGCTCTGAATTCCCTTCAAATCGAGCTTGAATGGGATTTTCAGGTGTACTCCATCGGCAGCATTCAGGTCTCCTGCTCGGCAATTGAATAAATTTGTTCTGGGTTTGTGTTTGTTTTGCCTTCTTCCTTTCTGAATTTTGTATTCTTACACCATACAAAAACGAGTTTAGGCAGAGTATTCATAATGAAATAAAAAACAAAGCAAATTGGCGTTTCATGCTTAGAAATCTACGGGCAACACGACCAAGATAAGGTTCTGTGTTTTGGAAAATGAAATGTAACACTTTTGCTGAGGGGACAGCTCTGAATCCCCTCCAAAATCGAGTGTGAATGATATTTTCAGGTGTATTCAATCAGCAGCATTCAGGTCTCTTGATTGGCAATTGCCTAAATTTGTTCTGGGTTTGTGTTTGTTTTACCTTCTTCCTTTCCAAATTTTGTATTCTGACACCATACAAAAATGAGGTTAGGCAGAGTCCACGAAGCAATAAATAACACAGGAAACGGCGTTTCATGCTTAGAAATCTACAGGCAACACGACCAAGATAATGTTATGTGTTTTGGAGAATGAAATATAACACTTTTGCCGAAAGGACAGCTCTGAATTCCCTCCAAATCATGTGTGAATGGGTATTTCAAGTGTATACAATTGGCAGCATTCAGGACTCCTGCTAGCCATTCGGCTAAATTTGCTCTGGGTTTGTGTTTGTTTTGCCTGCTTCCATTCTGATTTTTGCATTCTGACACCATACAAAAACGAGTTTAGGCAGAGTATTCATAATGAAATAGAAACACAGTAAACTTGCATTTCATGCTTAGAAATCTACAGGCAACACGACCAATATGATTTTTTGTATTTTGGAAAATGAAATGTAACCCTTTTGCCGAGGGGACAGCTCTAACTTCCCTCCAAATCCAGTGTGAATGGGATTTTCAGGTGTATTCAATTGGCAGCATTCAGGTCTCCTGCTAGGCAATTGCCTCAATTTGTTCTGGGTTTGTGTTTGTTTTGCCTTCTTCCTTTCTGAATGTTGTATTCTGACACCACACAAAATGTGTTTAGGCAAAGTATTCATAATAAAATACAAAACACAATTTATTGGCATTTCAAGCTTAGAAAATTACAGGCAACACAACCAAGATAATGTTATGTGTTTTCAAAAATGAAGTGTAACACTTTTCAAGAGGCGACAGCTCTGAATTTGCTCCGAATCAAGTGTGAATGAGATTTTCAGGAGTATTCAATCGGCAGCATTAGGTCTCTTGATTGGCAATTGCCTAAATTTGTTCTGGGTTTGTGTTGGTTTTGCCTTCTTCCTTTCTGAATTTTGCATTCTGACACCATACAAAAACGAGTTTAGGCAGAGTATTCATAATGAAATAAAAAACAAAGCAAATTGGCGTTTCATGCTTAGAAATCTACAGGCAACAAGACCAAGATAAGGTTATATGTTTTGGAAAACGAAATATAACACTTTTGCCGAGAGGAATGTTCTGAATTCCCTCCAAATCGAGTGTGAATGGGATTTTCAGCTGTATTCAATCGGCAGCATTCAGGTCTCTTGATTGGCAATTGCCTCAATTTGTTCTGGGTTTGTGTTTGTTTTGCCTTCTTCCTTTCTGAATTTTGTATTCTGACACCATGCAAAACGAGTTTAGGCAGAGTATTCATAATGAAATAAAAAACAAAGGAAATTGTCGTTTCATGCTTACAAATCTACAGGCAATGCGACCAAGATAAGGTTATGTGTTTTGGAAAATGAAATGTAACACTTTTGCCGAGGGGAATGCTCTGAATTCCCTCCAAATCATGTGTGAATGGGAATTTCAGGTGTATTCAATCGAGAGCATTCAGGTCTCCTGCTAGGCAATTGCCTCAATTTGTTCTGGGTTTGTGTTTGTTTTGCCTTATTCCTTTCTGAAATTTGCATTCTGACACCATACAAAAACGAGTTTAGGCAGAGTATCCATGATGCAATAAATAACACAGGAAACAGCGTTTCATGCTTAGAAATCTACAGGCAACACGACCAAGATAATGTTATGTGTTTTGGAAAACGAAATATAACACTTTTGCCGAGGGGAATGTTCTGAATTCCCTCCAAATCATGTGTGAATAGGATTTTCAGGTGTATACAATCGGCAGCATTCAGGTCTCCTGCGAGGCAATTGCCTCAATTTGTTCAGGGTTTGTGTTTGTTTTGCCTTCTTCCTTTCTGAATTTTGCATTCTGACAACTACAAAAACGAGTTTAGGCAGAGTATTCATAATGAAATAAAAAGCACAGCACATTGGCGTTTCATGCATATAAATCTACAGAAAACTCGACCAAGGTGAGTTTTTGTGTTTTGGAACATGAAATTTGAAACTTTTACCAAGTGGACAGCTAGGAGGAATTCCCTCTACATCGAGTGTAAATGGGATTTTTTGTGTATTCAATCAGCAGCATTCAGGTTTCTTGTTTGGCAATTTCCTAAATTTGTTCTGGGTTTGGTTGGCTTTGCCTTCTGCCTTTCCAAATTTTGTATTCTGACTCCATACAAAAAAAAGATTAGGCAGAGTATTCATAATGATATAAAACACACAGCACATTGACACTTCATGCTAGGAAAATTACAGGCAACTCGACCAAAGTGAGTTTTTGTTTTTGGAAACAGAAATGTAATCATTTTGCCGAGGGGACAGCAAGGAATTCCCTCCACATCGAGTGTAAAAGGGATTTTTAGGTTTACCTAATCAGCAGCATTCAGGTTCCTTGATTGGCAATTTCCTAAATTTGTTCCGAGTTTGCGTTTGTTTTGGCTTTTTCCTTTAACAATTTTGAATACTGACTGCATACACAATAGAGGTTAGGCAGAATATTCATAATGAAAATGAAAAACACAGCACATTGGCTTCTCATGCTTATAAATCTACAGAAAAATCAACCAAGTTGAGATTTTGGTTTTTGGAACATGAAATTTTACACTTTTCCTAGGGGACAGCTTGAAATTCTGTCCAAATGGAATGTGAATGGGATTTTCAGGTGTATTCAATCAGCAGCATTCAGGTTCCTTGATTGGCAACTTCCAAAATTTGTTCTGGGTTTGCATTTCTTTTGCCTTCTTCCTTTCCATATTTTGTATTCTGAATCCATACTAAAAAGAGGTTAGGCAGAGTATTTATAATGAAATAAAAGAACAGCACATTCGCGTTTCATTCATATAAATCTACAGAAAACTCGACCAAGGTGAGATTTTGTGTTTTGGAAAAAGAAATCTAACCATTTTGCCGAGGGGACTGCTAGGAATTCCCTCCACATCGAGTGTGAATGGGATTTTCAGGTGTATTCAATCATAGCATTCAGGTTCCTTGATTGGCAATTTCCTAAAATTTGTTCTGGGTTTGCGTTTGTTTTCCCTTCTTCCTTTCCAAATTTGGTATTCTGACTGCATGCAAAAAAGAGGTTAGGCAGAGTATCCCTCAATGAAATAAAAAACACACCGCTTTGGCTTTTCATGCTTATAAAACTACAGAAAACTCGACCAAGTTGTGTTTTTGTGTTTTGGAAAAAGAACTTTTGCATTTTTACCGAGGGTTAAGCTAGGAATTCTCTCCACATGAAGTGTACATGGGATTTTCAGGTGTATTCTTTCGGCAGCATTCGGGTGTCTTGATTGGCAATTTCCTAAATTTGTTCTGGGTTTGGTTGGCTTTGCCTTCTGCCTTTCCAAATTTTGTATTCTGACTCCATACACAAAAGAGGTTAGGCAGAGTATCCCTAAATGAAATAAAAAACACACCACTCTGGCATTTCATGCTAGGAAAATTAGAGGCAACTCGACCAAAGTGAGTTTTCGTGTTTTGGAAACAGAAATGTAATCATTTTGCCAAGGGGACAGCAAGGATTTCCCTCCACATCCAGTGTAAATGGGATTTTTAGGTGTATTCAATCAGCAGCATTCAGGTGCCTTGATTGGCAATTACATAAATTTGTTCCGAGTTTGCATTTGTTTTGCCTTCTTCCTTTCAAAATTTGGAATACTGACTGCATACAAAAACAGGTTAGGCAGAGTATTCATAATGAAATAAAAAACACAGCACATTGGCGTTTCATGCTTATAAATCTATAGAAAACGCGACCAACGTGAGTTTTTGTGTTTTGGAACATGAAATTTTACCCTTTTGCCAAGGGAACAGCTAGGAATTCCCTCTATATCGAGTGTAAATGGGATTTTCAGGTGTATTCAATCAACAGCATTCAGGTTTCTTGTTTGGCAATTTCCTAAATTTGTTCTGGGTTTGGTTGGCTTTGCCTTCTGCCTTTCCTAATTTTGTATTCTGACTCCATACATAAAAAAGGTTAGGCAGAGTATTCATGATGATATAAAACACAGAGCACATTGGCGTTTCATGCTAGCAAAATTACAGGCAACACAACCAAAGTGAGTTTTCATGTTTTGGAAACAGAAATGTAATAATTTTGCCGAGGGGACAGCAAGGATTTCCCTCCACACCAAGTGTAAATGAGATTTTTAGGTGTATCCAATCAGCAGCATTCAGGTTCCTTGATTGGCAATTTCCTAAATTTGTTCCGAGTTTGCGTTTGTTTTGGCTTCTTCCTTTAACAATTTTGAATACTGACTGCATACACAATAGAGGTTAGGCAGAGTATACATAATGAAATAAAAAACACAGCACATTGGCTTCTCATGCTTATAAATTTACAGAAAACTCGACCAAGTTGAGATTTTGGTTTTTGGAATATGAAATTTTATACTTTGCCTAAGGGACAGCTAGGAATTCTCTCCAAATGGAATGTGAATGGGATTTTCAGGTGTATTCAATCAGCAGCATTCAGGTTCCTTGATTGGCAACTTCCAAAATTTGTTCTGGGTTTGCGTTTCTTTTGCCTTCTTCCTTTCCAAATTTTGTATTCTGAATCCATGCTAAAAAGAGGTTAGGCAGAGTATTTATAATGAAATAAAAGAACAGCACATTCGCGTTTCATTCAATTAAATGTACAGAAAACTCGACCAAGATGAGATTTTGTGTTTTGGAAAAAGAAATGTAACCATTTTGCTGAGGGGACTGCTAGGAATTCCCTCCAAATCGAGTGTGAATGGGATTTTCAGGTGTATTCAATCATAGCATTCAGGTTCCTTGATTGGCAATTTCCTAAAATTTGTTCTGGGTTTGTGTTTGTTTTGCCTGCTTCCTTTCCAAATTTGGTATTCTGACTGCATGCAAAAAAGAGGTTAGGCAGAGTATCCCTAAATGAAATAAAAAACACACCGCTTTGGCTTTTCATGCTTATAAAACTACAGAAATCTCGACCAAACTGAGTTTTTGTGTTTTGGAAAAAGAACTTTTACATTTTTACCGAGGGGTGAGCTAGGAATTCTCTCCACATGAAGTGTACATGGGATTTTCAGGTGTATTCTTTCAGCAGCATTCGGGTGTCTTGATTGGCAATTTCCTAAATTTGTTCTAACTTTGCTTTTGATTCTCCTTCTTCCTTTCCAAAATTTGTATTCTTTCTCCTTACAAAAGAGAGGTTCGGCAGAGTATTCCTAATGAAATGAAAAATCAGCACATTGGCGTTTCATGCTAGGAAAATTACAGGCATCTCGACCAAAGTGAGTTTTTGTTTTTGGAACCAGAAATGTAATCATTTTGCTTAGGGGACAGCAAGGATTTCCCTCCACATCGAGTGTAAATTGGATTTTTATGTGTATCCCATCAGCAGCATTCAGGTTCCTTGATTGGCAATTTCCTAAATTTGTTCCGAGTTTGCATTTGTTTTGGCTTCTTCCTTTAACAATTTTGAATACTGACTGCATACACAAAAGAGGTTAGGCAGAGTATACATAATGAAATAAAAAACACAGCACATTGGCTTCTCATGCTTATAAATCTACAGAAAACTCAACCAAGTTGAGATTTTGGTTTTTGGAACATGAAATTTTACACTTTGCCTAGGGGACAGCTAGGAATTCTCTCCAAATGGAATGTGAATGGGATTTTCAGGTGTATTCAATCAGCAGTATTCTGGTTCCTTGATTGGCAACTTCCAAAATTTGTTCTGGGTTTGCGTTTCTTTTGCCTTCTTCATTTCCAAATTTTGTATTCTGACTCTATACAAAAAAGAGGTTAGGCAGAGTATTTATAATGAAATAAAAGAACAGCACATTCGCGTTTCATTCATATAAATCTACAGAAAACTCGACCAAGGTGAGATTTTGTGTTTTGGAAAAAGAAATGTAACCATTTTGCCGAGGGGACTGCTAGGAATTCCCTCCAAATCGAGTGAATGGGATTTTCAGGTGTATTCAATCATAGCATTCAGGTTCCTTGATTGGCAATTTCCTAAAATTTGTTCTGGGTTTGCGTTTCTTTTGCCTTCTTCCTTTCCAAATTTTGAATACTGACTGCATACAAAAAGTAGGTTAGGCATAGTATTCATAATGAAACAAAAAACACAGCACATTGGCGTTTCATCCATATAAATCTACAGAAAACTCGACCAAGGTGAGTTTTTGTGTTTTGGAACATGAAATTTTACCCTTTTGCCAAGGGGACAGCTAGGAATTCCCTGTACATCGAGTGTAAATGGGATTTTCAGGTGTATTCAATCAGCAGCATTCAGGTTTCTTGTTTGGCAATTTCCTAAATTTGTTCTGGATTTGGTTGGCTTTGCCTTCTGCCTTTCCAAATTTTGTATTCTGACTCTATACAAAAAAGAGGTTAGGCAGAGTATTCATAGTGATATAAAACACACAGCACATTGGTGTTTCATGATCGGAAAATTACAGGCAACTCGACCAAAGTGAGTTTTCGTGTTTTGGAAACAGAAATGTAATCATTTTGCCGAGGGGACAGCAAGGATTTCCCTCCACATGGAGTGTAAATGGGATTTTTAGGTTTATTCAATCAGCAGCATTCAGTTTCCTTGATTGGCAATTTCCTAAATTTGTTCCGAATTTGCGTTGTTTTGGCTTCTTCCTTTAACAATTTTGAATACTGACTGCATACATGTTGTACCTGAGTGATTGCAAACAAAGGAGCTCCACACATTGATAGAATTTGATGGTCCTTTATTGCCGGCGGTGGAGAGTGGGCTCATGCCCTAAAGAACTCTCGACTCTGACGCCCAAAGTAACAGGGTTTATAAAGGCAAAAACCACAAAATCGGGAGGGGAATTCATGGTTGCTAGGAACAGGGGGGAATACATGGTTACCGGGGTCAAGCTGACCTAAAACCTATGCAAAACTGGTATCAATTATAATTTTGACAATACCAGTTACAATTTTATAATCCTGACATTAATCCAGGTATTGGTTAGGACATAGACAAATTTCATTTTTATCATTAACCCAGGTGTAACCTTTTTACTTTTAAGCTTGAACAATTATGCTAGGGGGTTTCTATACTCTGCCAAGGGTGATGTAGTGCACTGCTATTGTCCGACTATTTGAGATGATAGTTTCAGACCAGAGTCTCACGGGGGGTGGGGTTCTTTCCCAGAATGGAGTCTCAAGTGCTCCAAAATGGAGTCCCTACTGTCAAGGTGCTACTTCATTCCCCCCTTTTTGTTTTGAGACTAATCAATTCCTTGATTCAGTCACATCATATGGATCAGGAAGTATATTCACAGTAGAGTAATAGGTATGTATAATTATGTGTTTTGTTTAATAAAATCTAGTAACTGGTTAAGAATGCAGGGGCCTACAATCAGTACAACCCCTTCAAGAGACTTTACCTGGCTGTGTAACGTTAATAGAAAACTGGCATTGATGTTGATGTTGGCGTCTGGGGAGGACTTAGTTCACCCAGAACCAGGGCAGCAGTGCCTGCCACACTGGACCAGAACTAACCTGGGGCCTTTTGGTGACAGCTGGAACGGGAAGTGCTAAGAGCTAGTGTTTGCTTTGGTGGACCTAGTCCCCCTGTTGCTAGATTTGGATACAGAATATCACAGTGGGGAGAGTTAGGGTCAGGTCTCAGAGTAAATCTTTTGTTCACAGCTTACAGTCTGTATGTACAAGACATTTTGTTAAAGCCTGAGAGGCCCACAGACACTTAGCCCAACCAGACAGTCTCAGTACTCCCCCTCTTTAAATCCACACCCTACTATTATAGGGACCCAGGGCGTCGATCTTATCTTGGCTACTTCCTGCTGACAGGGGGTCATTGTCCTGGGGGCCCCTTAGGGTGTGGGGAGTGGCAGTCAAAACAGGGTTCCAACAGGAGGTGGCCTCTTGAGAGGGTTGCAGTGTCTTGTAGAAACTGTCTTCATCCAAGGTTTTATGTGTATGGCCATTAAGAGTTGTACTGCTTTAAATCTGGAGAAAACAAATCTAACAAGCAGATTAAATACACAGGGTCTAAAACAAAGGACAGGGTCATTATTAATTACATGGGGTATAGGAAGACACATCATTAAGGAGGTGTGAACCTCCTTAGGGCAGGCACCCTGTTGACTCCCAGTTCCTAGCTGGCCTGGAGCAGAGCTGGACTGAATAGGAGGTCAGTATGGAATAGGCAGAATTTTTGAAAGTAAATTTATAACTTTGTCTACAATATTACTGACCCTAGGCTGTCCCCCTGATGGCAGTGGTTACTTTGGAAACTGAGCAGAGTGAAGGGTTTTCCAGCTTACAGCCAACAAGGTCTGCGGCTCTGACCTAGGAGTCCTTCGACTCCAGGGCAGTTCCGTTTCTAGTGACCCAGCTCTTGGCTGTCAGAGCTGCTGGAGCTCTTTAGAGGCTGGCTTCTGTTGTGACTGATGTCTGTCCGAAGCCCTGGCTTTCCACAATGAAAACCAATGCCATTTAGGGTGGACTGGCCTGTTGGGTCTCCTTGATGGCAGGTTGCTGTGTACAGCTGTTATTAATTGGCCTATCCTTACATTGTTCCTGCTGTCCAGTTAACTTTTTTTTTTGTCCTTGTTAAAGTAGACCACAGAGGCCTTTAGGATGTTAGCCAAGGGGGTGCTCAATCCCATCACTAATCTTCGGTGGTCTGGGCTAGAAATGTGTTGTTACAGGCATGTATAAGATTAAACATGAAGACTGTTTTATTTAAATTATTTTTAATTAATTAATATTTTTTTATTAGTTTGGTTTGAAAAGGGGGGTTTTGCCTGTTTACTGTATCCATGGCAAAATAAATTTAGTTGTTTTTAATATTTAACACAACTGTAACTTATTTGACAAGCCAACCCAAGCATAAACATGTTAATGACTTTGAAAAATTTTTGGTTTTTTTTTTTAAACACCAAGTTTAAAACACCTGAGACAGAGATTTATTTAGGTAGGTAGGAAAAAGAAGTCCTTTGAAACCTGAAAGAGGACACACTTAAACACATAACCAACAATGTTTTAATTTTTATGAGTAGTAACTGTGACTGAAAAAAGGCGTTAAGTGGTCATGGTTAAAATTATAAAACTTACTAGACAACAAGAAGAGGCACTTGTTTACTCCACACACTATTTTAGAAAGTACCTGTAAGATTTTTTTTTTAACCATTTATTTCTTTTTAGTCCTCTGGGCCTCCTTTTAAGATAGCTATCGTGACTGATAACACAGCAAAATTATTAGACTTTTGTAACTTTTGCACATTTGTATGAGTAGCCCAGATTTTACTGTTACAAAGTGAACACTTAAATGTTTTAGAATGAGTATATATTTGACCAAACCTTAATTTTTTAATAAAAACACAGCTGTTTTTAAACTATCAGGACTAAAAGAGAGACAGAGAACACCAATAGGATACAAAATTGATGTTTCTTTGTCAATAAAATGGGAAATAAAATCCTTAAATACAAGTTAGCCCATGGAATCATCCCGTAACTTGGAACAATTTGAACAGTCAGAACCAGGAAAGAAAAGAGAGCTTACTGGATCCACCTTGAAAATGGCAGAGTCACCAATTAAATAAAAACTATTAAAAGAATAACAAATTTTAAAGACTATTTTAAAATACTAACATATATGTATTACAAAAACTTTATTGTTTTAAGAGGATTATATTTGAATTAATAACTTTTGTATTTAGAAACTTTTTATTACCTTTTGTGACCTTTTTACACCTTTTACAATTTAAACTTTTTTTTTTTAACTGAAACCTATTTGTTTGTTTTTTTTTTTAACCAAGAACAGTTTTATACTTGTGGCCTTTTTATCTGCTGAATTTTAGATTTATATGAAAATAATCCTTCAAAAATCTGTAAATTAAGACAACATTTTAAAAATAAAATAACACATTAAATTTTAACCTTAGTTACTTTTAAGTAATCTTGAATTATTTCTTTATATATGGACTCTAATGAAGACATTTTTGTTAAACACATTTATCTCATTTACCTTTACCCAATTTATATTTAGCAGTTACACCTCAGTGACTTAACATGTTGATATTGTATTATACCTTTGTCTGAATTAAGGTCAAAACTACATTTACATGGAATTTTACTCTTTTTATAAAACTCCAGTTAGAAATCAATGACATAAACCAGAGATTGACAAATCCATATCAGGGCTGATTACCCATTATTATTTTTCATCCAGATCTGTAAAAACCAAGCCACAGAACTTTGGCAAATTACAAGGCAATTTTTAAGGCAGCAATCTTTTTAGATAAAGGAGAGAAATTTTTGAACATACACTGAAAAGGTGTCCCCTTAGACTGAGCAGAGCCCATGCTCAGGGAAGGGACAGAGAAACTCCAGAGACAAGGGAATAAAGTAGACAAACAGGCAGGACAGGGAAAAGAGTTTACCTCCCAGGATTGAGGATGCAGACACTACATCAGAAAGTGGCCACGAAACAGGAACAGAAACCAGTATATCCAGGAAAGGCCTTTCTTTATCCAGACCAGAGTCTCCTGTCCTAATGCCGTCGCACTTAAACGGAACGGAGACTGTATTGGTGTCTCGTCAGACTGCCAATACTCAGAAGGCGCCACCAGAAAACAGAAGTCAACTTACCAGAGGACCTAAGGCCAATTGGTCAGTGAAGAGGTCGAGCCGAGCCTCCCAGGTCAATGAATCTGGACACAGGGCCCTGGAACATTATCAGCGGGTGCCTCCCCTATGGCCAGAGCACCAGCCTGGAAGGATCGGAGCGAGGTCTTCCCGGAGGTGGTCTCCATATCTCGCTGGGGCCTCCAAAATGTTGTACCTGAGCGAGTGCAAACAAAGGAGCTCCACACATTGATAGAATTTGATGGTCCTTTATTGCCGGCGGTGGAGAGTGGGCTCATGCCCTAAAGAACTCTCGACCCTGAAGCCCAAAGTAACAGGGTTTATAAAGGCAAAAACCACAAAATCGGGAGGGGAATTCATGGTTGCTAGGAACAGGGGGGAATACATGGTTACCGGGGTCAAGCTGACCTAAAACCTATGCAAAACTGGTATCAATTATAATTTTGAAAATACCAGTTACAATTTTATAATCCTGACATTAATCCAGGTATTGGTTAGGACATAGACAAATTTCATTTTTATCATTAACCCAGGTGTAACCTTTTTACTTTTAAGCTTGAACAATTATGCTAGGGGGTTTCTATACTCTGCCAAGGGTGATGTAGTGCACTATATTGTCCGACTATTTGAGATGATAGTTTCAGACCAGAGTCTCACGGGGGGGGGGTGCTTTCCCAGAATGGAGTCTCAAGTGCTCCAAAATGGAGTCCCTACTGTCAAAGTGCTACTTCATACACAAAAGAGGTTAGGCAGAATATACATAATGAAATAAAAAACACAGCACATTGGCTTCTCATGCTTATAAATCTACAGAAAACTCAACCAAGTTGAGATTTTGGTTTTTGGAACATGAAACTTTACACTTTGCCTAGGGGACAGCTAGGAATTCTCACCAAATCAAATGTGAATGGGATTTTCAGGTATATTCAATCAGCAGCATTCAGGTTCCTTGATTGGCAACTTTAAAAATTTGTTCTGGGTTTGCGTTTCTTTTGCCTTCTTCCTTTCCAAATTTTGTATTCTGAATCCATACTAAAAAGAGGTTAGGCAGAGTATTTATAATGAAATAAAAGAACAGCACATTCACGTTTCATTCATATAAATCTACAGAAAACTCGACCAAGGTGAGATTTTGTGTTTTGGAAAAAGAAATGTAACCATTTTGCCGAGGGGACTGCTAGGAATTCCCTCCACATCGAGTGTGAATGGGATTTTCAGGTGTATTCAATCATAGCATTCAGGTTCCTTGATTGGCAATTTCCTAAAATTTGTTCTGGTTTTGTGTTTGTTTTGCCTTCTTCCTTTCCAAATTTGGTATTCTGACTGCATGCAGAAAAGAGGATAGGCAGAGTATCCCTAAATGAAATAAAAAACACACCGCTTTGGCTTTTCATGCTTATAAAACTACCGGAATCTCGACCAAAGTGAGTTTTTGTGTTTTGGAAAAAGAACTTTTACATTTTTACCGAGGGGTAAGCTAGGAATTCTCTCCACATGAAGTGTAAATGGGATTTTCACGTGTATTCTTTCGGCAGCATTCGGGTGTCTTGATTGGCAGTTTCCTAAATTTGTTCTAACTTTGCTTTTGATTCTCCTTCTTCCTTTCCAAAATTTGTATTCTTACTCCTTACAAAAGAGAGGTTCGGCAGAGTATTCCTAATGAAATTAAAACACAGCACATTGGCATTTCATGCTAGGAAAACTACAGCCAACTTGACCAAGGTGAGTTTTTGTGTTTTGGAAAAAGAAATTGTACCCTTTTGACGAGGGGACAGCTAGGAATTCCCGCCACACTGAGTGTAAATGGGATGTTAAGGTGTATTCAATCAGCAGCATTCAGGTTCCTTGATTGGCAATTACCTAAATTTGTTCTGGGTTTGCATTTGTTTTGCCTTCTTCCTTTCAAAATTTTAAATACTGACTGCATACACAAAAGAGGTTAGGCAGAGTATTCATAATGAAATAAAAAACACAGCACATTGGCGTTTCATGCTTATAAATCTACAGAAAACTCGACCAAGGTGAGTTTTTGTGTTTTGGAACATGAAATTTTACGCTTTTGCCAAGGGGACAGCTAGGAATTCCCTCTACATCGAATGTAAATGGGATTTTCAGGTGTATTCTTTCAGGAGCATTCGGGTGTCTTGATTGGCAATTTCCTAAATTTGTTCTACCTTTGCATTTGATTCTCGTTCTTCCTTTCCAAAATTTGTATTCTTACTCCTTACAAAAGAGAGGTTAGGCAGAGTATTCCTAATGAAATGAAAAACAGAGCACAATGGCGTTTCATGATAGGAAATCTACAGCCAACTCGACCAAAGTGAGTTTTTGTTTTTGGAAACAGAAATGTAATCATTTTGCCGAGGGGACAGCAAGGATTTCCCTTCACATCGAGTGTAAATGGGATTTTTAGGATTATCCAATCAGCAGCATTCAGGTTCCTTGATTGGCAATTTCCTAAATTTGTTCCGAGTTTGCGTTTGTTTTGCTTCAACCTTTAACAATTTTGAATACTGAATACTGACTGCATACAAAAAAGAGGTTAGGCAGAGTATTCATAATGAAATAAAATACACAGCACATTGGCGTTTCATGCTTATAAATCTACAGAAAACTCAACCAAGGTGAGTTTTTGAGTGTTGGAACATGAAATTTTACCCTTTTGCCAAGGGGACAGCTAGGAATTCCCTCTACATCGAGTGTAAATGGGATTTTCAGGTGTATTCAATCAGCAGCATTCAGGTTTCTTGTTTGGCAATTTCCTAAATTTGTTCTGGGTTTGGTTGGCTTTGCCTTCTGCCTTTCCAAATTTTGTATTCTGACTCTATACAAAAAAGAGGTTAGGCAGAGTATTCATAATGAAATTAAAAACACAGCATGTTGGCGTTTCATGCTAGGAACTTTACAGGCAACCCGACCAATGTGAGTTTTCGTGTTTTGGAAACAGAAATGTAATCATTTTGCCGAGGGGACAGTAAGGATTTCCCTCCACATTGACTGTAATTGGGATTTTTAGGTGTATGCAATCAGCAGCATTCAGGTTCCTTGATTGGCAACTTCCAAAATTTGTTCTGGGTTTCCGTTTCTTTTGCCTTCTTCCTTTCCAAATTTTGTATTCTGAATCCATACTAAAAAGAGGTTAGGCAGAGTATTTATAATGAAATAAAAGAACAGCACATTCGTGTTTCATTCATATAAATCTACAGAAAACTCGACCAAGGTGAGATTTTGTGTTTTGGAAAAAGAAATGTAACCATTTTGCCGAGGGGACGGCTAGGAATTCCCTCCACATCGAGTGTGAATGGGATTTTCAGGTGTACTCAATCATAGCATTCAGGTTCCTTGATTGGCAATTTCCTAAAATTTGTTCTGGGTTTGCATTTGTTTTGCCTTCTTCCTTTCCAAGGTTTGTATTCTGACTCCATGCAAAAAAGAGGTTAGGCAGAGTCTCCCTAAATGAAATAAAAAACACACCGCTTTGGCTTTTCATGCTTATAAAACTACAGAAATCTCGAACAAAGTGAGTTTTTGTGTTTTGGAAAAAGAACTTTTACATTTTTACCGAGGGTTAAGCTAGGAATTCTCTCCACATGAAGTGTAAATGGGATTTTCAGGTGCATGCTTTCGGCAGCATTCGGGTGTCTTGATTGGCAATTTCCTAAATTTGTTCTAACTTTGCTTTTGATTCTCCTTCTTCCTTTCCAAAATTTGTATTCTTACTCCTTACAAAAGAGAGGTTCGGCAGAGTATTCCTAATGAAATGAACAACACAGCACATTGGCGTTTCATGCTAGGAAATCTACAGCCACCTCGACCAAGGTGAGTTTTTGAGTTTTGGAAAAAGAAATTTTACCCTTTTTGAGGGGACAGCTAGGAATTCCCTCCACACTGAGTGTAAATGGGATTTTTAGGTGTATTCAACCAGCAGCATTCAGGTTCCTTGATTGGCAATTACCTAAATTTTTTCTGGGTTTGCATTTCTTTTGCCTTCTTCCTTTCCAAATTTTGAGTGACTGCATCCAAAAAGTAGGTTAGGCAGATTATACATAATGAAATAAAAACCACAGCACATTGGCGTTTCATGCTTATAAATATACAGAAAACTCGACCAAGGTGAGTTTTTGTGTTTTGGAACTTGAAATTTTACCCTTTTGCCAAGTGGACAGCTAGGAATTCCCTCTACATAGAGTGTAAATGGGATTTTCAGGTGTATTCAATCAGCAGCATTCAGGTTTCTTGTTTGGCAATTTCCTAAATTTGTTCCGAGTTTGGTTGGCTTTGCCTTCTGCCTTTCCAAATTTTGTATTCTGGCCGGCGCCGTGGCTCAACAGGCTAATCCTCCGCCTTGCGGCGCCGGCACACCGGGTTCTAGTCCCGGTCGGGGCGCCGGAGTCTGTCCCGGTTGCCCCTCTTCCAGGCCAGCCCTCTGCTGTGGCCCAGGAGTGCAGTGGAGGATGGCCTAAGTGCTTGGGCCCTGCACCCCATGGGAGACCAGGATAAGCACCTAGCACCTGGCTCCTGCCATCGGATGAGCGCAGTGCGCCGGCCGCAGCGCACCGTCCACGGCAGCCATTGGAGGGTGAACCAACGGCAAAGGAAGGCCTTTCTCTCTGTCTCTCTCTCTCACTGTCCACTCTGCCTGTCAAAAAAAAAAAAATAAAAAAATAAAAATAAAAAAATAAAAAAAAAAAAACAAATTTTGTATTCTGACTCCATACAAAAAGAGGTTAGGCAGAGTATTCATAATGAAATAAAAAACAGAGCACATTGGCTTCTCATGCTTATAAATCTACAGAAAACTCGACCAAGTTGAAGTTTTGGTTTTTGGAACATGAAAATTTACATTTTGCCTAGGGGACATCTAGGATTTCTCTCCAATTCGAATGTGAATGGGATTTTCAGTTGTATTCAATCAGTAGCATTCAGGTTCCTTGATTGGCAACTTCCAAAATTTGTTCTGGGTTTGCGTTTCTTTTGACTTCTTCCTTTCCAAATTTTGTATTCTGAATCCATGCTAAAAAGAGGTTAGGCTGAGTATTTATAATGAAATTAAAGAACAGCACATTCGTGTTTATTTCATATAAATCTACAGAAAACTCGACCAAGGTGGAATTTTGTGTTTTGGAAAAAGAAATGTAGCCATTTTTCCGAGGGGACGGCTGGAATTCCCTCCACATCGAGTGTGAATGGGATTTTCAGGTGTATTCAATCATAGCACTCAGGTTCCTTGATTGGCAATTTCCTAGAATTTGTTCTGGGTTTGCGTTTCTTTTGCTTTCTTCCTTTCCAAATTTTGAATACTGACTGCATACAAAAGTAGGTTAGGCAGAGTATTCATAATGAAATAAAAAACACAGCTCATTTGCGTTTCATGCTTATAAATCTACAGAAAACTCAACCAAGTGAGTTTTTGTGTTTTGGAACATGAAATTTTACCCTTTTGCCAAGGGGACAGCTAGGAATTCCCTCTACATCGAGTGTAAATGGGATTTTCAGGAGTATTCTTTAAGCAGCATTCAGGTTTCTTGTTTGGCAATTTCCCAAATTTGTTCTGGGTTTGGTTTGCTTTGCCTTCTTCCTTTCCAAATTTTGTATTCTGACTCAATACAAAAAAGAGGTTAGGCAGAGTATTCATAATGATATAAAACACACAGCAATTTGGCGTTCATGCTCGGAAAATTACAGGCAACTCGACCAATGTGAGTTTTTGTTTTTGGAAACAGAAATGTAATCATTTTGCCGAGGGGAAAACAAGGATTTCCCTCCACATTTTGTGTAAATGGGATTTTCAGGTTTATTCAATCAGCAGCATTCAGGTTCCTTGATTGGCAATTTCCTAAATTTGTTCCGAGTGTGCGATTGTTTTGGCTTCTTCCTTTAACAATTTTGAATACTGACTGCATACACAAAAGAGGTTAGGCACAGTATTCATAATGAAATAAAAAACACAGCACATTGGCCTTTCATGCTTATAAATCTACAGAAACCTCGACCAAGGTGAGTTTTTTTGTTTTGGAACATGAACTTTTACCCTTTTGCCAAGGGGACAGCTAGGAATTCCCTCTACATCGAGTGTAAATGGGATTTGCAGGTGTATTCAATCAGAAGCATTCAGGTTTCTTGTTTGGCAATTTCCTAAATTTGTTCTGGGTTTGGTTGGCTTTGCCTTCTGCCTTTCCAAATTTTGTATTCTGACTCCATACAAAAAAGAGTTTAGGCAGAGTATTCATAATGATATAAAACACTCAGCACATTGGCGTTTCATGCTCGGAAAATTACAGGCAACTCGACCAAAGTGAGTTTTTGTTTTTGGAAACAGAAATGTAATCATTTTGCCGAGGGGACAGCAAGGATTTCCCTCCACATTGAGTGTAAAAGGGATTTTTAGGTTTATCCAATCAGCAGCATTCAGGTTCCTTGATTGGCAATTTCCTAATTTTGTATTCTGACTCCATGCAAAAAAGAGGTTAGGCAGAGTCTCCCTAAATGAAATAAAAAACACACTGCTTTGGCTTTTCATGCTTATAAAACTACAGAAATCTCGACCAAAGTGAGTTTTTGTGTATTGGAAAAGAACTTTTACATTTTTACCGAGGGTTAAGCTAGGAATTCTCTCCACATGAAGTGTAAATGGGATTTTCAGGTGTATTCTTTCGGTAGCATTCGGGTGTCTTGATTGGCAATTTCCTAAATTTGTTCTAACTTTGCTTTTGATACTCCTTCTTCCTTTCCAAAATATGTATTCTTTCTCCTTACAAAAGAGAGGTTCGGCAGAGTATTCCTAATGAAATGAAAAACAGATCACATTGGTTTTTCATGCTAGGAAATCTACAGGCAACTTGACCAAAGTGAGTTTTTGTTTTTGGAAACAGAAATGTAATCATTTTGCCGAGGGGACAGCAAGGATTTCCCTCCACATCGAATGTAAAAGGGATTTTTAGGTTTATCCAATCAGCAGCATTCAGGTTCCTTGATTGGCAATTTCCTAAATTTGTTCCGAGTTTGAGTTTGTTTTGGCTTCTTCCTTTAACAATTTTGAATACTGACTGCATACACAAAAGAGGTTAGGCAGAGTATTCATAATGAAATAAAAAACACAGCACATTGGCGTTTCATGCATATAAATCTACAGAAAACTCGACCAAGGTGTGTTTCTGTGTTTTGGAACATGAAATTTTACCCTTTTGCCAAGGGGACAGCTAGGAATTCCCTCTATATCGAGTGTAAATGGGATTTACAGGTGTATTCAATCAGCAGCATTCAGGCTTCTTGTCTGGCAATTTCCTAAATTTGTTCTGGGTTTGGTTGGCTTTGCCTTCTGCCTTTCCAAATTTTGTATTCTGACTCCATACAAAAAAAAGGTTAGGCAGAGTATTCATGATGATATAAAACACAGAGCACATTGGCGTTTCATGCTAGCAAAATTACAGGCAACACGATCAAAGTGAGTTTTCGTGTTTTGGAAACAGAAATGTAATAATTTTTCCGAGGGGACAGCAAGGATTATCCTCCACACAAAGTGTAAATGGGATTTTTAGGTGTATGCAATCAGCAGCATTCAGGTTCCTTGATTGGCAATTTCCTAAATTTGTTCCGAGTTTGCCTTTGTTTTGGCTTCTTCCTTTAACAATTTTGAATACTGACTGCATACACAAAAGAGGTTAGGCAGAGTATACATAATGAAATAAAAAACACAGCACATTGGCTTCTCATGCTTATAAATCTACAGAAAACTCGACCAAATTGAGATTTTGGTTTTTGGAACATGAAATTTTACACTTTGCCTAGGGGAGAGCTAGGAATTCTCTCCAAATCGAATGTGAATGGGATTTTCAGGTGTATTCAATCAGCAGCATTCAGGTTCCTTGATTGGCAACTTCCAAAATTTGTTCTGGGTTTGCATTTCTTTTGCCTTCTTCCTTTCCAAATTTTGTATTCTGAATCCGTGCTAAAAAGAGGTTAGGCAGAGTATTTATAATGAAATAAAAGAACAGCACATTCACGTTTCATTCATATAAATCTACAGAAAACTCGACCAAGGAGAGATTTTGTGTTTTGGAAAAAGAAATGTGACCATTTTGCCGAGGGGACAGCTAGGAATTCCCTCCACATCGAGTGTGAATGGGATTTTCAGGTGTATTCAATCAGCAGCATTCAGGTTTCTTGTTTGGCAATTTCCTAAATTTGTTCTGGGTTTGGTTGGCTTTGCCTTCTGCCTTTCCAAATTTTGTATTCTGACTCCATACAAAAAAGAGGTTAGGCAGAGTATTCATAATGAAATAACAAACACAGCACATTGGCGTTTCATGCTTATAAATCTACAGAAAACTCGACCAAGGTGAGTTTTTGTGTTTTGGAACATGAAATTTTACTCTTTTGCCAAGGCGACAGCTAGGAATTCCCTCTACATCGAGTGTAAATGGCATTTTCAGGTGTATTCAATCAGCAGCATTCAGGTTTCTTGTTTGGCAATTTCCTAAATTTGTTCTGGGTTTGGTTGGCTTTGCCTTCTGCCTTTCCAAATTTTGTATTCTGACTCCATACAAAAAAGAGGTTAGGCAGAGTATTCATAATGAAATAAAAAACACAGCACATTGGCGTTTCATGCTTTCAAATCTACAGAAATCTCGACCTAAGTGAGTTTTTGTGTTTTGGAAAAAGAACTTTTACATTTTTACCGAGGGTTAAGCTAGGAATTCTCTCCACATGAAGTGTAAATGGGATATTCACGTGTATTCTTTTGGCAGCATTCGGGTGTCTTGATTGGCAATTTCCTAAATTTGTTCTAACTTTGCTATTGATTCTCCTTCTTCCTTTGCAAAATTTGTATTCTTACTCCTTACAAAAGAGAGGTTCAGCAGAGTATTCCTAATGAAATGAAAAACACAGCACATTGGCGTTTCATCCTAGGAAATCTACAGCTAACTCGACAAAGGTGAGTTTTTGAGTTTTGGAAAAAGAAATTTTACCTTTTTTGAGGGGACAGCTAGGAATTCCCTCCACAATGAGTGTAAATGGGATTTTCAGGTGTATTCAATCAGCAGCATTCAGGTTCCTTGATTGGCAATTACCTAAATTTGTTCTGGGTTTGCATTTGTTTGCCTTCTTCCTTTCCAAATTTGGAATACTGACTGCATACACAAAGTAGGTTAGGCAGAGTATTCATAACGAAATAAAAAACACAGCACATTGGCTTCTCATGCTTATAAATCTACAGAAAACTCGACCAAGGTGAGTTTTTGTGTTTTGGAACATGAAATTTTACCCTTTTGCCAAGGGGACAGCTAGGAATTCCCTCTACATCGAGTGTAAATGGGATTTTCAGGTGTATTCAATCAGCAGCATTCAGGTTTCTTGTTTGGCAATTTCCTAATTTTGTATTCTGACCTCATGCAAAAAAGAGGTTAGGCAGAGTATCCCTAAATGAAATAAAAAACACACTGCTTTGGCTTTTCATGCTTATAAAACTACAGAAATCTCAACCAAAGTGAGTTTTTGTGTATTGGAAAAGAACTTTTACATTTTTACCGAGGGTTAAGCTAGGAATTCTCTCCACATGAAGTGTAAATGGGATTTTCAGGTGTATACTTTCGGCAGCATTCGGGTGTCTTGATTGGCAATTTCCTCAATTGGTTCTAAGTTTGCTTTTGATTCTCCTTCTTCCTTTCCAAAATTTGTATTCTTACTCCTTACAAAAGAGAGGTTCGGCAGAGTATTCCTAATGAAATGAAAAACACAGCACATTGACGTTTCATGCTAGGAAATTTACAGCCAACTCGACCAAGGTGAGTTTTTGAATTTTGGAAAAAGAAATTTTACCCTTTTTGAGGGGAAAGCTAGGAATTCCCTCCACTCTGAGTGTAAATGGGATTTTCAGGTGTATCCAATCAGCAGCATTCAGTTTCCTTGATTGGCAATTACCTACATTATTTCTGGGTTTGCATTTCTTTTGCCTTCTTCCTTTCCAAATTTTGAATGACTGCATACCAAAAGTAGGTTAGGCAGATTATTCATAATGAAATAAAAACCACAGCATTTTGGCGTTTCATGCTTATAAATCTACAGAAAACTCTACCAAGGTGAATTTTTGTGTTTTGGAACGTGAAATTTTACCCTTTTGCCAAGGGGACAGCTAGGAATTCCCTCTACATCGAGTGTAAATGGGATTTTCAGGTGTATTCAATCAGCAGCATTCAGGTTTCTTGTTTGGCAATTTCCTAAATTTGTTCTGGGTTTGGTTGGCTTTGCCTTCTGCCTTTCCAAATTTTGTATTCTGACTCCATACAAAAAAGAGGTTAGCAGAGTATTCATAATGAAATAAAAAACAGAGCACATTGGCTTCTCATGCTTATAAATTTACAGAAAACTCGACCAAGTTGAGGTTTTGGTTTTTGTAACATGAAATTTTACACTTTGCCTAGGGGACATCTAGGAATTCTCTCCAAATCGAATGTGAATGGGATTTTCAGTTGTATTCAATCAGTAGCATTCAGGTTCCTTATTGGCAACTTTAAAAATTTGTTCTGGGTTTGCGTTTCTTTTGCCTTCTTCCTTTCCAAATTTTGTATTCTGAATCCATACTAAAAAGAGGTTAGGCAGAGTATTTATAATGAAAAAAAAGAACAGCACATTCGCGTTTCATTCATATAAATCTACAGAAAACTCGACCAAGGTGAGATTTTGTGTTTTGGAAAAAGAAATGTAGCCATTTTGCCGAGGGGACGGCAAGGAATTCCCTCCACATCGAGTGAATGGGATTTTCAGGTGTATTCAATCAGCAGCATTCAGGTTCCTTGATTGGCAATTTCCTAAAATTTGTACTGGGTTTGCGTTTCTTTTGCATTCTTCCTTTCCAAATTTTGAATACTGACTGCATACAAAAAGTAGGTTAGGCAGAGTATTCATAATGAAATAAAAAACACAGCACATTGGCGTTTCATGCATATAAATCTACAGAAAATTCAACCAAGGTGAGTTTTTGTGTTTTGGAACATGAAATTTTACCCTTTTGCCAAGGCGACAGCTAGGAATTCCCTCTACATCGAGTGTAAATGGCATTTTCAGGTGTATTCAATCAGCAGCATTCAGGATTCTTGTTTGGCAATTTCCTAAATTTGTTCTGGGTTTGCATTTGTTTTGCCTTCTTCCTTTTCAAATTTTGTGTTCGGACTCCATGCATAAAGAGGTTAGGCAGAGTATTCCAAATGAAATGAAAAACACAGCACATTGGCGTTTCATGCTAGGATAATTACAGGCAACTCGACCAAAGTGAGTTTTTGTTTTTGGAAACAGAAATGTAATCATTTTGCCGAGGGGACAGCAAGGATTTTCCTCCACATCAAGTGTAAATGGGATTTTTAGGTTTATCCAATCAGCAGCATTCAGGTTTCTTGTTTGGCAATTTTCTAAAATTTGTTCTGGGTTTGGTTTGCTTTGCCTTCTGCCATTCCAAATTTTGTGTTCTGACTCATACACAAAAGAGGTTGGGCAGAGTATTCATAATGAAATAAAAAACACATCACATTGGCGTTCCATGCTTATAAATCTACAGAAAACTTGACCAAGTTGTGTTTTTGTGTTTTGGAACATGAAATTTTACCCTTTTGCCAAGAGGACAGCTAGGAATTCCCTCTACATCGAGTGTAAATGGGATTTTCAGGTGTATTATTTAAGCAGCATTCAGGTTTCTTGTTCGGCAATTTCCTAATTTTGTTCTGGGTTTCGTTTGCTTTGCCTTCTGCCATTCGAGATTTTGTTTCTGACTCCATACAAAAAAGAGTTTATGCAGAGTATTCATAATGATATAAAACACACAGCACATTGGCGTTTCATGCTAGGAATATTACAGGCAACTCGACCAAAGTGAGTTTTTGTTTTTGGAAACAGAAATGTAATCATTTTGCCGAGGGGACAGCAAGGATTTCCCTCCACATCGAGTGTAAAAGGGATTTTTAGGTTTATCCAATCAGCAGCATTCAGGTTCCTTGATTGGCAATTTCCTAATTTTGTATTCTGACCCCATGCAAATAAGAGGTTAGGCAGAGTATCCCTCAACGAAATAAAAAACACACCGCTTGGCTTTTCATTTTCATAAAACTACAGAAATCTCGACCAAAGTGAGTTTTTGTGTTTGTAAAAAGAACTTTTACATTTTTACCGAAGGTTAAACTAGGAATTCTCTCCACATGAAGTGTAAATGAGATTTTCAGGTGTATCCTTTCGGCAGCATTCGGGTGTCTTGATTGGCAATTTCCTAAATTTGTTCTAACTTTGCTTTTGATTCTCCTTCTTCCTTTCCAAAATTTGTATTCTTTCTCCTTACAAAAGAGAGGTTCTTTAAGGTTTTGTAATTTTCATTGTAGAGATCTTTAATGTCCTTAGTTAAATTTATTCCAAGGTATTTGATTGTTTTTGTAGCTATTGTGAATGGGATTGATCTTAGCAGTTCTTCCTCAGCCGTGGCATTGTCTGTTTATACAAAGGCTGTTGATTTTTGTACATTGATTTTATATCCTGCTACTTTGTCAAACTCTTCTATGAGTTCCAATAGTCTCTTAGTAGAGTTCTTTGGGTCCCCTAAATAAAGAATCATGTCGTCTGCAAAGAGGGATAGTTTGAGTTCTTCCTTCCCAACTTGTATCCCTTTAATTTCTTTTTCTTGCCTAATAGCTCTGGCTAAGACTTCCAGCACTATATTGAATAGCAGTGGTGAGAGTGGGCATCCCTGTCTGGTACCAGATCTCAGTGGAAATGCTTCCAACTTTTCCCCATTCAATAGGATATTGGCCGTGGGTTTTTCATAAATTGCTTTGATTGTATTGAGGAATGTGCCTTCTATACCCAGTTTCCTTAGGGTTTTCATCATGAAAGGGTGTTGAATTTTGTCGAATGCTTTCTCTGCGTCTAGTGAGATAATCATATGGTTTTTCTTCTGCAGCCTGTTAATGTGGTGTATCACGTTGATTGTTTTGCGAATATTGAACCATCCCTGCATACCAGGGATGAATCCCACTTGGTCTGGGTGGATGATCTTTCTGATGTGTTGTTGCAGTCTATTGGCCAGAATTTTGTTGAGGATTTTTGCATCTATGTTCATGAGGGATATTGGTCTGTAATTCTCTTTCAATGCTGCATCTTTTTCTGGCTTAGGAATTAAGGTGATGCTGGCTTCATAGAAGGAATTTGGGAGAATTCCCTCTTTTTCGATTGTTCTGAATAGTTTGAGAAGAATTGGGGTTAGTTCTTCTTTAAATGTCTGGTAGAATTCAGCAGTGAATCCATCTGGTCCTGGGCTTTTCTTTGTTGGGAGGGCCTTTATTACTGATTCAATTTCTGACTCACTTATGGGTCTGTTTAGGTTTTCTATGTCTTCCTGGTTCAATTTAGGTAGGTTGCATGTGTCCAGGAATCTATCCATTTCTGATAGGTTTCCCTGTTTGCTGGCATACAAGTCCTTGTAGTAATTTCTGATGATTCTTTTGATTTCTGTGGTGTCTGTTGTTATATTTCCTTTTTCATCTCTGATTTTACTGATTTGGGTCTTTTCTCTTCTTTTTTTAGTTAGTTGGGCCAATGGGGTGTCAATCTTGTTTATTTTTTCAAAAAACCAGCTCCTCGTTTGGCTGATTTTTTGTAATGTTTTTTTGGATTCAATCCTGTTGATTTCTTCTCTGATTTTGATTATTTCTCTTTTTCTACTAGATTTGGGTCTAGTTTGCTGCAAATTTTCTAGATCCTTGAGATGCATTGAAAGCTCATCTATTTGGTGCCTTTCCAGTTTCTTGATGTAGGCACCTATTGATATAAACTTTCCTCTTAACACTGCTTTTGCTGTATCCCATAAGTTTTGGTATGTTGTGCTGTTATCCTCATTTACTTCCAGAAAATTTTTGATTTCTCTTTTGATTTCTTCAGTGACCCATTGTTCATTCAGGAGCATGTTGTTCAATCTCCATGTGTTTGCATATGCTCTAGAGATTCCTGAGTTGCTAATTTCCAACTTCACTCCCTCATGGTCTGAGAAGTTGCATGGTATGATTCTAATTCTTTTGAATTTGCTGAGACTTGCTTTATGGCCTAATATGTGATCAATCCTAGAGTAGGTTCCATGTACTGCTGAGAAGAATGTGAATGCATTACTTGTAGGATGAAAAGTTCTGTAGATATCTGTTAGATCCATTTGGGCTATAGTGTTGTTTAAATCTACTGTCTCCTTGTTGATCTTCTGTCCTGTCGATCTGTCAATATCTGTGAGTGAAGTATTGAAGTCCCCCAGTACTATTGTGTTGGGGTCTAAGTCTCCCTTTAAGTTTCTTAACAAATTTTTTAAATAAACCTGTGGCCTGTAATTAGGTGCATATACATTGAGAATTGTTATATCTTCCTGTAGTATTGATCCCTTAATCATTATATAGTGCCCCTCTTTGTCTCTCTTAACAGTTTTTGTGTTAAAGTTTATGTAGTCCGATATTAAGATGGTTACACCCGCTCTTTTTTCATTTCTGTTGGCATGGTATATCTTGTTCCATCCTTTTATTTTCAGTCTGTATGGATCTTCGTTGGAAAGATGTGTTTCTTGTAGGCAGCAAATAGATGGTTTTTGTTCCTTAACCCAATCAGCCAATCTCTGTCTTTTAACAGGACAGTTTAGACCTTTAACGTTCAATGTGACTATTGATAAGTGGTAAGTTTGCCCTGCCATTTGCCAGATATTTTCTAATGTATGCTTTGAATTCCCTGTGATCTTTTGCCGTGAGGTTCCCTTCGTTTACCTTCTTTCATGTTGATGGTCGTGTTTCTGTGTTTCTGTGTGTAACACGTCTTTAAGTATCTTTTGCAGGGCTGGACGAGTGGCAACAAATTCTTTCAATTTTTGTTTGTTATGAAAGGTCTTTATTTCACCTTCATTCACAAATGAGAGCTTTGCAGGGTATAATATTCTGGGCTGGCAGTTTTTCTCTCTAAGTACCTGGGCTATGTCTCGCCATTCCCTTCTAGCTTGTAGGGTTTCTGTTGAGAAGTCAGCTGTAAGTCTAATTGGAGATCCTCTGAGAGTAATCTGACGTTTCTCTCTTGCACATTTTAGGATCTTTTCTTTTTGCTTCACTGTGGTGAGTTTAATTACAATATGTCGTGCAGAGGATCTCTTTTGGTCATGTTTATTAGGGGTTCTATGAGCTTCCTGGATTAGGATTTCTCTGTCTTTCTCCAAGCCTGGAAAGTTTTCTGCTAGTATCTCCCTAAAAAGGCCTTCTAATCCTTTCTCCCTCTCCATACCTTCAGGAACACCTAGAACCCGAATGTTGGTTTTTTTAATAGTATCCTGTAAATTCCCGACAATATCTTTTAGTTTTCTAATTTCCTCTTCTTGTCTTTGGTTTGACTGTTTCCTCTCCTGTTCTCTGTCTTCTAGGTCCGATATTCTCTCCTCTGCTTCACCCATTCTGGTTTTAAGGCCCTCAAGATTGCTTGTCACTTGATCTATTGAATTCTTCAATTCATTAAGATTTTTTGTCACTCTCGTAGCTTCTTGTTCTACTAGTTGTTTCATTTCGTTTTGATTTCTCCGTAGTGCTTCATTCTCGCGAGAGAGATTTTCTATCTTATCCATTAAAGATTTCTGTAGTTCAAGAATTTGTTTTTGAGAACTTCTTAATGTTCTTATCAATTCTTTGAGATCTGCTTCTTGCATTTCTTCTATCTCATTATCTTCACAATCCTGACTTGGGGTGTCTTTTCCGTTTGGGGTCATCATAGCGTCTTCCTTGATCTTGCTCCCTCGGAATCTGTTTTTATTTGGCATTTTTTTTTTCCCCACACTCTTTCTCTGGGTTGTCAAGGTAACGGAGTTTGTGTGCGCGGTGTGTTCCCAGTTTTTGGATCCCCTTCAGGTTTCTACAGCCTCGGGTTTTTGGTTCCGTCTGCCTCAGTGATGGGCGGGCGGGCGGGCAGGCGGGCGCGCCTTGTCCCACTGCATTTAATCTAGCTCGAATTAGCAGGGTGGGTGATGAGAGAGGCTAGTGTCCGTGCAGGCTCGCCTCAATTGTGCTGTTTCCCCCGTGGGGGGTCTGCTTCCCCCCGCCAGTGTCTCGGGATCCCTGTATCGGCCCCCGTTCAAGCACTCAGTTCCAATGGCGACTGTGTTCCGCCCGGTGGGGGGGGAGCCATTGTGGTCCATGAGCTGTTCTTTGGAAATTTATATTCTTTAAATAAAAGCTTTATAAAAAAAAAAAAAAACAAAAGAGAGGTTCAGCAGAGTATTCCTAATGAAATGAAAAACACAGCACATTGGCGTTTCATCCTAGGAAATCTTAATTCAACTCGGCCAAGGTTCATTTTTGATATTGGAAACAGAAATGTTATCATTTTGCCGAGGGGACAGTAAGGATTTCCCTCCACATCGAGTGTAAAAGCGATTTTTAGGTTTATCCAATCAGCAGCATTCAGGTTCCTTGATTGGCAAATTCCTAAATTTGTTCCGAGTTTGCGTTTCTTTTGGCTTCTTCCTTTAACAATTTTGAATACTGACTGCATACACAAAAGAGGTTAGGCAGAGTATTCATAATGAAATAAAAAACAGAGCACATTGGCTTCTCATGCTTATAAATCTACAGAAAATTAGACCAAGTTGAGATTTTGGTTTTTGGAACACGAAATTTTACACTTTTGCCAAGCAGACAGCTATGAATTCTCTCCAAATCAAATGTGAATGGGATTTTCAGGTGTATTCAATCAGCAGCATTCAGGTTCCTTGATTGGCAACTTCAAATATTTGTTCTGGGTTTGCGTTTCTTTTGTCTTCTTCCTTTTTCAAATTTTGTATTCTGAATCCATGCTAAAAATAGGTTAGGCAGAGTATTTATAATGAAATAAAATTACAGCACATTCGTGTTTCATTCATATAAATGTACAGAAACTCGACCAAGGTGAGATTTTGTGTTTTGGAAAAAAAAATGTAACCATTTTGCCGAGGGGACTGCTAGGAATTCCCTCCACATGGAGTGTGAATGGGATTTTCAGGTGTATTCAATCATAGCATTCAGGTTCCTTGATTGGCAATTTCCTAAAATTTGTTCCGGGATTGCATTTGTTTTGCCTTCTTCCTTTAACAATTTGGAATACTGACTGCATACAAAAAGTAGGTTAGGCAGAGTATACATAATGAAATAAAAAACACAGCACATTGGCGTTTCATGCATATAAATCTACAGAAAACTGACCAAGGTGAGTTTTTGTGTTTTGGAACATGAAATTTTACCCTTTTGCCAAGGGGACAGCTAGGAATTCCCTCTACATTGAGTGTAAATGGGATTTTCAGGTGTATTCAATCAGCAGCATTCAGGTTTCTTGTTTGGCAATTTCCTAAATTTGTTCTGGGTTTGGTTGGCTTTGCCTTCTGCCTTTCCAAATTTTGTATTCTGACTCCATACAAAAAAGAGGTTAGGCAGAGTATTCATAATGATATAAAACACACAGCACATTGGCGTTTCATGCTAGGAAAATTACAGGCAACTCGACCAAAGTGAGTTTTTTTTTTTTAAACGGAAATGTAATAATTTTGCCGAGGGGACAGCAAGGATTTCACTCCACATCGAGTGTGAATGGGATTTTCAGGTGTATTCAATCATAGCATTCAGGTTCCTTGATTGGCAATCTCCTAATTTTGTATTCTGACTCCATGCAAAAAAGAGGTTAGGCAGAGTATCCCTCAATGAAATAAAAAACACACCGCTTTGGCTTTTCATGCTTATAAAACTACAGATATCTCGACCAAAGTGAGTTTTTGTGTTTTGGAAAAAGAACTTTTACATTTTTACCGAGTTTTGAGCTAGGAATTTTCTACACATGAAGTGTAAATGGGATTTTCAGGTGTATTCTTTCGGCAGCATTCGGGTGTCTTGATTGGCAATTTCCTCAATTGGTTCTAAGTTTGCTTTTGATTCTCCTTCTTCCTTTCCAAAATTTGTATTCTTACTCCTTACAAAAGAGTGGTTCGGCAGAGTATTCCTAATGAAAGGAAAAACACAGCACATTGGCGTTTCATGCTAGGAAAATTACAGCCAACTCGACCAAGGTGAGTTTTTGAGTTTTGGAAAAAGAAATTTTACCCTTTTTGAGGGGGCAGCTAGGAATTCCCTCCACATCGAGTGTAAAAGGGATGTTTAGGTTTATCCAATCAGCAGCATTCAGGTTCCTTGATTGGCAATATCCTAAATTTGTTCCGAGTTTGCCTTTGTTTTGGCTTCTTCCTTTAACAATTTGGAATACTGACTCCATACACAAAAGAGGTCAGGCACAGTATTCATAATGAAATAAAAAACACAGCACATTGGCTTCTCATGCTTATAAATCTACAGATAACTAGACCAAGTTGAGATTTTGGATTTTGGAACATGAAATTTTATACATTTGCCGAGGAGACAGCTAGGAATTCTCTCCAAATGGAATGTGAATGGGATTTTCAGGTGTATTCAATAAGCAGCATTCAGGTTCCTTGATTGGCAATTTCCTTAAATTTGTTCTGGGTTTGCGTTTGTTTTGCCTTCTTCCTTTCCAAATTTTGTATTCTGACTCCATACAAAAAAGAGGTTAGGCAGAGAATTCATAATGATATAAAACACAAAGCACATTGGCGTTTCATGCTAGGAAAATTACAGGCAACTCGACCAAAGTGAGTTTTTGTGTTTTGGAGACAGAAATGTAATCATTTTGCCGAGGGGACAGCAAGGATTTCCCTCCACATTGAGTGTAAAAGGGGTTTTTAGGTTTATCCAATCAGCAGCATTCAGGTTTCTTGATTGGCAATTTCCTAAATTTGTTCCGAGTTTGTGTTTGTTTTGGCTTCTTCCTTTAACAATTTTGAATACTGACTGCATACACAAAAGAGGGTAGGCAGAGTATTCATAATGAAATAAAAAACACAGCACATTGGCGTTTCATGCATATAAATCTACAGAAAACTCGACCATGGTGAGTTTTTGTGTTTTGGAACATGAAATTTTACCCTTTTGCCAAGGGGACAGCTAGGAATTCCCTCCACATCGAGTGTAAAAGGGATTTTTAGGTTTATCCAATCAGCAGCATTCAGGTTCTTTGACTGACAATATCCTAAATTTGTTCCGAGTTTGCCTTTGTTTTGGCTTCTTCCTTTAACAATTTGGAATACTGACTGCATACACAAAAGTGGTTAGGCAGAGTATTCATAATGAAATAAAAAACACAGCACATTGGCTTCTCATGCTTATAAATCTACAGATAACTCGACCAAGTTGAGATTTTGGATTTTGGAACATGAAATTTTATACTTTTGCCGAGGAGACAGCTAGGAATTCTCTCCAAATGGAATGTGAATGGGATTTTCAGGTGTATTCAATAAGCAGCATTCAGGTTCCTTGATTGGCAATTTCCTTAAATTTGTTCTGGGTTTCCGTTTGTTTTGCCTTCTTCCTTTCCAAATTTTGTATTCTGACTCCATACAAAAAAGAGTTTAGGCAGAGTATTCCTAATGATATAAAACACACAGCACATTGGCATTTCATGCTAGGAAAATTACAGGCAACTCGACCAAAGTGAGGTTTTGTGTTTTGGAGACAGAAATGTAATCATTTTGCCGAGGGGACAGCAAGGATTTCCCTCCACATCGAGTGTAAAAGGGATTTTTAGGTTTATCCAATCAGCAGCATTCAGGTTTCTTGATTGGCAATTTCCTAAATTTGTTCCGAGTTTGTGTTTGTTTTGGCTTCTTCCTTTAACAATTTTGAATACTGACTGCATACACAAAAGAGGTTAGGCAGAGTATTCATAATGAAATAAAAAACACAGCACATTGGCGTTTCATGCATATAAATCTACAGAAAACTCGACCATGGTGAGTTTTTGTGTTTTGGAACATGAAATTTTATCCTTTTGCCAAGGGGAAAGCTAGTAATTCCCTCTACATCGAGTGTAAATGGGATTTTCAGGTGTATTCAATCAGCAGCATTCAGGTTTCTTGTTTGGCAATTTCCTAAATTTGTTCTGGGTTTGGTTGGCTTTGCATTCTGCCTTTCCAAATTTTGTATTCTGACTC
The DNA here is from genome assembly GCA_949820135.1 of Sylvilagus floridanus. Taxonomy (NCBI): domain Eukaryota; kingdom Metazoa; phylum Chordata; class Mammalia; order Lagomorpha; family Leporidae; genus Sylvilagus; species Sylvilagus floridanus. The sequence continues at coordinate 94,292,280 of OX463242.1, forward strand.
CATGCAAAAAAGAGGTTAGGCAGAGTATCCCTCAATGAAATAAAAAACACACTGCTTTGGCTTTTCATGCTTATAAAACTACAGAAATCTCGACCAAAGTGAGCTTTTGTGTTTTGGAAAAAGAACTTTTACATTTTTACCGAGGGTTCAGCTAGGAATTCTCTCCACATGAAGTGTAAATGGGATTTTCAGGTGTATGCTTTCGGCAGCATTTGGGTGTCTTGATTGGCAATTTCCTAAATTTGTTCTAACTTTGCTTTTGATTCTCCTTCTTCCTTTCCAAAATTTGTATTCTTACTCCTTACAAAAGAGAGGTTCGGCAGAGTATTCCTAATGAAATGAAAAACACAGCACATTGGCGTTTCATGCTAGGAAATTTACAGCCAACTCGACCAAGGTGAGTTTTTGAGTTTTGGAAAAAGAAATTTTACCCTTTTTGAGGGGGCAGCTAGGAATTCCCTCCACATCGAGTGTAAAAGGGATGTTTAGGTTTATCCAATCAGCAGCATTCAGGTTCCTTGATTGGCAATATCCTAAATTTGTTCCGAGTATGCCTTTGTTTTGGCTTCTTCCTTTAACAATTTTGAATACTGACTGCATACACAAAAGCGGTTAGGCAGAGTATTCATAATGAAATAAAAAACACAGCACATTGGCTTCTCATGCTTATTAGTCTACAGATAACTCGACCAAGGTGAGATTTTGGATTTTGGAACATGAAATTTTACACTTTTGCCGAGGAGACAGCTAGGAATTCTCTCCAAATCAAATGTGAATGGGATTTTCAAGTGTATTCAATCAGCAGCATTCAGGTTCCTTGATTGGCAACTTCCAAAATTTGTTCTGGGTTTGCGTTTCTTTTGCCTTCTTCCTTTCCAAATTTTGTATTCTGAATCCATGCTAAAAAGAGGTTAGGCAGAGTATTTATAATGAAATAAAAGAATAGCACATTCGCGTTTCATTCATATAAATCTACAGAAAACTCGACCAAGGTGAGATTTTGTGTTTTGGAAAAAGAAATGTAACCATTTTGCCGAGGGGACAACAAGGAATTCCCTCCAAATCCAGTGTAAATGGGATATTCAGTTGTATTCTTTCAGCAGCATTCAGGTTCCTTGATTGGAAATTTCCTAAAATTTTTTCTGGGTTTGCGTTTGTTTTGCCTTCTTCCTTTCCAAATTTTGTATTCTGACTCCATACAAAAAAGAGGTTAGGCAGAGTATTCATAATGATATAAAACACACAGCACATTGGCATTTCATGCTAGGAAAATTACAGGCAACTCGACCAAAGTGAGGTTTTGTGTTTTGGAGTCAGAAATGTAATCATTTTGCCGAGGGGACAGCAAGGATTTCCCTCCACATCGAATGTAAAAGGGATTTTTAGGTTTATCCAATCAGCAGCATTCAGGTTTCTTGATTGGCAATTTCCTAAATTTATTCCGAGTTTGTGTTTGTTTTGGCTTCTTCCTTTAACAATTTTGAATACAGACTGCATACACAAAAGAGGTTAGGCAGAGTATTCATAATGAAATAAAAAACACAGCACATTGGCGTTTCATGCATATAAATCTACAGAAAACTCGACCAAGGTGAGTTTTTGTGTTTTGGAACAAGAAATTTTACCCTTTTGCCAAGGGGACAGTTAGGAACTCCCTCTACATCCAGTGTAAATGGGATTTTCAGGTGTATTCAATCAGAAGCATTCAGGTTTCTTCTTTGGCAATTTCCTAAATTTGTTCTGGGTTTGGTTGGCTTTGCCTTCTGACTTTCCCAATTTTGTATTCTGACTCCATACAAAAAAGAGTTTAGGCAGAGTATTCCTAATGATATAAAACACACAGCACATTGGCGTTTCATGCTAGGAAAATTACAGGCAACTCGACCAAAGTGAGTTTTTGTGTTTTGGAGACAGAAATGTAATAATTTTGCCGAGGGGACAGCAAGGATTTCCCTCCACAACGAGTGTAAAAGGGATTTTTAGGTTTATCCAATCAGCAGCATTCAGGTTTCTTGATTGGCAATTTCCTAAATTTATTCCGAGTTTGTGTTTGTTTTGGCTTCTTCCTTTAACAATTTTGAATATTGACTGCATACACAAAAGAGGTTAGGCAGAGTATTCATAATGAAATAAAAAACACAGCACATTGGCGTTTCATGCATATAAATCTACAGAAAACTCGACCATGTTGAGTTTTTGTGTTTTGGAACATGAAATTTTATCCTTTTGCCAAGGGGACAGCTAGTAATTCCCTCTACATCGAGTGTAAATGGGATTTTCAGGTGTATTCAATCAGCAGCATTCAGGTTTCTTGTTTGGCAATTTCCTAAATTTGTTCTGGGTTTGGTTGGCTTTGCATTCTGCCTTTCCAAATTTTGTATTCTGACTCCATGCAAAAAAGAGGTTAGGCAGAGTATCCCTCAATGAAATAAAAAACACACTGCTTTGGCTTTTCATGCTTATAAAACTACAGAAATCTCGACCAAAGTGAGCTTTTGTGTTTTGGAAAAAGAACTTTTACATTTTTACCGAGGGTTCAGCTAGGAATTCTCTCCACATGAAGTGTAAATGGGATTTTCAGGTGTATTCTTTCGGCAGCATTCGGGTGTCTTGATTGGCAATTTCCTAAATTTGTTCTAACTTTGCTTTTGATTCTCCTTCTTCCTTTCCAAAATTTGTATTCTTACTCCTTACAAAAGAGAGGTTCGGCAGAGTATTCCTAATGAAATGAAAAACACAGCAAATTGGCGTTTCATGCTAGGAAATTTACAGCCAACTCGACCAAGGTGAGTTTTTGAGTTTTGGAAAAAGAAATTTTACCCTTTTTGAGGGGGCAGCTAGGAATTCCCTCCACATCGAGTGTAAAAGGGATGTTTAGGTTTATCCAATCAGCAGCATTCAGGTTCCTTGATTGGCAATTTCCTAAATTTGTTACGAGTTTGCCTTTGTTTTGGCTTCTTCCTTTAACAATTTTGAATACTGACTGCATACACAAAAGCGGTTAGGCAGAGTATTCATAATGAAATAAAAAACACAGCACATTGGCTTCTCATGCTTATAAGTCTACAGATAACTCGACCAAGGTGAGATTTTGGATTTTGGAACATGAAATTTTACACTTTTGCCGAGGAGACAGCTAGGAATTCTCTCCAAATGGAATGTGAATGGGATTTTCAGGTGTATTCAATCAGCAGCATTCAGGTTCCTTGATTGGCAACTTCCAAAATTTGTTCTGGGTTTGCGTTTCTTTTGCCTTCTTCCTTTCCAAATTTTGTATTCTGAATCCATGCTAAAAAGAGGTTAGGCAGAGTATTTATAATGAAATAAAAGAACAGCACATTCGCGTTTCATTCATATAAATCTACAGAAAACTCGACCAAGGTGAGATTTTGTGTTTTGGAAAAAGAAATGTAACCATTTTGCCAAGGGGACAACAAGGAATTCCCTCCAAATCCAGTGTACATGGGATATTCAGTTGTATTCTTTCAGCAGCATTCAGGTTCCTTGATTGGCAATTTCCTAAAATTTTTTCTGGGTTTGCGTTTGTTTTGCCTTCTTCCTTTCCAAATTTTGTATTCTGACTCCATAAAAAAGAGGTTAGGCAGAGTAGTCATAATGATATAAAACACACAGCACATTGGCGTTTCATGCTAGGAAAATTACAGGCAACTCGACCAAAGTGAGTTTTTGTGTTTTGGAGACAGAAATGTAATCATTTTGCCGAGGGGACAGCAAGGATTTCCCTCCACATCGAATGTAAAAGGGATTTTTAGGTTTATCCAATCAGCAGCATTCAGGTTTCTTGATTGGCAATTTCCTAAATTTATTCCGAGTTTGTGTTTGTTTTGGCTTCTTCCTTTAACAATTTTGAATACTGACTGCATACACAAAAGAGGTTAGGCAGAGTATTCATAATGAAATAAAAAACACAGCACATTGGCGTTTCATGCATATAAATCTACAGAAAACTCGACCAAGGTGAGTTTTTGTGTTTTGGAACATGAAATTTTACCCTTTTGCCAAGGGGACAGTTAGGAATTCCCTCTACATCCAGTGTAAATGGGATTTTCAGGTGTATTCAATCAGCAGCATTCAGGTTTCTTGTTTGGCAATTTCCTAAATTTGTTCTGGGTTTGGTTGGCTTTGCCTTCTGACTTTCCAAATTTTGTATTCTGACTCCATACAAAAAAGAGGTTAGGCAGAGTATTCATAATGATATAAAACACACAGCACATTGGCGTTTCATGCTAGGAAAATTACAGGCAACTTGACCAAAGTGAGTTTTTTTTTTTTTAAACGGAAATGTAATAATTTTGCCGAGGGGACAGCAAGGATTTCCCTCCACATCGAGTGTGAATGGGATTTTCAGGTGTATTCAATCATAGCATTCAGGTTCCTTGATTGGGAATTTCCTAATTTTGTATTCTGACTCCATGCAAAAAAGAGGTTAGGCAGAGTATCCCTAAATGAAATAAAAAACACACCGCTTTGGCTTTTCATGCTTATAAAACTACAGAAATCTCGACCAAAGTGAGTTTTTGTGTTTTGGAAAAAGAACTTTTACATTTTTACCGAGGGTTCAGCTAGGAATTCTCTCCACATGAAGTGTAAATGGGATTTTCAGGTGTATTCTTTCGGCAGCATTCGGGTGTCTTGATTGGCAATTTCCTAAATGTGTTCTAAGTTTGCTTTTGATTCTCCTTCTTCCTTTCCAAAATTTGTATTCTTACTCCTTACAAAAGAGAGGTTCGGCAGAGTATTCCAAATGAAATGAAAAACACAGCACATTGGCGTTTCATGCTAGGAAATTTACAGCCAACTCGACCAAGGTGAGTTTTTGAATTTTGGAAAAAGAAATTTTACCCTTTTTGAGGGGGCAGCTAGGAATTCCCTCCACATCGAGTGTAAAAGGGATGTTTAGGTTTATCCAATCAGCAGCATTCAGATTCCTTGATTGGCAATATCCTAAATTTGTTCCGAATTTGCCTTTGTTTTGGCTTCTTCCTTTAACAATTTGGAATACTGACTGCATACACTAAAGAGGTTAGGCACAGTATTCATAATGAAATAAAAAACACAGCACATTGGCTTCTCATGCTTATAAATCTACAGATAACTCAACCAAGTTGAGATTTTGGATTTTGGAACATGAAATTTTACACTTTTGCCGAGGAGACAGCTAGGAATTCTCTCCAAATCAAATGTGAATGGGATTTTCAGGTGTATTCATTCAGCAGCATTCAGGGTCCTTGATTGGCAACTTCCAAAATTTGTTCTGGGTTTGTGTTTCTTTTGCCTTCTTCCTTTCCAAATTTTGTATTCTGAATCCATGCTAAAAAGAGGTTAGGCAGAGTATTTATAATGAAATAAAAGAACAGCACATTCGCGTTTCATTCATATAAATCTACAGAAAACTCGACCAAGGTGAGATTTTGTGTTTTGGAAAAAGAAATGTAACCATTTTGCCGAGGGGATGGCCTGGAATTCCCTCCACATCGAGTGTGAATGGGATTTTCAGGAGTATTCAATCATAGCATTCAGGTTCCTTGATTGGCAATTTCCTAAAATTTGTTCTGGGTTTCCGTTTGTTTTGCCTTCTTCCTTTCCAAATTTTGTATTCTGACTCCATACAAAAAAGAGTTTAGGCAGAGTATTCCTGATGATATAAAACACACAGCACATTGGCATTTCATGCTAGGAAAATTACAGGCAACTCGACCAAAGTGAGTTTTTGTGTTTTGGAGACAGAAATGTAATCATTTTGTCGAGGGGACAGCAAGGATTTCCCTCCACATCGAGTGTAAAAGGGATTTTTAGGTTTATCCAATCAGCAGCATTCAGGTTTCTTGATTGGCAATTTCCTAAATTTATTCCGAGTTTGTGTTTGTTTTGGCTTCTTCCTTTAACAATTTTGAATACTGACTGCATACACAAAAGAGGTTAGGCAGAGTATTCATAATGAAATAAAAAACACAGCACATTGGCGTTTCATGCATATAAATCTACAGAAAACTCGACCATGGTGAGTTTTTGTGTTTTGGAACATGAAATTTTATCCTTTTGCCAAGGGGACAGCTAGTAATTCCCTCTACATCGAGTGTAAATGGGATTTTCAGGTGTATTCAATCAGCAGCATTCAGGTTTCTTGTTTGGCAATTTCCTAAATTTGTTCTGGGTTTGGTTGGCTTTGCATTCTGCCTTTCCAAATTTTGTATTCTGACTCCATGCAAAAAAGAGGTTAGGCAGAGTATCCCTCAATGAAATAAAAAACACACTGCTTTGGCTTTTCATGCTTATAAAACTACAGAAATCTCGACCAAAGTGAGCTTTTGTGTTTTGGAAAAAGAACTTTTACATTTTTACCGAGGGTTCAGCTAGGAATTCTCTCCACATGAAGTGTAAATGGGATTTTCAGGTGTATGCTTTCGGCAGCATTCGGGTGTCTTGATTGGCAATTTCCTAAATTTGTTCTAACTTTGCTTTTGATTCTCCTTCTTCCTTTCCAAAATTTGTATTCTTACTCCTTACAAAAGAGAGGTTCGGCAGAGTATTCCTAATGAAATGAAAAACACAGCACATTGGCGTTTCATGCTAGGATATTTACAGCCAACTCGACCAAGGTGAGTTTTTGAGTTTTGGAAAAAGAAATTTTACCCTTTTTGAGGGGGCAGCTAGGAATTCCCTCCACATCGAGTGTAAAAGGGATTTTTAGGTTTATCCAATCAGCAGCATTCAGGTTCCTTGATTGGCAATATCCTAAATTTGTTCCGAGTTTGCCTCTGTTTTGGCTTCTTCCTTTAACAATTTTGAATACTGACTGCATACACAAAAGCGGTTAGGCAGAGTATTCATAATGAAATAAAAAACACAGCACATTGGCTTCTCATGCTTATAAGTCTACAGATAACTCGACCAAGGTGAGATTTTGGATTTTGGAACATGAAATTTTACACTTTTGCCGAGGAGACAGCTAGGAATTCTCTCCAAATCAAATGTGAATGGGATTTTCAGGTGTATTCAATCAGCAGCATTCAGGTTCCTTGATTGGCAACTTCCAAAATTTGTTCTGGGTTTGCGTTTGTTTTGCCTTCTTCCTTTCCAAATTTTGTATTCTGAATCCATGCTAAAAAGAGGTTAGGCAGAGTATTTATAATGAAATAAAAGAACAGCACATTCGCGTTTCATTCATATAAATCTACAGAAAACTCGACCAAGGTGAGATTTTGTGTTTTGGAAAAAGAAATGTAACCATTTTGCCGAGGGGACAACAAGGAATTCCCTCCAAATCCAGTGTAAATGGGATATTCAGTTGTATTCTTTCAGCAGCATTCAGGTTCCTTGATTGGAAATTTCCTAAAATTTTTTCTGGGTTTGCGTTTCTTTTGCCTTCTTCCTTTCCAAATTTTGTATTCTGACTCCATACAAAAAAGAGGTTAGGCAGAGTATTCCTAATGATATAAAACACACAGCACATTGGCATTTCATGCTAGGAAAATTACAGGCAACTCGACCAAAGTGAGTTTTTGTGTTTTGGAGACAGAAATGTAATCATTTTGCCGAGGGGACAGCAAGGATTGCCCTCCACATCGAGTGTAAAAGGGATTTTTAGGTTTATCCAATCAGCAGCATTCAGGTTTCTTGATTGGCAATTTCCTAAATTTATTCCGAGTTTGTGTTTGTTTTGGCTTCTTCCTTTAACAATTTTGAATACTGACTGCATACACAAAAGAGGTTAGGCAGAGTATTCATAATGAAATAAAAAACACAGCACATTGGCGTTTCATGCATATAAATCTACAGAAAACTCGACCATGGTGAGTTTTTGTGTTTTGGAACATGAAATTTTATCCTTTTGCCAAGGGGAAAGCTAGTAATTCCCTCTACATCGAGTGTAAATGGGATTTTCAGGTGTATTCAATCAGCAGCATTCAGGTTTCTTGTTTGGCAATTTCCTAAATTTGTTCTGGGTTTGGTTGGCTTTGCCTTCTGCCTTTCCAAATTTTGTATTCTGACTCCATGCAAAAAAGAGGTTAGGCAGAGTATCCCTCAATGAAATAAAAAACACACTGCTTTGGCTTTTCATGCTTATAAAACTACAGAAATCTCGACCAAAGTGAGCTTTTGTGTTTTGGAAAAAGAACTTTTACATTTTTACCGAGGGTTAAGCTAGGAATTCTCTCCACATGAAGTGTAAATGGGATTTTCAGGTGTATTCTTTCGGCAGCATTCGGGTGTCTTGATTGGCAATTTCCTAAATGTGTTCTAAGTTTGCTTTTGATTCTCCTTCTTCCTTTCCAAAATTTGTATTCTTACTCCTTACAAAAGAGAGGTTCGGCAGAGTATTCCTAATGAAATGAAAAACACAGCACATTGGCGTTTCATTCATAGAAATCTACAGAAAACTTGTGTATGGTGAGTTTTTCTGTTTTGGAAAAAGAAATTTTACCCTTTTTGAGGGGGCAGCTAGGAATTCCCTCCACATCGAGTGTAAAAGGGATTTTTAGGTTTATCCAATCAGCAGCATTCAGGTTCCTTGATTGGCAATATCCTAAATTTGTTCCGAGTTTGCCTTTGTTTTGGCTTCTTCCTTTAACAATTTTGAATACTGACTGCATACACAAAAGCGGTTAGGCCGAGTATTCATAATGAAATAAAAAACACAGCACATTGGCTTCTCATGCTTATAAGTCTACAGATAACTCGACCAAGGTGAGATTTTGGATTTTGGAACATGAAATTTTACACTTTTGCCGAGGAGACAGCTAGGAATTCTCTCCAAATCAAATGTGAATGGGATTTTCAGGTGTATTCAATCAGCAGCATTCAGGTTCCTTGATTGGCAACTTCCAAAATTTGTTCTGGGTTTGCGTTTGTTTTGCCTTCTTCCTTTCCAAATTTTGTATTCTGAATCCATGCTAAAAAGAGGTTAGGCTGAGTATTTATAATGAAATAAAAGAACAGCACATTCGCGTTTCATTCATATAAATCTACAGAAAACTCGACCAAGGTGAGATTTTGTGTTTTGGAAAAAGAAATGTAACCATTTTGCCGAGGGGACAACAAGGAATTCCCTCCAAATCCAGTGTAAATGGGATATTCAGTTGTATTCTTTCAGCAGCATTCAGGTTCCTTGATTGGAAATTTCCTAAAATTTTTTCTGGGTTTGCGTTTCTTTTGCCTTCTTCCTATCCAAATTTTGTATTCTGACTCCATACAAAAAAGAGGTTAGGCAGAGTATTCCTAATGATATAAAACACACAGCACATTGGCATTTCATGCTAGGAAAATTACAGGCAACTCGACCAAAGTGAGTTTTTGTGTTTTGGAGACAGAAATGTAATCATTTTGCCGAGGGGACAGCAAGGATTGCCCTCCACATCGAGTGTAAAAGGGATTTTTAGGTTTATCCAATCAGCAGCATTCAGGTTTCTTGATTGGCAATTTCCTAAATTTATTCCGAGTTTGTGTTTGTTTTGGCTTCTTCCTTTAACAATTTTGAATACTGACTGCATACACAAAAGAGGTTAGGCAGAGTATTCATAATGAAATAAAAAACACAGCACATTGGCGTTTCATGCATATAAATCTACAGAAAACTCGACCATGGTGAGTTTTTGTGTTTTGGAACATGAAATTTTATCCTTTTGCCAAGGGGACAGCTAGTAATTCCCTCTACATCGAGTGTAAATGGGATTTTCAGGTGTATTCAATCAGCAGCATTCAGGTTTCTTGTTTGGCAATTTCCTAAATTTGTTCTGGGTTTGGTTGGCTTTGCCTTCTGCCTTTCCAAATTTTGTATTCTGACTCCATGCAAAAAAGAGGTTAGGCAGAGTATCCCTCAATGAAATAAAAAACACACTGCTTTGGCTTTTCATGCTTATAAAACTACAGAAATCTCGACCAAAGTGAGCTTTTGTGTTTTGGAAAAAGAACTTTTACATTTTTACCGAGGGTTCAGCTAGGAATTCTCTCCACATGAAGTGTAAATGGGATTTTCAGGTGTATTCTTTCGGCAGCATTCGGGTGTCTTGATTGGCAATTTCCTAAATGTGTTCTAAGTTTGCTTTTGATTCTCCTTCTTCCTTTCCAAAATTTGTATTCTTACTCCTTACAAAAGAGAGGTTCGGCAGAGTATTCCTAATGAATTGAAAAACTCAGCACATTGGGGTTTCATGCTAGGAAATTTACAGCCAACTCGACCAAGGTGAATTTTTGAGTTTTGGAAAAAGAAATTTTACCCTTTTTGAGGGGGCAGCTAGGAATTCCCTCCACATCGAGTGTAAATGGGATTTTCAGGTGTATTCAATCAGCAGCATTCAGGTTTCTTGTTTGGCAATTTCCTAATTTTGTATTCTGACCCCATGCAAAAAAGAGGTTAGGCAGAGTATCCCTAAATGAAATAAAAAACACACCACTTTGGCTTTTCATGCTTATAAAACTACAGAAATCTCGACCAAAGTGAGTTTTTGTGTTTTGGGAAAAGAACTTTTACATTTTTACTGAGGGTTCAGCTAGGAATTCTCTCCACATGAAGTGTAAATGGGATTTTCAGGTGTATTCTTTCGGCAGCATTCGGGTGTCTTGATTGGCAATTTCCTACATTTGTTCTAAGTTTGCTTTTGATTCTCCTTCTTCCTTTCCAAAATTTGTATTCTTACTCCTTACAAAAGAGAGGTTCGGCAGAGTATTCCTAATGAAATGAAAAACACAGCACATTGGCGTTTCATGCTAGGAAAATTACAGGCAACTCGACCAAAGTGAGTTTTTGTTTTTGGAAACAGAAATGTAATCATTTTGCCGAGGGGACAGCAAGGATTGCCCTCCACATCGAGTGTAAAAGGGATTTTTAGGTTTATCCAATCAGCAGCATTCTGGTTGCTTGATTTTCAAGTCCCTGAATTTGTTCTGTGTTTTATTTATTTTGCATTCTTCCTTTTCAAATTTGGTATTCAGATTCCATACTAAAAAGAGGTTAGGCAAAGTATTAATAATGAAATAAAAAACACAGCACATTGGCGTTTCATTCATAGAAATCTACAGAAAACTTGTGTATGGTGAGTTTTTCTGTTTTGGAAAATGAAATGAAACACTTTGCTTAGGGGACAGCTAGGAATTCCCCCCACATCGAGTGTAAAAGGGATTTTTAGGTTTATCCAATCAGCAGCATTCAGGTTCCTTGATTGGCAATATCCTAAATTTGTTCCGAGTTTGCCTTTGTTTTGGCTTCTTCCTTTAACAATTTTGAATACTGACTGCATACACAAAAGCGGTTAGGCAGAGTATTCATAATGAAATAAAAAACACAGCACATTGGCTTCTCATGCTTATTAGTCTACAGATAACTCGACCAAGGTGAGATTTTGGATTTTGGAACATGAAATTTTACACTTTTGCCGAGGAGACAGCTAGGAATTCTCTCCAAATCAAATGTGAATGGGATTTTCAGGTTTATTCAATCAGCAGCATTCAGGTTCCTTGATTGGCAACTTCAAAAATTTGTTCTGGGTTTGCGTTTGTTTTGCCTTCTTCCTTTCCAAATTTTGTATTCTGAATCCATGCTAAAAAGAGGTTAGGCAGAGTATTTATAATGAAATAAAAGAACAGCACATTCGCGTTTCATTCATATAAATCTACAGAAAACTCGACCAAGGTGAGATTTTGTGTTTTGGAAAAAGAAATGTAACCATTTTGCCGAGGGGACGGCCTGGAATTCCCTCCACATCAAGTGTGAATGGGATTTTCAGGTGTAATCAATCATAGCATTCAGGTTCCTTGATTGGAAATTTCCTAAAATTTTTTCTGGGTTTGCGTTTGTTTTGCCTTCTTCCTTTCCAAATTTTGTATTCTGACTCCATACAAAAAAGAGGTTAGGCAGAGTATTCATAATGATATAAAACACACAGCACATTGGCGTTTCATGCTAGGAAAATTACAGGCAACTCGACCAAAGTGAGTTTTTGTGTTTTGGAAACAGAAATGTAATCATGTTGCCAAGTGACAGCAAGGATTTCCCTCCACATCGAGTGTAAAAGGGATTTTTAGGTTTATCCAATCAGCAGCATTCAGGTTTCTTGATTGGCAATTTCCTAAATTTGTTCTGAGTTTGTGTTTGTTTTGGCTTCTTCCTTTAACAATTTTGAATACTGACTGCATACACAAAAGTGGTTAGGCAGAGCATTCATAATGAAATAAAAAACACAGCACATTGGCGTTTCATGCATATAAATCTACAGAAAACTCGACCAAGGTGAGTTTTTGTGTTTTGGAACATGAAATTTTACCCTTTTGCCAAGGGGACAGCTAGGAATTCCCTCTACATCGAGTGTAAATGGGATTTTCAGGTGTATTCAATCAGCAGCATTCAGGTTTCTTGTTTGGCAATTTCCTAATTTTGTATTCTGACCCCATGCAAAAAAGAGGTTAGGCAGAGTATCCCTAAATGAAATAAAAAACACACCACTTTGGCTTTTCATGCTTATAAAACTACAGAAATCTCGACCAAAGTGAGTTTTTGTGTTTTGGGAAAAGAACTTTTACATTTTTACTGAGGGTTCAGCTAGGAATTCTCTCCACATGAAGTGTAAATGGGATTTTCAGGTGTATTCTTTCGGCAGCATTCGGGTGTCTTGATTGGCAATTTCCTACATTTGTTCTAAGTTTGCTTTTGATTCTCCTTCTTCCTTTCCAAAATTTGTATTCTTACTCCTTACAAAAGAGAGGTTCGGCAGAGTATTCCTAATGAAATGAAAAACACAGCACATTGGCGTTTCATGCTAGGAAAATTACAGGCAACTCGACCAAAGTGAGTTTTTGTTTTTGGAAACAGAAATGTAATCATTTTGCCGAGGGGACAGCAAGGATTGCCCTCCACATCGAGTGTAAAAGGGATTTTTAGGTTTATCCAATCAGCAGCATTCAGGTTGCTTGATTTTCAAGTCCCTGAATTTGTTCTGTGTTTTATTTATTTTGCATTCTTCCTTTTCAAATTTGGTATTCAGATTCCATACTAAAAAGAGGTTAGGCAAAGTATTAATAATGAAATAAAAAACACAGCACATTGGCGTTTCATTCATAGAAATCTACAGAAAACTTGTGTATGGTGAGTTTTTCTGTTTTGGAAAATGAAATGAAACACTTTGCTTAGGGGACAGCTAGGAATTCCCCCCACATCGAGTGTAAAAGGGATTTTCAGGTGTATTCAATCAGCAGCATTCAGGTTCCTTGATTGGCAATTTCCTAAATTTGTTCTGGGTTTGCGTTTGTTTTGCCTTCTTCCTTTCCAAATTTTGTATTCTGTCCATACAAAAAAGAGGTTAACCAGAGCATTCATAATGAAAGAAAAAACCCAGCACATTGCCATTTCATGATAGGAAAACTACAGGCAACTCCACCAAGGTGAGTTTTTGTGTTTTGGAAAATGAAATGGAACGCTTTTGTGGACGGAACAGCAAGGAATTCCCTCCACATCGAGTGTGAATGGGAATTTCAGGTGTATTCAATCAGCAGCATTCAGGTTCCTTGATTGGCAATTTCCTAAACTTGTTCTTGGTTTGCGTTTGTTTTGCCTTCTTCCTTTCCAAATTTGTATTCTGACACCATACAAAAAAGAGGTTAGGCAGAGTATTCATAATGGAATAAAAAACACAGCACCTAGGCGTTTCATGCTAGGAAAACAACAGGCAACTCGACCAAGGTGAGTTTTTGTGTTTTGGAAAATGAAATGGAACACTTTTGATGAGGGGACAGCAAGGATTTCCCTCCACATCGAGTGTAAATGGGATTTTCAAGTGCATTCAATCAGTAGCATTCAGGTTGCTTGATTGGCAATTTTCTAAATTTGTTCTATGTTTGCTATTGTTTTGCCTTCTTCCTTTCCAAATTTTGTATTCTGACTCCTACATAAATGAGTTCAGGCAGAGTATTCATAATGAAATAAAAAACACAGCACATTGGCGTTTCATGCAAGGAAAGTACAGGCGACTCCACCAAGGTGAATTGTTGTGTTTTGGAAAATGAAATGTAACCAATTTCCTATGGAGACAGCTAGGAATTCCCTCCAAAACGAGTGTAAATGGGATTTTTCTGGTGTATTCATTCAGCAGCATTCGGGTTCCTTGATTGGCAATTTCCTAAATTTGTTCTGGGTTTGCGTTTGTTTTGCCTTCTTCCTTTCCAAATTTTGTATTCTGTCCATACAAAAAAGAGGTTAACCAGAGCATTATAATGAAAGAAAAAACCCAGCACATTGCCATTTCATGATAGGAAAACTACAGGCAACTCGACCAAGGTGAGTTTTTGTGTTTTGGAAAATGAAATGGAACGCTTTTGTGGACGGAACAGCAAGGAATTCCCTCCACATCGAGTGTGAATGGGAATTTCAGGTGTATTCAATCAGCAGCATTCAGGTTCCTTGATTGGCAATTTCCTAAACTTGTTCTTGGTTTGCATTTGTGATGCCTTCTTCCTTTCCAAATTTGTATTCTGACACCATACAAAAAAGAGGTTAGGCAGAGTATTCATAATGGAATAAAAAACACAGCACCTAGGCGTTTCATGCTAGGAAAACAACAGGCAAATCGACCAAGGTGAGTTTTTGTGTTTTGGAAAATGAAATGGAACACTTTTGATGAGGGGACAGCAAGGATTTCCCTCCACATCGAGTGTAAATGGGATTTTCAAGTGCATTCAATCAGTAGCATTCAGGTTGCTTGATTGGCAATTTTCTAAATTTGTTCTATGTTTGCTATTGTTTTGCCTTCTTCCTTTCCAAATTTTGTATTCTGACTCCTACATAAATGAGTTCAGGCAGAGTATTCATAATGAAATAAAAAACATAGCACATTGGCGTTTCATGCAAGGAAAGTACAGGCGACTCCACCAAGGTGAATTGTTGTGTTTTGCAAAATGAAATGTAACCAATTTCCTATGGAGACAGCTAGGAATTCCCTCCAAAATGAGTGTAAATGAGATTTTTCTGGTGTGTTCATTCAGCAGCATTCGGGTTCCTTGATTGGCAATTTCCTAAATTTGTTCAGGGTTTGCGTTTGTTTTGCCTTCTTTCTTTCCAAATTTTGTATTCTGACTGCATTCAAAAAAGAGGTTAGGCAGAGTATTCATTAAGAAATAAGAAACACAGCACATTGGCTTCTCATGCTTATAAACCTACAGAAAACTCGACCACGGTTAGTTTTTGTGTTTTGGAAAAAGAAATGGAACACTTTTGCCGAGGGGACAGCAAGGAATTCCCTCCACTGCGAGTGTGAGTGGGATATTCAGGTGTATTCAATCAGCAGCATTCAGGTTCCTTGATTTGCAATTTCCTAAATTTGTTCTGGGTTTGCATTTGTATTGTCTTCTTCCTTTCCAAATTTTGTATTCTGATTGCATACAAAAAAGAGGTCAGACAGAGTATTCACAATGAAATGAAAAACACAGCACATTGGCATCTCATGCTTATAAATCTACAGAAAACTAGACCAAGCTGAGTTTATGTGTTTTGGAACATGAAATTTTACACTTTGCCGAAGTGACAGCTAGGAATTCCCACCAAATCGAGTGTGAATGAGATTTTCAGGTGTATTCAATCAGCAGCATTCAGGTTCCTTGATTGGCAAGTCCCTGAATTTGTTCTGGGTTTTATTTATTTTGCATTCTTCCTTTTCAAATTTGGTATTCTGACTCCATACTAAAAAGAGGTTAGGGAGAGTATTAATAATGAAATAAAAAACACAGCACATTGGCGTTTCATTCATAGAAATCTACAGAAAACTTGTGCATGGTGAGTTTTTATGTTTTGGAAAATGAAATGAAACACTTTGCTTAGGGGACAGCTAGGAATTCCCTCCACATGGAGTGTAAAAGGGATTTTCAGGTGTATTCAATCAGCAGCATTCAGGTTCCTTGATTGGCAATTTCCTAAATTTGTTCTGGGTTTGCGTTTGTTCTGCCTTCTTCCTTTCCAAATTTTGTATTCTGTCCATACAAAAAGTAGGTTAGGCAGAGTATTCATAATGAAATAAAAAACCCAGCACATTGCCGTTTCATGATAGGAAAACTACAGGCAACTCGACCAAGGTGAGTTTTTGTGTTTTGGAAAATGAAATGAAACACTTTGCTTAGGGGACAGCTAGGAATTCCCTCCACATCGAGTGTAAAAGGGATTTTCAGGTGTATTCAATCAGCAGCATTCAGGTTCCTTGATTGGCAATTTCCTAAATTTGTTCTGGGTTTGCATTTGTTTTGCCTTCTTCCTTTCCAAATTTTGTATTCTGACACCATACAAAAAAGAGGTTAACCAGAGCATTCATAATGAAATAAAAAACCCAGCACATTGCCGTTTCATGATAGGAAAACTACAGGCAACTCGACCAAGGTGAGTTTTTGTGTTTTGGAAAATGAAATGGAACGCTTTTGTGGACGGAACAGCAAGGAATTCCCTCCACATCGAGTTTGAATGGGAATTTCAGGTGTATTCAATCAGCAGCATTCAGGTTCCTTGATTGGCAATTTCCTAAACTTGTTCTTGGTTTGCATTTGTGATGCCTTCTTCCTTTCCAAATTTGTATTCTGACACCATACAAAAAAGAGCTTAGGCAGAGTATTCATAATGGAATAAAAAACACAGCACCTAGGCGTTTCATGCTAGGAAAACAACAGGCAAATCGACCAAGGTGAGTTTTTGTGTTTTGGAAAATGAAATGGAACACTTTTGATGAGGGGACAGCAAGGATTTCCCTCCACATCGAGTGTAAATGGGATTTTCAAGTGCATTCAATCAGTAGCATTCAGGTTGCTTGATTGGCAATTTTCTAAATTTGTTCTATGTTTGCTATTGTTTTGCCTTCTTCCTTTCCAAATTTTGTATTCTGACTCCTACATAAATGAGTTCAGGCAGAGTATTCATAATGAAATAAAAAACACAGCACATTGGCGTTTCATGCAAGGAAAGTACAGGCGACTCCACCAAGGTGAATTGTTGTGTTTTGCAAAATGAAATGTAACCAATTTCCTAAGGAGACAGCTAGGAATTCCCTCCAAAACGTGTGTAAATGGGATTTTTCTGGTGTATTCATTCAGCAGCATTCGGGTTCCTTGATTGGCAATTTCCTAAATTTGTTCTGGGTTTGCGTTTGTTTTGCCTTCTTCCTTTTCAAATTTGGTATTCTGACTCCATTCAAAACTGAGGTTAGGCAGCATATTCATAATGAAATAAAAAACACAGCAAATTGGTGTTCCACCTTTAGGAATCTACAGGCAACTCGACCAAGGTGAGCTTCTGTGTTTTGGAAAATGAAATGTAACCAATTTTCAGAGGGGAAGCTAGGAATTCCCTACACTTCGAGTGTGAATGGGATTTTCAGGTGTGTTCAATCATCAGCATTCAGGTTCCTTGATTGGCAATTTCCTAAATTTGTTCTGGGTTTGCGTTTGTGTTGCCTTCTTTCTTTCCAAATTTTGTATTCTGACTCAATACAATAAAGAGGTTAGGCAGAGTATTCATAATGAAATAAGAAACACCACACATTTTGTTGCATGCTAGGAAAACTACGTGCAACTCGACCAAGGTGTGTTTTTGTGTTTTGGAAAAAGAAATGTAACAAATTTGCCAAGGGGAACATAGGAATTCCTTCCACATAGAGTATGAATGGGATTTTCAGGAGTATTCAATCAGCAGCATTCAGGTGCCTTGATTGGCAATTTCCTAAATTTGTTCCAAGTTTGCGTTTGTTTTGGCTTCTTCCTTTAACAATTTTGAATGCTGACTGCATACACAAAAGAGGTTAGGCAGAGTATACCTAATGAAATAAAAAACACAGCACAGTGGCTTCTCATGCTTATAAATCAACAGAAAACTCGAGCAAGTTGTGATTTTGGTTTTTAAAACATGAAATTTTACACTTTGCCTAGGGGAGAGCTACGAATTCTCTCCAAATCGAATGTGAATGGGATTTTCAGGTGTATTCAATCAGCAGCATTCAGGTTCCTTGATTGGCAACTTCCAAAATTTGTTCTGGGTTTGCGTTTCTTTTGCCTTCTTCCTTTCCAAATTTTGTATTCTGAATCCATGCTAAAAATAGGTTAGGCTGAGTATTTATAATGAAATAAAAGAACAACACATTTGCTTTTCATTCATATAAATCTACAGAAAACTCGACCAAGGTGAGATTTTGTGTTTTGGAAAAAGAAATCTAACCGTTTGCCGAGGGGACTGCTAGGAATTCCCTCCACATCGAGTGTGAATGGGATTTTCAGGTGTATTCAATCATAGCATTCAGTTGCTTGATTGGCAATTTCCTAAAATTTTTTCTGGGTTTGCGTTTGTTTTGCCTTCTTTCTTTCCAAATTTTGTATTCTGACTCCCTGCAAAAAAGAGGTTAGGCAGAGTATCCCTAAATGAAATAAAAAACACACCGCTTTGGCTTTTCATGCTTATAAAACTACAGAAATCTCGACCAAAGTGAGTTTTTGTGTTTTGGGAAAAGAACTTTTACCTTTTTACTGAGGGTTCAGCTAGGAATTCTCTCCACATGAAGTGTAAATGGGATTTTCAGGTGTATTCTTTCGGCAGCATTCGGGTGTCTTGATTGGCAATTTCCTACATTTGTTCTAACTTTGCTTTTGATTCTCCTTCTTCCTTTCCAAAATTTGTATTCTTACTCCTTACAAAAGAGAGGTTCGGCAGAGTATTCCTAATGAAATGAAAAACACAGCACATTGGCGTTTCATGCTAGGAAAATTACAGGCAACTCGACCAAAGTGAGTTTTTGTTTTTGGAAACAGAAATGTAATCATTTTGCCGAGGGGACAGCAAGGATTGCCCTCCACATCGAGTGTAAAAGGGATTTTTAGGTTTATCCAATCAGCAGCATTCAGGTTGCTTGATTTTCAAGTCCCTGAATTTGTTCTGTGTTTTATTTATTTTGCATTCTTCCTTTTCAAATTTGGTATTCAGATTCCATACTAAAAAGAGGTTAGGCAAAGTATTAATAATGAAATAAAAAACACAGCACATTGGCGTTTCATTCATAGAAATCTACAGAAAACTTGTGCATGGTGAGTTTTTATGTTTTGGAAAATGAAATGAAACACTTTGCTTAGGGGACAGCTAGGAATTCCCTCCACATGGAGTGTAAAAGGGATTTTCAGGTGTATTCAATCAGCAGCATTCAGGTTCCTTGATTGGCAATTTCCTAAATTTGTTCTGGGTTTGCATTTGTTTTGCCTTCTTCCTTTCCAAATTTTGTATTCTGAATCCATGCTAAAAAGAGGTTAGGCAGAGTATTTATAATGAAATAAAAGAACAGCACATTCGCGTTTCATTCGTATAAATCTACAGAAAACTCGACCAAGGTGAGATTTTGTGTTTTGGAAAAAGAAATGTAACCATTTTGCCGAGGGGACGGCCTGGAATTCCCTCCACATCGAGTGTGAATGGGATTTTCAGGTGTATTCAATCATAGCATTCAGGTTCCTTGATTGGAAATTTCCTAAAATTTTTTCTGGGTTTGCGTTTGTTTTGCCTTCTTCCTTTCCAAATTTTGTATTCTGACTCCATACAAAAAAGAGGTTAGGCAGAGTATTCATAATGGAATAAAACACACAGCACATTGGCGTTTCATGCTAGGAAAATTACAGGCAACTCGACCAAAGTGACTTTTTGTGTTTTGGAAACAGAAATGTAATCATGTTGCCGAGGGGACAGCAAGGATTTCCCTCCACATCGAGTGTAAAAGGGATTTTTAGGTTCATCCAATCAGCAGCATTCAGGTTTCTTGATTGGCAATTTCCTAAATTTGTTCCGAGTTTGTGTTTGTTTTGGCTTCTTTCTTTAACAATTTTGAATACTGACTGCATACACAAAAGTGGTTAGGCAGAGCATTCATAATGAAATAAAAAACACAGCACATTGGCGTTTCATGCATATAAATCTACAGAAAACTCGACCAAGGTGAGTTTTTGTGTTTTGGAACATGAAATTTTACCCTTTTGCCAAGGGGACAGCTAGGAATTCCCTCTACATCGAGTGTAAATGGGATTTTCAGGTGTATTCAATCAGCAGCATTCAGGTTTCTTGTTTGGCAATTTCCTAATTTTGTATTCTGACCCCATGCAAAAAAGAGGTTAGGCAGAGTATCCCTAAATGAAATAAAAAACACACCACTTTGGCTTTTCATGCTTATAAAACTACAGAAATCTCGACCAAAGTGAGTTTTTGTGTTTTGGGAAAAGAACTTTTACATTTTTACTGAGGGTTCAGCTAGGAATTCTCTCCACATGAAGTGTAAATGGGATTTTCAGGTGTATTCTTTCGGCAGCATTCGGGTGTCTTGATTGGCAATTTCCTACATTTGTTCTAACTTTGCTTTTGATTCTCCTTCTTCCTTTCCAAAATTTGTATTCTTACTCCTTACAAAAGAGAGGTTCGGCAGAGTATTCCTAATGAAATGAAAAACACAGCACATTGGCGTTTCATGCTAGGAAAATTACAGGCAACTCGACCAAAGTGAGTTTTTGTTTTTGGAAACAGAAATGTAATCATTTTGCCGAGGGGACAGCAAGGATTGCCCTCCACATCGAGTGTAAAAGGGATTTTTAGGTTTATCCAATCAGCAGCATTCAGGTTGCTTGATTTTCAAGTCCCTGAATTTGTTCTGTGTTTTATTTATTTTGCATTCTTCCTTTTCAAATTTGGTATTCAGATTCCATACTAAAAAGAGGTTAGGCAAAGTATTAATAATGAAATAAAAAACACAGCACATTGGCGTTTCATTCATAGAAATCTACAGAAAACTTGTGCATGGTGAGTTTTTATGTTTTGGAAAATGAAATGAAACACTTTGCTTAGGGGACAGCTAGGAATTCCCTCCACATGGAGTGTAAAAGGGATTTTCAGGTGTATTCAATCAGCAGCATTCAGGTTCCTTGATTGGCAATTTCCTAAATTTGTTCTGGGTTTGCGTTTGTTTTGCCTTCTTCCTTTCCAAATTTTGTATTCTGAATCCATGCTAAAAAGAGGTTAGGCAGAGTATTTATAATGAAATAAAAGAACAGCACATTCGCGTTTCATTCATATAAATCTACAGAAAACTTGTGCATGTTGAGTTTTTATGTTTTGGAAAATGAAATGAAACACTTTGCTTAGGGGACAGCTAGGAATTCCCTCCACATCGAGTGTAAAAGGGATTTTCAGGTGTATTCAATCAGCAGCATTCAGGTTCCTTGATTGGCAATTTCCTAAACTTGTTCTTGGTTTGCATTTGTGATGCCTTCTTCCTTTCCAAATTTGTATTCTGACACCATACAAAAAAGAGGTTAGGCAGAGTATTCATAATGGAATAAAAAACACAGCACCTAGGCGTTTCATGCTAGGAAAACAACAGGCAAATCGACCAAGGTGAGTTTTTGTGTTTTGGAAAATGAAATGGAACACTTTTGATGAGGGGACAGCAAGGATTTCCCTCCACATCGAGTGTAAATGGGATTTTCAAGTGCATTCAATCAGTAGCATTCAGGTTGCTTGATTGGCAATTTTCTAAATTTGTTCTATGTTTGCTATTGTTTTGCCTTCTTCCTTTCCAAATTTTGTATTCTGACTCCTACATAAATGAGTTCAGGCAGAGTATTCATAATGAAATAAAAAACACAGCACATTGGCGTTTCATGCAAGGAAAGTACAGGCGACTCCACCAAGGTGAATTGTTGTGTTTTGGAAAATGAAATGTAACCAATTTCCTAAGGAGACAGCTAGGAATTCCCTCCAAAACGTGTGTAAATGGGATTTTTCTGGTGTATTCATTCAGCAGCATTCGGGTTCCTTGATTGGCAATTTCCTAAATTTGTTCTGGGTTTGCGTTTGTTTTGCCTTCTTCCTTTTCAAATTTGGTATTCTGACTCCATTCAAAACTGAGGTTAGGCAGCATATTCATAATGAAATAAAAAACACAGCAAATTGGTGTTCCACCTTTAGGAATCTACAGGCAACTCGACCAAGGTGAGCTTCTGTGTTTTGGAAAATGAAATGTAACCAATTTTCAGAGGGGAAGCTAGGAATTCCCTACACTTCGAGTGTGAATGGGATTTTCAGGTGTGTTCAATCATCAGCATTCAGGTTCCTTGATTGGCAATTTCCTAAATTTGTTCTGGGTTTGCGTTTGTGTTGCCTTCTTTCTTTCCAAATTTTGTATTCTGACTCAATACAATAAAGAGGTTAGGCAGAGTATTCATAATGAAATAAGAAACACCACACATTTTGTTGCATGCTAGGAAAACTACGTGCAACTCGACCAAGGTGTGTTTTTGTGTTTTGGAAAAAGAAATGTAACAAATTTGTCAAGGGGAACATAGGAATTCCTTCCACATAGAGTATGAATGGGATTTTCAGGAGTATTCAATCAGCAGCATTCAGGTGCCTTGATTGGCAATTTCCTAAATTTGTTCCAAGTTTGCGTTTGTTTTGGCTTCTTCCTTTAACAATTTTGAATGCTGACTGCATACACAAAAGAGGTTAGGCAGAGTATACCTAATGAAATAAAAAACACAGCACAGTGGCTTCTCATGCTTATAAATCAACAGAAAACTCGAGCAAGTTGTGATTTTGGTTTTTAAAACATGAAATTTTACACTTTGCCTAGGGGAGAGCTACGAATTCTCTCCAAATCGAATGTGAATGGGATTTTCAGGTGTATTCAATCAGCAGCATTCAGGTTCCTTGATTGGCAACTTCCAAAATTTGTTCTGGGTTTGCGTTTCTTTTGCCTTCTTCCTTTCCAAATTTTGTATTCTGAATCCATACTAAAAAGAGGTTAGGCAGAGTATTTATAATGAAATAAAAGAACAGCACATTTGCGTTTCATTCATATAAATCTACAGAAAACTCGACCAAGGTGAGATTTTGTGTTTTGGAAAAAGAAATCTAACCGTTTGCCGAGGGGACTGCTAGGAATTCCCTCCACATCGAGTGTGAATGGGATTTTCAGGTGTATTCAATCATAGCATTCAGGTTTCTTGTTTGGCAATTTCCTAAATTTGTTCTGGGTTTGGTTGGCTTTGCCTTCTGCCTTTCCAAATTTTGCATTCTGACTCCCTGCAAAAAAGAGGTTAGGCAGAGTATTCCTAATGATATAAACACACAGCACATTGGCGTTTCATGCTACAGGCAACTCGACCAAAGTGAGTTTTTCTTTTTGGAAACAGAATTGTAACCATTTTGCCGAGGGTACAGCAAGGAATTCCCTCCACATCGAGTGTAAATGGGATTTTCAGGTGTATTCAATCATAGCATTCAGGTTCCTTGATTGGCAATTTCCTAAAATTTGTTCTGGGTTTGCGTTTGTTTTGCCTTCTTCCTTTCCAAATTTTGTATTCTGACTCCATGCAAAAAAGAGGTTAGGCAGAGTATCCCTAAATGAAATAAAAAACACACCGCTTTGGCTTTTCATGCTTATAAAACTACAGAAATCTCGACCAAAGTGAATTTTTGTGTTTTGGAAAAAGAACTTTTACATTTTTACCGAGGTTTAAGCTAGGAATTTTCTACACATGAAGTGTAAATGGGATTTTCAGGTGTATTCTTTCGGCAGCATTCGGGTGTCTTGATTGGCAACTTCCAAAATTTGTTCTGGGTTTGCGTTTGTTTTGCCTTCTTCCTTTCCAAATTTTGTATTCTGAATCCATACTAAAAAGATGTTAGGCAGAGCATTTATAATGAAATAAAAGAACAGTTCATTTGCGTTTCATTCATATAAATCTACAGAAAACTCGACCAAGGTGAGATTTTGTGTTTTGGAAAAAAATGTAGCCATTTTGCCGAGGGGACTGCTAGGAATTCCCTCTACATCGAGTGTGAATGGGATTTTCAGGTGTATTCAATCGTAGCATTCAGGTTCCTTGATAGGCAATTTCCTAAAATTTGTTCTGTGTTTGCGTGTGTTTTGCCTTCTTCCTTTCAGATTTTGAATACTGACTGCATACAAAAAGTAGGTTAGGCAGAGTATTTATAATGAAATAAAAAACACAGCACATTGGCGTTTCATGCTTATAAATCTACCGAAAACTCGACCAAGGTGAGTTTTTGTGTTTTGAAACATGAAATTTTACCCTTTTCCCAAGGGGACAGCTAGGAATTCCCTCTACATCGAGTGTACATGGGATTTTCAGGTGTATTCAATCAGCAGCATTCAGGTTTCTTGTTTGGCAATTTCCTAAATTTGTTCTGGGTTTGGTTGGCTTTGCCTTCTTCCTTTCCTAATTTTGTATTCTGACTCCATACAAAAAAGAGGTTAGGCAGAGTATTCATAATGATATAAAACACACAGCACATTGGCGTTTCATGCTACAGGGAACTCGACCAAAGTGAGTTTTTCTTTTTGGAAACAGAATTGTAACCATTTTGCCGAGGGTACAGCAAGGAATTCCCTCCACATCGAGTGTGAATGGGATTTTCAGGTGTATTCAATCATAGCATTCAGGTTTCTTGTTTGGCAATTTCCTAAATTTGTTCTTGGTTTGGTTGGCTTTGCCTTCTTCCTTTCCTAATTTTGTATTCTGACTCCATACAAAAAAGAGGTTAGGCAGAGTATTCATAATGATATAAACCACACAGCACATTGGCGTTTCATGCTACAGGCAACTCGACCAAAGTGAGTTTTTCTTTTTGGAAACAGAATTGTAACCATTTTGCCGAGGGTACAGCAAGGAATTCCCTCCACATCGAGTGTAAATGGGATTTTTAGGTGTATTCAATCAGCAGCATTCAGGTTCCTTGATTGGCAATTTCCTAAAATTTGTTCTGGGTTTGCGTTTGTTTTGCCTTCTTCCTTTCCAAATTTTGTATTCTGACTCCATGCAAAAAAGAGGTTAGGCAGAGTATCCCTAAATGAAATAAAAAACACACCGCTTTGGTTTCATGCTTATAAAACTACAGAAATCTCGACCAAAGTGAATTTTTGTGTTTTGGAAAAAGAACTTTTACATTTTTACCGAGGTTTAAGCTAGGAAATCTCTCCACATGAAGTGTAAATGGGATTTTCAGGTGTATTCTTTCGGCAGCATTCGGGTGTCTTGATTGGCAACTTCCAAAATTTGTTCTGGGTTTGCGTTTGTTTTGCCTTCTTCCTTTCCAAATTTTGTATTCTGAATCCATACTAAAAAGAGGTTAGGCAGAGTATTTATAATGAAATAAAAGAACAGCACATTCGCGTTTCATTCATATAAATCTACAGAAAACTCGACCAAGGTGAGATTTTGTGTTTTGGAAAAAAAATGTAGCCATTTTGCCGAGGGGACTGCTAGGAATTCCCTCCAAATCGAGTGTGAATGGGATTTTCAGGTGTATTCAATCGTAGCATTCAGGTTCCTTGATAGGCAATTTTCTAAAATTTGTTCTGTGTTTGCGTTTGTTTTGCCTTCTTGCTTCCACATTTTGAATACTGACTGCATACAAAAAGTAGGTTAGGCAGAGTATGCATAATGAAATAAAAAACACAGCACAATGGCCTTTCATGCTTATAAATGTACAGAAAACTCGACCAAGGTGAGTTTTTGTGTTTTGGAACATGAAATTTTACCCTTTTGCCAAGGGGACAGCTAGGAATTCCCTCTACATCGAGTGTACATGGGATTTTCAGGTGTATTCAATCGTAGCATTCAGGTTCCTTGATAGGCAATTTCCTAAAATTTGTTCTGTGTTTGCGTTTGTTTTGCCTTCTTCCTTCCAAATTTTGAATACTGACTGCATACAAAAAGTAGGTTAGGCAGAGTATTCATAATGATATAAAACACACAGCACATTGGCGTTTCATGCTACAGGCAACTCGACCAAAGTGAGTTTTTCTTTTTGGAAACAGAATTGTTACCATTTTGCCGAGGGTACAGCAAGGAATTCCCTCCACATCGAGTGTGAATGGGATTTTCAGGTGTATTCAATCATAGCATTCAGGTTTCTTGTTTGGCAATTTCCTAAATTTGTTCTGGGTTTGGTTGGCTTTGCCTTCTGCCTTTCCAAATTTTGCATTCTGACTTCATACAAAAAAGAGTTTAGGCAGAGTATTCATAATGATATAAAACACACAGCACATTGGCGTTTCATGCTACAGGCAACTCGACCAAAGTGAGTTTTTCTTTTTGGAAACAGAATTGTAACCATTTTGCCGAGGGTACAGCAAGGAATTCCCTCCACATCGAGTGTAAATGGGATTTTTAGGTGTATTCAATCAGCAGCATTCAGGTTCCTTGATTGGCAATTTCCTAAAATTTGTTCTGGGTTTGCGTTTGTTTTGCCTTCTTCCTTTCCAAATTTTGTATTCTGACTCCATGCAAAAAAGAGGTTAGGCAGAGTATCCCTCAATGATATAAAAAACACAGCACATTGGCGTTTCATGCTTATAAAACTACAGAAATCTCGACCAAAGTGAATTTTTGTGTTTTGGAAAAAAAACTTTTACATTTTTACCGAGGTTTAAGCTAGGAATTTTCTACACATGAAGTGTAAATGGGATTTTCAGGTGTATTCTTTCGGCAGCATTCGGGTGTCTTGATTGGCAACTTCCAAAATTTGTTCTGGTTTTGCGTTTGTTTTGCCTTCTTCCTTTCCAAATTTTGTATTCTGAATCCATACTAAAAAGAGGTTAGGCAGAGTATTTATAATGAAATAAAAGAACAGCACATTTGCGTTTCATTCATATAAATCTACAGAAAACTCGACCAAGGTGAGATTTTGTGTTTTGGAAAAAAATGTAGCCATTTTGCCGAGGGGACTGCTAGGAATTCCCTCCAAATCGAGTGTGAATGGGATTTTCAGGTGTATTCAATCGTAGCATTCAGGTTCCTTGATAGGCAATTTCCTAAAATTTGTTCTGTGTTTGCGTTTGTATTGCCTTCTTGCTTCCAAATTTTGAATACTGACTGCATACAAAAAGTAGGTTAGGCAGAGTATTCATAATGATATAAACCACACAGCACATTGGCCTTTCATGCTTATAAATCTACAGAAAACTCGACCAAGGTGAGTTTTTGTGTTTTGGAACATGAAATTTTACCCTTTTGCCAAGGGGACAGCTAGGAATTCCCTCTACATCGAGTGTAAATGGGATTTTCGGGTGTATTCAATCAGCAGGATTCAGGTTTCTTGTTTGGCAATTTCCTAAATTTGTTCTGGGTTTGGTTGGCTTTGCCTTCTTCCTTTCCTAATTTTGTATTCTGACTCCATACAAAAAAGAGGTTAGGCAGAGTATTCATAATGATATAAAACACACAGCGCATTGGCGTTTCATGCTACAGGGAACTCGAGCAAAGTGAATTTTTCTTTTTGGAAACAGAATTGTAACCATTTTGCCAAGGGTACAGCAAGGAATTCCCTCCACATCGAGTGTAAATGGGATTTTTAGGTGTATTCAATCATAGCATTCAGGTTCCTTGATTGGCAACTTCCAAAATTTGTTCTGGGTTTGCGTTTGTTTTGCCTTCTTCCTTTCCAAATTTTGCATTCTGAATCCATACTAAAAAAAGGTTAGGGAGAGTATTTATAATGAAATAAAAGAACAGCACATTTGCGTTTCATTCATATAAATCTACAGAAAACTCGACCAAGGTGAGATTTTGTGTTTTGGAAAAAAATGTAGCCATTTTGCCGAGGGGACTGCTAGGAATTCCCTCCAAATCGAGTGTGAATGGGATTTTCAGGTGTATTCAATCGTAGCATTCAGGTTCCTTGATAGGCAATTTCCTAAAATTTGTTCTGTGTTTGCGTTTGTTTTGCCTTATCCCTTCCAAATTTTGAATACTGAATGCATACATATGTAGGTTAAGCAGAGTATTCATAATGAAATAAAACACACAGCACATTGGCGTTTCATGCTTATAAATCTACAGAAAACTCGACCAAGGTGAGTTTTTGTGTTTTGGAACATGAAATTTTACCCTTTTGCCAAGGGGACAGCTAGGAATTCCCTCTACATCGAGTGTACATGGGATTTTCAGGTGTATTCAATCAGCAGCATTCAGGTTTCTTGTTTGGCAATTTCCTAAATTTGTTCTGGGTTTGGTTGGCTTTGCCTTCTGCCTTTCCAAATTTTGTATTCTGACTCCATACAAAAAAGAGGTTAGGCAGAGTATTCATAATGATATAAAACACACAGCACATTGGCGTTTCATGCTACAGGCAACTCGACCAAAGTGAGTTTATCTTTTTGGAAACAGAATTGTAACCAAATTGCCGAGGGTACAGCAAGGAATTCCCTCCACATCGAGTGTGAATGGGATTTTCAGGTGTATTCAATCATAGCATTCAGGTTTCTTGTTTGGCAATTTCCTAAATTTGTTCTGGGTTTGGTTGGCTTTGCCTTCTTCCTTTCCTAATTTTGTATTCTGACTCCATACAAAAAAGAGGTTAGGCAGAGTATTCATAATGATATAAAACACACAGCACATTGGCATTTCATGCTACAGGCAACTCGACCAAAGTGAGTTTTTCTTTTTGGAAACAGAATTGTAACCATTTTGCCGAGGGTACAGCAAGGAATTCCCTCCACATCGAGTGTAAATGGGATTTTTAGGTGTATTCAATCAGCAGCATTCAGGTTCCTTGATTGGCAATTTCCTAAAATTTTTCTGGGTTTGCGTTTGTTTTGCCTTCTTCCTTTCCAAATTTTGTATTCTGACTCCATGCAAAAAAGAGGTTAGGCAGAGTATCCCTCAATGATATAAAAAACACACCGCTTTGGCTTTTCATGCTTATAAAACTAAAGAAATCTCGACCAATGTGAATTTTTGTGTTTTGGAAAAAGAACTTTTACATTTTTACCGAGGTTTAAGCTAGGAATTTTCTACACATGAAGTGTAAATGGGATTTTCAGGTGTATTCTTTCGGCAGCATTCGGGTGTCTTGATTGGCAACTTCCAAAATTTGTTCTGGGTTTGAGTTTGTTTTGCCTTCTTCCTTTCCAAATTTTGCATTCTGAATCCATACTAAAAAGAGGTTAGGCAGAGTATTTATAATGAAATAAAAGAACAGCACATTTGCGTTTCATTCATATAAATCTACAGAAAACTCGACCAAGGTGAGATTTTGTGTTTTGGAAAAAATTGTAGCCATTTTGCCAAGGGGACTGCTAGGAATTCCCTCCAAATCGAGTGTGAATGGGATTTTCAGGTGTATTCAATCGTAGCATTCAGGTTCCTTGATAGGCAATTTCCTAAAATTTGTTCTGGGTTTGCGTTTGTATTGCCTTCTTGCTTCCAAATTTTGAATACTGACTGCATACAAAAAGTAGGTTAGGCAGAGTATTCATAATGATATAAACCACACAGCACATTGGCCTTTCATGCTTATAAATCTACAGAAAACTCGACCAAGGTGAGTTTTTGTGTTTTGGAACATGAAATTTTACCCTTTTGCCAAGGGGACAGCTAGGAATTCCCTCTACATCGAGTGTAAATGGGATTTTCGGGTGTATTCAATCAGCAGGATTCAGGTTTCTTGTTTGGCAATTTCCTAAATTTGTTCTGGGTTTGGTTGGCTTTGCCTTCTTCCTTTCCTAATTTTGTATTCTGACTCCATACAAAAAAGAGGTTAGGCAGAGTATTCATAATGATATAAAACACACAGCGCATTGGCGTTTCATGCTACAGGGAACTCGAGCAAAGTGAATTTTTCTTTTTGGAAACAGAATTGTAACCATTTTGCCAAGGGTACAGCAAGGAATTCCCTCCACATCGAGTGTAAATGGGATTTTTAGGTGTATTCAATCATAGCATTCAGGTTCCTTGATTGGCAACTTCCAAAATTTGTTCTGGGTTTGCGTTTGTTTTGCCTTCTTCCTTTCCAAATTTTGCATTCTGAATCCATACTAAAAAAAGGTTAGGGAGAGTATTTATAATGAAATAAAAGAACAGCACGTTTGCGTTTCATTCATATAAATCTACAGAAAACTCGACCAAGGTGAGATTTTGTGTTTTGGAAAAAAATGTAGCCATTTTGCCGAGGGGACTGCTAGGAATTCCCTCCAAATCGAGTGTGAATGGGATTTTCAGGTGTATTCAATCGTAGCATTCAGGTTCCTTGATAGGCAATTTCCTAAAATTTGTTCTGTGTTTGCGTTTGTTTTGCCTTCTCCCTTCCAAATTTTGAATACTGAATGCATACATATGTAGGTTAAGCAGAGTATTCATAATGAAATAAAACACACAGCACATTGGCGTTTCATGCTTATAAATCTACAGAAAACTCGACCAAGGTGAGTTTTTGTGTTTTGGAACATGAAATTTTACCCTTTTGCCAAGGGGACAGCTAGGAATTCCCTCTACATCGAGTGTACATGGGATTTTCAGGTGTATTCAATCAGCAGCATTCAGGTTTCTTGTTTGGCAATTTCCTAAATTTGTTCTGGGTTTGGTTGGCTTTGCCTTCTGCCTTTCCAAATTTTGTATTCTGACTCCATACAAAAAAGAGGTTAGGCAGAGTATTCATAATGATATAAAACACACAGCACATTGGCGTTTCATGCTACAGGCAACTCGACCAAAGTGAGTTTTTCTTTTT
Organism: Sylvilagus floridanus; assembly: GCA_949820135.1. NCBI lineage: Eukaryota > Metazoa > Chordata > Mammalia > Lagomorpha > Leporidae > Sylvilagus > Sylvilagus floridanus. Next base: position 94,322,815 of record OX463242.1, read on the forward strand.
GGAAACAGAATTGTAACCAAATTGCCGAGGGTACAGCAAGGAATTCCCTCCACATCGAGTGTGAATGGGATTTTCAGGTGTATTCAATCATAGCATTCAGGTTTCTTGTTTGGCAATTTCCTAAATTTGTTCTGGGTTTGGTTGGCTTTGCCTTCTTCCTTTCCTAATTTTGTATTCTGACTCCATACAAAAAAGAGGTTAGGCAGAGTATTCATAATGATATAAAACACACAGCACATTGGCATTTCATGCTACAGGCAACTCGACCAAAGTGAGTTTTTCTTTTTGGAAACAGAATTGTAACCATTTTGCCGAGGGTACAGCAAGGAATTCCCTCCACATCGAGTGTAAATGGGATTTTTAGGTGTATTCAATCAGCAGCATTCAGGTTCCTTGATTGGCAATTTCCTAAAATTTTTCTGGGTTTGCGTTTGTTTTGCCTTCTTCCTTTCCAAATTTTGTATTCTGACTCCATGCAAAAAAGAGGTTAGGCAGAGTATCCCTCAATGATATAAAAAACACACCGCTTTGGCTTTTCATGCTTATAAAACTAAAGAAATCTCGACCAATGTGAATTTTTGTGTTTTGGAAAAAGAACTTTTACATTTTTACCGAGGTTTAAGCTAGGAATTTTCTACACATGAAGTGTAAATGGGATTTTCAGGTGTATTCTTTCGGCAGCATTCGGGTGTCTTGATTGGCAACTTCCAAAATTTGTTCTGGGTTTGCGTTTGTTTTGCCTTCTTCCTTTCCAAATTTTGCATTCTGAATCCATACTAAAAAGAGGTTAGGCAGAGTATTTATAATGAAATAAAAGAACAGCACATTTGCGTTTCATTCATATAAATCTACAGAAAACTCGACCAAGGTGAGATTTTGTGTTTTGGAAAAAATTGTAGCCATTTTGCCAAGGGGACTGCTAGGAATTCCCTCCAAATCGAGTGTGAATGGGATTTTCAGGTGTATTCAATCGTAGCATTCAGGTTCCTTGATAGGCAATTTCCTAAAATTTGTTCTGGGTTTGCGTTTGTATTGCCTTCTTGCTTCCAAATTTTGAATACTGACTGCATACAAAAAGTAGGTTAGGCAGAGTATTCATAATGAAATAAAAAACACAGCACATGGGCCTTTCATGCTTATAAATCTACAGAAAACTCGACCAAGGTGAGTTTTTGTGTTTTGGAACATGAAATTTTACCCTTTTGCCAAGGGGACAGCTAGGAATTCCCTCTACATCGAGTGTAAATGGGATTTTCGGGTGTATTCAATCAGCAGGATTCAGGTTTCTTGTTTGGCAATTTCCTAAATTTGTTCTGGGTTTGGTTGGCTTTGCCTTCTTCCTTTCCTAATTTTGTATTCTGACTCCATACAAAAAAGAGGTTAGGCAGAGTATTCATAATGATATAAAACACACAGCGCATTGGCGTTTCATGCTACAGGGAACTCGAGCAAAGTGAATTTTTCTTTTTGGAAACAGAATTGTAACCATTTTGCCAAGGGTACAGCAAGGAATTCCCTCCACATCGAGTGTAAATGGGATTTTTAGGTGTATTCAATCATAGCATTCAGGTTCCTTGATTGGCAACTTCCAAAATTTGTTCTGGGTTTGCGTTTGTTTTGTCTTCTTCCTTTCCAAATTTTGTATTCTGAATCCATACTAAAGAGAGGTTAGGCAGCGTATTTATAATGAAATAAAAGAACAGCACATTTGCGTTTCATTCATATAAATCTACAGAAAACTCGACCAAGGTGAGATTTTGTGTTTTGGAAAAAAATGTATCCATTTTGCCGAGGGGACTGCTAGGAATTCCCTCCAAATCGAGTGTGAATGGGATTTTCAGGTGTATTCAATCGTAGCATTCAGGTTCCTTGATAGGCAATTTCCTAAAATTTGTTCTGTGTTTGTGTTTGTTTTGCCTTCTCCCTTCCAAATTTTGAAATTGAATGCGTACATATGTAGGTTAAGCAGAGTATTCATAATGAAATAAAAAACACAGCACATTGGCGTTTCATGCTTATAAATCTACAGAAAACTCGACCAAGGTGAGTTTTTGTGTTTTGGAACATGAAATTTTACCCTTTTTCCAAGGGGACAGCTAGGAATTCCCTCTACATCGAGTGTACATGGGATTTTCAGGTGTATTCAATCAGCAGCATTCAGGTTTCTTGTTTGGCAATTTCCTAAATTTGTTCTGGGTTTGGTTGGCTTTGCCTTCTGCCTTTCCAAATTTTGTATTCTGACTCCATACAAAAAAGAGGTTAGGCAGAGTATTCATAATGATATAAAACACACAGCACATTGGCGTTTCATGCTACAGGCAACTCGACCAAAGTGAGTTTTTCTTTTTGGAAACAGAATTGTAACCAAATTGCCGAGGGTACAGCAAGGAATTCCCTCCACATCGAGTGTGAATGGGATTTTCAGGTGTATTCAATCATAGCATTCAGGTTTCTTGTTTGGCAATTTCCTAAATTTGTTCTGGGTTTGGTTGGCTTTGCCTTCTTCCTTTCCTAATTTTGTATTCTGACTCCATACAAAAAAGAGGTTAGGCAGAGTATTCATAATGATATAAAACACACAGCACATTGGCATTTCATGCTACAGGCAACTCGACCAAAGTGAGTTTTTCTTTTTGGAAACAGAATTGTAACCAAATTGCCGAGGGTACAGCAAGGAATTCCCTCCACATCGAGTGTAAATGGGATTTTTAGGTGTATTCAATCAGCAGCATTCAGGTTCCTTGATTGGCAATTTCCTAAAATTTGTTCTGGGTTTGCGTTTGTTTTGCCTTCTTCCTTTCCAAATTTGGTATTCTGACTGCATGCAGAGAAGAGGTTAGGTAGAGTATCCCTAAATGAAATAAAAAGCACACCGCTTTGGCTTTTCATGCTTATAAAACTACAGAAATCTCGACCAAAGTGAGTTTTTGTGTTTTGGAAAAAGAACTTTTACATTTTTACCGAGGGTTAAGCTAGGAATTCTCTCCACATGAAGTGTAAATGGGATTTTCAGGTGTATTCTTTCGGCAGCATTCGGGTGTCTTGATTGGCAATTTCCTCAATTGGTTCTAAGTTTGAATTTGATAATCCTTCTTCCTTTCCAAAATTTGTATTCTTACTCCTTACAAAAGAGAAGTTCGGCAGATCATTCCTAATGAAATGAAAAACACAGCACATTGGCGTTTCATGCTAGGAAATCTACAGCCAACTCGACCAAAGTGAGTTTTTGTTTTTGGAAACAGAAATGTTATCATTTTGCTGAGGGGACAGCAAGGATTTCCCTCCACATCGAGTGTAAATGGGATTTTTAGGTGTATTCAATCAGCAGCATTCAGGTTTCTTGTTTGGCAGTTTCCTAAATTTGTTCTGGGTTTGGTTGGCTTTGACTTCTGCCTTTCCAAATTTTGTATTCTGACTCCATACAAAAAAGAAGTTAGACAGAGTATTCATAATGATATAAAACACAGAGCACATTGGCGTTTCATGCTAGGAAAATTACAGGCAACTCGACCAAAGTGAGTTTTTGTTTTTGGAAACAGAATTGTAACCATTTTGCTGAGGGTACAGCAAGGAATTCCCTCCACATCGAGTGTGAATGGGATTGTTAGGTGTATTCAATCATAGCATTCAGGTTCCTTGATTGGCAACTTCCAAAATTTGTTCTGGGTTTGCGTTTGTTTTGCCTTCTTCCTTTCCAAATTTTGTATTCTGAATCCATACTAAAAAGAGGTTAGGCAGAGTATTTATAATGAAATAAAAGAACAGCACATTTGCGTTTCATTCATATAAATCTACAGAAAACTCGACCAAGGTGAGATTTTGTGTTTTGGAAAAAATTGTAGCCATTTTGCCAAGGGCACTGCTAGGAATTCCCTCCAAATCGAGTGTGAATGGGATTTTCAGGTGTATTCAATCGTAGCATTCAGGTTCCTTGATAGGCAATTTCCTAAAATTTGTTCTGTGTTTGCGTCTGTTTTGCCTTCTCCCTTCCAAATTTTGAATACTGAATGCATACATATGTAGGTTAAGCAGAGTATTCATAATGAAATAAAAAACACAGCACATTGGCGTTTCATGCTTATAAATCTACAGAAAACTCGACCAAGGTGAGTTTTTGTGTTTTGGAACATGAAATTTTACCCTTTTGCCAAGGGGACAGCTAGGAATTCCCTCTACATCGAGTGTACATGGGATTTTCAGGTGTATTCAATCAGCAGCATTCAGGTTTCTTGTTTGACAATTTTCTAAATTTGTTCTGGGTTTGGTTGGCTTTGCCTTCTGCCTTTCCAAATTTTGTATTCTGACTCCATACAAAAAAGAGGTTAGGCAGAGTATTCATAATGATATAAAACACACAGCACATTGGCGTTTCATGCTACAGGCAACTCGACCAAAGTGAGTTTTTCTTTTTGGAAACAGAATTGTAACCAAATTGCCGAGGGTACAGCAAGGAATTCCCTCCACATCGAGTGTGAATGGGATTTTCAGGTGTATTCAATCATAGCATTCAGGTTTCTTGTTTGGCAATTTCCTAAATTTGTTCTGGGTTTGGTTGGCTTTGCCTTCTTCCTTTCCTAATTTTGTATTCTGACTCCATACAAAAAAGAGGTTAGGCAGAGTATTCATAATGATATAAAACACACAGCACATTGACATTTCATGCTACAGGCAACTCGACCAAAGTGAGTTTCTTTTTGGAAGCAGAATTGTAACCATTTTGCCGAGGGTACAGCAAGGAATTCCCTCCACATCGAGTGTAATTGGGATTTTTAGGTGTATTCAATCATAGCATTCAGGTTCCTTGATTGGCAATTTCCTAAAATTTGTTCTGGGTTTGCGTTTGTTTTGCCTTCTTCCTTTCCAAATTTGGTATTCTGACTGCATGCAGATAAGAGGTTAGGCAGAGTATCCCTAAATGAAATAAAAAGCACACCGCTTTGGCTTTTCATGCTTATAAAACTACAGAAATCTCGACCAAAGTGAGTTTTTGTGTTTTGGAAAAAGAACTTTTACATTTTTACCGAGGGTTAAGCTAGGAATTCTCTCCACATGAAGTGTAAATGGGATTTTCAGGTGTATTCTTTCGGCAGCATTCGGGTGTCTTGATTGGCAATTTCCTCAATTGGTTCTAAGTGAGTTTGATTCTCCTTCTTCCTTTCAAAAATTTGTATTCTTACTCCTTACAAAAGAGAGGTTCGGCAGATCATTCCTAATGAAATGAAAAACACAGCACATTGGCGTTTCATGCTAGGAAATCTACAGCCAACTCGACCAAAGTGAGTTTTTGCTTTTGGAAACAGAAATGTTATCATTTTGCTGAGGGGACAGCAAGGATTTCCCTCCACATCGAGTGTAAATGGGATGTTTAGGTGTATTCAATCAGCAGCATTCAGGTTTCTTGATTGGCAATTTCCTAAATTTGTTCCGAGTTTGCATTTGTTTTGTCTTCTTCCTTTCAAATTTTTGGATACTGACTGGATACAAAAAGTAGTTTAGGCAGAGTATTCATAATGAAATAAAAAACACAGCACATTGGCGTTTCATGCTTATAAATCTACAGAAAACTCGACCAAGGTGAGTTTTTGTGTTTTGGAACATGAAATTTTACCCTTTTGCCAAGGGGACAGCTAGGAATTCCCTCTACATCGAGTGTACATGGGATTTTCAGGTGTATTCAATCAGCAGCATTCAGGTTTCTTGTTTGGCAATTTCCTAAATTTGTTCTGGGTTTGGTTGGCTTTGCCTTCTGCCTTTCCAAATTTTGTATTCTGACTCCATACAAAAAAGAGGTTAGGCAGAGTATTCATAATGATATAAAACACACAGCGCATTGGTGTTTCATGCTACAGGCAACTCGACCAAAGTGAGTTTTTCTTTTTGGAAACAGAATTGTAACCATTTTGCCGAGGGTACAGCAAGGAATTTCCTCCACATCGAGTGTAAATGGGATTTTTAGGTGTATTCAATCATAGCATTCAGGTTCCTTGATTGGCAACTTCCAAAATTTGTTCTGGGTTTGCGTTTGTTTTGCCTTCTTCCTTTCCAAATTTTGTATTCTGAATCCATACTAAAAAGAGGTTAGGGAGAGTATTTATAATGAAATAAAAGAACAGCACATTTGCGTTTCATTCATATAAATCTACAGAAAACTCGACCAAGGTGAGATTTTGTGTTTTGGAAAAAAATGTATCCATTTTGCCGAGGGGACTGCTAGGAATTCCCTCCAAATCGAGTGTGAATGGGATTTTCAGGTGTATTCAATCGTAGCATTCAGGTTCCTTGATAGGCTATTTCCTAAAATTTGTTCTGTGTTTGCGTTTGTTTTGCCTTCTCCCTTCCTAATTTTGAATACTGAATGCATACATATGTAGGTCAAGCAGAGTATTCATAATGAAATAAAAAACACAGCACATTGGCGTTTCATGCTTATAAATCTACAGAAAACTCGACCAAGGTGAGTTTTTGTGTTTTGGAACATGAAATTTTACCCTTTTGCCAAGGGGACAGCTAGGAATTCCCTCTACATCGAGTGTACATGGGATTTTCAGGTGTATTCAATCAGCAGCATTCAGGTTTCTTGTTTGACAATTTTCTAAATTTGTTCTGGGTTTGGTTGGCTTTGCCTTCTTCCTTTCCAAATTTTGTATTCTGACTCCATACAAAAAAGAGGTTAGGCAGAGTATTCATAATGATATAAAACACACAGCACATTGGCGTTTCATGCTACAGGCAACTCGACCAAAGTGAGTTTTTCTTTTTGGAAACAGAATTGTAACCATTTTGCCGAGGGTACAGCAAGGAATTCCCTCCACATCGAGTGTGAATGGGATTTTTAGGTGTATTCAATCATAGCATTCAGGTTCCTTGATTGGCAATTTCCTAAAATTTGTTCTGGGTTTGCGTTTGTTTTGCCTTCTTCCTTTCCAAATTTGGTATTCTGACTGCATGCAGATAAGAGGTTAGGCAGAGTATCCCTAAATGAAATAAAAAGCACACCGCTTTGGCTTTTCATGCTTATAAAACTACAGAATTCTCGACCACAGTGAGTTTTTGTGTTTTGGAAAAAGAACTTTTACATTTTTACCGAGGGTTAAGCTAGGAATTCTCTCCACATGAAGTGTAAATGGGATTTTCAGGTGTATTCTTTCGGCAGCATTCGGGTGTCTTGATTGGCAATTTCCTAAATGTGTTCTAAGTTTGCTTTTGTTTCTCCTTCTTCCTTTCCAAAATTTGTATTCTTACTCCTTACAAAAGAGAGGTTCGGCAGAGTATTCCTAATGAAATGAAAAACACAGCACATTGGCGTTTCATGCTAGGAAATTTACAGCCAGCTCGACCAAGGTGAGTTTTTGAGTTTTGGAAAAAGAAATTTTACCCTTTTTGAGGGGGCAGCTAGGAATTCCCTCCACATCAAGTGTAAAAGGGATTTTTAGGTTTATCCAATCAGCAGCATTCAGGTTCCTTGATTGGCAATATCCTAAATTTGTTCCGAGTTTGCCTTTGTTTTGGCTTCTTCCTTTAACAATTTTGAATACTGACTGCATACACAAAAGAGGTTAGGCACAGTATTCATAATGAAATAAAAAACACAGCACATTGGCGTTTCATGCTTATAAATCTACAGATAACTCGACCAAGTTGAGATTTTGGATTTTGGAACAGGAAATTTTACACTTTTGCCGAGGAGAAAGCTAGGAATTCTCTCCAAATCAAATGTGAATGGGATTTTCAGGTGTATTCATTCAGCAGCATTCAGGTTCCTTGATTGGCAACTTCCAAAATTTGTTCTGGGTTTGCGTTTCTTTTGCCTTCTTCCTTTCCAAATTTTGTATTCTGAATCCATGCTAAAAAGAGGTTAGGCAGAATATTTATAATGAAATAAAAGAACAGCACATTCGCGCTTCATTCATATAAATCTATAGAAAACTCGACCAAGGTGAGATTTTGTGTTTTGGAAAAAGAAATGTAACCATTTTGCCGAGGGGATGGCCTGGAATTCCCTCCACATCGAGTGTGAATGGGATTTTCAGGTGTATTCAATCATAGCATTCAGGTTCCTTGATTGGCAATTTCCTAAAATTTGTTCTGTGTTTGCGTTTGTTTTGCCTTCTCCCTTCCAAATTTTGAATACTGAATGCATACATATGTAGGTTAAGCAGAGTATTCATAATGAAATAAAAAACACAGCACATTGGCGTTTCATGCTTATAAATCTACAGAAAACTCGACCAAGGTGAGTTTTTGTGTTTTGGAACATGAAATTTTACCCTTTTGCCAAGGGGACAGCTAGGAATTCCCTCTACATCGAGTGTACATGGGATTTTCAGGTGTATTCAATCAGCAGCATTCAGGTTTCTTGTTTGACAATTTTCTAAATTTGTTCTGGGTTTGGTTGGCTTTGCCTTCTTCCTTTCCAAATTTTGTATTCTGACTCCATACAAAAAAGAGGTTAGGCAGAGTATTCATAATGATATAAAACACACAGCACATTGGCGTTTCATGCTACAGGCAACTCGACCAAAGTGAGTTTTTCTTTTTGGAAACAGAATTGTAACCAAATTGCCGAGGGTACAGCAAGGAATTCCCTCCACATCGAGTGTGAATCGGATTTTCAGGTGTATTCAATCATAGCATTCAGGTTTCTTGTTTGGCAATTTCCTAAATTTGTTCTGGGTTTTGTTGGCTTTGCCTTCTTCCTTTCCAAATTTTGTATTCTGACTCCATACAAAAAAGAGGTTAGGCAGAGTATTCATAATGATATAAAACACACAGCACATTGGCATTTCATGCTACAGGCAACTCGACCAAAGTGAGTTTTTCTTTTTGGAAACAGAATTGTAACCATTTTGCCGAGGGTACAGCAAGGAATTCCCTCCACATCGAGTGTAAATGGGATTTTTAGGTGTATTCAATCATAGCATTCAGGTTCCTTGATTGGCAATTTCCTAAAATTTGTTCTGGGTTTGCGTTTGTTTTGCCTTCTTCCTTTCCAAATTTGGTATTCTGACTGCATGCAGAGAAGAGGTTAGGCAGAGTATCCCTAAATGAAATAAAAAGCACACCGCTTTGGCTTTTCATGCTTATAAAACTACAGAAATCTCGACCAAAGTGAGTTTTTGTGTTTTGGAAAAAGAACTTTTACATTTTTACCGAGGGTTAAGCTAGGAATTCTCTCCACATGAAGTGTAAATGGGATTTTCAGGTGTATTCTTTCGGCAGCATTCGGGTGTCTTGATTGGCAATTTCCTCAATTGGTTCTAAGTTTGAATTTGATAATCCTTCTTCCTTTCCAAAATTTGTATTCTTATTCCTTACAAAAGAGAGGTTCGGCAGATCATTCCTAATGAAATGAAAAACAGCACATTGGCGTTTCATGCTAGGAAATCTACAGCCAACTCGACCAAAGTGAGTTTTTGTTTTTGGAAACAGAAATGTTATCATTTTGCCGAGGGGACAGCAAGGATTTCCCTCCACATCGAGTGTAGAAGGGATTTTTAGGTGTATTCAATCAGCAGCATTCAGGTTTCTTGATTGGCAATTTCCTAAATTTGTTCCGAGTTTGTGTTTGTTTTGGCTTCATCCTTTAACGATTTTGAATACTGACTGCATACACAAAAGCGGTTATTCAGTGTATTCACAATGAAATAAAAAACACAGCACATTGGCGTTTCAAGCATATAAATCTACAGAAAACTAGACAAGGTGAGTTTTTGTGTTTTGGAACATGAAATTTTACCCTTTTGCCAAGGGGACAGCTAGGAATTCCCTCTACATCGAGTGTACATGGGATTTTCAGGTGTATTCAATCAGCAGCATTCAGGTTTCTTGTTTGGCAATTTGCTAAATTTGTTCTGGGTTTGGTTGGCTTTGCCTTCTGCCTTTCCAAATTTTATATTCTGACTCCATACCATAAAAGAGGTTAGGCAGAGTATTCATAATGATATAAAACACACAGCACATTGGCGTTTCATGCTAGGAAAATTACAGGCAACTCGACCAAAGTGAGTTTTTGTGTTTTGGAAACAGAAATGTAATCATTTTGCCAAGGGGACAGCAAGGATTTCCCTCCACATCGAGTGTAAAAGGGATTTTTAGGTTTATCCAATCAGCAGCATTCAGGTTTCTTGATTGGCAATTTCCTAAATTTGTTCCGAGTTTGTGTTTGTTTTGGCTTCTTCCTTTAACAATTTTGAATACTGACTGCATACGCAAAAGAGGTTAGGCAGAGTATTCATAATGAAATAAAAAACACAGCACATTGGCGTTTCATGCATATAAATCTACAGAAAACTCGACCAAGGTGAGTTTTTGTGTTTTGGAAAAAGCATTTTACCCTTTTGCCAAGGGGACAGCGAGGAATTCCCTCTACATCGAGTGTAAATGGGATTTTCAGGTGTATTCAATCAGCAGCATTCAGGTTTCTTGTTTGGCAATTTCCTAAATTTGTTCTGGGTATGGTTGGCTTTGCCTACTGCCTTTCCAAATTTTGTATTCTGACTCCATACAAAAAAGAAGTTAGGCAGAGTGTTCATAATGATATAAAACACAGAGCACATTGACGTTTCATGCTAGGAATATTACAGGCAACTCGACCAAAGTGAGTTTTTCTGTTTTGGAAGCGGAAATGTAATCATTTTGCCGAGGGCACAGCAAGGATTTCCCTCCACATCGAGTGTAAATGGGATTTTTAGGTTTATCCAATCAGCGGCCTTCAGGTTGCTTGATTGGCAATTTCTCTTAACTTGTTCTGGGTTTGCGTTTGTTTTGCCTTCTTGCTTCCCAAATTTTGTATTCTGACTCCATGCAAAAAACAGGTTAGGCAGAGTATCCCTCAATGAAATAAAAAACACACCACTTTGGCTTTTCATGCTTATAAAACTACAGAATTCTCGACCACAGTGAGTTTTTGTGTTTTGGAAAAAGAACTTTTACATTTTTACCGAGGGTTAAGCTAGGAATTCTCTCCACATGAAGTGTAAATGGGATTTTCAGGTGTATTCTTTCGGCAGCATTCGGGTGTCTTGATTGGCAATTTCCTAAATGTGTTCTAAGTTTGCTTTTGATTCTCCTTCTTCCTTTCCAAAATTTGTATTCTTACTCCTTACAAAAGAGAGGTTCGGCAGAGTATTCCTAATGAAATGAAAAACACAGCACATTGGCGTTTCATGCGAGGAAATTTACAGCCAGCTCGACCAAGGTGAGTTTTTGAGTTTTGGAAAAAGAAATTTTACCCTTTTTGAGGGGGCAGCTAGGAATTCCCTCCACATCAAGTGTAAAAGGGATTTTTAGGTTTATCCAATCAGCAGCATTCAGGTTCCTTGATTGGCAATATCCTAAATTTGTTCCGAGTTTGCCTTTGTTTTGGCTTCTTCCTTTAACAATTTTGAATACTGACTGCATACACAAAAGAGGTTAGGCAGAGTATTCATAATGAAATAAAAAACACAGCACATTGGCGTTTCATGCTTATAAATCTACAGATAACTCGACCAAGTTGAGATTTTGGATTTTGGAACAGGAAATTTTACACTTTTGCCGAGGAGAAAGCTAGGAATTCTCTCCAAATCAAATGTGAATCGGATTTTCAGGTGTATTCATTCAGCAGCATTCAGGTTCCTTGATTGGCAACTTCCAAAATTTGTTCTGGGTTTGCGTTTCTTTTGCCTTCTTCCTTTCCAAATTTTGTATTCTGAATCCATGCTAAAAAGAGGTTAGGCAGAATATTTATAATGAAATAAAAGAACAGCACATTCGCGCTTCATTCATATAAATCTATAGAAAACTCGACCAAGGTGAGATTTTGTGTTTTGGAAAAAGAAATGTAACCATTTTGCCGAGGAGATGGCCTGGAATTCCCTCCACATCGAGTGTGAATGGGATTTTCAGGTGTATTCAATCATAGCATTCAGGTTCCTTGATTGGCAATTTCCTAAAATTTGTTCTGGGTTTCCGTTTGTTTTGCATTCTTCCTTTCCAAATTTTGTATTCTGACTCCATACAAAAAAGAGTTTAGGCAGAGTATTCCTAATGATATAAAACACACAGCACATTGGCATTTCATGCTAGGAAAATTACAGGCAACTCGACCAAAGTGAGTTTTTGTGTTTTGGAGACAGAAATGTAATCATTTTGCCGAGGGGACAGCAAGGATTTCCCTCCACATCGAGTGTAAAAGGGATTTTTAGGTTTATCCAATCAGCAGCATTCAGGTTTCTTGATTGGCAATTTCCTAAATTTATTCCGAGTTTGTGTTTGTTTTGGCTTCTTCCTTTAACAATTTTGAATACTGACTGCATACACAAAAGAGGTTAGGCAGAGTATTCATAATGAAATAAAGAACACAGCACATTGGCGTTTCATGCACATAAATCTACAGAAAACTCGACCAAGGTGAGTTTTTGTGTTTTGGAACATGAAATTTTATCCTTTTGCCAAGGGGACAGCTAGTAATTCCCTCCACATCGAGTGTAAATGGGATTTTCAGGTGTATTCAATCAGCAGCATTCAGGTTTCTTGTTTGGATTTTCCTTAATTTGTTCTGGGTTTGGTTGGCTTTGCCTTCTGACTTTCCAAATTTTGTATTCTGACTCCATGCAAAAAAGAGGTTAGGCAGAGTATCCCTCAATGAAATAAAAAACACACTGCTTTGGCTTTTCATGGTTATAAAACTACAGAAATCTCGACCAAAGTGAGCTTTTGTGTTTTGGAAAAAGAACTTTTACATTTTTACCGAGGGTTCAGCTAGGAATTCTCTCCACATGAAGTGTAAATGGGATTTTCAGGTGTATGCTTTCAGCAGCATTCGGGTGTCTTGATTGGCAATTTCCTACATTTGTTCTAACTTTGCTTTTGATTCTCCTTCTTCCTTTCCAAAATTTGTATTCTTACTCCTTACAAAAGAGAGGTTCGGCAGAGTATTCCTAATGAAATGAAAAACACAGCACATTGGCGTTTCATGCTAGGAAAATTACAGGCAACTCGACCAAAGTGAGTTTTTGTTTTTGGAAACAGAAATGTAATCATTTTGCCGAGGGGACAGCAAGGATTGCCCTCCACATCGAGTGTAAAAGGGATTTTTAGGTTTATCCAATCAGCAGCATTCAGGTTCCTTGATTGGCAATATCCTAAATTTGTTCCGAGTTTGCCTTTGTTTTGGCTTCTTCCTTTAACAATTTTGAATACTGACTGCATACACAAACGCGGTTAGGCACAGTATTCATAATGAAATAAAAAACACAGCACATTGGCTTCTCATGCTTATAAGTCTACAGATAACTCGACCAAGGTGAGGTTTTGGATTTTGGAACATGAAATTTTACACTTTTGCTGAGGAGACAGCTAGGAATTCTCTCCAAATCAAATGTGAATGGGATTTTCAGGTGTATTCAATCAGCAGCATTCAGGTTCCTTGATTGGCAACTTCCAAAATTTGTTCAGGGTTTGCGTTTCTTTTGCCTTCTTCCTTTCCAAATTTTGTATTCTGAATCCATGCTAAAAAGAAGTTAGGCAGAGTATTTATAATGAAATAAAAGAACAGCACATTCGCGTTTCATTCATATAAATCTACAGAAAACTCGACCAAGGTGAGATTTTGTGTTTTGGAAAAAGAAATGTAACCATTTTGCCGAGGGGACGGCCTGGAATTCCCTCCACATCGAGTGTGAATGGGATTTTCAGGTGTATTCAATCATAGCATTCAGGTTCCTTGATTGGAAATTTCCTAAAATTTTTTCTGGGTTTGCGTTTGTTTTGCCTTCTTCCTTTCCAAATTTTGTATTCTGACTCCATACAAAAAAGAGGTTAGGCAGAGTATTCACAATGATATAAAACACACAGCACATTGGCGTTTCATGCTCGGAAAATTACAGGCAACTCGACCAAAGTGAGTTTTTGTGTTTTGGAAATAGAAATGTAATCATTTTGCCGAGGGGACAGCAAGGATTTCCCTCCACATCGAGTGTAAAAGGGATTTTTATGTTTATCCAATCAGCAGCATTCAGGTTTCTTGATTGGCAATTTCCTAAATTTGTTCTGAGTTTGTGTTTGTTTTGGCTTCTTCCATTAACAATTTTGAATACTGACTGCATACACAAAAGCGGTTAGGCAGAGCATTCGTAACGAAATAAAAAACACAGCACATTGGCGTTTCATGCATATAAATCTACAGAAAACTCGACCAAGGTGAGTTTTTGTGTTTTGGAACATGAAATTTTACCCTTTTGCCAAGGGGACAGCTAGGAATTCCCTCTACATCGAGTGTAAATGGGATTTTCAGCTGTATTCAATCAGCAGCATTCAGGTTTCTTGTTTGGCAATTTCCTAATTTTGTATTCTGACCCCATGCAAAAAAGACGTTAGGCAGAGTATCCCTCAATGAAATAAAAAACACACTGCTTTGGCTTTTCATGGTTATAAAACTACAGAAATCTCGACCAAAGTGAGCTTTTGTGTTTTGGAAAAAGAACTTTTACATTTTTACAGAGGGTTCAGCTAGGAATTCTCTCCACATGAAGTGTAAATGGGATTTTCAGGTGTATTCTTTCGGCAGAATTCGGGTGTCTTGATTGGCAATTTCCTAAATGTGTTCTAAGTTTGCTTTTGATTCTCCTTCTTCCTTTCCAAAATTTGTATTCTTACTCCTTACAAAAGAGAGGTTCGGCAGAGTATTCCTAATGAAATGAAAAACACAGCACATTGGCGTTTCATGCTAGGAAATTTACAGCCAACTCGACCAAGGTGAGTTTTTGAGTTTTGGAAAAAGAAATTTTACCCTTTTTGAGGGGGCAGCTAGGAATTCCCTCCACATCGAGTGTAAAAGGGATTTTTAGGTTTATCCAATCAGCAGCATTCAGGTTCCTTGATTGGCAATATCCTAAATTTGTTCCGAGTTTGCCTTTGTTTTGGCTTCTTCCTTTAACAATTTTGAATACTGACTGCATACACAAACGCGGTTAGGCACAGTATTCATAATGAAATAAAAAACACAGCACAGTGGCTTCTCATGCTTATAAGTCTACAGATAACTCGACCAAGGTGAGGTTTTGGATTTTGGAACATGAAATTTTACACTTTTGCCGAGGAGACAGCTAGGAATTCTCTCCAAATCAAATGTGAATGGGATTTTCAGGTGTATTCAATCAGCAGCATTCAGGTTCCTTGATTGGCAACTTCCAAAATTTGTTCAGGGTTTGCGTTTCTTTTGCCTTCTTCCTTTCCAAATTTTGCATTCTGAATCCATGCTAAAAAGAGGTTAGGCAGAGTATTTATAATGAAATAAAAGAACAGCACATTCGCGTTTCATTCATATAAATCTACAGAAAACTCGACCAAGGTGAGATTTTGTGTTTTGGAAAAAGAAATGTAACCATTTTGCCGAGGGGACGGCCTGGAATTCCCTCCACATCGAGTGTGAATGGGATTTTCAGGTGTATTCAATCATAGCATTCAGGTTCCTTGATTGGAAATTTCCTAAAATTTTTTCTGGGTTTGCGTTTGTTTTGCCTTCTTCCTTTCCAAATTTTGTATTCTGACCCCATACAAAAAAGAGGTTATGCAGAGTATTCACAATGATATAAAACACACAGCACATTGGCGTTTCATGCTCGGAAAATTACAGGCAACTCGACCAAAGTGAGTTTTTGTGTTTTGGAAATAGAAATGTAATCATTTTGCCGAGGGGACAGCAAGGATTTCCCTCCACATTGAGTGTAAAAGGGATTTTTAGGTTTATCCAATCAGCAGCATTCAGGTTTCTTGATTGGCAATTTCCTAAATTTGTTCCGAGTTTGTGTTTGTTTTGGCTTCTTCCTTTAACAATTTTGAATACTGACTGCATACACAAAAGCGGTTAGGCAGAGCATTCATAACGAAATAAAAAACACAGCACATTGGCGTTTCATGCATATAAATCTACAGAAAACTCGACCATGGTGAGTTTTTGTGTTTTGGAACATGAAATTTTACCCTTTTGCCAAGGGGACAGCTAGGAATTCCCTCTACATCGAGTGTAAATGGGATTTTCAGCTGTATTCAATCAGCAGCATTCAGGTTTCTTGTTTGGCAATTTCCTAATTTTGTATTCTGACCCCATGCAAAAAAGAGGTTAGGCAGAGTATCCCTCAATGAAATAAAAAACACACTGCTTTGGCTTTTCATGCTTATAAAACTACAGAAATCTCGACCAAAGTGAGTTTTTGTGTTTTGGAAAAAGAACTTTTACATTTTTACAGAGGGTTAAGCTAGGAATTCTCTCCAAATGAAGTGTAAATGGGATTTTCAGGTGTATGCTTTCAGCAGCATTCGGGTGTCTTGATTGGCAATTTCTTAAATTTGTTCTAACTTTGCTTTTGATTCTCCTTCTTCCTTTCCAAAATTTGTATTCTTACTCCTTACAAAAGAGAGGTTCGGCAGAGTATTCCTAATGAAATGAAAAACACAGCACTTTGGCGTTTCATGCTAGGAAAATTACAGGCAACTCGACCAAAGTGAGTTTTTGTTTTTGGAAACAGAAATGTAATCATTTTGCCGAGGGGACAGCAAGGAATTCCCTCCACATCGAGTGTGAATGGGAATTTCAGGTGTATTCAATCAGCAGCATTCAGATTCCTTGATTGGCAATTTCCTAAACTTGTTCTTGGTTTGCGTTTGTGATGCCTTCTTCCTTTCCAAATTTGTATTCTGACACCATACAAAAAAGAGGTTAGGCAGAGTATTCATAATGGAATAAAAAACACAGCACCTAGGCGTTTCATGCTAGGAAAACAACAGGCAACTCGACCAAGGTGAGTTTTTGTGTTTTGGAAAATGAAAGGGAACACTTTTGATGAGGGGACAGCAAGGATTTCCCTCCACATCGAGTGTAAATGGGATTTTCAAGTGCATTCAATCAGTAGCATTCAGGTTTCTTGATTGGCAATTTTCTAAATTTGTTCTATGTTTGCTATTGTTTTGCCTTCTTCCTTTCCAAATTTTGTATTCTGACTCCTACATAAATGAGTTCAGGCAGAGTATTCATAATGAAATAAAAAACACAGCACATTGGCGTTTCATGCAAGGAAAGTACAGGCGACTCCACCAAGGTGAATTGTTGTGTTTTGGAAAATGAAATGTAACCAATTTCCTAAGGAAACAGCTAGGAATTCCTTCCAAAACGTGTGTAAATGGGATTTTTCTGGTGTATTCATTCAGCAGCATTCGGGTTCCTTGATTGGCAATTTCCTAAATTTGTTCTGGGTTTGCGTTTGTTTTGCCTTCTTCCTTTTCAAATTTGGTATTCTGACTCCATTCAAAACTGAGGTTAGGCAGCATATTCATAATGAAATAAAAAACACAGCAAATTGGTGTTCCACCTTTTGGAATCTACAGGCAACTCGACCAAGGTGAGCTTCTGTGTTTTGGAAAATGAAATGTAACCAATTTTCAGAGGGGAAGCTAGGAATTCCCTACACTTCGAGTGTGAATGGGATTTTCAGGTATATTCAATCATCAGCATTCAGGTTCCTTGATTGGCAATTTCCTAAATTTGTTCTGGGTTTGCGTTTGTGTTGCCTTCTTTCTTTCCAAATTTTGTATTCTGACTCGATACAATAAAGAGGTTAGGCAGAGTATTCATAATGAAATAAGAAACACCACACATTTTGTTGCATGCTAGGAAAACTACGTGCAACTCGACCAAGGTGTGTTTTTGTGTTTTGGAAAAAGAAATGTAACAAATTTGCCAAGGGGAACATAGGAATTCCTTCCACATAGAGTATGAATGGGATTTTCAGGAGTATTCAATCAGCAGCATTCAGGTGCCTTAATTGGCAATTTCCTAAATTTGTTCCAAGTTTGCGTTTGTTTTGGCTTCTTCCTTTAACAATTTTGAATGCTGACTGCATACACAAAAGAGGTTAGGCAGAGTATACATAATGAAATAAAAAACACAGCACAGTGGCTTCTCATGCTTATAAATCAACAGAAAACTCGAGCAAGTTGTGATTTTGGTTTTTAAAACATGAAATTTTACACTTTGCCTAGGGGAGAGCTACGAATTCTCTCCAAATCGAATGTGAATGGGATTTTTAGGTGTATTCAATCAGCAGCATTCAGGTTCCTTGATTGGCAACTTCCAAAATTTGTTCTGGGTTTGCGTTTCTTTTGCCTTCTTCCTTTCCAAATTTTGTATTCTGAATCCATGCTAAAAATAGGTTAGGCAGAGTATTTATAATGAAATAAAAGAACAGCACATTTGCTTTTCATTCATATAAATCTACAGAAAACTCAACCAAGGTGAGATTTTGTGTTTTGGAAAAAGAAATCTAACCGTTTGCCGAGGGGATGGCCTGGAATTCCCTCCACATCGAGTGTGAATGGGATTTTCAGGTGTATTCAATCATAGCATTCAGTTGCTTGATTGGAAATTTCCTAAAATTTTTTCTGGGTTTGCGTTTGTTTTGCCTTCTTCCTTTCCAAATTTTGTATTCTGACTCCCTGCAAAAAAGAGGTTAGGCAGAGTATCCCTAAATGAAATAAAAAACACACCGTTTTGGCTTTTCATGCTTATAAAAATACAGAAATCTCGACCAAAGTGAGTTTTTGTGTTTTGGGAAAAGAACTTTTACATTTTTACCGAGGGTTAAGCTAGGAATTCTCTCCACATGAAGTGTAAATGGGATTTTCAGGTGTATTCTTTCGGCAGCATTCGGGTGTCTTCATTGGCAATTTCCTCAATTGGCTCTAAGTTTGCTTTTGATTCTCCTTCTTCGTTTCCAAAATTTGTATTCTTACTCCTTACAAAAGAGAGGTTCGGCAGATCATTCCTAATGAAATGAAAAACAGCACATTGGCGTTTCATGCTAGGAAATCTACAGCCAACTCGACCAAAGTGAGTTTTTGTTGTTGGAAACAGAAATGTTATCATTTTGCCAAGGGGACAGCAAGGATTTCCCTCCACATCGAGTGTAAATGGGATTTGTAGGTGTATTCAATCAGCAGCATTCAGGTTCCTTGATTGGCAATTACCTAAATTTGTTCTGGGTTTGCATTTGTTTTGCCTTCTTGCTTTCAAATTTTTGAATACTGACTCATACACAAAATAGGTTAGGCAGAGTATGCATAATGAAATAAAAAACACAGCACATTGGCTTCTCATGCTTATGAATCTACAGAAAACTCGACAAGGTGAGTTTTCGTGTTTTGGTACATGAAATTTTACCCTTTTGCCAAGGGGATAGCTAAGAATTCTCTCCAAATGGAATGTGAATGGGATTTTCAGGTGTATTCAATCAGCAGCATTCAGATTCCTTGATTGGCAACTTCCAAAATTTGTTCTGGGTTTGCGTTTCTTTTGCCTTCTTCCTTTCCAAATTTTGTATTCTGAATCCATACTAAAAAGAGGTTAGGCAGAGTATTCATAATGAAATAAAAGAACAGCACATTCGTGTTGAATTCATACAAACCTACAGAAAACTCGACCAAGGTGAGATTTTGTGTTTTGGAAAAAGAAATGTAACCATTTTGCCAAGGGGACTGCTAGGAATTCCCTCCACATCGAGTGTGAATGGGATTTTCAGGTGTATTCAATCATAGCATTCAGGTTTCTTGTTTGGCAATTTCCTAAATTTGTTCTGGGTTTGGTTGGCTTTGCCTTCTGCCTTTCCAAATTTTGCATTCTGACTCCATACAAAAAAGAGGTTAGGCAGAGTATTCATAATGATATAAAACACACAGCACATTGGCGTTTCATGCTACAGGCAACTCGACCAAAGTGAGTTTTTCTTTTTGGAAACAGAATTGTAACCATTTTGCCGAGGGTACAGCAAGGAATTCCCACCACATCGAGTGTAAATGGGATTTTTAGGTGTATTCAATCATAGCATTCAGTTGCTTGATTGGAAATTTCCTAAAATTTGTTCTGGGTTTGCGTTTGTTTTGCCTTCTTCCTTTCCAAATTTTGTATTCTGACTCCCTGCAAAAAAGAGGTTAGGCAGAGTATCCCTAAATGAAATAAAAAACACACCGCTTTGGATTTTCATGCTTATAAAACTACAGAAATCTCGACCAAAGTGAGTTTTTGTGTTTTGGAAAAAGAACTTTACATTTTTACCGAGGGTTAAGCTAGGAATTCTCTCCACATGAAGTGTAAATGGGATTTTCAGGTGTATTCTTTCGGCAGCATTCAGGTGTCTTGATTGGCAATTTCCTCAATTGGTTCTAAGTTTGAATTTGATAATCCTTGTTCCTTTCCAAAATTTGTATTCTTACTCCTTACAAAAGAGAGGTTCGGCAGAGCATTCCTAATGAAATGAAAAACACAGCACATTGGCGTTTCATGCTAGGAAAATTACAGGCAACTGGACCAAAGTGAGTTTTTGTTTTTGGAAACAGAAATGTTATCATTTTGCCAAGGGGACAGCAAGGATTTCCCTCCACATCGAGTGTAAGTGGGATTTGTAGGTGTATTCAATCAGCAGCATTCAGGTTCCTTGATTGGCAATTACCTAAATTTGTTCTGGGTTTGCATTTGTTTTGCCTTCTTCCTTTCAAATTTTTGGATACTGACTGGATACAAAAAGTAGGTTAGGCAGAGTATTCATAATGAAATAAAAAACACAGCACATTGGCATTTCATGCTTATAAATCAACAGAAAACTCGACCAAGATGAGTTTTTGTGTTTTGGAACATGAAATTTTACCCTTTTGCCAAGGGGACAGCTAGGAATTCCCTCTACATCGAGTGTACATGGGATTTTCAGGTGTATTCAATCAGCAGCATTCAGGTTTCTTGTTTGGCAATTTCCTAAATTTGTTCTGGGTTTGGTTGGGTTTGGCTTCTGCCTATCCAAATTTTGTATTCTGACTCCATACAAAAAAGAGGTTAGGCAGAGTATTCATAATGATATAAAACACACAGCACATTGGCGTTTCATGCTAGGAAATTAACAGGCAACTCGACCAGTGAGTTTTTGTTTTTGGAAACAGAAATGTAATCATTTTACCGAGGGGACAGCAAGGATTTCCCTCCACATCGAGTGTAAAAGGGATTTTTAGGTTTATCCAATCAGCAGCATTCAGGTTCCTTGATTGGCAAATTCCTAAATTTGTTCCGAGTTTGCGTTTCTTTTGGCTTCTTCCTTTAACAATTTTGAATACTTACTGCATACACAAAAGAGGTTAGGCAGAGTATTCATAATGAAATAAAAAACACAGCACATTGGCGTTTCATGCATATAAATCTACACAAAACTCGACCAAGGTGAGTTTTTGTGTTTTGGAAAATGAAATGTTACCCTTTTGCCAAGGTGACAGCTAGCAATTCACACTACATCGAGTGTAAGGGGATTTTCAGGTGTATTCAATCAGCAGCATTCAGGTTTCTTGTTTGGCAATTTCCTAAATTTGTTCTGGGTTTGTTTGGCTTTGCCTTCTGCCTTTCCAAATTTTGTATTTTGACTCAATACAAAAAAGAGGTTAGGCAGAGTATTCATAATGATATAAAACACACAGCACATTGGTGTTTAATGCTAGGAAAATTACAGGCAACGCGACCAAAGTGAGTTTTTGTTTTTGGAAACAGAAATGTAATCATTTTGCCGAGGGGACAGCAAGGAATTCCCTCCACATCGAGTGTAAAATGGATTTGTAGGTGTATCCAATCAGCAGCATTCAGGTTCCTTGATTGGCAATTTCCTAAATTTGTTCCGAGTTTGCATTTCTTTTGGCTTCTTCCTTTAACAATTTTGAATACTGACTGCATACAAAAAAGAGGTTAGGCAGAGTATTCATAATGAAATAAAAAACACAGCAATTTGGCGTTTCATGCATATAAATCTACAGAAAACTCGACCAAGGTGAGTTTTTGTGCTTTGGAAAATGAAATGTTACCCTTTTGCGAAGGTGACAGCTAGCAATTCCCTCTACATCGAGTGTGAGGGGATTTTCAGGTGTATTCAATCAGCAGCATTCAGGTTTCTTGTTTGGCAATTTCCTAAATTTGTTCTGGGTTTGTTTGGCTTTGCCTTCTGCCTTTCCAAATTTTGTATTTTGACTCCATACACAAAAGAGGTTAGGCAGAGTATTCATAATGAAATAAAAAACACAGCACATTGGCATTTCATGCATATAAATCTACAGAAAACTCGACCAAGGTGAGTTTTTGTGTTTTGGAAAATTAAATTCTACACTTTTGCCAAGGGGACAGCTAGGAATTCCCTCTACTTCGAGTGTAAATGGGATTTTCAGGTGTATTCAATCAGCAGCATTCAGGTTTCTTTTTGGCAATTTCCTAAATTTGTTCTGGGTTTGGTTGGCTTTGCCTTCTGCCTTTCCAAATTTTGTATTCTGACTCCATACAAAAAAGAGGTTAGGCAGAGTATTACTAATGATATAAAACACACAGCACATTGGCGTTTCATACCAGGAAAATTACAGGCAACTCGACCAAAGTGAGTTTTTGTTTTTGGAAACAGAAATGTAATCATTTTGCCGAGGGGACAGCAAGGATTTCCCTCCACATCGAGTGTAAAAGGGATTTTTAGGTTTATCCAATCAGCAGCATTCAGGTTCCTTGATTGGGAATTTCCTAATTTTGTATTCTGACCCCATGCAAAAAAGAGGTTAGGCAGAGTATCCCTAAATGAAATAAAAAACATACCGCTTTGGCTTTTCATGCTTATAAAACTACAGAAATCTCGACCAAAGTGAGTTTTTGTGTTTTGGAAAAAAAACTTTTACATTTTTACCGTGGGTTAAGCTAGGAATTCTCTCCACATGAAGTGTAAATGAGATTTTCAGGTGTATTCTTTCAGCAACATTCGGGAGTCTTGATTGGCAATTTCCTAAATTTGTTGTAACTTTGCTTTTGATTCTCCTTCTTCCTTTCCAAATTTTGTATTCTTTCTCCTTACAAAAGAGAGGTTCGGCAGAGTATTCCTAATGAAATGAAAAACACAGCACATTGGCGTTTCATGCTTGGAAAATTACAGGCAACTCGACCCAAGTAAGTTTTTGTTTTTGGAAACAGAAATGTAATCATTTTGCCGAGGGGACAGCAAGGATTTCCCTCCACATGGAGTGTAAAAGGATTTTTAGGTTTATCCAATCAGCAGCATTCAGGTTCCTTGATTGGCAATTTCCTAAATTTGTTCCGAGTTTGCATTTCTTTTGGCTTCTTCCTTTAACAATTTTGAATACTGACTGCATACAAAAAGTAGGTTAGTCAGAGTATTCATAATGAAATAAAAAACACAGCACATTGGCGTTTCATGCATATAAATCTACAGAAAACTCGACCAAGGTGAGTTTTTGTGTTTTGGAACATGAAATGTTACCCTTTTGCCAAGGGGACAGCTAGCAATTCCCTCTACTTCGAGTGTAAATGGGATTTTCAGGTGTATTCAATCAGCAGCATTCAGGTTTCTTGTTTGGCAATTTCCTAAATTTGTTCTGGGTTTGGTTGGCTTTGCCTTCTGCCTTTCCAAATTTTATATTCTGACTCCATACAAAAAAGAGGTTAGGCAGAGTTTTCCTAATGATATAAAACACACAGCACATTGGCGTTTCATGCTAGGAAAATTACAGGCAACTTGACCAAAGTGAGTTTTTGTTTTTGGAAACAGAAATGTAATCATTTTGCCGAGGGGACAGCAAGGATTTCCCTCCACATCGAGTGTAAAAGGGATTTTTAGGTTTATCCAATCAGCAGCTTTCAGGTTCCTTGATTGGGAATTTCCTAATTTTGTATTCTGACCCCATGCAAAAAAGTGGTTAGGCAGAGTATCACTAAATGAAATAAAAAACACACCACTTTGGCTTTTCATGGTTATAAAACTACAGAAATCTCGACCAAAGTGTGTTTTTGTGTTTTGGAAAAAGAACTTTTACCTTTTTACCGAGGGTTAAGCTAGGAATTCTCTCCACATGAAGTGTAAATGGGATTTTCAGGTGTAATCTTTCAGCAGCATTCGGGTGTCTTGATTGGCAATTTCCTAAATTTGTTCTAACTTTGCTTTTGATTCTCCTTCTTCCTTTCCAAAATTTGTATTCTTACTCCTTACAAAAGAGAGGTTCGGCAGAGTATTCCTAATGAAATGAAAAACACAGCACATTGGCGTTTCATGCTAGGAAAATTACAGGCAACTTGACCAAAGTGAGTTTTTGTTTTTGGAAACAGAAATGTAATCATTTTGCCGAGGGGACAGCAAGGATTTCCCTCCACATCGAGTGTAAAAGGCATTTTTAGGTTTATCCAATCAGCAGCATTCAGGTTCCTTGATTGGCAAATTCCTAAATTTGTTCCGAGTTTGCATTTCTTTTGGCTTCTTCCTTTAACAATTTTGAATACTGACTGCATACAAAAAGTAGGTTAGGCAGAGTATTCATAATGAAATAAAAAACACAGCACATTGGCGTTTCATGCTTATAAATCTACAGAAAACTCGACCAAGGTGAGGTTTTGTGTTTTGGAACATGAAATTCTACCCTTTTTGCAAAGGGGACATCTAGGAATTCCTTCTACATCAAGTGAAATGGGATTCTCAGGTGTATTCAATCAGGAGCATTCAGGTTTCTTGTTTGGCAATTTCCTAAATTTGTTCTGGGTTTGGTTGGCTTTGACTTCTGCCTTTCCAAATTTTGTATTCTGACTCCATACAAAAAAGAGGTTAGGCAGAGTATCCCTAATGAAATAAAGAAAAACAGCACATGAGCCTTTCATGCTTATAAATATACAGAAAACTCAACCAGGGTGAGTTTTTGCGTTTTGCAACATGAAATGGAACCCTTTTGCCAAGGGGACAGCTATGATTCCCTCCAAATCGAGGCTAAATGCGATTTTCCGGAGTTTTCTTTCAGCAGCATTCAGGTCTCTTGATTGGCAATTTCCTAAATTTGTTCTTGGTTTTTCCTTTGTTTTGCCTTCTTCCTTTTCAAATTTGGTATTCTGACTCCATACAAAAAAGTGGTTAGGTATAATATTTCCAATGAAATACAAAACACAGCACATTGGCGTTTCACGCTAGGAAAACTACAGGCAACTCGACCAAGGTGAGTTTTTGCTTTTTGGAATATGAAATGTAACCCTTTTGCCGAGGGGACAGCTAGGAATTCCCTGCAAATCGAGTGTAAATGGGATATTCAGGTGCATCCTTTCAGCAGCATTCAGGTCTCTTGATTGGCAATTTCCTATATTTGTTCTATGTTTGCATTTGTTTTGCCTTCTTCCTTTCAACATTTGGTATTATGACTCCAAACAAAAAAGAGGTTCGGCAGAGTATTCATAATGACATAAAAAACTCAGCACATTGGCGTTTCATGCTAGGAAAACTACAGGCAGCTCGACCAAGTTGAGCTTTTGTGTTTTGGAAAATGAAATGAACACTTTTCCCGAGGGGACAGCAAGGAATTCCCTCTACATCGAGTGCAAATGCGATTTTCAGGTGTATTCAATCAGCAGCATTCAGGTTCCTTGATTGGCAATTTCCTAAATTCGTTATAGGTTTGCGTTTGTTTTGCCTTCTTCCTTTCCAAATTTTGTACTCTGACTGCATACAAAAAAGAGGTTCGGCAGAGTATTCATAATGACATAAAAAACACAGCACATTGGCGTTTCATGCTAGGAAAACTACAGGCAACTCAACCAAGGTGAGTTGTTGTGTTTTGGAAAATGAAATGGAACATTTTTTCCAAGGGGACAGCTAGGAATTCCCTCCGAATTGAGTGTGAATGGGATTTTCAGGTGTATTCAATCAGCAGCATTAAGTTTCCTTCTTTGGCAATTTCCTAAATTAGTTCTGGGTTTGCATTTGTTTTGCTTGTTCCTTTCCAAATTTTGTATTATGACTCCTTACAAAAAAGTGTTTAGGAAGAGTATCCCTAATGAAATACAAAACACAGCACATTGGCATTTCATGCAAGGAAAACTGCAGGCAAATCGACCATAGTGAGTTTTTGTGTTTTGGAACATGAAATTTTACCCTTTTGCCGAGGGTTCATCTAGGAATTCCCTCCACATCGAGTGTAAATGGGATTTTCAGGTGTATTCTTTCATCAGCATTCAGGTCTCTTGATTGGCAATTTCCTAAATTTGTTCTGGGTTTGTGTTTGTTTTGCCTGCTTCCTTCCCAAATTTGGTATTCTGACTCCATACAAAAAAGAGGTTAGTCAGAGTATTCATCATGAAATAAAAAAACACAGCACATTGGCGTTTCATGCTAAGAAAACTACAGGCAGCTCGACCAAGTTGAGTTTGTGAGGTTTAGAAAATGAAATGGAAACTTTTCCCGAGGACAGCAAGTAATTCCCTCTACATCAAGTGTAAATTCGATTTTCACGTTTATTCTTTCAGCAGCATTCATGTTCCTTGATTGGCAATTTCCTAAGCTTTTTATGGGTTTGCGTTTGTTTTGCCTTCTTACTTTCCAAAGTTTGTATTCTGACTCCATACAAAAAAGAAGTTAGGCAGAGTATCCCTAATGAAATAAAGAAAAACAGCACATGGGCCTTTCATGCTTATAAATCTACAGAAAACTCAACCAGGGTGAGTTTTTGTGTTTTGGAACATGAAATGGAACCCTTTTGCCGAGGGGACAACAAGGAAGTCCCTCCAAATCCAGTGTAAATGGGATATTCAGTTGTATTCTTTCAGCAGCATTCAGGTTTCTTGTTTGGCAATTTCCAAATTTTGTTCTTGTTTTGCGTTTGTTTTGCCTTCTTCCTTTCCAAATTTTGTATTCTGACTCCATACAAAAAAGAGGTTAGGCAGAGTATTCATAATGACATAAAAAACACAGCACATTGGCATTTCATGCGAGGAAATCTACAGGCAACTCGACCAAGGTGAGTTGTTGTGTTTTGGAAAATTAAATGGAACCCTTTTGCCGAGGGGACAGCTATGATTCCCTCCAAATCGAGGCTAAATGCGATTTTCCGGAGTTTTCTTTCAGCAGCATTCAGGTCTCTTGATTGGCAATTTCCTAAATTTGTTCTTGGTTTTTCTTTTGTTTTGCCTTCTTCCTTTTCAAATTTGGTATTCTGACTCCATACAAAAAAGTGGTTAGTTATAATATTTCCAATGAAATACAAAACACAGCACATTGGCGTTTCACGCTAGGAAAACTACAGGCAACTCGACCAAGGTGAGTTTTTGCTTTTTGGAATATGAAATGTAACCCTTTTGCCGAGGGGACAGCTAGGAATTCCCTGCAAATCGAGTGTAAATGGGATATTCAGGTGCATCCTTTCAGCAGCATTCAGGTCTCTTGATTGGCAATTTCCTATATTTGTTCTATGTTTGCATTTGTTTTGCCTTCTTCCTTTCAACATTTGGTATTATGACTCCAAACAAAAAAGAGGTTAGGCAGAGTATTCATAATGACATAAAAAACTCAGCACATTGGCGTTTCATGCTAGGAAAACTACAGGCAGCTCGACCAAGTTGAGCTTTTGTGTTTTGGAAAATGAAATGAACACTTTTCCCGAGGGGACAGCAAGGAATTCCCTCTACATCGAGTGCAAATGCGATTTTCAGGTGTATTCAATCAGCAGCATTCAGGTTCCTTGATTGGCAATTTCCTAAATTCGTTATAGGTTTGCGTATGTTTTGCCTTCTTCCTTTCCAAATTTTGTATTCTGACTCCATACAAAAAAGAGGTTCGGCAGAGTATTCATAATGACATAAAAAACACAGCACACTGGCGTTTCATGCTAGGAAAACTACAGGCAACTCGACCAAGGTGAGTTGTTGTGTTTTGGAAAATGAAATGGAACATTTTTTCCAAGGGGACAGCTAGGAATTCCCTCTGAATTGAGTGTGAATGGGATTTTCAGGTGTATCCAATCAGCAGCATTCAGGTTCGTTAATTGGCAATTTCTTAAACTTGTTCTGGATTTGTGTTTGTTTTGCCTTCTTCCTTTCCAAATTTTTTATTATGACTCCTTACAAAAAAGTGTTTAGGAAGAGTATCCCTAATGAAATACAAAACACAGCACATTGGCATTTCATGCAAGGGAAACTGCAGGCAAATCAACCATAGTGAGTTTTTGTGTTTTGGAACATGAAATTTTACCCTTTTGCCGAGGGTTCATCTAGGAATTCCCTCCACATCGAGTGTAAATGGGATTTTCAGGTGTATTCTTTCATCAGCATTCAGGTCTCTTGATTGGCAATTTCCTAAATTTGTTCTGGGTTTGTGTTTGTTTTGCCTGCTTCCTTTCCAAATTTGGTATTCTGACTCCATACAAAAAAGAGGTTAGGCAGAGTATTCATCATGAAATAAAAAAACACAGCACATTGGCGTTTCATGCTAGGAAATCTACAGGCAGCTCATCCAAGTTGAGTTTTTGAGTTTTAGAAAATAAAATGGAAACTTTTCCCGAGGACAGCAAGTAATTCCCTCTAAATCAAATGTAAATTCGATTTTCACGTTTTTTCTTTCAGCAGCATTCATGTTCCTTGATTGGCAATTTCCTAAACTTTTTATGGGTTTGCGTTTGTTTTGCCTTCTTACTTTCCAAAGTTTGTATTCTGACTCCATATAAAAAAGAGGTTAGGCCGGTGCCGTGGCTCAACAGGCTAATCCTCCACCTTGCGGCGCCGGCACACCGGGTTCTAGTCCCGGTCAGGACTCCGGATTCTGTCCCGGTTGCCCCTCTTCCAGGCCAGCCCTCTGCTGTGGCCCGGGAGTGCAATGGAGGATGGCCCAGGTGCTTGGGCCCTGTACCCCATGGGGAGACCAGGAAAAGCACCTGGCTCCTGGCTCCTGCCATCGGACGAGCGCGGTGCACCGGCCACAGCGTGCGCGTCTGCGGCGGCCATTGGAGGGTGAACCAACGGCAAAGGAAGATCTTTCTCTCTGTCTCTCTCTCTCACTGTTCACTCTGCCTGTCAAAAAAAGTGGTTAGACAGAGTATCCCTAATGAAATAAAGAAAAACAGCACATGGGCCTTTCATGATTATAAATATACAGAAAACTCAACCAGGGTGAGTTTTTGTGTTTTGGAACATGAAATGTAACCCTTTTGCCGAGGGGACAACAAGGAATTCCCTCCAAATCCAGTGTAAATGGGATATTCAGTTGTATTCTTTCAGCAGCATTCAGGTTTCTTGTTTGGCAATTTCCAAATTTTGTTCTTGTTTTGCGTTTGTTTTGCCTTCTTCCTTTCCAAATTTTGTATTCTGACTCCATACAAAAAAGAGGTTCGGCAGAGTATTCATAATGAAATAAAAAACACAGCACATTGGCATTTCATGCTAGGAAAACTACAGGCAACTCGACCAAGGTGAGTTGTTGTGTTTTGGAAAATGAAATGGAACATTTTTGCCAAGGTGACAGCTATGATTCCCTCCAAATCGAGGGTAAATGCGATTTTCAGGAGTTTTCTTTCAGCAGCATTCAGGTTTCTTGTTTGGCAATTTCCTAAATTCGTTATAGGTTTGTGTTTGTTTTCCCTTCTTCCTTTCCAAATTTTGTACTCTGACTGCATACCAAAAAGAGGTTCGGCAGAGTATTCATAATGACATAAAAAAGACAGCACACTGGCGTTTCATGCTAGGAAAACTACAGGCAACTCGACCAAGGTGAGTTGTTGTGTTTTGGAAAATGAAATGGAACCCTTTTGCCGAGGGGACAGCTATGATTCCCTCCAAATCGAGGCTAAATGCGATTTTCTGGAGTTTTCTTTCAGCAGCATTCAGGTCCCTTGATTGGCAATTTCCTAAATTTGTTCTTGGTTTTTCTTTTGTTTTGCCTTCTTCCTTTTCAAATTTGGTATTCTGACTCCATACAAAAAAGTGGTTAGGTATAATATTTCTAATGAAATACAAAACACAGCACATTGGCATTTCACGCTAGGAAAACTACAGGCAACTCGACCAAGATGAGTTTTTGCTTTTTGGAATACGAAATGTAACCCTTTTGTCGAGGGGACAGCTAGGAATTCCCTGCAAATCGAGTGTAAATGGGATATTCAGGTGCATCCTTTCAGCAGCATTCAGGTCTCTTGATTGGCAATTTCCAAATTTTGTTCTTGTTTTCCGTATGTTTTGCCTTCTTCCTTTCAACATTTGGTATTATGACTCCAAACAAAAAAGAGGTTAGGCAGAGTATTCATAATGACATAAAAAACTCAGCACATTGGCGTTTCATGCTAGGAAAACTACAGGCAGCTCGACCAAGTTGAGCTTTTGTGTTTTGGAAAATGAAATGAACATTTTTCCCGAGGGGACAGCAAGGGATTCCCTCTAAATCGAGTGCAAATGCGATTTTCAGGTGTATTCAATCAGCAGCATTCAGGTTCCTTGATTGGCAATTTCCTAAATTCGTTATAGGTTTGCGTTTGTTTTGCCTTCTTCCTTTCCAAATTTTGTATTCTGACTGCATACAAAAAAGAGGTTCGGCAGAGTATTCATAATGACATAAAAAACTCAGCACATTGGCGTTTCATGCTAGGAAAACTACAGGCAACTCAACCAAGGTGAGTTGTTGTGTTTTGGAAACAGAAATGTAAATAGTTTGCTTCGGGGACAGCTAGGAATTCCCTCCGAATTGAGTGTGAATGGGATTTTCAGGTGTATTCAATCAGCAGCATTAAGTTTCCTTCTTTGGCAATTTCCTAAATTAGTTCTGGGTTTGCATTTGTTTTGCCTTCTTCCTTTCCAAATTTTGTATTATGACTCCTTACAAAAAAAGTGTTTAGGAAGAGTATCCCTAATGAAATACAAAACACAGCACATTGGCATTTCATGAAAGGAAAACTGCAGGCAAATCGACCATAGTGAGTTTTTGTGTTTTGGAACATGAAATTTTACCCTTTTGCCGAGGGTTCATCTAGGAATTCCCTCCACATCGAGTGTAAATGGGATTTTCAGGTGTATTCTTTCATCAGCATTCAGGTCTCTTGATTGGCAATTTCCTAAATTTGTTCTGGGTTTGTGTTTGTTTTGCCTGCTTCCTTCCCAAATTTGGTATTCTGACTCCATACAAAAAAGAGGTTAGGCAGAGTATTCATCATGAAATAGAAAAACACAGCACATTGGCATTTCATGCTAAGAAAACTACAGGCAGCTCGACCAAGTTGAGTTTGTGAGGTTTAGAAAAGGAAATGGAAACGTTTCCCGAGGACAACAAGTAATTCCCTCTACATCAAGTGTAAATTCGATTTTCACGTTTATTCTTTCAGCAGCATTCATGTTCCTTGATTGGCAATTTCCTAAGCTTTTTATGGGTTTGCGTTTGTTTTGCCTTCTTACTTTCCAAAGTTTGTATTCTGACTCCATACAAAGAAGAAGTTAGGCAGAGTATCCCTAATGAAATAAAGAAAAACAGCACATGGGCCTTTCATGCTTATAAATCTACAGAAAACTCAACCAGGGTGAGTTTTTGTGTTTTGGAACATGAAATGGAACCCTTTTGCCGAGGGGACAACAAGGAAGTCCCTCCAAATCCAGTGTAAATGGGATATTCAGTTGTATTCTTTCAGCAGCATTCAGGTTTCTTGTTTGGCAATTTCCAAATTTTGTTCTTGTTTTGCGTTTGTTTTGCCTTCTTCCTTTCCAAATTTTATATTCTGACTCCATACAAAAAAGAGGTTAGGCAGAGTATTCATAATGACATAAAAAACACAGCACATTGGCATTTCATGCGAGGAAATCTACAGGCAACTCGACCAAGGTGAGTTGTTGTGTTTTGGAAAATGAAATGGAACCCTTTTGCCGAGGGCACAGCTATGATTCCCTCCAAATCGAGGCTAAATGCGATTTTCCGGAGTTTCTTTCAGCAGCATTCAGGTCTCTTGATTGGCAATTTCCTAAATTTGTTCTTGGTTTTTCCTTTGTTTTGCCTTCTTCCTTTTCAAATTTGGTATTCTGACTCCATACAAAAATGTGGTTAGGTATAATATTTCCAATGAAATACAAAACACAGCACATTGGCGTTTCACGCTAGGAAAACTACAGGCAACTCGACCAAGGTGAGTTTTTGCTTTTTGGAATATGAAATGTAACCCTTTTGCCGAGGGGACAGCTAGGAATTCCCTGCAAATCGAGTGTAAATGGGATATTCAGGTGCATCCTTTCAGCAGCATTCAGGTCTCTTGATTGGCAATTTCCTATATTTGTTCTATGTTTGCATTTGTTTTGCCTTCTTCCTTTCAACATTTGGTATTATGACTCCAAACAAAAAAGAGGTTCGGCAGAGTATTCATAATGACATAAAAAACTCAGCACATTGGCGTTTCATGCTAGGAAAACTACAGGCAGCTCGACCAAGTTGAGCTTTTGTGTTTTGGAAAATGAAATGAACACTTTTCCCGAGGGGACAGCAAGGAATTCCCTCTACATCGTGTGCAATGCGATTTTCAGGTGTATTCAATCAGCAGCATTCAGGTTCCTTGATTGGCAATTTCCTAAATTCGTTATAGGTTTGCGTTTGTTTTGCCTTCTTCCTTTACAAATTTTGTACTCTGACTGCATACAAAAAAGAGGTTCGGCAGAGTATTCATAATGACATAAAAAACACAGCACATTGGTGTTTCATGCTAGGAAAACTACAGGCAACTCAACCAAGGTGAGTTGTTGTGTTTTGGAAAATGAAATGGAACATTTTTTCCAAGGGGACAGCTAGGAATTCCCTCCGAATTGAGTGTGAATGGGATTTTCAGGTGTATTCAATCAGCAGCATTAAGTTTCCTTCTTTGGCAATTTCCTAAATTAGTTCTGGGTTTGCATTTGTTTTGCCTTCTTCCTTTCCAAATTTTGTATTATGACTCCTTACAAAAAAGTGTTTAGGAAGAGTATCCCTAATGAAATACAAAACACAGCACATTGGCATTTCATGCAAGGAAAACTGCAGGCAAATCGACCATAGTGAGTTTTTGTGTTTTGGAACATGAAATTTTACCCTTTTGCCGAGGGTTCATCTAGGAATTCCCTCCACATCGAGTGTAAATGGGATTTTCAGGTGTATTCTTTCATCAGCATTCAGGTCTCTTGATTGGCAATTTCCTAAATTTGTTCTGGGTTTGTGTTTGTTTTGCCTGCTTCCTTCCCAAATTTGGTATTCTGACTCCATACAAAAAAGAGGTTAGGCAGAGTATTCATCATGAAATAGAAAAACACAGCACATTGGCGTTTCATGCTAAGAAAACTACAGGCAGCTCGACCAAGTTGAGTTTGTGAGGTTTAGAAAAGGAAATGGAAACGTTTCCCGAGGACAACAAGTAATTCCCTCTACATCAAGTGTAAATTCGATTTTCACGTTTATTCTTTCAGCAGCATTCATGTTCCTTGATTGGCAATTTCCTAAGCTTTTTATGGGTTTGCGTTTGTTTTGCCTTCTTACTTTCCAAAGTTTGTATTCTGACTCCATACAAAAAAGAAGTTAGGCAGAGTATCCCTAATGAAATAAAGAAAAACAGCACATGGGCCTTTCATGCTTATAAATCTACAGAAAACTCAACCAGGGTGAGTTTTTGCGTTTTGCAACATGAAATGGAACCCTTTTGCCGAAGGGACAACAAGGAAGTCCCTCCAAATCCAGTGTAAATGGGATATTCAGTTGTATTCTTTCAGCAGCATTCAGGTTTCTTGTTTGGCAATTTCCAAATTTTGTTCTTGTTTTGCGTTTGTTTTGCCTTCTTCCTTTCCAAATTTTGTATTCTGACTCCATACAAAAAAGAGGTTAGGCAGAGTATTCATAATGACATATAAAACACAGCACATTGGCATTTCATGCTAGGAAATCTACAGGCAACTCGACCAAGGTGAGTTGTTGTGTTTTGGAAAATTAAATGGAACCCTTTTGCCGAGGGGACAGCTATGATTCCCTCCAAATTGAGGCTAAATGCGATTTTCCGGAGTTTTCTTTCAGCAGCATTCAGGTCTCTTGATTGGCAATTTCCTAAATTTGTTCTTGGTTTTTCTTTTGTTTTGCCTTCTTCCTTTTCAAATTTGGTATTCTGACTCCATACAAAAAAGTGGTTAGGTATAATATTTCCAATGAAATACAAAACACAGCACATTGGCGTTTCACGCTAGGAAAACTACAGGCAACTCGACCAAGGTGAGTTTTTGCTTTTTGGAATATGAAATGTAACCCTTTTGCCGAGGGGACAGCTAGGAATTCCCTGCAAATCGAGTGTAAATGGGATATTCAGGTGCATCCTTTCAGCAGCATTCAGGTCTCTTGATTGGCAATTTCCTATATTTGTTCTATGTTTGCATTTGTTTTGCCTTCTTCCTTTCAACATTTGGTATTATGACTCCAAACAAAAAAGAGGTTCGGCAGAGTATTCATAATGACATAAAAAACTCAGCACATTGGCGTTTCATGCTAGGAAAACTACAGGCAGCTCGACCAAGTTGAGCTTTTGTGTTTTGGAAAATGAAATGAACACTTTTCCCGAGGGGACAGCAAGGAATTCCCTCTACATCGAGTGCAAATGCGATTTTCAGGTGTATTCAATCAGCAGCATTCAGGTTCCTTGATTGGCAATTTCCTAAATTCGTTATAGGTTTGCGTTTGTTTTGCCTTCTTCCTTTCCAAATTTTGTATTCTGACTGCATACAAAAAAGAGGTTCGGCAGAGTATTCATAATGACATAAAAAACACAGCACACTGGCGTTTCATGCTAGGAAAACTACAGGCAACTCGACCAAGGTGAGTTGTTGTGTTTTGGAAAATGAAATGGAACATTTTTTCCAAGGGGACAGCTAGGAATTCCCTCTGAATTGAGTGTGAATGGGATTTTCAGGTGTATTCAATCAGCAGCATTCAGGTTCGTTAATTGGCAATTTCTTAAACTTGTTCTGGGTTTGTGTTTGTTTTGCCTTCTTCCTTTCCAAATTTTGTATTATGACTCCTTACAAAAAAGTGTTTAGGAAGAGTATCCCTAATGAAATACAAAACACAGCACATTGGCATTTCATGCAAGGGAAACTGCAGGCAAATCAACCATAGTGAGTTTTTGTGTTTTGGAACATGAAATTTTACCCTTTTGCCGAGGGTTCATCTAGGAATTCCCTCCACATCGAGTGTAAATGGGATTTTCAGGTGTATTCTTTCATCAGCATTCAGGTCTCTTGATTGGCAATTTCCTAAATTTGTTCTGGGTTTGTGTTTGTTTTGCCTGCTTCCTTTCCAAATTTGGTATTCTGACTCCATACAAAAAAGAGGTTAGGCAGAGTATTCATCATGAAATAAAAAAACACAGCACATTGGCGTTTCATGCTAGGAAATCTACAGGCAGCTCGTCCAAGTTGAGTTTGTGAGGTTTAGAAAATGAAATGGAAACTTTTCCTGAGGACAGCAAGTAATTCCCTCTAAATCAAATGTAAATTCGATTTTCACGTTTTTTCTTTCAGCAGCATTCATGTTCCTTGATTGGCAATTTCCTAAACTTTTTATGGGTTTGCGTTTGTTTTGCCTTCTTACTTTCCAAAGTTTGTATTCTGACTCCATATAAAAAAGAGGTTAGGCCGGTGCCGTGGCTCAACAGGCTAATCCTCCACCTTGCGGCGCCGGCACACCGGGTTCTAGTCCCGGTCAGGACTCCGGATTCTGTCCCGGTTGCCCCTCTTCCAGGCCAGCCCTCTGCTGTGGCCCGGGAGTGCAATGGAGGATGGCCCAGGTGCTTGGGCCCTGTACCCCATGGGGAGACCAGGAAAAGCACCTGGCTCCTGGCTCCTGCCATCGGATGAGCGCGGTGCACCAGCCAGCGCGCGCGTCTGCGGCGGCCATTGGAGGGTGAACCAACGGCAAAGGAAGATCTTTCTCTCTGTCTCTCTCTCTCACTGTCCACTCTGCCTGTCAAAAAAAGTGGTTAGACAGAGTATCCCTAATGAAATAAAGAAAAACAGCACATGGGCCTTTCATGCTTATAAATATACAGAAAACTCAACCAGGGTGAGTTTTTGTGTTTTGGAACATGAAATGTAACCCTTTTGCCGAGGGGACAACAAGGAATTCCCTCCAAATCCAGTGTAAATGGGATATTCAGTTGTATTCTTTCAGCAGCATTCAGGTTTCTTGTTTGGCAATTTCCAAATTTTGTTCTTGTTTTGCGTTTGTTTTGCCTTCTTCCTTTCCAAATTTTGTATTCTGACTCCATACAAAAAAGAGGTTAGGCAGAGTATTCATAATGACATAAAAAACACAGCACATTGGCATTTCATGCTATGAAAACTACAGGCAACTCGACCAAGGTGAGTTGTTGTGTTTTGGAAAATGAAATGGAACATTTTTGCCAAGGTGACAGCTATGATTCCCTCCAAATCGAGGGTAAATGCGATTTTCAGGAGTTTTCTTTCAGCAGCATTCAGGTTCCTTGATTGGCAATTTCCTAAATTCGTTATAGGTTTGTGTTTGTTTTCCCTTCTTCCTTTCCAAATTTTGTACTCTGACTGCATACCAAAAAGAGGTTCGGCAGAGTATTCATAATGACATAAAAAAGACAGCACACTGGCGTTTCATGCTAGGAAAACTACAGGCAACTCGACCAAGGTGAGTTGTTGTGTTTTGGAAAATGAAATGGAACCCTTTTGCCGAGGGGACAGCTATGATTCCCTCCAAATCGAGGGTAAATGCGATTTTCTGGAGTTTTCTTTCAGCAGCATTCAGGTCCCTTGATTGGCAATTTCCTAAATTTGTTCTTGGTTTTTCTTTTGTTTTGCCTTCTTCCTTTTCAAATTGGTATTCTGACTCCATACAAAAAAGTGGTTAGGAATAATATTTTTAATGAAATACAAAACACAGCACATTGGCATTTCACGCTAGGAAAACTACAGGCAACTCGACCAAGATGAGTTTTTGCTTTTTGGAATACGAAATGTAACCCTTTTGTCGAGGGGACAGCTAGGAATTCCCTGCAAATCGAGTGTAAATGGGATATTCAGGTGCATCCTTTCAGCAGCATTCAGGTCTCTTGATTGGCAATTTCCAAATTTTGTTCTTGTTTTGCGTATGTTTTGCCTTCTTCTTTTCAACATTTGGTATTATGACTCCAAACAAAAAAGAGGTTAGGCAGAGTATTCATAATGACATAAAAAACTCAGCACATTGGCGTTTCATGCTAGGAAAACTACAGGCAGCTCGACCAAGTTGAGCTTTTGTGTTTTGGAAAATGAAATGAACATTTTTCCCGAGGGGACAGCAAGGAATTTCCTCTACATCGAGTGCAAATGCGATTTTCAGGTGTATTCAATCATTAGCATTCAGGTTCCTTGATTGGCAATTTCCTAAATTTGTTATAGGTTTGCGTTTGTTTTGCCTTCTTCCTTTCCAAATTTTGTATTCTGACTGCATACAAAAAAGAGGTTCGGCAGAGTATTCATAATGACATAAAAAACACAGCACATTGGCGTTTCATGCTAGGAAATCTACAGGCAACTCAACCAAGGTGAGTTGTTGTGTTTTGGAAAATGAAATGGAACATTTTTTCCAAGGGGACAGCTAGGAATTCCCTCCGAATTGAGTGTGAATGGGATTTTCAGGTGTATTCAATCAGCAGCATTAAGTTTCCTTCTTTGGCAATTTCCTAAATTAGTTCTGGGTTTGCATTTGTTTTGCCTTCTTCCTTTCCAAATTTTGTATTATGACTCCTTACAAAAAAGTGTTTAGGAAGAGTATCCCTAATGAAATACAAAACACAGCACATTGGCATTTCATGCAAGGAAAACTGCAGGCAAATCGACCATAGTGAGTTTTTGTGTTTTGGAACATGAAATTTTACCCTTTTGCCGAGGGTTCATCTAGGAATTCCCTCCACATCGAGTGTAAATGGGATTTTCAGGTGTATTCTTTCATCAGCATTCAGGTCTCTTGATTGGCAATTTCCTAAATTTGTTCTGGGTTTGTGTTTGTTTTGCCTGCTTCCTTTCCAAATTTGGTATTCTGACTCCATACAAAAAAGAGGTTAGGCAGAGTATTCATCATGAAATAAAAAAACACAGCACATTGGCGTTTCATGCTAGGAAATCTACAGGCAGCTCGTCCAAGTTGAGTTTTTGAGTTTTAGAAAATAAAATGGAAACTTTTCCCGAGGACAGCAAGTAATTCCCTCTAAATCAAATGTAAATTCGATTTTCACGTTTTTTCTTTCAGCAGCATTCATGTTCCTTGATTGGCAATTTCCTAAACTTTTTATGGGTTTGCGTTAGTTTTGCCTTATTACTTTGCAAAGTTTGTATTCTGACTCCATGTAAAAAAGAGGTTAGGCCGGTGCCGTGGCTCAACAGGCTAATCCTCCACCTTGCGGCGCCGGCACACCGGGTTCTAGTCCCGGTCAGGACTCCGGATTCTGTCCCGGTTGCCCCTCTTCCAGGCCAGCCCTCTGCTGTGGCCCGGGAGTGCAATGGAGGATGGCCCAGGTGCTTGGGCCCTGTACCCCATGGGGAGACCAGGAAAAGCACCTGGCTCCTGGCTCCTGCCATCGGACGAGCGCGGTGCACCGGCCACAGCGCGCGCATCTGCGGCGGCCATTGGAGGGTGAACCAACGGCAAAGGAAGATCTTTCTCTCTGTCTCTCTCTCTCACTGTCCACTCTGCCTGTCAAAAAAAGAGGTTAGACAGAGTATCCCTAATGAAATAAAGAAAAACAGCACATGGGCCTTTCATGCTTATAAATATACAGAAAACTCAACCAGGGTGAGTTTTTGTGTTTTGGAACATGAAATGGAACCCTTTTGCCGAGGGGACAACAAGGAATTCCCTCCAAATCCAGTGTAAATGGGATATTCAGTTGTATTCTTTCAGCAGCATTCAGGTTTCTTGTTTGGCAATTTCCAAATTTTGTTCTTGTTTTGCGTTTGTTTTGCCTTCTTCCTTTCCAAATTTTGTATTCTGACTCCATACAAAAAAGAGGTTAGGCAGAGTATTCATAATGAAATAAAAAACACAGCACATTGGCATTTCATGCTAGGAAATCTACAGGCAACTCGACCAAGGTGAGTTGTTGTGTTTTGGAAAATGAAATGGAACATTTTTGCCAAGGTGACAGCTAAGATTCCCTCCAAATCGAGGGTAAATGCGATTTTCAGGAGTTTTCTTTCAGCAGCATTCAGGTTCCTTGATTGGCAATTTCCTAAATTCTTTATAGGTTTGTGTTTGTTTTGCCTTCTTCCTTTCCAAATTTTGTACTCTGACTGCATACCAAAAAGAGGTTCGGCAGAGTATTCATAATGACATAAAAAAGACAGCACACTGGCGTTTCATGCTAGGAAAACTACAGGCAACTCGACCAAGGTGAGTTGTTGTGTTTTGGAACATGAAATGGAACCCCTTTGCCGAGGGGACAACAAGGAATTCCCTCCAAATCCAGTGTAAATGGGATATTCAGTTGTATTCTTTCAGCAGCATTCAGGTTTCTTGTTTGGCAATTTCCAAATTTTGTTCTTGTTTTGCGTTTGTTTTGCCTTCTTCCTTTCCAAATTTTGTATTCTGACTCCATACAAAAAAGAGGTTAGGCAGAGTATTCATAATGACATAAAAAACACAGCACATTGGCGTTTCATGCTAGGAAATCTACAGGCAGCTCGACCAAGTTGAGTTTGTGAGGTTTAGAAAATGAAATGGAAACGTTTCCCGAGGACAACAAGTAATTCCCTCTACATCAAGTGTAAATTCAATTTTCACGTTTATTCTTTCAGCAGCATTCATGTTCCTTGATTGGCAATTTCCTAAGCTTTTTATGGGTTTGCGTTTGTTTTGCCTTCTTACTTTCCAAAGTTTGTATTCTGACTCCATGTAAAAAAGAGGTTAGGCCGGTGCCGTGGCTCAACAGGCTAATCCTCCACCTTGCGGCGCCGGCACACCGGGTTCTAGTCCCGGTCAGGACTCCGGATTCTGTCCCGGTTGCCCCTCTTCCAGGCCAGCCCTCTGCTGTGGCCCGGGAGTGCAATGGAGGATGGCCCAGGTGCTTGGGCCCTGTACCCCATGGGGAGACCAGGAAAAGCACCTGGCTCCTGGCTCCTGCCATCGGACGAGCGCGGTGCACCGGCCACAGCGCGCGCATCTGCGGCGGCCATTGGAGGGTGAACCAACGGCAAAGGAAGATCTTTCTCTCTGTCTCTCTCTCTCACTGTCCACTCTGCCTGTCAAAAAAAGAGGTTAGACAGAGTATCCCTAATGAAATAAAGAAAAACAGCACATGGGCCTTTCATGCTTATAAATATACAGAAAACTCAACCAGGGTGAGTTTTTGTGTTTTGGAACATGAAATGGAACCCTTTTGCCGAGGGGACAACAAGGAAGTCCCTCCAAATCCAGTGTAAATGGGATATTCAGTTGTATTCTTTCAGCAGCATTCAGGTTTCTTGTTTGGCAATTTCCAAATTTTGTTCTTGTTTTGCGTTTGTTTTGCCTTCTTCCTTTCCAAATTTTGTATTCTGACTCCATACAAAAAAGAGGTTAGGCAGAGTATTCATAATGAAATAAAAAACACAGCACATTGGCATTTCATGCTAGGAAATCTACAGGCAACTCGACCAAGGTGAGTTGTTGTGTTTTGGAAAATGAAATGGAACATTTTTGCCAAGGTGACAGCTAAGATTCCCTCCAAATCGAGGGTAAATGCGATTTTCAGGAGTTTTCTTTCAGCAGCATTCAGGTTCCTTGATTGGCAATTTCCTAAATTCTTTATAGGTTTGTGTTTGTTTTGCCTTCTTCCTTTCCAAATTTTGTACTCTGACTGCATACCAAAAAGAGGTTCGGCAGAGTATTCATAATGACATAAAAAAGACAGCACACTGGCGTTTCATGCTAGGAAAACTACAGGCAACTCGACCAAGGTGAGTTGTTGTGTTTTGGACCATGAAATGTAACCCCTTTGCCGAGGGGACAACAAGGAATTCCCTCCAAATCCAGTGTAAATGGGATATTCAGTTGTATTCTTTCAGCAGCATTCAGGTTTCTTGTTTGGCAATTTCCAAATTTTGTTCTTGTTTTGCGTTTGTTTTGCCTTCTTCCTTTCCAAATTTTGTATTCTGACTCCATACAAAAAAGAGGTTAGGCAGAGTATTCATAATGACATAAAAAACACAGCACATTGGCGTTTCATGCTAGGAAATCTACAGGCAGCTCGACCAAGTTGAGTTTGTGAGGTTTAGAAAATGAAATGGAAACGTTTCCCGAGGACAACAAGTAATTCCCTCTACATCAAGTGTAAATTCAATTTTCACGTTTATTCTTTCAGCAGCATTCATGTTCCTTGATTGGCAATTTCCTAAGCTTTTTATGGGTTTGCGTTTGTTTTGCCTTCTTACTTTCCAAAGTTTGTATTCTGACTCCATACAAAAAAGAAGTTAGGCAGAGTACAACTAATGAAATAAAGAAAAACAGCACATGGGCCTTTCATGCTTATAAATCTACAGAAAACTCAACCAGGGTGAGTTTTTGTGTTTTGGAACATGAAATGGAACCCTTTTGCCGACGGGACAACAAGGAAGTCCCTCCAAATCCAGTGTAAATGGGATATTCAGTTGTATTCTTTCAGCAGCATTCAGGTTTCTTGTTTGGCAATTTCCAAATTTTGTTCTTGTTTTGCGTTTGTTTTGCCTTCTTCCTTTCCAAATTTTGTATTCTGACTCCATACAAAAAAGAGGTTAGGCAGAGTATTCATAATGACATAAAAAACACAGCACATTGGCATTTCATGCGAGGAAATCTACAGGCAACTCGACCAAGGTGAGTTGTTGTGTTTTGGAAAATGAAATGGAACCCTTTTGCCAAGGGGACAGCTATGATTCCCTCCAAATCGAGGCTAAATGCGATTTTCCGGAGTTTTCTTTCAGCAGCATTCAGGTCTCTTGATTGGCAATTTCCTAAATTTGTTCTTGGTTTTTCCTTTGTTTTGCCTTCTTCCTTTTCAAATTTGGTATTCTGACTCCATACAAAAATGTGGTTAGGTATAATATTTCCAATGAAATACAAAACACAGCACATTGGCGTTTCACGCTAGGAAAACTACAGGCAACTCGACCAAGGTGAGTTTTTGCTTTTTGGAATATGAAATGTAACCCTTTTGCCGAGGGGACAGCTAGGAATTCCCTGCAAATCGAGTGTAAATGGGATATTCAGGTGCATCCTTTCAGCAGCATTCAGGTCTCTTGATTGGCAATTTCCTATATTTGTTCTATGTTTGCATTTGTTTTGCCTTCTTCCTTTCAACATTTGGTATTATGACTCCAAACAAAAAAGAGGTTAGGCAGAGTATTCATAATGACATAAAAAACTCAGCACATTGGCGTTTCATGCTAGGAAAACTACAGGCAGCTCGACCAAGTTGAGCTTTTGTGTTTTGGAAAATGAAATGAACACTTTTCCCGAGGGGACAGCAAGGAATTCCCTCTACATCGAGTGCAAATGCGATTTTCAGGTGTATTCAATCAGCAGCATTCAGGTTCCTTGATTGGCAATTTCCTAAATTCGTTATAGGTTTGCGTTTGTTTTGCCTTCTTCCTTTCCAAATTTTGTACTCTGACTGCATACAAAAAAGAGGTTCGGCAGAGTATTCATAATGACATAAAAAACACAGCACATTGGCGTTTCATGCTAGGAAAACTACAGACAACTCAACCAAGGTGAGTTGTTGTGTTTTGGAAAATGAAATGGAACATTTTTTCCAAGGGGACAGCTAGGAATTCCCTCCGAATTGAGTGTGAATGGGATTTTCAGGTGTATTCAATCAGCAGCATTAAGTTTCCGTCTTTGGCAATTTCCTAAATTAGTTCTGGGTTTGCATTTGTTTTGCCTTCTTCCTTTCCAAATTTTGTATTATGACTCCTTACAAAAAAGTGTTTAGGAAGAGTATCCCTAATGAAATACAAAACACAGCACATTGGCATTTCATGCAAGGAAAACTGCAGGCAAATCGACCATAGTGAGTTTTTGTGTTTTGGAACATGAAATTTTACCCTTTTGCCGAGGGTTCATCTAGGAATTCCCTCCACATCGAGTGTAAATGGGATTTTCAGGTGTATTCTTTCATCAGCATTCAGGTCTCTTGATTGGCAATTTCCTAAATTTTTTCTGGGTTTGTGTTTGTTTTGCCTGCTTCCTTCCCAAATTTAGTATTCTGACTCCATACAAAAAAGAGGTTCGGCAGAGTATTCATCATGAAATAAAAAAACACAGCACATTGGCGTTTCATGCTAAGAAAACTACAGGCAGCTCGACCAAGTTGAGTTTGTGAGGTTTAGAAAAGGAAATGGAAACGTTTCCCGAGGACAACAAGTAATTCCCTCTACATCAAGTGTAAATTCGATTTTCACGTTTATTCTTTCAGCAGCATTCATGTTCCTTGATTGGCAATTTCCTAAGCTTTTTATGAGTTTGCGTTTGTTTTGCCTTCTTACTTTCCAAAGTTTGTATTCTGACTCCATACAAAAAAGAAGTTAGGCAGAGTATCCCTAATGAAATAAAGAAAAACAGCACATGGGCCTTTCATGCTTATAAATCTACAGAAAACTCAACCAGGGTGAGTTTTTGCGTTTTGCAACATGAAATGGAACCCTTTTGCCGAAGGGACAACAAGGAAGTCCCTCCAAATCCAGTGTAAATGGGATATTCAGTTGTATTCTTTCAGCAGCATTCAGGTTTCTTGTTTGGCAATTTCCAAATTTTGTTCTTGTTTTGCGTTTGTTTTGCCTTCTTCCTTTCCAAATTTTGTATTCTGACTCCATACAAAAAAGGGGTTAGGCAGAGTATTCATAATGACATAAAAAACACAGCACATTGGCATTTCATGCGAGGAAATCTACAGGCAACTCGACCAAGGTGAGTTGTTGTGTTTTGGAAAATGAATTGGAACCCTTTTGCCGAGGGGACAGCTATGATTCCCTCCAAATCGAGGCTAAATGCGATTTTCCGGAGTTTTCTTTCAGCAGCATTCAGGTCTCTTGATTGGCAATTTCCTAAATTTGTTCTTGGTTTTTCCTTTGTTTCGCCTTCTGCCTTTTCAAATTTGGTATTCTGACTCCATACAAAAAAGTGGTTAGGTATAATATTTCCAATGAAATACAAAACACAGCACATTGGCGTTTCACGCTAGGAAAACTACAAGCAACTCGACCAAGGTGAGTTTTTGCTTTTTGGAATATGAAATGTAACCCTTTTGCCGAGGGGACAGCTAGGAATTCCCTGCAAATCGAGTGTAAATGGGATATTCAGGTGCATCCTTTCAGCAGCATTCAGGTCTCTTGATTGGCAATTTCCTATATTTGTTCTATGTTTGCATTTGTTTTGCCTTCTTCCTTTCAACATTTGGTATTATGACTCCAAACAAAAAAGAGGTTCAGCAGAGTATTCATAATGACATAAAAAACTCAGCACATTGGCGTTTCATGCTAGGAAAACTACAGGCAGCTCGACCAAGTTGAGCTTTTGTGTTTTGGAAAATGAAATGAACACTTTTCCCGAGGGGACAGCAAGGAATTCCCTCTACATCGAGTGCAAATGCGATTTTCAGGTGTATTCAATCAGCAGCATTCAGGTTCCTTGATTGGCAATTTCCTAAATTCGTTATAGGTTTGCGTTTGTTTTGCCTTCTTCCTTTCCAAATTTTGTACTCTGACTGCATACAAAAAAGAGGTTCGGCAGAGTATTCATAATGACATAAAAAACACAGCACATTGGCATTTCATGC
The DNA here is from genome assembly GCA_949820135.1 of Sylvilagus floridanus. NCBI lineage: Eukaryota > Metazoa > Chordata > Mammalia > Lagomorpha > Leporidae > Sylvilagus > Sylvilagus floridanus. Next base: position 94,367,425 of record OX463242.1, read on the forward strand.
TAGGAAAACTACAGGCAACTCAACCAAGGTGAGTTGTTGTGTTTTGGAAAATGAAATGGAACATTTTTTCCAAGGGGACAGCTAGGAATTCCCTCCGAATTGAGTGTGAATGGGATTTTCAGGTGTATTCAATCAGCAGCATTAAGTTTCCTTTTTGGCAATTTCCTAAATTAGTTCTGGGTTTGCATTTGTTTTGCCTTCTTCCTTTCCAAATTTTGTGTTATGACTCCTTACAAAAAAGTGTTTAGGAAGAGTATCCCTAATGAAATACAAAACACAGCACATTGGCATTTCATGCAAGGAAAACTGCAGGCAAATCGACCATAGTGAGTTTTTGTGTTTTGGAACATGAAATTTTACCCTTTTGCCGAGGGTTCATCTAGGAATTCCCTCCACATCGAGTGTAAATGGGATTTTCAGGTGTATTCTTTCATCAGCATTCAGGTCTCTTGATTGGCAATTTCCTAAATTTGTTCTGGGTTTGTGTTTGTTTTGCCTGCTTCCTTTCCAAATTTGGTATTCTGACTCCATACAAAAAAGAGGTTAGGCAGAGTATTCATCATGAAATAAAAAAACACAGCACATTGGCGTTTCATGCTAGGAAAACTACAGGCAGCTCGACCAAGTTGAGTTTGTGAGGTTTAGAAAATGAAATGGAAACTTTTCCCGAGGACAGCAAGTAATTCCCTCTACATCAAGTGTAAATTCGATTTTCACGTTTATTCTTTCAGCAGCATTCATGCTCCTTGATTGGCAATTTCCTAAATTTGTTCTTGGTTTGCGTTTGTTTTGCCTTCTTACTTTCCAAATTTTGTATTCTGACTCCATACAAAGAAGAAGTTAGGCAGAGTATCCCTAATGAAATAAAGAAAAACAGCACATGGGCCTTTCATGCTTATAAATCTACAGAAAACTCAACCAGGGTGAGTTTTTGTGTTTTGGAACATGAAATGGAACCCTTTTGCCGAGGGGACAACAAGGAAGTCCCTCCAAATCCAGTGTAAATGGGATATTCAGTTGTATTCTTTCAGCAGCATTCAGGTTTCTTGTTTGGCAATTTCCAAATTTTGTTCTTGTTTTGCGTTTGTTTTGCCTTCTTCCTTTCCAAATTTTGTATTCTGATTCCATACAAAAAAGAGGTTAGGCAGAGTATTCATAATGACATAAAAAACACAGCACATTGGCATTTCATGCGAGGAAATCTACAGGCAACTCGACCAAGGTGAGTTGTTGTGTTTTGGAAAATGAAATTGAACCCTTTTGCCGAGGGGACAGCTATGATTCCCTCCAAATCGAGGCTAAATGTGATTTTCCGGAGTTTTCTTTCAGCAGCATTCAGGTCTCTTGATTGGCAATTTCCTAAATTTGTTCTTGGTTTTTCCTTTGTTTTGCCTTCTTCCTTTTCAAATTTGGTATTCTGACTCCATACAAAAAAGTGGTTAGGTATAATATTTCCAATGAAATACAAAACACAGCACATTGGCGTTTCACGCTAGGAAAACTACAGGCAACTCGACCAAGGTGAGTTTTTCCTTTTTGGAATATGAAATGTAACCCTTTTGCCGAGGGGACAGCTAGGAATTCCCTGCAAATCGAGTGTAAATGGGATATTCAGGTGCATCCTTTCAGCAGCATTCAGGTCTCTTGATTGGCAATTTCCAAATTTTGTTCTTGTTTTGCGTATGTTTTGCCTTCTTCCTTTCAACATTTGGTATTATGATTCCAAACAAAAAAAGAGGTTAGGCAGAGTATTCATAATGACATAAAAAACTCAGCACATTGGCATTTCATGCGAGGAAAACTACAGGCAGCTCGACCAAGTTGAGCTTTTGTGTTTTGGAAAATGAAATGAACACTTTTCCCGAGGGGACAGCAAGGAATTCCCTCTACCTCGAGTGCAAATGCGATTTTCAGGTGTATTCAATCAGCAGCATTCAGGTTCCTTGATTGGCAATTTCCTAAATTCGTTATAGGTTTGCGTTTGTTTTGCCTTCTTCCTTTCCAAATTTTGTATTCTGACTCCATACAAAAAAGAGGTTCAGCAGAGTATTCATAATGACATAAAAAACACAGCACATTGGCGTTTCATGCTAGGAAAACTACAGGCAACTCAACCAAGGTGAGTTGTTGTGTTTTGGAAACAGAAATGTAAATAGTTTGCTTCGGGGACAGCTAGGAATTCCCTCCGAATTGAGTGTGAATGGGATTTTCAGGTGTATTCAATCAGCAGCATTAAGTTTCCTTTTTGGCAATTTCCTAAATTAGTTCTGGGTTTGCATTTGTTTTGCCTTCTTCCTTTCCAAATTTTGTGTTATGACTCCTTACAAAAAAGTGTTTAGGAAGAGTATCCCTAATGAAATACAAAACACAGCACATTGGCATTTCATGCAAGGAAAACTGCAGGCAAATCGACCATAGTGAGTTTTTGTGTTTTGGAACATGAAATTTTACCCTTTTGCCGAGGGTTCATCTAGGAATTCCCTCCACATCGAGTGTAAATGGGATTTTCAGGTGTATTCTTTCATCAGCATTCAGGTCTCTTGATTGGCAATTTCCTAAATTTGTTCTGGGTTTGTGTTTGTTTTGCCTGCTTCCTTTCCAAATTTGGTATTCTGACTCCATACAAAAAAGAGGTTAGGCAGAGTATTCATCATGAAATAAAAAAACACAGCACATTGGCGTTTCATGCTAGGAAAACTACAGGCAGCTCGACCAAGTTGAGTTTGTGAGGTTTAGAAAATGAAATGGAAACTTTTCCCGAGGACAGCAAGTAATTCCCTCTACATCAAGTGTAAATTCGATTTTCACGTTTATTCTTTCAGCAGCATTCATGCTCCTTGATTGGCAATTTCCTAAATTTGTTCTTGGTTTGCGTTTGTTTTGCCTTCTTACTTTCCAAATTTTGTATTCTGACTCCATACAAAGAAGAAGTTAGGCAGAGTATCCCTAATGAAATAAAGAAAAACAGCACATGGGCCTTTCATGCTTATAAATCTACAGAAAACTCAACCAGGGTGAGTTTTTGTGTTTTGGAACATGAAATGGAACCCTTTTGCCGAGGGGACAACAAGGAAGTCCCTCCAAATCCAGTGTAAATGGGATATTCAGTTGTATTCTTTCAGCAGCATTCAGGTTTCTTGTTTGGCAATTTCCAAATTTTGTTCTTGTTTTGCGTTTGTTTTGCCTTCTTCCTTTCCAAATTTTGTATTCTGATTCCATACAAAAAAGAGGTTAGGCAGAGTATTCATAATGACATAAAAAACACAGCACATTGGCATTTCATGCGAGGAAATCTACAGGCAACTCGACCAAGGTGAGTTGTTGTGTTTTGGAAAATGAAATTGAACCCTTTTGCCGAGGGGACAGCTATGATTCCCTCCAAATCGAGGCTAAATGTGATTTTCCGGAGTTTTCTTTCAGCAGCATTCAGGTCTCTTGATTGGCAATTTCCTAAATTTGTTCTTGGTTTTTCCTTTGTTTTGCCTTCTTCCTTTTCAAATTTGGTATTCTGACTCCATACAAAAAAGTGGTTAGGTATAATATTTCCAATGAAATACAAAACACAGCACATTGGCGTTTCACGCTAGGAAAACTACAGGCAACTCGACCAAGGTGAGTTTTTCCTTTTTGGAATATGAAATGTAACCCTTTTGCCGAGGGGACAGCTAGGAATTCCCTGCAAATCGAGTGTAAATGGGATATTCAGGTGCATCCTTTCAGCAGCATTCAGGTCTCTTGATTGGCAATTTCCAAATTTTGTTCTTGTTTTGCGTATGTTTTGCCTTCTTCCTTTCAACATTTGGTATTATGATTCCAAACAAAAAAAGAGGTTAGGCAGAGTATTCATAATGACATAAAAAACTCAGCACATTGGCATTTCATGCTAGGAAAACTACAGGCAGCTCGACCAAGTTGAGCTTTTGTGTTTTGGAAAATGAAATGAACACTTTTCCCGAGGGGACAGCAAGGAATTCCCTCTACCTCGAGTGCAAATGCGATTTTCAGGTGTATTCAATCAGCAGCATTCAGGTTCCTTGATTGGCAATTTCCTAAATTCGTTATAGGTTTGCGTTTGTTTTGCCTTCTTCCTTTCCAAATTTTGTATTCTGACTCCATACAAAAAAGAGGTTCAGCAGAGTATTCATAATGACATAAAAAACACAGCACATTGGCGTTTCATGCTAGGAAAACTACAGGCAACTCAACCAAGGTGAGTTGTTGTGTTTTGGAAACAGAAATGTAAATAGTTTGCTTCGGGGACAGCTAGGAATTCCCTCCGAATTGAGTGTGAATGGGATTTTCAGGTGTATTCAATCAGCAGCATTAAGTTTCCTTCTTTGGCAATTTCCTAAATTAGTTCTGGGTTTGCATTTGTTTTGCCTTCTTCCTTTCCAAATTTTGTATTATGACTCCTTACAAAAAAGTGTTTAGGAAGAGTATCCCTAATGAAATACAAAACACAGCACATTGGCATTTCATGCAAGGAAAACTGCAGGCAAATCGACCATAGTGAGTTTTTGTGTTTTGGAACATGAAATTTTACCCTTTTGCCGAGGGTTCATCTAGGAATTCCCTCCACATCGAGTGTAAATGGGATTTTCAGGTGTATTCTTTCATCAGCATTCAGGTCTCTTGATTGGCAATTTCCTAAATTTGTTCTGGGTTTGTGTTTGTTTTGCCTGCTTCCTTTCCAAATTTGGTATTCTGACTCCATACAAAAAAGAGGTTAGGCAGAGTATTCATCATGAAATAAAAAAACACAGCACATTGGCGTTTCATGCTAGGAAATCTACACGCAGCTCGTCCAAGTTGAGTTTTTGAGTTTTAGAAAATGAAATGGAAACATTTCCCGAGGACAGCAAGTAATTCCCTCTAAATCAAGTGTAAATTCGATTTTCACGTTTTTTCTTTCAGCAGCATTCATGTTCCTTGATTGGCACTTTCCTAAACTTTTTATGGATTTGTGCTTGTTTTGCCTTCTTACTTTCCAAAGTTTGTATTCTGACTCCATACAAAAGAGGTTAGGCAGAGTATTCATAATGAAAGAAAAAACACAGCACATGGGCCTCTCATGCTTATAAATCTACAGAAAACTCAACCAGGGTGAGTTTTTGTGTTTTGGAACATGAAATGGAACCCTTTTGCCGAGGGGACAACAAGGAAGTCCCTCCAAATCCAGTGTAAATGGGATATTCAGTTGTATTCTTTCAGCAGCATTCAGGTTTCTTGTTTGGCAATTTCCAAATTTTGTTCTTGTTTTGCGTTTGTTTTGCCTTCTTCCTTTCCAAATTTTGTATTCTGACTCCATACAAAAAAGAGGTTAGGCAGAGTATTCATAATGACATAAAAAACACAGCCCATTGGCATTTCATGCTAGGAAAACTACAGACAACTCAACCAAGGTGAGTTGTTGTGTTTTGGAAAATGAAATGGAACCCTTTTGCCGATGGGAGAGCTGTGATTCCCTTCAAATCGAGGCTAAATGCGATTTTCAGGAGTTTTCTTTCAGCAGCATTCAGGTCTCTTGATTGGCAATTTCCTAAATGTGTTCTTGGTTTTTCCTTTGTTTTGCCTTCTTCCTTTTCAAATTTGGTATTCTGATTCCATACAAAAAAGTGGTTAGGTATAATATTTCTAATGAAATAAAAAACAGAGCACATTGGCGTTTCATGCTAGGAAAACTACAGGCAACTCGACCAAGGTGAATTTTTCCTTTTTGGAATATGAAATGTAACCCTTTTGCCGAGGGGACAGCTAGGAATTCCCTGCAAATCGAGTGTAAATGGGATATTCAGGTGCATCCTTTCAGCAGCATTCAGGTCTCTTGATTGGCAATTTCCTATATTTGTTCTATGTTTGCATTTGTTTTGCCTTCTTCCTTTCAACATTTGGTATTATGACTCCAAACAAAAAAGAGGTTCGGCAGAGTATTCATAATGACATAAAAAACTCAGCACATTGGCGTTTCATGCTAGGAAAACTACAGGCAGCTCGACCAAGTTGAGCTTTTGTGTTTTGGAAAATGAAATGAACACTTTTCCCGAGGGGACAGCAAGGATTTCCGTCTACATCGAGTACAAATGCGATTTTCAGGTGTATTCAATCAGCAGCATTCAGGTTCCTTGATTGGCAATTTCCTAAATTCGTTATAGGTTTGCGTTTGTTTTGCCTTCTTCCTTTCCAAATTTTGTACTCTGACTGCATACAAAAAAGAGGTTCGGCAGAGTATTCATAATGACATAAAAAACACAGCACATTGGCGTTTCATGCTAGGAAAACTACAGGCAACTCAACCAAGGTGAGTTGTTGTGTTTTGGAAAATGAAATGGAACATTTTTTCCAAGGGGACAGCTAGGAATTCCCTCCGAATTGAGTGTGAATGGGATTTTCAGGTGTATTCAATCAGCAGCATTAAGTTTCCTTTTTGGCAATTTCCTAAATTAGTTCTGGGTTTGCATTTGTTTTGCCTTCTTCCTTTCCAAATTTTGTGTTATGACTCCTTACAAAAAAGTGTTTAGGAAGAGTATCCCTAATGAAATACAAAACACAGCACATTGGCATTTCATGCAAGGAAAACTGCAGGCAAATCGACCATAGTGAGTTTTTGTGTTTTGGAACATGAAATTTTACCCTTTTGCCGAGGGTTCATCTAGGAATTCCCTCCACATCGAGTGTAAATGGGATTTTCAGGTGTATTCTTTCATCAGCATTCAGGTCTCTTGATTGGCAATTTCCTAAATTTGTTCTGGGTTTGTGTTTGTTTTGCCTGCTTCCTTTCCAAATTTGGTATTCTGACTCCATACAAAAAAGAGGTTAGGCAGAGTATTCATCATGAAATAAAAAAACACAGCACATTGGCGTTTCATGCTAGGAAAACTACAGGCAGCTCGACCAAGTTGAGTTTGTGAGGTTTAGAAAATGAAATGGAAACTTTTCCCGAGGACAGCAAGTAATTCCCTCTACATCAAGTGTAAATTCGATTTTCACGTTTATTCTTTCAGCAGCATTCATGCTCCTTGATTGGCAATTTCCTAAATTTGTTCTTGGTTTGCGTTTGTTTTGCCTTCTTACTTTCCAAATTTTGTATTCTGACTCCATACAAAGAAGAAGTTAGGCAGAGTATCCCTAATGAAATAAAGAAAAACAGCACATGGGCCTTTCATGCTTATAAATCTACAGAAAACTCAACCAGGGTGAGTTTTTGTGTTTTGGAACATGAAATGGAACCCTTTTGCCGAGGGGACAACAAGGAAGTCCCTCCAAATCCAGTGTAAATGGGATATTCAGTTGTATTCTTTCAGCAGCATTCAGGTTTCTTGTTTGGCAATTTCCAAATTTTGTTCTTGTTTTGCGTTTGTTTTGCCTTCTTCCTTTCCAAATTTTGTATTCTGATTCCATACAAAAAAGAGGTTAGGCAGAGTATTCATAATGACATAAAAAACACAGCACATTGGCATTTCATGCGAGGAAATCTACAGGCAACTCGACCAAGGTGAGTTGTTGTGTTTTGGAAAATGAAATTGAACCCTTTTGCCGAGGGGACAGCTATGATTCCCTCCAAATCGAGGCTAAATGTGATTTTCCGGAGTTTTCTTTCAGCAGCATTCAGGTCTCTTGATTGGCAATTTCCTAAATTTGTTCTTGGTTTTTCCTTTGTTTTGCCTTCTTCCTTTTCAAATTTGGTATTCTGACTCCATACAAAAAAGTGGTTAGGTATAATATTTCCAATGAAATACAAAACACAGCACATTGGCGTTTCACGCTAGGAAAACTACAGGCAACTCGACCAAGGTGAGTTTTTCCTTTTTGGAATATGAAATGTAACCCTTTTGCCGAGGGGACAGCTAGGAATTCCCTGCAAATCGAGTGTAAATGGGATATTCAGGTGCATCCTTTCAGCAGCATTCAGGTCTCTTGATTGGCAATTTCCAAATTTTGTTCTTGTTTTGCGTATGTTTTGCCTTCTTCCTTTCAACATTTGGTATTATGATTCCAAACAAAAAAAGAGGTTAGGCAGAGTATTCATAATGACATAAAAAACTCAGCACATTGGCATTTCATGCGAGGAAAACTACAGGCAGCTCGACCAAGTTGAGCTTTTGTGTTTTGGAAAATGAAATGAACACTTTTCCCAAGGGGACAGCAAGGAATTCCCTCTACATCGAGTGCAAATGCGATTTTCAGGTGTATTCAATCAGCAGCATTCAGGTTCCTTGATTGGCAATTTCCTAAATTCGTTATAGGTTTGCGTTTGTTTTGCCTTCTTCCTTTCCAAATTTTGTATTCTGACTCCATACAAAAAAGAGGTTCAGCAGAGTATTCATAATGACATAAAAAACACAGCACATTGGCGTTTCATGCTAGGAAAACTACAGGCAACTCAACCAAGGTGAGTTGTTGTGTTTTGGAAACAGAAATGTAAATAGTTTGCTTCGGGGACAGCTAGGAATTCCCTCCGAATTGAGTGTGAATGGGATTTTCAGGTGTATTCAATCAGCAGCATTAAGTTTCCTTCTTTGGCAATTTCCTAAATTAGTTCTGGGTTTGCATTTGTTTTGCCTTCTTCCTTTCCAAATTTTGTATTATGACTCCTTACAAAAAAGTGTTTAGGAAGAGTATCCCTAATGAAATACAAAACACAGCACATTGGCATTTCATGCAAGGAAAACTGCAGGCAAATCGACCATAGTGAGTTTTTGTGTTTTGGAACATGAAATTTTACCCTTTTGCCGAGGGTTCATCTAGGAATTCCCTCCACATCGAGTGTAAATGGGATTTTCAGGTGTATTCTTTCATCAGCATTCAGGTCTCTTGATTGGCAATTTCCTAAATTTGTTCTGGGTTTGTGTTTGTTTTGCCTGCTTCCTTTCCAAATTTGGTATTCTGACTCCATACAAAAAAGAGGTTAGGCAGAGTATTCATCATGAAATAAAAAAACACAGCACATTGGCGTTTCATGCTAGGAAATCTACACGCAGCTCGTCCAAGTTGAGTTTTTGAGTTTTAGAAAATGAAATGGAAACATTTCCCGAGGACAGCAAGTAATTCCCTCTAAATCAAGTGTAAATTCGATTTTCACGTTTTTTCTTTCAGCAGCATTCATGTTCCTTGATTGGCACTTTCCTAAACTTTTTATGGATTTGTGCTTGTTTTGCCTTCTTACTTTCCAAAGTTTGTATTCTGACTCCATACAAAAGAGGTTAGGCAGAGTATTCATAATGAAAGAAAAAACACAGCACATGGGCCTCTCATGCTTATAAATCTACAGAAAACTCAACCAGGGTGAGTTTTTGTGTTTTGGAACATGAAATGGAACCCTTTTGCCGAGGGGACAACAAGGAAGTCCCTCCAAATCCAGTGTAAATGGGATATTCAGTTGTATTCTTTCAGCAGCATTCAGGTTTCTTGTTTGGCAATTTCCAAATTTTGTTCTTGTTTTGCGTTTGTTTTGCCTTCTTCCTTTCCAAATTTTGTATTCTGACTCCATACAAAAAAGAGGTTAGGCAGAGTATTCATAATGACATAAAAAACACAGCCCATTGGCATTTCATGCTAGGAAAACTACAGACAACTCAACCAAGGTGAGTTGTTGTGTTTTGGAAAATGAAATGGAACCCTTTTGCCGATGGGAGAGCTGTGATTCCCTTCAAATCGAGGCTAAATGCGATTTTCAGGAGTTTTCTTTCAGCAGCATTCAGGTCTCTTGATTGGCAATTTCCTAAATGTGTTCTTGGTTTTTCCTTTGTTTTGCCTTCTTCCTTTTCAAATTTGGTATTCTGATTCCATACAAAAAAGTGGTTAGGTATAATATTTCTAATGAAATAAAAAACAGAGCACATTGGCGTTTCATGCTAGGAAAACTACAGGCAACTCGACCAAGGTGAATTTTTCCTTTTTGGAATATGAAATGTAACCCTTTTGCCGAGGGGACAGCTAGGAATTCCCTGCAAATCGAGTGTAAATGGGATATTCAGGTGCATCCTTTCAGCAGCATTCAGGTCTCTTGATTGGCAATTTCCTATATTTGTTCTATGTTTGCATTTGTTTTGCCTTCTTCCTTTCAACATTTGGTATTATGACTCCAAACAAAAAAGAGGTTCGGCAGAGTATTCATAATGACATAAAAAACTCAGCACATTGGCGTTTCATGCTAGGAAAACTACAGGCAGCTCGACCAAGTTTAGCTTTTGTGGTTTGGAAAATGAAATGAACACTTTTCCCGAGGGGACAGCAAGGAATTCCCTCTACATCGAGTACAAATGCGATTTTCAGGTGTATTCAATCAGCAGCATTCAGGTTCCTTGATTGACAATTGCCTAAATTCGTTATAGGTTTGCGTTTGTTTTGCCTTCTTCCTTTCCAAATTTTGTATTCTGACTCCATACAAAAAAGAGGTTCAGCAGAGTATTCATAATGACATAAAAAACACAGCACATTGGCGTTTCATGCTAGGAAAACTACAGGCAACTCAACCAAGGTGAGTTGTTGTGTTTTGGAAAATGAAATGGAACATTTTTTCCAAGGGGACAGCTAGGAATTCCCTCCGAATTGAGTGTGAATGGGATTTTCAGGTGTATTCAATCAGCAGCATTCAGGTTCGTTAATTGGCAATTTCTTAAACTTGTTCTGGGTTTGCATTTGTTTTGCCTTCTTCCTTTCCAAATTTTGTATTATGACTCCTTACAAAAAAGTGTTTAGGAAGAGTATCCCTAATGAAATACAAAACACAGCACATTGGCATTTCATGCAAGGAAATCTGCAGGCAAATCGACCATAGTGAGTTTTTGTGTTTTGGAACATGAAATTTTACCCTTTTGCCGAGGGTTCATCTAGGAATTCCCTCCACATCGAGTGTAAATGGGATTTTCAGGTGTATTCTTTCATCAGCATTCAGGTCTCTTGATTGGCAATTTCCTAAATTTGTTCTGGGTTTGTGTTTGTTTTGCCTGCTTCCTTTCCAAATTTGGTATTCTGACTCCATACAAAAAAGAGGTTAGGCAGAGTATTCATCATGAAATAAAAAAACACAGCACATTGGCGTTTCATGCTAGGAAAACTACAGGCAGCTCGACCAAGTTGAGTTTTTGAGGTTTAGAAAATGAAATGGAAACTTTTCCTGAGGACAGCAAGTAATTCTATCTACATCAAGTGTAAATTCGATTTTCACGTTTATTCTTTCAGCAGCATTCATGTTCCTTGATTGGCAATTTCCTAAATTTGTTCTTGGTTTGCGTTTGTTTTGCCTTCTTACTTTCCAAAGTTTGTATTCTGACTCCATACAAAAAAGAGGTTAGGCAGAGTATCCCTAATGAAATAAAGAAAAACAGCACATGAGCCTTTCATGCTTATAAATCTACAGAAAACTAAACCAGGGTTAGTTTTTGTGTTTTGGAACATGAAATGGAACCCTTTTGCCGAGGGGACAACAAGGAATTCCCTCCAAATCCAGTGTAAATGGGATATTCAGTTGTATTCTTTCAGCAGCATTCAGGTTTCTTGTTTGGCAATTTACAAATTTTGTTCTTGTTTTGCGTTTGTTTTGCCTTCTTCCTTTCCAAATTTTGTATTCTGACTCCATACAAAAAAGAGGTTCGGCAGAGTATTCATAATGACATAAAAAACACAGCACATTGGCATTTCATGCTAGGAAAACTACAGACAACTCGACCAAGGTGAGTTGTTGTGTTTTGGAAAATGAAATGGAACCCTTTTGCCGAGGGGAGAGCTATGATTCCCTCCAAATCGAGGCTAAATTTGATTTTCCGGAGTTTTCTTTCAGCAGCATTCAGGTCTCTTGATTGGCAATTTCCTAAATTTGTTCTTGGTTTTTCCTTTGTTTTGCCTTCTTCCTTTTCAAATTTGGTATTCTGACTCCATACAAAAAAGTGGTTAGGTATAATATTTCCAATGAAATACAAAACACAGCACATTGGCGTTTCACGCTAGGAAAACTACAGGCAACTCGACCATAGTGAGTTTTTGTGTTTTGGAACATGAAATTTTACCCTTTTGCGGAGGGTTCATCTAGGAATTCCCTCCACATCGAGTGTAAATGGGATTTTCAGGTGCATCCTTTCAGCAGCATTCAGGTCTCTTGATTGGCAATTTCCTAAATTTGTTCTGGGTTTGTGTTTGTTTTGCCTGCTTCCTTTCCAAATTTGGTATTCTGACTCCATACAAAAAGGAGGTTAGGCAGAGTATTCATCATGAAATAAAAAAACACAGCACATTGGCGTTTCATGCTAGGAAAACTACAGGCAGCTCAACCAAGTTGAATTTTTGAGGTTTAGAAAATGAAATGGAAACTTTTCCCGAGGACAGCAAATAATTCCCTCTACATCAAGTGTAAATTCGATTTTCACATTTATTCTTTTTTTTATATTTTTTTTATTTTTTTATTTTTTTTTTATTTTTTATAAAGCTTTTATTTAAAGAATATGAATTTCCAAAGAACAGCTCATAGACCACAATGGCTCCCCCCCCACACAACTTCCCTCCCTCCCCCCACCCTCCCCTTTCCCGCTCCCTCTCCCCTTCCATTCACATAAAGATTCATTTTCAATTCTCTTTATACACAGAAGATCAATTTAGTACATATTACGTAAAGATTTCAACGGTTTGTCCTCGCATAGAGACACAAAATGATAATACTGTTGGAGTACTAGTTATAGTATTAATTCACAATGTACAGCACATTAAGGACAGAGATCCTACATGATTTTTTTTTAAAAAATTTGATTAATTGTCTATGCAATTTCCAGTTTAACACCAAGATTTTTTAATCATTTGCAATTATCTTTATATAAAGAAGATCGATTCAATATATGCTATGTAGGATTTCATCAGTTTGTACCTACACAGAAACACAAAGTGTAAAAATACTGTTTCAGTACTAGTAATAGCATCACTTCACATTGGATAACACATTAAGGACAGATCCCTCATGAGACGTAAGTACACAGTGACTCCTGATGTTGATTTAACAATTTGACACTCTTGTTTATGGCGTCAGTAATCTCCCTAGGCTCTGGTCATGAGTTGCCGAGGCTATGGAAGCCTTTAGGGTTCGCCGACTTCGATCTTATTCCCACAGGGCCATAGTCAAAGTGGAAGTTCTCTCCTCCCTTCAGAGAAAGGTACCTCCTTCTTTGATGGCCCCGTTCTTTCCACTGGGATCTCACTCGCAGAGATCTTTCATTTAGGTCTTCTGTTTTTTCCAGAGTGTCTTAGCTTTCCATGCCTAAAATATTCTCATGGGCTCTTGAGCCAGATCCGAATGCCTTAAGGGCTGATTCTGAGGCCAGAGTGCTATTTAGGACATCTGCCATTCTATGAGTCTGCTGTGTATCCTGCTTCCCATGTTGGATCATTCTCTCCCTTTTTCATTCTATCAGTTAGTATTAGCAGACACTAGTCTTGTTTGTGTGATCCCTTTGGCTCTTAGACCTATCAGTGTGATCAATTGTGAGCTGAAATTGATCACTTGGACTAATGAGATGGCCTTGGTACATGCCACCTTGATGGGATTGTATTGGAAACCCCTGGCACAATTCTAACTCCATCATTTGGGGCCGTTCCGATTGAGCATGTCCCAAGTTTTACATCTCCTCCCTCTCTTATTCCCACTCTTATATTTCACAGAGATCACTTTTCAGTTAAAATTTAAACACCTAAGAATAATTGTGTGTTAATTACAGAGTTCAACCTCTAGTACTAGGATAAAGAAAAAAAAAATACTACCATGGATAAAGTATTACATTGTACAACAACAGTCAGCACAAGAGCTGATCGAGTCACTGTTTCTCATAGTGTCCATTTCACTTCTACAGGTTTCCCCTTTGGTGCTCAGTTAGTCATCGCCAATCAAGGGAAACAAATGATATTTGTCTCTTTGGGACTGACTTAATTCACTCAGCATGATGTTTTCCAGATTCCTCCATTTTGTTGCAAGTGACCGGATTTCATTGTTTTTGACTGCTGTATAGTATTCTGTAGAGTACATGTCCCATAATTTCCTAATCCAGTCTACTGTTGATGGGCATTTGGGTTGGTTCCAAGTCTTAGCTATTGTGAATTGAGCCGCAATAAACATTGCTGTGCAGACGGCTTTTTTGTTTGCCAATTTAATTTCCTTTGGGTAAATTCCAAGGAGTGGGATGGCTGGGTTGAATGGTAGGGTTATATTCATGTTTCTGAGGAATCTCCAGACTGACTTCCATAGTGGCTTCACCAGTTTGCATTCCCACCAACAGTGGATTAGTGTCCCTTTTTCCCCACATCCTCTCCAGCATCTATTGTTGGTGGATTTCTGAATGTGAGCCATTCTCACCGGGGTGAGGTGAAACCTCATTGTGGTTTTGATTTGCATTTCCCTGATTGCTAGGGATCTTGAACATTTTTTCATGTGTCTGTTGGCCATTTGGATTTCCTCTTTTGAAAAATGTCTATTGAGGTCCTTGGCCCATCTCTTAAGTGGGTTGTTTGTTTTGATGTTGTGGAGTTTCTTAATTTCTTTGTAGATTCTGGTTATCAACCCTTTATCTGTTGCATAGTTTGCAAATATATTTTCCCATTCTGTCGGTTTCCTATTCACTTTCCTGACTGTTTCTTTTGCAGTACAGAAACTTTTCAATTTGATGCAATCCCAGTAGTTAATTTTGGTTTTCAGTGCCTGTGCTTCTGGGGTCTTTTCCAAGAAGTCTTTGCCAGTACCTATGTCTTGCAGGGTTTCTCCTATGCTCTCTAGTAATTTGATGGTGTCGGGTCGTAGGTTTAAATTTTTAATCCATGTTGAATGGATTTTTGTGTAAGGTGAAAGGTAGGGGTCTTGCTTCATGGTTCTGCACGTGAAAATCCAGTTTTCCCAGCACCATTTATTAAACAGACTGACCTTACTCCAGGGACTGGTTTTGGATCGTTGATCAAATATAAGTTGGCTGTAGGTGTTTGGATTGATTTCTGGAGTTTCTATTCTGTTCCATTGGTCTATCCATCTGTTTCTGTACCAGTACCATGCTGTTTTGATAACAACTGCCCTGTAGTATGTCCTGAAATCTGGTATTGTGATGCCTCCGGCTTTGTTTTTGTTGTACAAGATTGCTTTAGCTATTCGAGGTCTCCTGTGTCTCCATATGAATTTCAGCATCATTTTTTCCAGATCTGAGAAGAATGTCCTCGGTATCTTGATTGGTATTGCGTTGAATCTGTAAATTGCTTTTGGCAGAATGGACATTTTGATGATATTGATTCTTCCAATCCATGAGCATGGGAGATTTCTCCATTTTTTGGTATCCTCTTCTATTTCTTTCTTTAAGGTTTTGTAATTTTCATTGTAGAGATCTTTAATGTCCTTAGTTAAATTTATTCCAAGGTATTTGATTGTTTTTGTAGCTATTGTGAATGGGATTGATCTTAGCAGTTCTTCCTCAGCCGTGGCATTGTCTGTGTATAAAAAGGCTGTTGACTTTTGTGCATTGATTTTATATCCTGCTACTTTGCCAAACTCTTCTATGAGTTCCAATAGTCTCTTAGTAGAGTTCTTTGGGTCCCCCAAATAAAGAATCATGTCGTCTGCAAAGAGGGATAGTTTGAGTTCTTCCTTCCCAACTTGTATCCCTTTAATTTCTTTTTCTTGCCTAATAGCTCTGGCTAAGACTTCCAGCACTATATTGAATAGCAGTGGTGAGAGTGGGCATCCCTGTCTGGTACCAGATCTCAGTGGAAATGCTTCCAACTTTTCCCCATTCAATAGGATATTGGCCGTGGGTTTTTCATAAATTGCTTTGATTGTATTGAGGAATGTGCCTTCTATACCCAGTTTGCTTAGGGTTTTCATCATGAAAGGGTGTTGAATTTTATCGAATGCTTTCTCTGCGTCTAGTGAGATAATCATATGGTTTTTCTTCTGCAGTCTGTTAATGTGGTGTATCACGTTGATTGTTTTGCGAATATTGAACCATCCCTGCATACCAGGGATGAATCCCACTTGGTCTGGGTGGATGATCTTTCTGATGTGTTGTTGCAGTCTATTGGCCAGAATTTTGTTGAGGATTTTTGCATCTATGTTCATGAGGGATATTGGTCTGTAATTCTCTTTCAATGCTGCATCTTTTTCTGGCTTAGGAATTAAGGTGATGCTGGCTTCATAGAAGGAATTTGGGAGAATTCCCTCTTTTTCGATTGTTCTGAATAGTTTGAGAAGAATTGGGGTTAGTTCTTCTTTAAATGTCTGGTAGAATTCAGCAGTGAATCCATCTGGTCCTGGGCTTTTCTTTGTTGGGAGGGCCTTTATTACTGATTCAATTTCTGACTCACTTATGGGTCTGTTTAGGTTTTCTATGTCTTCCTGGTTCAATTTAGGTAGGTTGCATGTGTCCAGGAATCTATCCATTTCTGATAGGTTTCCCTGTTTGCTGGCATACAAGTCCTTGTAGTAATTTCTGATGATTCTTTTGATTTCTGTGGTGTCTGTTGTTATATTTCCTTTTTCATCTCTGATTTTACTAATTTGGGTCTTTTCTCTTCTTTTTTTAGTTAGTTGGGCCAATGGGGTGTCAATCTTGTTTATTTTTTCAAAAAACCAGCTCCTCGTTTGGCTGATTTTTTGTAATTTTTTTTGGATTCAATCCTGTTGATTTCTTCTCTGATTTTGATTATTTCTCTTTTTCTACTAGATTTGGGTCTAGTTTGCTGCGAATTTTCTAGATCCTTGAGATGCATTGAAAGCTCATCTATTTGGTGCCTTTCCAGTTTCTTGATGTAGGCACCTATTGATATAAACTTTCCTCTTAACACTGCTTTTGCTGTATCACATAAGTTTTGGTATGTTGTGCTGTTATCCTCATTTACTTCCAGAAAATTTTTGATTTCTCTTTTGATTTCTTCAGTGACCCATTGTTCATTCAGGAGCATGTTGTTCAATCTCCATGTGTTTGCATATGCTCTAGAGATTCCTGAGTTGCTAATTTCCAACTTCACTCCCTCATGGTCTGAGAAGTTGCATGGTATGATTCTAATTCTTTTGAATTTGCTGAGACTTGCTTTATGGCCTAATATGTGATCAATCCTAGAGTAGGTTCCATGTGCTGCTGAGAAGAATGTGAATGCTTTACGTGTAGGATGAAAAGTTCTGTAGATATCTGTTAGATCCATTTGGGCTATAGTGTTGTTTAAATCTACTGTCTCCTTGTTGATCTTCTGTCCTGTCGATCTGTCAATATCTGTGAGTGAAGTATTGAAGTCCCCCAGTACTATTGTGTTGGGGTCTAAGTCTCCCTTTAAGTTTCTTAACAAATTTTTTAAATAAACCTGTGGCCTGTAATTAGGTGCATATACATTGAGAATTGTTATATCTTCCTGTAGTATTGATCCCTTAATCATTATATAGTGCCCCTCTTTGTCTCTCTTAACAGTTTTTGTGTTAAAGTTTATGTAGTCCGATATTAAGATGGTTACACCCGCTCTTTTTTCATTTCTGTTGGCGTGGTATATCTTGTTCCATCCTTTTATTTTCAGTCTGTATGGATCTTCGTTGGAAAGATGTGTTTCTTGTAGGCAGCAAATAGATGGTTTTTGTTCCTTAACCCAATCAGCCAATCTCTGCCTTTTAACAGGACAGTTTAGACCTTTAACGTTCAATGTGACTATTGATAAGTGGTAAGTTTGCCCTGCCATTTGCCAGATATTTTCTAATGTATGCTTTGAATTCCCTGTGATCTTTTGCCGTGAGGTTCCCTTCGTTTACCTTCTTTCATATTGATGGTCGTGTTTCTGTGTTTCTGTGTGTAACACGTCTTTAAGTATCTTTTGCAGGGCTGGACGAGTGGCAACAAATTCTTTCAATTTTTGTTTGTTATGAAAGGTCTTTATTTCACCTTCATTCACAAATGAGAGCTTTGCAGGGTATTGTTAGAGTCTGAGAAGGGCTGCCCAAAAGACTGTCTCCAAGAAACCACTCTCATGCAATAGTGCAAAGGGGTAGTTTATTAAACCAGCATGCTGGGGCCCCCGTTCGTCCAAGAACAGGCGGCCCTGAAGAGTAAATGGTCGGGGTTTTTATACATTGAGGTATTTAATTTACATTTGACAAGATTTACAGAGCTGACAATCAGTACATGTCAAGACAGTTGTTTTACGAGTGCATCTAGTACCAGGCACATAACAAGTGATAAGGGGAGGATTAAGGGGCTTTCTATCACCTAACAAGTGATAAGGGGAGGGTCACTTAGGTCATAAGAGTAGTCTAGGGAAGTGGTGGGAGTTTACATCACAAGGCTTACACAAAGAAAGTTACAGGTCTGTGTTTTGACTCTTTTTTTGTGACACAAAACAGGTAGGAGCCATTAACTAAGCAAAACAGGGTAGGGAAAGAACAGGGTAGGGTCCCGCTAAAGTTCTTTGTTTAACAAAAGGAGTGAATGGTGAATAGGAGACAGCATAACAAAAGGAGTAAAAGGAAAGCAAGTGAAGCAGTTTTTAATATTAAAGGGGCAGATTTTAGAATTTTCATTCCTTCATTCCCCCCTTTTCTTTTGGATACGGTCTCTAATCTTAGAGCCGATCAGCTTTTTCCTCGTTAAGGCGGCATATTGCCGCCTGATTACCATGAGCTTAACGCTACTGATCTGTTTTTGGAGGAATGTCACAAGTCTGTTTAAAATGCAGGGTCCTATAGTAACAATGAGTAGTAAAATTACCAAGGGGCCCACAAGAGCAGACAGTAATGTGGTTAACCAGGGGGATTTGGTAAACCATGACTCAAACCATCCCTGTTGTTTTATTTGGTCCCATTGTCTTTCCTTAAGACGTTTGCGTAGCTGGGCCATATTATCCCTTGCCACTCCAGTCTTGTCTACATAAAAGTAACATTCTTCCTTTAAGGCGGCGCATAGGCCCCCTTCTTTTAAGAAAATAAGGTTTAGCCCCCTCCGATTCTGCAGCACTACTTTAGACAAGGAAGTTAATGACTGTTTCAACGCAGTGACCGAATTTTTTATATTTTTTATGTTTTGGGCAATAGCCGCTTTTAACTGGGTTAAATGCTGTTCACCTGTTACCAGGGCCGCAGTTCCCGTGCCCACCCCAGTTGCCATTCCTAGGGGCCCAATATTCCGTTAGGGAAGAATTTAATGACACAGTCTGATTGCACAGCATCCTTGAGACAGATGGGGGCGGTTTTCCAACACACAGGCCACGTCCAGTTACTTTTGGGAGCGTGAGCTTATGTCCCCCAGCCCAGTCACAGGAAGAAGAGTTCATAGGTCGGGGACGCCCATTAAGTGCTGACCCTTCATAGTAAGGAGGTGCTGCCGAGAGACATAGCCAACAAGGTTGAATCCCTTTTTTAGTGAAATTTAGAGCCATGTATGCTCCTTTTATGAGGCCCAAGAGTGGGGGTGCTTCTAGGCGTGAGTCCAAGATTCCTGAAGGGGCAGGAGCAAGTGAACCTGGGGTTACGGGTGAACTAGGGGTGGCAACCTTAGGTTTAGGATTCACCGGGGGTCCCGAGTGGATGGCCGGATTGGGACCCACAGCTATAGGGACGGCTGCCTTTTTTAACCGTATAGTGAACCATAACCCAAAGTCAGCTCCTGAAGTATAGTATTGTAACCCCCAAACCCTACCTTTTACCCAGCTAGTGAGGGTAGATGGCTCTCTCCCTTTGTTGGTAAAGGTAATATTAAGGGGGTTGCACAAGGGGTTTTTTTCTGCACGGTTCTTTGAAATACCTAGGATCCCTTTTGGGGGTAAAGTTACGTTGTACTATGATCCAATTCCAACTGGAAGAAGGTTTCCAATAAACTGGTCCCGTAGTCTCACAACCCCATGCCTTACAATACAGGGACTTTAAGCCTCCACATCGTCTTTCCTGCTGTCTATTTCTGCCATCCTTAGGACATACATAGAATTCTGACTGGTGGAGTCTGCTTCTTCTCCACGGGTTTCAGCATCCAGGACCCGTAGGTGGGGCCTCAGAGTTCCTGGGGGCAGTATAGGGGGATAGGTTTATCTGCCTCTTGGTCTGGTATGTCCCATGTTTCCAGCCCCGCAGCCAACTGACACACATCGGGGTGAAGAGAGGGCCACCACGTTCCCGGTGTATAAGTCCCATTAACAGACCATGCCACCTGTCCCATAGGGCTGATGACCTCCCAGGTTAGTGACTGAGGCTCATGAGGGTTACTGCAAACAAGAGGAAGGGCCCACATCCCCATTGCCCACCATACGGCGAACCCGAAGTTTAAACGGATTTTCAGTCTTTTCAAGCTTCCATTCTGGTCCCGGAGCAGGCGCAGGTTTAAGGTGGGACGCGTGGATTTAGCTGGTGATGTCATCTACCTTTACGGCCGTAGGCGTTGTGAGGAGCACTATGTAGGGGCCTTTTCAACGTGGCTCCAGGCTATCAGTGTGATGTCTTTTTACGTAGACAGAGTCCCCAACCTGGAACTGATGTGGCACAGACACCTTTCCCGGTTGACAGTTGGCAGATAGCTGTCGCCAGACGAACTTCTGGATATCCTCCAAGGCTTTTAGTCTAACAATTAAAGGGACAGGAAGTAAAGACTGAACATCTGTAGTAGAAGCAATACTGTTAACGGGAGATGGGGAACCATACAGTATCTCAAAAGGGGTTAGGTTATACATGGAAGAAGAGGGAGTGTTCCTAGCCCTGAACAACGCATAAGGTAGGAGCATAGTCCAATCCTTTAAGCCAGTCTCCACCGCCAATTTAGTCAAAGTTTCCTTAATAGTCCTGTTTATCCTCTCTACTTGTCCTGAGCTTTGGGGCCGGTAAGAACAATGCAATTTCCAGGTAATTCCCAATATTTTAGCCAGTCCCTGACTCACTCGTGCTACAAATGCTGGCCCATTATCAGATCCAATTACCTTAGGCAGTCCAAATCGGGGAAAAATTTCTTCCATAATTTTCTTAGCCACCACTAAAGCTGTCTCCTTTCGGGTAGGATAAGCCTCTACCCATCCTGAAAAAGTATCTACAAAGACTAGTAAATACCGATAACCACACCTTACCGGCTTGACTTCGGTGAAATCCACTTCCCAATATTGCCCCGGCCTATCCCCTCTTAGTCTCTTTCCATCGGGTGTGTGAGTTGGATAGGCGTTTACTGCTTGACAAACCTTACAGTTCCTGGCGACCCTCTCCGCCAGCTGCTTATTGTCGGAAGGAGATAGGGAGAATGGTTGATCTCTCAGTAGGCTTTGTAGTTTCTGTGCCCCAAGGTGGGTAAATTGGTGGACTTGCCGTAAATACGATAGAGCCTGTTTCTCTAATGGGTCCTTTTTTTCCTCCGGTGGGGGTTTATCCCTTTCTTCCGCTATGAGGACGTCTATCTCAGGATCCCGTCGGGCCACTGCCTTGGCTGTTTCATCGGCTCTCCGGTTCCCTACGGCCACAGAATCGGTGCCCTTCTGATGGCCAGGGCAGTGAATTATCGCCAGTTTAGAAGGCAACAGGACGGCAGCTAGTAGACGGAGAATTTCAGCCTTATGTTTTATGTCTTTTCCGGCTGAGGTTAACAGTCCCCTCTGCTGATAAATTGCCCCATGTACATGGGCCGTAGCGAAGGCATATCGACTGTCAGTATATACATTCGCTCGTTTTCCCTCTGCCAGCTCCAATGCCTTGGTTAAGGCAATTAGTTCGGCCTTTTGGGCTGAAGTTCCCTCGGGCAGACTAGCCGCCCAAATAGTGTCTGTTGTGCTGACTACTGCTGCCCCGGCCCGCCGCTTACCGTTCATTATGAAGCTGCTCCCGTCCGTGAACCATGTTACCTCCGGGTTGGGCAAAGGTTGGTCTGTCAGATCTCGGCGAACACCGACCTCCTCTGCCAGGATGTCTTGGCAGGTGTGGAGGACAGGGTCGGCGGTTTCATCCGGGAGTAGAGTGGCAGGGTTCAGCACAGTCGGCAGGCCGAAAGTAATTCGATCCTTATCTAGCAGAATGCTTTGGTAATGAGTGATGCGGGCGTTTGAGAGCCACCTATCGGGTGGCTGGCGTATGACACTTTCTAAGGAATGCGGAGCTATGATAATAAGTTTCTGTCCCAAAGTCAATTTATCCGCATCCTTGGTCAGTAGGGCAGCGGCTGTGATAGCCTTCAGGCACCGGGGCCACCCACTCGCAACAGAGTCCAACCGCTTGGACAAATAGGCTACCGGTCTCTTCCAGGGTCCTAGGGTTTGAGTCAGGACTCCTCTAGCCACCCCTTTTCGTTCTTTCATATAGAGGGTAAAAGGTTTCTCAATATTTGGCAAGGCTAGGGCCGGTGCCGATAATAATGCCTTTTTAATATTATTAAATGCTTGCTGTTGCTCGGGTCCCCACACAAATTCGCTGTCTCCCTTGAGCAGCGGATGAAGGGGAGATGCCAGGGACGCGAACCCTGGTATCCATAGTCTACAAAACCCAGCCGTCCCCAAAAACTCCCGGAGCTGCTTTCGAGTTGTTGGGACAGGAATTTGAGTCACAGTCTTTTTACGGGCTTCAGTCAGCCAACGCTTCCCATTTTTGAGGGTATATCCTAGAAAAGTGACCTTCCGCCTGCACAGCTGTGCCTTTTTTGCTGAGGCTCTGTAGCCCAGCCGAGCCAGTTCCTGTAGTAGTGATTTGGTCCCGTACTCACAGTGTTCCTGTGTCGCAGCAGCCAGGAGCAGGTCGTCTACGTATTGTAACAAGGTCACCTCAGGGTGGCCACTCCGAAAATGGCTCAGGTCCTGGTGAAGAGCTTCATTGAATATGGTTGGCGAATTTTTGAAGCCCTGCGGTAACCGCGTCCAGGTTAATTGTCCCGATATCCCTTTCTCAGGATCCTGCCACTCGAAGGCAAACAGTGGCTGACTGTCAGCATGCAGTTGTAAGCAAAAGAAAGCATCTTTCAAGTCCAACACAGAGTACCAAACACGCTCAGGGCTAAGGGTGCTTAGCAAGTTATAGGGGTTAGGTACAGTAGGGTGGATATCTTGCACTCTGCTATTTATTTCCCTTAAATCCTGTACTGGGCGATAGTCCTGTGTTCCAGGCTTTTTAACCGGCAGAAGGGGTGTTTACCATGGAATTCAAGAACTCTACCCGTGGCCCAGTCTGTTCGAAAGTTATTTGGGCCTTCAGCTTGGTGAGCAAATCTTTCCCCATTAGAGGGGCCGGGCAACTGGGGATAACTAGGAAAGAGTGTTGAACTTTCCCTCTGCCCAAGTCCATAGTTCGTTTCGTTGTCCATGCTCGATATTGGCTGCCGATAGCCCCTTGTACCAATGATCTTTTGCTAGACAGGGGGCCTAGAGGCTTTTGCAAAACCGAATAGACTGCTCCTGTGTCTACCTCAAAGTTTATAGGGGTCCCCTCCACATTAAACTTTACCCTGAGCTTGGGGAGGGGGTCCGAGCCCCGTCGTCCCTAGTCATCCTCTTCCTGTAGGGCTAATACAGCAGCCGGATTAGATGGTGGCTTAGACTGAGCCGCTTTCTTCTTAGGGCAGTCCCTTATCCAATGTCCCTTGTCCTTGCAGTAAGCGCATTGGTCTGAATCCAGGAGAGGACGACGCCGCTGGCCTGGCCTAACCCTCCTGCCTTCCCTGTTATCTACCACAGCAGCCAAAATTCTGGCCAACTCCCGGTTCCTTCTTTTATCCCTCGCACTTTCTCGTTCCTCCCTTTCAAGTTCCTTTTTCCTTTCCTGTTTTGCCTTTTCAGCTTCCCGCTGCTTTTTTTTCTCTTTTCTTTCTCTCTCCTTCCGCTGCTCCTTCTCTTCCGTTTCCCTCTTATAATACACTTTCTCAGCTTCTTTTACTAAATCCCATAGTGTTAAGTCCTGTAGTCCCTCTAGACGTTGCAGCTTATGACGAATGTCAGGGGCAGACTGGCCTATGAAGGCCATAGATACTGACCCCCGTTGCCCTTCTGATTGGGGATCGAACGGCGTGTACCTGCGATAGGCCTCCATTAATCTTTCTAAAAGCATAGAGGGTGTTTTATCAGGTCCCTGAATTACCTCTCTTACCTTAGCCAAATTAGTAGGTTTCTGAGCAGCAGCTCGGAGTCCTGCCACTAGAGACTGGCGATAGGTGGACAGATGCTCCCTACCTTCTCGTGAATTAGGATCCCAGTCAGGTCGGCGCAGGGGAAAGGAGTCGTCAATGATGTTTTGAAGCTGCGTTGGCCTCCCGTCCGGTCCGGGGACATTCTTTCTGGCTTCCAGGAGTATCCTCTCCCGCTCTTCTGTAGTGAAGAGGGTGCCCAGCAGCTGCTGACAGTCATCCCAGGTTGGCTGATGGGAAAACATCAGAGACTCGACTAAACCTGTCAAGCGAGTAGGGTCCTCTGAGAAAGGAGGGTTATTATTTTTCCAGTTATAGAGATCTGAGGAGGAGAATGGCCAATATTGGAGCACCTGCAGACCTCCCCCGTGCCCATCCTCCACCAACGACCCAATTGGTCGGAGCGGAAGTATCACCGCGTCCTGCGGGCTTTGCGCTCGCTTACTCCGAGTCCCCTGCGCCGGTCCTCCCGCCGGTGGGGGAGGGGAGGGTGTAGGCAGCTCAGAAGGAGCAGATGCAGTGCTGACAGGACTTTCGGGTTCACTGGATGGCGGATGGCCAGGGGATACAGGAGAAGCAGACGGTGATGGAGGGAGAGCAGGGTAGAGGGGGATGCAAGAGTAGGGGGGTAACGAGTCAAGAGTTATAAGATCCTTTTGGGATTCTGGTAATACTGGTGGAGATTTTGGTACTGATGACGGATTCAGCGTTTTCATTGGCAGTGTAACAGCCTGAAAGTCAGAGGGGAACTGAAAAGATTTTACCCATTCAGGCGGATGTTCGCATAAATCTTGCCAGACTAAGATGTACGGTTGTTGGTCCGGGTGCCCCTGGCGACCTGGTTGGAACACGGCTTCTCTCACTCTCCGGATAAGCGGTAGGTGGAAAGAACCGCCTGGAGGCCAGTCCACCCCCAAAGCCGGCCATTCAGAGGCACAGATAACCTGCCACTTAGCCTTTTTGATTAAGAGAGAGAGGTTAGATCCCCTGGCTCGTATTTCAGGCCAGTGAGCCAGAGTAAGGGCTAACGGCGTAGATGGAGCTTGTCCCAAGTTGGAGTTTAAAAGAGATCTGAGCTTATTCCAAAAGACAAAGACAAAGACAAAGACAAATACCGATGCTGGCACCACACTTGAATTCCCAATTACGGGAATTCCCTGATGGGAGTTTCGCTGAGCGTCCTCAGTCTCCCGGACCTCCTGGGGCGTCCCCCAGGGAGTAGCCTGTGGCCTTCCAGGCACGTCTGCCAGCCCCAGTGACTACGATGCCAGCCCTGAACCGAAAACCGTAACTGAAACCTTTCCAAATCTCAACACAAAAGCAGAATCTAAACGCGCGCACACACACACACAAACACAGAACAACCCCCAAGGCGCCTTTTACTTACCCCAAGAGATGTCTGTTGGAGACGCCGGAGGGCAGCCTCAAATCTCGGTGGGACCTCCAAATGTTAGAGTCTGAGAAGGGCTGCCCAAAAGACTGTCTCCAAGAAACCACTCTCATGCAATAGTGCAAAGGGGTAGTTTATTAAACCAGCATGCTGGGGCCCCCGTTCGTCCAAGAACAGGCGGCCCTGAAGAGTAAATGGTCGGGGTTTTTATACATTGAGGTATTTAATTTACGTTTGACAAGATTTACAGAGCTGACAATCAGTACATGTCAAGACAGTTGTTTTACGAGTGCATCTAGTACCAGGCACATAACAAGTGATAAGGGGAGGATTAAGGGGCTTTCTATCACCTAACAAGTGATAAGGGGAGGGTCACTTAGGTCATGAGAGTAGTCTAGGGAAGTGGTGGGAGTTTACATCACAAGGCTTACACAAAGAAAGTTACAGGTCTGTGTTTTGACTCTTTTGTGACACAAAACAGGTAGGAGCCATTAACTAAGCAAAACAGGGTAGGGAAAGAACAGGGTAGGGTCCCGCTAAAGTTCTTTGTTTAACAAAAGGAGTGAATGGTGAATAGGAGACAGCATAACAAAAGGAGTAAAAGGAAAGCAAGTGAAGCAGTTTTTAATATTAAAGGGGCAGATTTTAGAATTTTCATTCCTTCAGTATAATATTCTGGGCTGGCAGTTTTTCCCTCTAAGTACCTGGGCTATGTCTCGCCATTCCCTTCTAGCTTGTAGGGTTTCTGTTGAGAAGTCAGCTGTAAGTCTAATTGGAGATCCTCTGAGAGTAATCTGACGTTTCTCTCTTGCACATTTTAGGATCTTTTCTTTTTGCTTCACTGTGGTGAGTTTAATTACAATATGTCATGCAGAGGATCTCTTTTGGTCATGTTTATTAGGGGTTCTATGAGCTTCCTGGATTAGGATTTCTCTGTCTTTCTCCAAGCCTGGAAAGTTTTCTGCTAGTATCTCCCTAAAAAGGCCTTCTAATCCTTTCTCCCTCTCCATACCTTCAGGAACACCTAGAACCCGAATGTTGGGTTTTTTAATAGTATCCTGTAAATTCCCGACGATATCTTTCAGTTTTCTAATTTCCTCTTCTTGTCTTTGGTTTGACTGTTTCCTCTCCTGTTCTCTGTCTTCTAGGTCCAATATTCTCTCTTCTGCTTCACCCATTCTGGTTTTAAGGCCCTCAAGATTGCTTGTCACTTGATCTATTGAATTCTTCAATTCATTAAGATTTTTTGTCACTATCGTAGCTTCTTGTTCTACTAGTTGTTTCATTTCGTTTTGATTTCTGCGTAGTGCTTCATTCTCGCGAGAGAGATTTTCTATCTTATCCATTAAGGATCTGTAGTTCAAGAATTTGTTTTTGAGAACTTCTTAATGTTCTTATCAATTCTTTGAGATCTGCTTCTTGCATTTCTTCTATCTCATTATCTTCATAATCCTGACTTGGGGTGTCTTTTCCATTTGGGGTCATCATAGCGTCTTCCTTGATCTTGCTCCCTCGGAATCTGTTTTTATTTGGCATTTTTTTTTTCCCCACACTCTTTCTCTGGGTTGTCAAGGTAACGGAGTTTGTGTGCGCGGTGTGTTCCCAGTTTTTGGATCCCCTTCAGGTTTCTACAGCCTCGGGTTTTTGGTTCCGTCTGCCTCAGTGAAGGGCGGGCGGGCGGGCGGGCGGGTGCGCCTTGTCCCACTGCGTTTAATCTAGCTCGAATTAGCAGGGTGGGTGACGAGAGAGGCTAGTGTCCGTGCAGGCTCGCCTCAATTGTGCTGTTTCCCCCGTGGGGGGTCTGCTTCCCCCCGCCAGTGTCTCGGGATCCCTGTATCGGCCCCCGTTCAAGCGCTCAGTTCCAATGGCGACTGTGTTCCGCCCGTCTTCCGGTTCAGCCGGCGGGCGTGCGCCGTCCCACTGTGTTCAGTCTAGCTCGAGTGAGCAGGGTGGGCAACGAAAGAGGCTAGTGTCCGTGTGGGCTCGCCTCAATTGTGCTGTTTCCCCCGTGGCGTCTGCTTCCCCCCGCCAGTGTCTCGGGATCCCTGTATCGGCTCCCGTTTAAGCGCTCGATTCTAATGGCGACTGTGTTCCATCCGGTTCCCGTCCCTCCCGGCAGCTCCCGTGCCACTAAGGCACGATTTGCCGTTCGCAAACTTACTTTCCCATAGGTCCTCTGCGTCTCATTCACTGGGTCCGGAAGAATTTCCACTGCATTTTTTTCCGTGAGATTTTTCCTGAGGCTACAGTAACTCTGTTTTTATTAAACTATCTTTTGCGGACTGCTAGTGCGCGTCCTCACTATTCCGCCATCTTGGCTCCGCCCTCGATTTTCACATTTATTCTTTCAGCAGCATTCATGTTCCTTGATTGGCAATTTCCTAAATTTGTTCTTGGTTTGCGTTTGTTTTGCCTTCTTACTTTCCAAAGTTTGTATTCTGACTCCATACAAAAAAGAGGTTAGGCAGAGTATCCCTAATGAAATAAAGAAAAACAGCACATGAGCCTTTCATGCTCATAAATCTACAGAAAACTCAACCAGGGTGAGTTTTTGTGGTTTGGAACATGAAATGTAACCCTTTTGCCGAGGGGACTACAAGGAATTCCCTGCAAATCCAGTGTAAATTGGATATTCAGTTGTATTCTTTCAGCAGCATTCAGGTTTCTTGTTTGGCAATTTCCAAATTTTGTTCTTGTTTTGCGTTTGTTTTGCCTTCTTCCTTTCCAAATTTTGTATTCTGACTCCATACAAAAAAGAGGTTAGGCAGAGTATTCATAATGACATAAAAAACACAGCACATTGGCATTTCATGCTAGGAAAACTACGGGCAACTTGACCAAGGTGAGTTGTTGTGTTTTGGAAAATGAAATGGAACCCTTTTGCCGAGGGGACAGCTATGATTCCCTCCAAATCGAGGCTAAATGCGATTTTCCGGAGTTTTCTTTCAGCAGCATTCAGGTCTCTTGATTGGCAGTTTCCTAAATTTGTTCTTGGGTTTTCCTTTGTTTTGCCTTCTTCCTTTTCAAATTTGGTATTCTGACTCCATACAAAAAAGTGGTTAGGTATAATATTTCCAATGAAATACAAAACACAGCACATTGGTGTTTCATGCTAGGAAAAATACAGGCAACTCGACCAAGGTGAGTTTTTGCTTTTTGGAATATGAAATGTAACCCTTTTGCTGAGGGGACAGCTAAGAATTCCCTGCAAATCGAGTGTAAATGGGATATTCAGGTGCATCCTTTCAGCAGCATTCAGGTCTCTTGATTGGCAATTTCCTATATTTGTTCTATGTTTGCATTTGTTTTGCCTTCTTCCTTTCAACATTTGGTATTATGACTCCAAACAAAAAAAGAGGTAAGGCAGAGTATTCATAATGACATAAAAAACTCAGCACATTGGCGTTTCATGCTAGGAAAACTACAGGCAGCTCGACCAAGTTGAGCTTTTGTGTTTTGGAAAATGAAATGAACACTTTTCCCGAGGGGACAGCAAGGAATTCCCTCTACATCGAGTGCAAATGCGATTTTCAGGTGTACTCAATCAGCAGCATTCAGGTTCCTTGATTGGCAATTTCCTAAATTCGTTATAGGTTTGCGTTTGTTTTGCCTTCTTCCTTTCCAAATTTTGTACTCTGACTGCATACAAAAAAGAGGTTCGGCAGAGTATTCATAATGACATAAAAAACACAGCACATTGGCGTTTCATGCTAGGAAAACTACAGGCAACTCAACCAAGGTGAGTTGTTGTGTTTTGGAAAATGAAATGGAACATTTTTTCCAAGGGGTCAGGTAGGAATTCCCTCCGAATTTTGTGTGAATGGGATTTTCAGGTGTATTCAATCAGCAGCATTAAGTTTCCTTCTTTGGCAATTTCCTAAATTAGTTCTGGGTTTGCATTTGTTTTGCCTTCTTCCTTTCCAAATTTTGTATTATGACTCCTTACAAAAAAGTGTTTAGGAAGAGTATCCCTAATGAAATACAAAACACAGCACATTGGCATTTCATGCAAGGAAAACTGCAGGCAAATCGACCATAGTGAGTTTTTGTGTTTTGGAACATGAAATTTTACCCTTTTGCCGAGGGTTCATCTAGGAATTCCCTCCACATCGAGTGTAAATGGGATTTTCAGGTGTATTCTTTCATCAGCATTCAGGTCTCTTGATTGGCAATTTCCTAAATTTGTTCTGGGTTTGTGTTTGTTTTGCCTGCTTCCTTTCCAAATTTGGTATTCTGACTCCATACAAAAAAGAGGTTAGGCAGAGTATTCATCATGAAATAAAAAAACACAGCACATTGGCGTTTCATGCTAGGAAAACTACAGGCAGCTCGACCAAGTTGAGTTTTTGAGGTTTAGAAAATGAAATGGAAACGTTTCCCGAGGGCAGCAAGTAATTCCCTCTACATCAAGTGTAAATTCGATTTTCACGTTTATTCTTTCAGCAGCATTCATGCTCCTTGATTGGCAATTTCCTAAGCTTTTTATGGGTTTGCGTTAGTTTTGCCTTCTTACTTTGCAAAGTTTGTATTCTGACTCCATACAAAAAAGAGGTTAGGCAGAGTATCCCTAATGAAATAAAGAAAAACAGCACATGGGCCTTTCATGCTTATAAATCTACAGAAAACTCAACCAGGGTGAGTTTTTGTGTTTTGGAACATGAAATGGAACCCTTTTGCCGAGGGGACAACAAGGAAGTCCCTCCAAATCCAGTGTAAATGGGATATTCAGTTGCATTCTTTCAGCAGCATTCAGGTTTCTCGTTTGGCAATTTACAAATTTTGTTCTTGTTTTGCGTTTGTTTTGCCTTCTTCCTTTCCAAATTTTGTATTCTGACTCCATACAAAAAAGAGGTTAGGCAGAGTATTCATAATGACATAAAAAAAAACAGCACATTGGCATTTCATGCGAGGAAAACTACAGGCAACTCGACCAAGGTGAGTTGTTGTGTTTTGGAAAATGTAATGGAACCCTTTTGCCTAGGGGAGAGCTATGATTCCCTCCAAATCGAGGGTAAATGCGATTTTCCGGAGTTTTCTTTCAGCAGCATTCAGGTCCCTTGATTGGCAATTTCCTAAATATGTTCTTGGTTTTTCCTTTGTTTTGCCTTCTTCCTTTTCAAATTTGGTATTCTGACTCCATACAAAAAAGTGGTTAGGTATAATATTTCTAATGAAATAAAAAACACAGCACATTGGCGTTTCATGCTAGGAAAACTACAGGCAACTCGACCAAGGTGAGTTTTTGCTTTTTGGAATATGAAATGTAACCCTTTTGCCGAGGGGACAGCTAGGAATTCCCTGCAAATTGAGTGTAAATGGGATATTAGGGTGCATCCTTTCAGCAGCATTCAGGTCTCTTGATTGGCAATTTCCTATATTTGTTCTATGTTTGCATTTGTTTTGCCTTCTTCCTTTCAACATTTGGTATTATGACTCCAAACAAAAAAGAGGTTAGGCAGAGTATTCATAATGACATAAAAAACTCAGCACATTGGCGTTTCATGCTAGGAAAACTACAGGCAACTCGACCAAGGTGAGTTGTTGTGTTTTGGAAAATGCAATGGAACCCTTTTGCCAAGGGGACAGCTATGATTCCCTCCAAATCAGGGCTAAATGTGATTTTCCGGAGTTTTCTTTCAGCAGCATTCAGGTCTCTTGATTGGCAATTTCCTAAATTTGTTCTTGGTTTTTCCTTTGTTTTGCCTTCTTCCTTTCAACATTTGGTATTATGACTCCAAACAAAAAAAGAGGTTAGGCAGAGTATTCATAATGACATAAAAAACTCAGCACATTGGCGTTTCATGCTAGGAAAACTACAGGCAGCTCGACCAAGTTGAGCTTTTGTGTTTTGGAAAATGAAATGAACACTTTTCCCGAGGGGACAGCAAGGGATTCCCTCTACATCGAGTGCAAATGCGATTTTCAGGTGTATTCAATCAGCAGCATTCAGGTTCCTTGATTGGCAATTTCATAAATTCGATATAGGTTTGCATTTGTTTTGCCTTCTTCCTTTCCAAATTTTGTATTCTGACTCCATACAAAAAAGAGGTTCGGCAGAGTATTCATAATGACATAAAAAACACAGCACATTGGCGTTTCATGCTAGGAAAACTACAGGCAACTCAACCAAGGTGAGTTGTTGTGTTTTGGAAACAGAAATGTAAATATTTTGCTTCGGGGACAGCTAGGAATTCCCTCCGAATTGAGTGTGAATGGGATTTTCAGGTGTATTCAATCAGCAGCATTAAGTTTCCTTCTTTGGCAATTTCCTAAATTAGTTCTGGGTTTGCATTTGTTTTGCCTTCTTCCTTTCCAAATTTTGTATTATGACTCCTTACAAAAAAATGTTTAGGAAGAGTATCCCTAATGAAATACAAAACACAGCACATTGGCATTTCATGCAAGGAAAACTGCAGGCAAATCGACCATAGTGAGTTTTTGTGTTTTGGAACATGAAATTTTACCCTTTTGCCAAGGGTTCATCTAGGAATTCCCTCCACATCGAGTGTAAATGGGATTTTCAGGTGTATTCTTTCATCAGCATTCAGGTCTCTTGATTGGCAATTTCCTAAATTTGTTCTGGGTTTGTGTTTGTTTTGCCTGCTTCCTTTCCAAATTTGGTATTCTGACTCCATACAAAAAAGAGGTTAGGCAGAGTATTCATCATGAAATAAAAAAACACAGCACATTGGCGTTTCATGCTAGGAAAACTACAGGCAGCTCGACCAAGTTGAGTTTGTGAGGTTTAGAAAATGAAATGGAAACTTTTCCCGAGGACAGCAAGTAATTCCCTCTACATCAAGTGTAAATTCGATTTTCACGTTTATTCTTTCAGCAGCATTCATGCTCCTTGATTGGCAATTTCCTAAATTTGTTCTTGGTTTGCGTTTGTTTTGCCTTCTTACTTTCCAAAGTTTGTATTCTGACTCCATACAAAAAAGAGGTTAGGCAGAGTATCCCTAATGAAATAAAGAAAAACAACACATGGGCCTTTCATGCTTATAAATCTACAGAAAACTCAACCAGGGTGAGTTTTTGTGTTTTGGAACATGAAATGGAACCCTTTTGCCGAGGGGACAACAAGGAAGTCCCTCCAAATCCAGTGTAAATGGGATATTCAGTTGTATTCTTTCAGCAGCATTCAGGTTTCTTGTTTGGCAATTTCCAAATTTTGTTCTTGTTTTGCGTTTGTTTTGCCTTCTTCCTTTCCAAATTTTGTATTCTGACTCCATACAAAAAAGAGGTTCGGCAGAGTATTCATAATGACATAAAAAACACAGCACATTGGCATTTCATGCGAGGAAAACTACAGGCAACTCGACCAAGGTGAGTTGTTGTGTTTTGGAAAATGAAATGGAACCCTTTTGCCGAGGGGACAGCTATGATTCCCTCCAAATCGAGGGTAAATGCGATTTTCCGGAGTTTTCTTTCAGCAGCATTCAGGTCCCTTGATTGGCAATTTCCTAAATTTGTTCTTGGTTTTTCCTTTGTTTTGCCTTCTTCCTTTTCAAATTTGGTATTCTGACTCCATACAAAAAAGTGGTTAGGTATAATATTTCCAATGAAATACAAAACACAGCACATTGGCGTTTCACGCTAGGAAAACTACAGGCAACTCGACCAAGGTGAGTTTTTGCTTTTTGGAATATGAAATGTAACCCTTTTGCCGAGGGGACAGCTAGGAATTCCCTGCAAATCGAGTGTAAATGGGATATTCAGGTGCATCCTTTCAGCAGCATTCAGGTGTCTTGATTGGCAATTTCCTATATTTGTTCTATGTTTGCATTTGTTTTGCCTTCTTCCTTTCAACATTTGGTATTATGACTCCAAACAAAAAAGAGGTTAGTCAGAGTATTCATAATGACATAAAAAACTCAGCACATTGGCATTTCATGCTAGGAAAACTACGGGCAACTCGAGCAAGGTGAGTTGTTGTGTTTTGGAAAATGCAATGGAACCCTTTTGCCAAGGGGACAGCTATGATTCCCTCCAAATCAAGGCTAAATGTGATTTTCTGGAGTTTTCTTTCAGCAGCATTCAGGTCTCTTGATTGGCAATTTCCTATATTTGTTCTTGGTTTTTCCTTTGTTTTGCCTTCTTCCTTTCAACATTTGGTATTATGACTCCAAACAAAAAAAGAGGTTAGGCAGAGTATTCATAATGACATAAAAAACTCAGCACATTGGCGTTTCATGCTAGGAAAACTACAGGCAGCTCGACCAAGTTGAGCTTTTGTGTTTTGGAAAATGAAATGAACACTTTTCCCGAGAGGACAGCAAGGGATTCCCTCTACATCGAGTGCAAATGCGATTTTCAGGTGTATTCAATCAGCAGCATTCAGGTTCCTTGATTGGCAATTTCATAAATTCGATATAGGTTTGCATTTGTTTTGGTTTCTTCCTTTCCAAATTTTGTATTCTGACTCCATACAAAAAAGAGGTTCGGCAGAGTATTCATAATGACATAAAAAACACAGCACATTGGCGTTTCATGCTAGGAAAACTACAGGCAACTCAACCAAGGTGAGTTGTTGTGTTTTGGAAACAGAAATGTAAATATTTTGCTTCGGGGACAGCTAGGAATTCCCTCCGAATTGAGTGTGAATGGGATTTTCTTGTGTATTCAATCAGCAGCATTAAGTTTCCTTCTTTGGCAATTTCCTAAATTAGTTCTGGGTTTGCATTTGTTTTGCCTTCTTCCTTTCCAAATTTTGTATTATGACTCCTTACAAAAAAGTGTTTAGGAAGAGTATCCCTAATGAAATACAAAACACAGCACATTGGCATTTCATGCAAGGAAAACTGCAGGCAAATCGACCATAGTGAGTTTTTGTGTTTTGGAACATGAAATTTTACCCTTTTGCCAAGGGTTCATCTAGGAATTCCCTCCACATCGAGTGTAAATGGGATTTTCAGGTGTATTCTTTCATCAGCATTCAGGTCTCTTGATTGGCAATTTCCTAAATTTGTTCTGCGTTTGTGTTTGTTTTGCCTGCTTCCTTTCCAAATTTGGTATTCTGACTCCATACAAAAAAGAGGTTAGGCAGAGTATTCATCATGAAATAAAAAAACACAGCACATTGGCGTTTCATGCTAGGAAAACTACAGGCAGCTCGACCAAGTTGAGTTTGTGAGGTTTAGAAAATGAAATGGAAACTTTTCCCGAGGACAGCAAGTAATTCCCTCTACATCAAGTGTAAATTCGATTTTCACGTTTATTCTTTCAGCAGCATTCATGCTCCTTGATTGGCAATTTCCTAAATTTGTTCTTGGTTTGCGTTTGTTTTGCCTTCTTACTTTCCAAAGTTTGTATTCTGACTCCATACAAAAAAGAGGTTAGGCAGAGTATCCCTAATGAAATAAAGAAAAACAACACATGGGCCTTTCATGCTTATAAATCTACAGAAAACTCAACCAGGGTGAGTTTTTGTGTTTTGGAACATGAAATGGAACCCTTTTGCCAAGGGGACAACAAGGAAGTCCCTCCAAATCCAGTGTAAATGGGATATTCAGTTGTATTCTTTCAGCAGCATTCAGGTTTCTTGTTTGGCAATTTCCAAATTTTGTTCTTGTTTTGCGTTTGTTTTGCCTTCTTCCTTTCCAAATTTTGTATTCTGACTCCATACAAAAAAGAGGTTCGGCAGAGTATTCATAATGACATAAAAAACACAGCACATTGGCATTTCATGCTAGGAAAACTACAGGTAACTCGACCAAGGTGAGTTGTTGTGTTTTGGAAAATGAAATGGAACCCTTTTGCCGAGGGGACAGCTATGATTCCCTCCAAATCGAGGCTAAATGCGATTTTCCGGAGTTTTCTTTCAGCAGCATTCAGGTCTCTTGATTGGCAATTTCCTAAATTTGTTCTTGGTTTTTCCTTTGTTTTGCCTTCTTCCTTTTCAAATTTGGTATTCTGACTCCATACAAAAAAGTGGTTAGGTATAATATTTCCAATGAAATACAAAACACAGCACATTGGCATTTCACACTAGGAAAACTACAGGCAACTCGACCAAGGTGAGTTTTTGCTTTTTGGAATATGAAATGTAACCCTTTTGCCGAGGGGACAGCTAGGAATTCCCTGCAAATCGAGTGTAAATGGGATATTCAGGTGCATCCTTTCAGCAGCATTCAGGTCTCTTGATTGGCAATTTCCTATATTTGTTCTATGTTTGCATTTGTTTTGCCTTCTTCCTTTCAACATTTGGTATTATGACTCCAAACAAAAAAGAGGTTAGGCAGAGTATTCATGATGACATAAAAAACTCAGCACATTGGCGTTTCATGCTAGGAAAACTACAGGCAGCTCGACCAAGTTGAGCTTTTGTGTTTTGGAAAATGAAATGAACACTTTTCCCGAGGGGACAGCAAGGAATTCCCTCTACCTCGAGTGCAAATGCGATTTTCAGGTGTATTCAATCAGCAGCATTCAGGTTCCTTGATTGGCAATTTCCTAAATTTGTTATAGGTTTGCGTTTGTTTTGCCTTCTTCCTTTCCAAATTTTGTATTCTGACTCCATACAAAAAAGAGGTTCGGCAGAGTATTCATAATGACATAAAAAACACAGCACATTGGTGTTTCATGCTAGGAAAACTACAGGCAACTCAACCAAGGTGAGTTGTTGTGTTTTGGAAACAGAAATGTAAATATTTTGCTTCGGGGACAGCTAGGAATTCCCTCCGAATTGAGTGTCAATGGTATTTTAGGGGTATTCAATCAGCAGCATTAAGTTTCCTTCTTTGGCAATTTCCTAAATTAATTCTGGGTTTGCATTTGTTTTGCCTTCTTCCTTTCCAAATTTTGTATTATGACTCCTTACAAAAAAGTGTTTAGGAAGAGTATCCCTAATGAAATACAAAACACAGCACATTGGCATTTCATGCAAGGAAAACTGCAGGCAAATCGACCATAGTGAGTTTTTGTGTTTTGGAACATGAAATTTTACCCTTTTGCCGAGGGTTCATCTAGGAATTCCCTCCACATCAAGTGTAAATGGGATTTTCAGGTGTATTCTTTCATCAGCATTCAGGTCTCTTGATTGGCAATTTCCTAAATTTGTTCTGGGTTTGTGTTTGTTTTGCCTGCTTCCTTTCCAAATTTGGTATTCTGACTCCATACAAAAAAGAGGTTAGGCAGAGTATTCATCATGAAATAAAAAAACACAGCACATTGGCGTTTCATGCTAGGAAAACTACAGGCAGCTCGACCAAGTTGAGTTTGTGAGGTTTAGAAAATGAAATGGAAACTTTTCCCGAGGACAGCAAGTAATTCCCTCTACATCAAGTGTAAATTCGATTTTCACGTTTATTCTTTCAGCAGCATTCATGCTCCTTGATTGGCAATTTCCTAAATTTGTTCTTGGTTTGCGTTTGTTTTGCCTTCTTACTTTCCAAAGTTTGTATTCTGACTCCATACAAAAAAGAGGTTAGGCAGAGTATCCCTAATGAAATAAAGAAAAACAACACATGGGCCTTTCATGCTTATAAATCTACAGAAAACTCAACCAGGGTGAGTTTTTGTGTTTTGGAACATGAAATGGAACCCTTTTGCCGAGGGGACAACAAGGAAGTCCCTCCAAATCCAGTGTAAATGGGATATTCAGTTGTATTCTTTCAGCAGCATTCAGGTTTCTTGTTTGGCAATTTCCAAATTTTGTTCTTGTTTTGCGTTTGTTTTGCCTTCTTCCTTTCCAAATTTTGTATTCTGACTCCATACAAAAAAGAGGTTCGGCAGAGTATTCATAATGACATAAAAAACACAGCACATTGGCATTTCATGCGAGGAAAACTACAGGCAACTTGACCAAGGTGAGTTGTTGTGTTTTGGAAAATGAAATGGAACCCTTTTGCCGAGGGGAGAGCTATGATTCCCTCCAAATCGAGGGTAAATGTGATTTTCCGGAGTTTTCTTTCAGCAGCATTCAGGTCCCTTGATTGGCAATTTCCTAAATTTGTTCTTGGTTTTTCCTTTGTTTTGCCTTCTTCCTTTTCAAATTTGGTATTCTGACTCCATACAAAAAAGTGGTTAGGTATAATATTTCTAATGAAATACAAAACACAGCACATTGGCGTTTCACGCTAGGAAAACTACAGGCAACTCGACCAAGGTGAGTTTTTGCTTTTTGGAATATGAAATGTAACCCTTTTGCCGAGGGGACAGCTAGGAATTCCCTGCAAATCGAGTGTAAATGGGATATTCAGGTGCATCCTTTCAGCAGCATTCAGGTCTCTTGATTGGCAATTTCCTATATTTGTTCTATGTTTGCATTTGTTTTGCCTTCTTCCTTTCAACATTTGGTATTATGACTCCAAACAAAAAAGAGGTTAGGCAGAGTATTCATAATGACATAAAAAACTCAGCACATTGGCGTTTCATGCTAGGAAAACTACAGGCAGCTCGACCAAGTTGAGCTTTTGTGTTTTGGAAAATGAAATGAACACTTTTCCCGAGGGGACAGCAAGGAATTCCCTCTACATCGAGTGCAAATGCGATTTTCAGGTGTATTCAATCAGCAGCATTCAGGTTCCTTGATTGGCAATTTCCTAAATTCGTTATAGGTTTGCGTTTGTTTTGCCTTCTTCCTTTCCAAATTTTGTATTCTGACTCCATACAAAAAAGAGGTTCGGCAGAGTATTCATAATGACATAAAAAACACAGCACATTGGCGTTTCATGCTAGGAAAACTACAGGCAACTCAACCAAGGTGAGTTGTTGTGTTTTGGAAAATGAAATGTAAATATTTTGCTTCGGGGACAGCTAGGAATTCCCTCCGAATTGAGTGTGAATGGGATTTTCAGGTGTATTCAATCAGCAGCATTAAGTTTCCTTCTTTGGCAATTTCCTAAATTAGTTCTGGGTTTGCATTTGTTTTGCCTTCTTCCTTTCCAAATTTTGTATTATGACTCCTTACAAAAAAGTGTTTAGGAAGAGTATCCCTAATGAAATACAAAACACAGCACATTGGCATTTCATGCAAGGAAAACTGCAGGCAAATCGACCATAGTGAGTTTTTGTGTTTTGGAACATGAAATTTTACCCTTTTGCCAAGGTTCATCTAGGAATTCCCTCCACATCGAGTGTAAATGGGATTTTCAGGTGTATTCTTTCATCAGCATTCAGGTCTCTTGATTGGCAATTTCCTAAATTTGTTCTGGGTTTGTGTTTGTTTTGCCTGCTTCCTTTCCAAATTTGGTATTCTGACTCCATACAAAAAAGAGGTTAGGCAGAGTATTCATCATGAAATAAAAAAACACAGCACACTGGCGTTTCATGCTAGGAAAACTACAGGCAGCTCGACCAAGTTGAGTTTGTGAGGTTTAGAAAATGAAATGGAAACTTTTCCCGAGGACAGCAAGTAATTCCCTCTACATCAAGTGTAAATTCGATTTTCACGTTTATTCTTTCAGCAGCATTCATGCTCCTTGATTGGCAATTTCCTAAATTTGTTCTTGGTTTGCGTTTGTTTTGCCTTCTTACTTTCCAAAGTTTGTATTCTGACTCCATACAAAAAAGAGGTTAGGCAGAGTATCCCTAATGAAATAAAGAAAAACAACACATGGGCCTTTCATGCTTATAAATCTACAGAAAACTCAACCAGGGTGAGTTTTTGTGTTTTGGAACATGAAATGGAACCCTTTTGCCGAGGGGACAACAAGGAAGTCCCTCCAAATCCAGTGTAAATGGGATATTCAGTTGTATTCTTTCAGCAGCATTCAGGTTTCTTGTTTGGCAATTTCCAAATTTTGTTCTTGTTTTGCGTTTGTTTTGCCTTCTTCCTTTCCAAATTTTGTATTCTGACTCCATACAAAAAAGAGGTTAGGCAGAGTATTCATAATGACATAAAAAACACAGCACATTGGCATTTCATGCGAGGAAAACTACAGGCAACTTGACCAAGGTGAGTTGTTGTGTTTTGGAAAATGAAATGGAACCCTTTTGCCGAGGTGAGAGCTATGATTCCCTCCAAATTGAGGGTAAATGCGATTTTCCGGAGTTTTCTTTCAGCAGCATTCAGGTCCCTTGATTGGCAATTTCCTAAATTTGTTCTTGGTTTTTCCTTTGTTTTGCCTTCTTCCTTTTCAAATTTGGTATTCTGACTCCATACAAAAAAGTGGTTAGGTATAATATTTCTAATGAAATACAAAACACAGCACATTGGCGTTTCACGCTAGGAAAACTACAGGCAACTCGACCAAGGTGAGTTTTTGCTTTTTGGAATATGAAATGTAACCCTTTTGCCGAGGGCACAGCTAGGAATTCCCTGCAAATCGAGTGTAAATGGGATATTCAGGTGCATTCTTTCAGCAGCATTCAGGTCTCTTGATTGGCAATTTCCTATATTTGTTCTATGTTTGCATTTGTTTTGCCTTCTTCCTTTCAACATTTGGTATTATGACTCCAAACAAAAAAGAGGTTAGGCAGAGTATTCATAATGACATAAAAAACTCAGCACATTGGCGTTTCATGCTAGGAAAACTACAGGCAGCTCGACCAAGTTGAGCTTTTGTGTTTTGGAAAATGAAATGAACACTTTTCCCGAGGGGACAGCAAGGAATTCCCTCTACCTCGAGTGCAAATGCGATTTTCAGGTGTATTCAATCAGCAGCATTCAGGTTCCTTGATTGGCAATTTCCTAAATTCGTTATAGGTTTGCGTTTGTTTTGCCTTCTTCCTTTCCAAATTTTGTATTCTGACTGCATACAAAAAAGAGGTTCGGCAGAGTATTCATAATGACATAAAAAACACAGCACATTGGCGTTTCATGCTAGGAAAACTACAGGCAACTCAACCAAGGTGAGTTGTTGTGTTTTGGAAACAGAAATGTAAATATTTTGCTTCGGGGACAGCTAGGAATTCCCTCCGAATTGAGTGTCAATGGGATTTTCAGGTGTATTCAATCAGCAGCATTAAGTTTCCTTCTTTGGCAATTTCCTAAATTAGTTCTGGGTTTGCATTTGTTTTGCCTTCTTCCTTTCCAAATTTTGTATTATGACTCCTTACAAAAAAGTGTTTAGGAAGAGTATCCCTAATGAAATACAAAACACAGCACATTGGCATTTCATGCAAGGAAAACTGCAGGCAAATCGACCATAGTGAGTTTTTGTGTTTTGGAACATGAAATTTTACCCTTTTGCCGAGGGTTCATCTAGGAATTCCCTCCACATCAAGTGTAAATGGGATTTTCAGGTGTATTCTTTCATCAGCATTCAGGTCTCTTGATTGGCAATTTCCTAAATTTGTTCTGGGTTTGTGTTTGTTTTGCCTGCTTCCTTTCCAAATTTGGTATTCTGACTCCATACAAAAAAGAGGTTAGGCAGAGTATTCATCATGAAATAAAAAAACACAGCACATTGGCGTTTCATGCTAGGAAAACTACAGGCAGCTCGACCAAGTTGAGTTTGTGAGGTTTAGAAAATGAAATGGAAACTTTTCCCGAGGACAGCAAGTAATTCCCTCTACATCAAGTGTAAATTCGATTTTCACGTTTATTCTTTCAGCAGCATTCATGCTCCTTGATTGGCAATTTCCTAAATTTGTTCTTGGTTTGCGTTTGTTTTGCCTTCTTACTTTCCAAAGTGTGTATTCTGACTCCATACAAAAAAGAGGTTAGGCAGAGTATCCCTAATGAAATAAAGAAAAACAACACATGGGCCTTTCATGCTTATAAATCTACAGAAAACTCAACCAGGGTGAGTTTTTGTGTTTTGGAACATGAAATGGAACCCTTTTGCCGAGGGGACAACAAGGAAGTCCCTCCAAATCCAGTGTAAATGGGATATTCAGTTGTATTCTTTCAGCAGCATTCAGGTTTCTTGTTTGGCAATTTCCAAATTTTGTTCTTGTTTTGCGTTTGTTTTGCCTTCTTCCTTTCCAAATTTTGTATTCTGACTCCATACAAAAAAGAGGTTTGGCAGAGTATTCATAATGACATAAAAAACACAGCACATTGGCATTTCATGCGAGGAAAACTACAGGTAACTCGACCAAGGTGAGTTGTTGTGTTTTGGAAAATGAAATGGAACCCTTTTGCCGAGGGGACAGCTATGATTCCCTCCAAATCGAGGCTAAATGCGATTTTCCGGAGTTTTCTTTCAGCAGCATTCAGGTCCCTTGATTGGCAATTTCCTAAATTTGTTCTTGGTTTTTCCTTTGTTTTGCCTTCTTCCTTTTCAAATTTGGTATTCTGACTCCATACAAAAAAGTGGTTAGGTATAATATTTCCAATGAAATACAAAACACAGCACATTGGCGTTTCACGCTAGGAAAACTACAGGCAACTCGACCAAGGTGAGTTTTTGCTTTTTGGAATATGAAATTTAACCCTTTTGCCGAGGGGACAGCTAGGAATTCCCTGCAAATCGAGTGTAAATGGGATATTCAGGTGCATCCTTTCAGCAGCATTCAGGTCTCTTGATTGGCAATTTCCAAATTTTGTTCTTGTTTTGCGTATGTTTTGCCTTCTTCCTTTCAACATTTGGTATTATGACTCCAAACAAAAAAGAGGTTAGGCAGAGTATTCATAATGACATAAAAAACTCAGCACATTGGCGTTTCATGCTAGGAAAACTACAGGCAGCTCGACCAAGTTGAGCTTTTGTGTTTTGGAAAATGAAATGAACACTTTTCCCGAGGGGACAGCAAGGAATTCCCTCTACATCGAGTGCAAATGCGATTTTCAGGTGTATTCAATCAGCAGCATTCAGGTTCCTTGATTGGCAATTTCCTAAATTCGTTATAGGTTTGCGTTTGTTTTGCCTTCTTCCTTTCCAAATTTTGTATTCTGACTGCATACAAAAAAGAGGTTCGGCAGAGTATTCATAATGACATAAAAAACACAGCACATTGGCGTTTCATGCTAGGAAAACTACAGGCAACTCAACCAAGGTGAGTTGTTGTGTTTTGGAAACAGAAATGTAAATATTTTGCTTCGGGGACAGCTAGGAATTCCCTCCGAATTGAGTGTCAATGGGATTTTCAGGTGTATTCAATCAGCAGCATTAAGTTTCCTTCTTTGGCAATTTCCTAAATTAGTTCTGGGTTTGCATTTGTTTTGCCTTCTTCCTTTCCAAATTTTGTATTATGACTCCTTACAAAAAAGTGTTTAGGAAGAGTATCCCTAATGAAATACAAAACACAGCACATTGGCATTTCATGCAAGGAAAACTGCAGGCAAATCGACCATAGTGAGTTTTTGTGTTTTGGAACATGAAATTTTACCCTTTTGCCAAGGGTTCATCTAGGAATTCCCTCCACATCGAGTGTAAATGGGATTTTCAGGTGTATTCTTTCATCAGCATTCAGGTCTCTTGATTGGCAATTTCCTAAATTTGTTCTGGGTTTGTGTTTGTTTTGCCTGCTTCCTTTCCAAATTTGGTATTCTGACTCCATACAAAAAAGAGGTTACGCAGAGTATTCATCATGAAATAAAAAAACACAGCACACTGGCGTTTCATGCTAGGAAAACTACAGGCAGCTCGACCAAGTTGAGTTTGTGAGGTTTAGAAAATGAAATGGAAACTTTTCCCGAGGACAGCAAGTAATTCCCTCTACATCAAGTGTAAATTCGATTTTCACGTTTATTCTTTCAGCAGCATTCATGCTCCTTGATTGGCAATTTCCTAAATTTGTTCTTGGTTTGCGTTTGTTTTGCCTTCTTACTTTCCAAAGTGTGTATTCTGACTCCATACAAAAAAGAGGTTAGGCAGAGTATCCCTAATGAAATAAAGAAAAACAACACATGGGCCTTTCATGCTTATAAATCTACAGAAAACTCAACCAGGGTGAGTTTTTGTGTTTTGGAACATGAAATGGAACCCTTTTGCCGAGGGGACAACAAGGAAGTCCCTCCAAATCCAGTGTAAATGGGATATTCAGTTGTATTCTTTCAGCAGCATTCAGGTTTCTTGTTTGGCAATTTCCAAATTTTGTTCTTGTTTTGCGTTTGTTTTGCCTTCTTCCTTTCCAAATTTTGTATTCTGACTCCATACAAAAAAGAGGTTAGGCAGAGTATTCATAATGACATAAAAAACACAGCACATTGGCATTTCATGCGAGGAAAAAAACAGGCAACTTGACCAAGGTGAGTTGTTGTGTTTTGGAAAATGAAATGGAACCCTTTTGCCGAGGGGACAGCTATGATTCCCTCCAAATCGAGGGTAAATGCGATTTTCCGGAGTTTTCTTTCTGCAGCATTCAGGTCCCTTGATTGGCAATTTCCTAAATTTGTTC
Source organism: Sylvilagus floridanus (assembly GCA_949820135.1). NCBI lineage: Eukaryota > Metazoa > Chordata > Mammalia > Lagomorpha > Leporidae > Sylvilagus > Sylvilagus floridanus. Next base: position 94,411,096 of record OX463242.1, read on the forward strand.
TTGGTTTTTCCTTTGTTTTGCCTTCTTCCTTTTCAAATTTGGTATTCTGACTCCATACAAAAAAGTGGTTAGGTATAATATTTCCAATGAAATACAAAACACAGCACATTGGCGTTTCACGCTAGGAAAACTACAGGCAACTCGACCAAGGTGAGTTTTTGCTTTTTGGAATATGAAATGTAACCCTTTTGCCGAGGGGACAGCTAGGAATTCCCTGCAAATCGAGTGTAAATGGGATATTCAGGTGCATCCTTTCAGCAGCATTCAGGTCTTTGATTGGCAATTTCCTATATTTGTTCTATGTTTGAATTTGTTTTGCCTTCTTCCTTTCAACATTTGGTATTATGACTCCAAACAAAAAAGAGGTTAGGCAGAGTATTCATAATGACATAAAAAACTCAGCACATTGGCGTTTCATGCTAGGAAAACTACAGGCAGCTCGACCAAGTTGAGCTTTTGTGTTTTGGAAAATGAAATGAACACTTTTCCCGAGGGGACAGCAAGGAATTCCCTCTACCTCGAGTGCAAATGCGATTTTCAGGTGTATTCAATCAGCAGCATTCAGGTTCCTTGATTGGCAATTTCCTAAATTCGTTATAGGTTTGCGTTTGTTTTGCCTTCTTCCTTTCCAAATTTTGTATTCTGACTGCATACAAAAAAGAGGTTCGGCAGAGTATTCATAATGACATAAAAAACACAGCACATTGGCGTTTCATGCTAGGAAAACTACAGGCAACTCAACCAAGGTGAGTTGTTGTGTTTTGGAAACAGAAATGTAAATATTTTGCTTCGGGGACAGCTAGGAATTCCCTCCGAATTGAGTGTCAATGGGATTTTCAGGTGTATTCAATCAGCAGCATTAAGTTTCCTTCTTTGGCAATTTCCTAAATTAGTTCTGGGTTTGCATTTGTTTTGCCTTCTTCCTTTCCAAATTTTGTATTATGACTCCTTACAAAAAAGTGTTTAGGAAGAGTATCCCTAATGAAATACAAAACACAGCACATTGGCATTTCATGCAAGGAAAACTGCAGGCAAATCGACCATAGTGAGTTTTTGTGTTTTGGAACATGAAATTTTACCCTTTTGCCAAGGGTTCATCTAGGAATTCCCTCCACATCGAGTGTAAATGGGATTTTCAGGTGTATTCTTTCATCAGCATTCAGGTCTCTTGATTGGCAATTTCCTAAATTTGTTCTGGGTTTGTGTTTGTTTTGCCTGCTTCCTTTCCAAATTTGGTATTCTGACTCCATACAAAAAAGAGGTTAGGCAGAGTATTCATCATGAAATAAAAAAACACAGCACACTGGCGTTTCATGCTAGGAAAACTACAGGCAGCTCGACCAAGTTGAGTTTGTGAGGTTTAGAAAATGAAATGGAAACTTTTCCCGAGGACAGCAAGTAATTCCCTCTACATCAAGTGTAAATTCGATTTTCACGTTTATTCTTTCAGCAGCATTCATGCTCCTTGATTGGCAATTTCCTAAATTTGTTCTTGGTTTGCGTTTGTTTTGCCTTCTTACTTTCCAAAGTGTGTATTCTGACTCCATACAAAAAAGAGGTTAGGCAGAGTATCCCTAATGAAATAAAGAAAAACAACACATGGGCCTTTCATGCTTATAAATCTACAGAAAACTCAACCAGGGTGAGTTTTTGTGTTTTGGAACATGAAATGGAACCCTTTTGCCGAGGGGACAACAAGGAAGTCCCTCCAAATCCAGTGTAAATGGGATATTCAGTTGTATTCTTTCAGCAGCATTCAGGTTTCTTGTTTGGCAATTTCCAAATTTTGTTCTTGTTTTGCGTTTGTTTTGCCTTCTTCCTTTCCAAATTTTGTATTCTGACTCCATACAAAAAAGAGGTTAGGCAGAGTATTCATAATGACATAAAAAACACAGCACATTGGCATTTCATGCGAGGAAAACTACAGGCAACTTGACCAAGGTGAGTTGTTGTGTTTTGGAAAATGAAATGGAACCCTTTTGCCGAGGGGACAGCTATGATTCCCTCCAAATCGAGGGTAAATGCGATTTTCCGGAGTTTTCTTTCTGCAGCATTCAGGTCCCTTGATTGGCAATTTCCTAAATTTGTTCTTGGTTTTTCCTTTGTTTTGCCTTCTTCCTTTTCAAATTTGGTATTCTGACTCCATACAAAAAAGTGGTTAGGTATAATATTTCTAATGAAATACAAAACACAGCACATTGGCGTTTCACGCTAGGAAAACTACAGGCAACTCGACCAAGGTGAGTTTTTGCTTTTTGGAATATGAAATGTAACCCTTTTGCCGAGGGGACAGCTAGGAATTCCCTGCAAATCGAGTGTAAATGGGATATTCAGTGCATCCTTTCAGCAGCATTCAGGTCTCTTGATTGGCAATTTCCTATATTTGTTCTATGTTTGAATTTGTTTTGCCTTCTTCCTTTCAACATTTGGTATTATGACTCCAAACAAAAAAGAGGTTAGGCAGAGTATTCATAATGACATAAAAAACTCAGCACATTGGCGTTTCATGCTAGGAAAACTACAGGCAGCTCGACCAAGTTGAGTTGTTGTGTTTTGGAAACAGAAATGGAACATTTTTTCCAAGGGGACAGCTAGGAATTCCCTCCGAATTGAGTGTGAATGGGATTTTCAGGTGCATTCAATCAGCAGCATTAAGTTTCCTTCTTTGGCAATTTCCTAAATTAGTTCTGGGTTTGCATTTGTTTTGCCTTCTTCCTTTCCAAATTTTGTATTATGACTCCTTACAAAAAAGTGTTTAGGAAGAGTATCCCTAATGAAATACAAAACACAGCACATTGGCATTTCATGCAAGGAAAACTGCAGGCAAATCGACCATAGTGAGTTTTTGTGTTTTGGAACATGAAATTTTACCCTTTTGCCGAGGGTTCATCTAGGAATTCCCTCCACATCGAGTGTAAATGGGATTTTCAGGTGTATTCTTTCATCAGCATTCAGGTCTCTTGATTGGCAATTTCCTAAATTTGTTCTGGGTTTGTGTTTGTTTTGCCTGCTTCCTTTCCAAATTTGGTATTCTGACTCCATACAAAAAAGAGGTTAGGCAGAGTATTCATCATGAAATAAAAAAACACAGCACATTGGCGTTTCATGCTAGGAAAACTACAGGCAGCTCGACCAAGTTGAGTTTGTGAGGTTTAGAAAATGAAATGGAAACTTTTCCTGAGGACAGCAAGTAATTCTCTCTACATCAAGTGTAAATTCGATTTTCACATTTATTCTTTCAGCAGCATTCATGTTCCTTGATTGACAATTTCCTAGATTTGTTCTTGGTTTGCGTTTGTTTTGCCTTCTTACTTTCCAAAGTTTGTATTCTAACTCCATACAAAAAAGAGGTTAGGCAGAGTATTCATAATGACATAAAAAACACAGCACATTGGCATTTCATGCGAGGAAAACTACAGGCAACTTGACCAAGGTGAGTTGTTGTGTTTTGGAAAAAGGAAATGGAACCCTTTTGCCGAGGGGAGAGCTATGATTCCCTCCAAATCGAGGGTAAATGCGATTTTCCGGAGTTTTCTTTCAGCAGCATTCAGGTCCCTTGATTGGCAATTTCCTAAATTTGTTCTTGGTTTTTCCTTTGTTTTGCCTTCTTCCTTTTCAAATTTGGTATTCTGACTCCATACAAAAAAGTGGTTAGGTATAATATTTCTAATGAAATACAAAACACAGCACATTGGCGTTTCACGCTAGGAAAACTACAGGCAACTCGACCAAGGTGAGTTTTTGCTTTTTGGAATATGAAATGTAACCCTTTTGCCGAGGGGACAGCTAGGAATTCCCTGCAAATCGAGTGTAAATGGGATATTCAGGTGCATCCTTTCAGCAGCATTCAGGTCTCTTGATTGGCAATTTCCTATATTTGTTCTATGTTTGCATTTGTTTTGCCTTCTTCCTTTCAACATTTGGTATTATGACTCCAAACAAAAAAGAGGTTAGGCAGAGTATTCATAATGACATAAAAAACTCAGCACATTGGCGTTTCATGCTAGGAAAACTACAGGCAGCTCGACCAAGTTGAGCTTTTGTGTTTTGGAAAATGAAATGAACACTTTTCCCGAGGGGACAGCAAGGAATTCCCTCTACCTCGAGTGCAAATGGATTTTCAGGTGTATTCAATCAGCAGCATTCAGGTTCCTTGATTGGCAATTTCCTAAATTCGTTATAGGTTTGCGTTTGTTTTGCCTTCTTCCTTTCCAAATTTTGTATTCTGACTCCATACAAAAAAGAGGTTCGGCAGAGTATTCATAATGACGTAAAAAACACAGCACATTGGCGTTTCATGCTAGGAAAACTACAGGCAACTCAACCAAGGTGAGTTGTTGTGTTTTGGAAACAGAAATGTAAATATTTTGCTTCGGGGACAGCTAGGAATTCCCTCCGAATTGAGTGTGAATGGGATTTTCAGGTGTATTCAATCAGCAGCATTAAGTTTCCTTCTTTGGCAATTTCCTAAATTAGTTCTGGGTTTGCATTTGTTTTGCCTTCTTCCTTTCCAAATTTTGTATTATGACTCCTTACAAAAAAGTGTTTAGGAAGAGTATCCCTAATGAAATACAAAACACAGCACATTGGCATTTCATGCAAGGAAAACTGCAGGCAAATCGACCATAGTGAGTTTTTGTGTTTTGGAACATGAAATTTTACCCTTTTGCCGAGGGTTCATCTAGGAATTCCCTCCACATCGAGTGTAAATGGGATTTTCAGGTGTATTCTTTCATCAGCATTCAGGTCTCTTGATTGGCAATTTCCTAAATTTGTTCTGGGTTTGTGTTTGTTTTGCCTGCTTCCTTTCCAAATTTGGTATTCTGACTCCATACAAAAAAGAGGTTAGGCAGAGTATTCATCATGAAATAAAAAAACACAGCACATTGGCGTTTCATGCTAGGAAAACTACAGGCAGCTCGACCAAGTTGAGTTTGTGAGGTTTAGAAAATGAAATGGAAACTTTTCCCGAGGACAGCAAGTAATTCCCTCTACATCAAGTGTAAATTCGATTTTCACGTTTATTCTTTCAGCAGCATTCATGCTCCTTGATTGGCAATTTCCTAGATTTGTTCTTGGTTTGCGTTTGTTTTGCCTTCTTACTTTCCAAAGTTTGTATTCTGACTCCATACAAAAAAGAGGTTAGGCAGAGTATCCCTAATGAAATAAAGAAAAACAACACATGGGCCTTTCATGCTTATAAATCTACAGAAAACTCAACCAGGGTGAGTTTTTGTGTTTTGGAACATGAAATGGAACCCTTTTGCCCAGGGGACAACAAGGAAGTCCCTCCAAATCCAGTGTAAATGGGATATTCAGTTGTATTCTTTCAGCAGCATTCAGGTTTCTTGTTTGGCAATTTCCAAATTTTGTTCTTGTTTTGCGTTTGTTTTGCCTTCTTCCTTTCCAAATTTTGTATTCTGACTCCATACAAAAAAGAGGTTAGGCAGAGTATTCATAATGACATAAAAAACACAGCACATTGGCATTTCATGCGAGGAAAACTACAGGCAACTTGACCAAGGTGAGTTGTTGTGTTTTGGAAAATGAAATGGAACCCTTTTGCCGAGGGGACAGCTATGATTCCCTCCAAATCGAGGGTAAATGCGATTTTCCGGAGTTTTCTTTCTGCAGCATTCAGGTCCCTTGATTGGCAATTTCCTAAATTTGTTCTTGGTTTTTCCTTTGTTTTGCCTTCTTCCTTTTCAAATTTGGTATTCTGACTCCATACAAAAAAGTGGTTAGGTATAATATTTCTAATGAAATACAAAACACAGCACATTGGCGTTTCACGCTAGGAAAACTACAGGCAACTCGACCAAGGTGAGTTTTTGCTTTTTGGAATATGAAATGTAACCCTTTTGCCGAGGGGACAGCTAGGAATTCCCTGCAAATCGAGTGTAAATGGGATATTCAGTGCATCCTTTCAGCAGCATTCAGGTCTCTTGATTGGCAATTTCCTATATTTGTTCTATGTTTGAATTTGTTTTGCCTTCTTCCTTTCAACATTTGGTATTATGACTCCAAACAAAAAAGAGGTTAGGCAGAGTATTCATAATGACATAAAAAACTCAGCACATTGGCGTTTCATGCTAGGAAAACTACAGGCAGCTCGACCAAGTTGAGTTGTTGTGTTTTGGAAACAGAAATGGAACATTTTTTCCAAGGGGACAGCTAGGAATTCCCTCCGAATTGAGTGTGAATGGGATTTTCAGGTGTATTCAATCAGCAGCATTAAGTTTCCTTCTTTGGCAATTTCCTAAATTAGTTCTGGGTTTGCATTTGTTTTGCCTTCTTCCTTTCCAAATTTTGTATTATGACTCCTTACAAAAAAGTGTTTAGGAAGAGTATCCCTAATGAAATACAAAACACAGCACATTGGCATTTCATGCAAGGAAAACTGCAGGCAAATCGACCATAGTGAGTTTTTGTGTTTTGGAACATGAAATTTTACCCTTTTGCCGAGGGTTCATCTAGGAATTCCCTCCACATGGAGTGTAAATGGGATTTTCAGGTGTATTCTTTCATCAGCATTCAGGTCTCTTGATTGGCAATTTCCTAAATTTGTTCTGGGTTTGTGTTTGTTTTGCCTGCTTCCTTTCCAAATTTGGTATTCTGACTCCATACAAAAAAGAGGATAGGCAGAGTATTCATCATGAAATAAAAAAACACAGCACATTGGCGTTTCATGCTAGGAAAACTACAGGCAGCTCGACCAAGTTGAGTTTGTGAGGTTTAGAAAATGAAATGGAAACTTTTCCTGAGGACAGCAAGTAATTCTCTCTACATCAAGTGTAAATTCGATTTTCACATTTATTCTTTCAGCAGCATTCATGTTCCTTGATTGACAATTTCCTAGATTTGTTCTTGGTTTGCGTTTGTTTTGCCTTCTTACTTTCCAAAGTTTGTATTCTGACTCCATACAAAAAAGAGGTTAGGCAGAGTATCCCTAATGAAATAAAGAAAAACAGCACATGAGCCTTTCATGCTTATAAATCTACAGAAAACTCAACCAGGGTGAGTTTTTGTGTTTTGGAACATGAAATGGAACCCTTTTGCCGAGGGGACAACAATCCAGTGTAAATGGGATATTCAGTTGTATTCTTTCAGCAGCATTCAGGTTTCTTGTTTGGCAATTTACAAATTTTGTTCTTGTTTTGCGTTTGTTTTGCCTTCTTCCTTTCCAAATTTTGTATTCTGACTCCATACAAAAAAGAGGTCCAGCAGAGTATTCATAATGACATAAAAAACACAACACATTGGCATTTCATGCTAGGAAAACTACAGACAACTCGACCAAGGTGAGTTGTTGTGTTTTGGAAAATGAAATGGAACCCTTTTGCCGAGGGGAGAGCTATGATTCCCTCCAAATCGAGGCTAAATGCGATTTTCCGGAGTTTTCTTTCAGCAGCATTCAGGTCTCTTGATTTGCAATTTCCAAAATTTGTTCTTGGTTTTTCCTTTGTTTTGCCTTCTTCCTTTTCAAATTTGGTATTCTGACTCCATACAAAAATGTGGTTAGGTATAATATTTCCAATGAAATACAAAACACAGCACATTGGCGTTTCACGCTAGGAAATCTACAGGCAACTCGACCAAGGTGAGTTTTTGCTTTTTGGAATATGAAATGTAACCCTTTTGCCGAGGGGACAGCTAGGAATTCCCTGCAAATCGAGTGTAAATGGGATATTCAGGTGCATCCTTTCAGCAGCATTCAGGTCTCTTGATTGGCAATTTCCAAATTTTGTTCTTGTTTTGCGTTTGTTTTGCCTTCTTCCTTTCCAAATTTTGTATTCTGACTCCATACAAAAAAGAGGTCCGGCAGAGTATTCATAATGACATAAAAAACACAGCACATTGGCATTTCATGCGAGGAAAACTACAGGCAACTCGACCAAGGTGAGTTGTTGTGTTTTGGAAAATGAAATGGAACCCTTTTGCCGAGGGGAGAGCTATGATTCCCTCCAAATCGAGGGTAAATGCGATTTTCTGGAGTTTTCTTTCAGCAGCATTCAGGTCCCTTGATTGGCAATTTCCTAAATTTGTTCTTGGTTTTTCCTTTGTTTTGCCTTCTTCCTTTTCAAATTTGGTATTCTGACTCCATACAAAAAAGTGGTTAGGTATAATATTTCTAATGAAATACAAAACACAGCACATTGGCGTTTCATGCTAGGAAAACTACAGGCAGCTCGACCAAGTTGAGCTTTTGTGTTTTGGAAAATGAAATGAACATTTTTCCCGAGGGGACAGCAAGGAATTCGCTCCTCATCGAGTGCAAATGCGATTTTCAGGTGTATTCAATCAGCAGCATTCAGGTTCCTTGATTGGCAATTTCCTAAATTTGTTATAGGTTTGCGTTTGTTTTGCCTTCTTCCTTTCCAAATTTTGTATTCTGACTCCATACAAAAAAGAGGTTCAGCAGAGTATTCATAATGACATAAAAAACACAGCACATTGGCGTTTCATGCTAGGAAAACTACAGGCAACTCAACCAAGGTGAGTTTTTGTGTTTTGGAACATGAAATGGAACATTTTTTCCAAGGGGACAGCTAGGAATTCCCTCCGAATTGAGTGTGAATGGGATTTTCAGGTGTATTCAATCAGCAGCATTAAGTTTCCTTCTTTGGCAATTTCCTAAATTAGTTCTGGGTTTGCATTTGTTTTGCCTTCTTCCTTTCCAAATTTTGTATTATGACTCCTTACAAAAAAGTGTTTAGGAAGAGTATCCCTAATGAAATACAAAACACAGCACATTGGCATTTCATGCAAGGAAAACTGCAGGCAAATCGACCATAGTGAGTTTTTGTGTTTTGGAACATGAAATTTTACCCTTTTGCCGAGGGTTCATCTAGGAATTCCCTCCACATCGAGTGTAAATGGGATTTTCAGGTGTATTCTTTCATCAGCATTCAGGTCTCTTGATTGGCAATTTCCTAAATTTGTTCTGGGTTTGTGTTTGTTTTGCCTGCTTCCTTTCCAAATTTGGTATTCTGACTCCATACAAAAAAGAGGTTAGGCAGAGTATTCATCATGAAATAAAAAAACACAGCACACCGGCGTTTCATGCTAGGAAAACTACAGGCAGCTCGACCAAGTTGAGTTTTTGAGGTTTAGAAAATGAAATGGAAACTTTTCCTGAGGACAGCAAGTAATTCTCTCTACATGAAGTGTAAATTCGATTTTCACATTTATTCTTTCAGCAGCATTATGTTCCTTGATTGACAATTTCCTAGATTTGTTCTTGGTTTGCGTTTGTTTTGCCTTCTTACTTTCCAAAGTTTGTATTCTGACTCCATACAAAAAAGAGGTTAGGCAGAGTATCCCTAATGAAATAAAAAAAAACAGCACATGAGCCTTTCATGCTTATAAATCTACAGAAAACTCAACCAGGGTGAGTTTTTGTGTTTTGGAACATGAAATGGAACCCTTTTGCCGAGGGGACAACAAGGAATTCCCTCCAAATCCAGTGTAAATGGGATATTCAGTTGTATTCTTTCAGCAGCATTCAGGTTTCTTGTTTGGCAATTTCCAAATTTTGTTCTTGTTTTGCGTTTGTTTTGCCTTCTTCCTTTCCAAATTTTGTATTCTGACTCCATACAAAAAAGAGGTCCGGCAGAGTATTCATAATGACATAAAAAACACAGCACATTGGCATTTCATGCGAGGAAAACTACAGACAACTCGACCAAGGTGCGTTTTTGTGTTTTGGAAAATGAAATGGAACCCTTTTGCCGAGGGGAGAGCTATGATTCCCTCCAAATCGAGGCTAAATGTGATTTTCCGGAGTTTTCTTTCAGCAGCATTCAGGTCTCTAGATTGGCAATTTCCTAAATTTGTTCTTGGTTTTTCCTTTGTTTTGCCTTCTTCCTTTTCAAATTTGGTATTCTGACTCCATACAAAAAAGTGGTTAGGTATAATATTTCCAATGAAATACAAAACACAGCACATTGGCGTTTCACGCTAGGAAAACTACAGGCAACTCGACCAAGGTGAGTTTTTGCTTTTTGGAATATGAAATGTAACCCTTTTGCCGAGGGGACAGCTAGGAATTCCCTGCAAATCGAGTGTAAATGGGATATTCAGGTGCATCCTTTCAGCAGCATTCAGGTCTCTTGATTGGCAATTTCCAAATTTTGTTCTTGTTTTGCGTTTGTTTTGCCTTCTTCCTTTCCAAATTTTGTATTCTGACTCCATACAAAAAAGAGGTCCGGCAGAGTATTCATAATGCCATAAAAAACACAGCACATTGGCATTTCATGCGAGGAAAACTACAGGCAACTCGACCAAGGTGAGTTGTTGTGTTTTGGAAAATGAAATGGAACCCTTTTGCCGAGGGGAGAGCTATGATTCCCTCCAAATCGAGGGTAAATGCGATTTTCTGGAGTTTTCTTTCAGCAGCATTCAGGTCCCTTGATTGGCAATTTCCTAAATTTGTTCTTGGTTTTTCCTTTGTTTTGCCTTCTTCCTTTCCAAATTTGGTATTCTGACTCCATACAAAAAAGTGGTTAGGTATAATATTTCTAATGAAATACAAAACACAGCACATTGGCGTTTCATGCTAGGAAAACTACAGGCAACTCGACCAAGGTGAGTTTTTGCTTTTTGGAATATGAAATGTAACCCTTTTGCCGAGGGGACAGCTAGGAATTCCCTGCAAATCGAGTGTAAATGGGATATTCAGGTGCATCCTTTCAGCAGCATTCAGGTCTCTTGATTGGCAATTTCCTATATTTGTTCTATGTTTGCATTTGTTTTGCCTTCTTCCTTTCAACATTTGGTATTATGACTCCAAACAAAAAAGAGGTTAGGCAGAGTATTCATAATGACATAAAAAACTCAGCACATTGGCGTTTCATGCTAGGAAAACTACAGGCAGCTCGACCAAGTTGAGCTTTTGTGTTTTGGAAAATGAAATGAACACTTTTCCCGAGGGGACAGCAAGGAATTCGCTCCTCATCGAGTGCAAATGCGATTTTCAGGTGTATTCAATCAGCAGCATTCAGGTTCCTTGATTGGCAATTTCCTAAATTCGTTATAGGTTTGCGTTTGTTTTGCCTTCTTCCTTTCCAAATTTTGTATTCTGACTCCAAACAAAAAAGAGGTTAGGCAGAGTATTCATAATGACATAAAAAACACAGCACATTGGCGTTTCATGCTAGGAAAACTACAGGCAACTCAACCAAGGTGAGTTGTTGTGTTTTGGAAAATGAAATGGAACATTTTTTCCAAGGGGTCAGGTAGGAATTCCCTCCGAATTGAGTGTGAATGGGATTTTCAGGTGTATTCAATCAGCAGCATTAAGTTTCCTTCTTTGGCAATTTCCTAAATTAGTTCTGGGTTTGCATTTGTTTTGCCTTCTTCCTTTCCAAATTTTGTATTATGACTCCTTACAAAAAAGTGTTTAGGAAGAGTATCCCTAATGAAATACAAAACACAGCACATTGGCATTTCATGCAAGGAAAACTGCAGGCAAATCGACCATAGTGAGTTTTTGTGTTTTGGAACATGAAATTTTACCCTTTTGCGGAGGGTTCATCTAGGAATTCCCTCCACATCGAGTGTAAATGGGATTTTCAGGTGTATTCTTTCATCAGCATTCAGGTCTCTTGATTGGCAATTTCCTAAATTTGTTCTGGGTTTGTGTTTGTTTTGCCTGCTTCCTTTCCAAATTTGGTATTCTGACTCCATACAAAAAAGAGGTTAGGCAGAGTATTCATCATGAAATAAAAAAACACAGCACATTGGCGTTTCATGCTAGGAAACCTACAGGCAGCTCGACCAAGTTGAGTTTGTGAGGTTTAGAAAATGAAATGGAAACTTTTCCTGAGGACAGCAAGTAATTCTCTCTACATCAAGTGTAAATTCGATTTTCACATTTATTCTTTCAGCAGCATTATGTTCCTTGATTGACAATTTCCTAGATTTGTTCTTGGTTTGCGTTTGTTTTGCCTTCTTACTTTCCAAAGTTTGTATTCTGACTCCATACAAAAAAGAGGTTAGGCAGAGTATCCCTAATGAAATAAAGAAAAACAGCACATGAGCCTTTCATGCTTATAAATCTACAGAAAACTCAACCAGGGTGAGTTTTTGTGTTTTGGAACATGAAATGGAACCCTTTTGCCGAGGGGACAACAAGGAAGTCCCTCCAAATCCAGTGTAAATGGGATATTCAGTTGTATTCTTTCAGCAGCATTCAGGTTTCTTGTTTGGCAATTTCCAAATTTTGTTCTTGTTTTGCGTTTGTTTTGCCTTCTTCCTTTCCAAATTTTGTATTCTGACTCCATACAAAAAAGAGGTTAGGCAGAGTATTCATAATGACATAAAAAACACAGCACATTGGCGTTTCACGCTAGGAAAACTACAGGCAACTCGACCAAGGTGAGTTTTTGCTTTTTGGAATATGAAATGTAACCCTTTTGTCGAGGGGACAGCTAGGAATTCCCTGCAAATCGAGTGTAAATGGGATATTCAGGTGCATCCTTTCAGCAGCATTCAGGTCTCTTGATTGGCAATTTCCTATATTTGTTCTATGTTTGCATTTGTTTTGCCTTCTTCCTTTCAACATTTGGTATTATGACTCCAAACAAAAAAGAGGTTAGGCAGAGTATTCATAATGACATAAAAAACTCAGCACATTGGCGTTTCATGCTAGGAAAACTACAGGCAGCTCGACCAAGTTGAGCTTTTGTGTTTTGGAAAATGAAATGAACACTTTTCCCGAGGGGACAGCAAGGAATTCCCTCTACATCGAGTGCAAATGCGATTTTCAGGTGTATTCAATCAGCAGCATTCAGGTTTCTTGTTTGGCAATTTCCTAAATTCGTTATAGGTTTGCGTTTGTTTTGCCTTCTTCCTTTCCAAATTTTGTACTCTGACTGCATACAAAAAAGAGGTTCGGCAGAGTATTCATAATGACAGAAAAAACACAGCACATTGGCGTTTCATGCTAGGAAAACTACAGGCAACTCAACCAAGGTGAGTTGTTGTGTTTTGGAAAATGAAATGGAACATTTTTTCCAAGGGGACAGCTAGGAATTCCCTCCGAATTGAGTGTGAATGGGATTTTCAGGTGTATTCAATCAGCAGCATTAAGTTTCCTTCTTTGGCAATTTCCTAAATTAGTTCTGGGTTTGTATTTGTTTTGCTTCTTCCTTTCCAAATTTTGTATTATGACTCCTTACAAAAAAGTGTTTAGGAAGAGTATCCGTAATGAAATACAAAACACAGCACATTGGCATTTCATGCAAGGAAAACTGCAGGCAAATCGACCATAGTGAGTTTTTGTGTTTTGGAACATGAAATTTTACCCTTTTGCCGAGGGTTCATCTAGGAATTCCCTACAAATTGAGTGTAAATGGGATTTTCAGGTGTATTCTTTCATCAGCATTCAGGTCTCTTGATTGGCAATTTCCTAAATTTGTTCTGGGTTTGGTTTGTTTTGCCTGCTTCCTTCCCAAATTTGGTATTCTGACTCCATACAAAAAAGAGGTTAGGCAGAGTATTCATCATGAAATAAAAAAACACAGCACATTGACGTTTCATGCTAAGAAAACTACAGGCAGCTCGACCAAGTTGATTTGTGTGTTTTAGAAAATGAAATGGAAACGTTTCCCGAGGACAACAAGTAATTCCCTCTACATCAAGTGTAAATTCGATTTTCACGTTTATTCTTTCAGCAGCATTCATGTTCCTTGATTGGCAATTTCCTAAGCTTTTTATGGGTTTGCGTTTGTTTTGCCTTCTTACTTTCCAAAGTTTGTATTCTGACTCCATACAAAAAAGAAGTTAGGCAGAGTATCCCTAATGAAATAAAGAAAAACAGCACATGGGCCTTTCATGCTTATAAATCTACAGAAAACTCAACCAGGGTGAGTTTTTGTGTTTTGGAACATGAAATGGAACCCTTTTGCCGAGGGGACAACAAGGAAGTCCCTCCAAATCCAGTGTAAATGGGATATTCAGTTGTATTCTTTCAGCAGCATTCAGGTTTCTTGTTTGGCAATTTCCAAATTTTGTTCTTGTTTTCCGTTTGTTTTGCCTTCTTCCTTTCCAAATTTTGTATTCTGACTCCATACAAAAAAGAGGTTAGGCAGAGTATTCATAATGACATAAAAAACACAGCACATTGGCATTTCACGCTAGGAAATCTACAGGCAACTCGACCAAGGTGAGTTGTTGAGTTTTGGAAAATGAAATGGAACATTTTTTCCAAGGGGACAGCTAGGAATTCCCTCTGAATTGAGTGTGAATGGGATTTTCAGGTGTATTCAATCAGCAGCATTCAGGTTCGTTAATTGGCAATTTCTTAAACTTGTTCTGGGTTTGTGTTTGTTTTGCCTTCTTCCTTTCCAAATTTTTTATTATGACTCCTTACAAAAAAGTGTTTAGGAACAGTATCCCTAATGAAATACAAAACACAGCACATTGGCATTTCATGCAAGCGAAACTGCAGGCAAATCAACCATAGTGAGTTTTTGTGTTTTGGCACATGAAATTTTACCCTTTTGCCGAGGGTTCATCTAGGATTTCCCTCCACATCGAGTGTAAATGGGATTTTCAGGTGTATTCTTTCATCAGCATTCAGGTCTCTTGATTGGCAATTTCCTAAATTTGTTCTGGGTTTGTGTTTGTTTTGCCTGCTTCCTTTCCAAATTTGGTATTCTGACTCCATACAAAAAAGAGGTTAGGCAGAGTATTCATCATGAAATAAAAAAACACAGCACATTGGCGTTTCATGCTAGGAAATCTACAGTCAGCTCGTCCAAGTTGAGTTTTTGAGTTTTAGAAAATAAAATGGAAACTTTTCCTGAGGACAGCAAGTAATTCCCTCTAAATCAAATGTAAATGCGATTTTCACGTTTATTCTTTCAGCAGAATTCATGTTCCTTGATTGGCAATTTCCTAAACTTTTTATGGGTTTGCGTTTGTTTTGCCTTCTTACTTTCCAAAGTTTGTATTCTGACTCCATATAAAAAAGAGGTTAGGCCGGCGCCGTGGCACAACAGGCTAATCCTCCACCTTGCGGCGCCGGCACACCGGGTTCTAGTCCCGGTCAGGACTCCGGATTCTGTCCCGGTTGCCCCTCTTCCAGGCCAGCCCTCTGCTGTGGCCCGGGAGTGCAATGGAGGATGGCCCAGGTGCTTGGGCCCTGTACCCCATGGGGAGACCAGGAAAAGCACCTGGCTCCTGGCTCCTGCCATCGGACGAGTGCGGTGCACCGGCCACAGCGCGCGCGTCTGCGGCGGCCATTGGAGGGTGAACCAACGGCAAAGGAAGATCTTTCTCTCTGTCTCTCTCTCTCACTGTCCACTCTGCCTGTCAAAAAAAGTGGTTAGACAGAGTATCCCTAATGAAATAAAGAAAAACAGCACATGGGCCTTTCATGATTATAAATATACAGAAAACTCAACCAGGGTGAGTTTTTGTGTTTTGGAACATGAAATGGAACCCTTTTGCCGAGGGGACAACAAGGAAGTCCCTCCAAATCCAGTGTAAATGGGATATTCAGTTGTATTCTTTCAGCAGCATTCAGGTTTCTTGTTTGGCAATTTCCAAATTTTGTTCTTGTTTTCCGTTTGTTTTGCCTTCTTCCTTTCCAAATTTTGTATTCTGACTCCATACAAAAAAGAGGTTCAGCAGAGTATTCATAATGACATAAAAAACACAGCACATTGGCGTTTCATGCTAGGAAAACTACAGGCAACTCAACCAAGGTGAGTTGTTGTGTTTTGGAAAATGAAATGGAACATTTTTTCCAAGGGGACAGCTAGGAATTCCCTCCGAATTGAGTTCGAATGGGATTTTCAGGTGTATTCAATCAGCAGCATTAAGTTTCCTTCTTTGGCAATTTCCTAAATTAGTTCTGGGTTTGCATTTGTTTTGCCTTCTTCCTTTCCAAATTTTGTATTATGACTCCTTACAAAAAAGTGTTTAGGAAGAGTATCCCTAATGAAATACAAAACACAGCACATTGGCATTTCATGCAAGGAAAACTGCAGGCAAATCGACCATAGTGAGTTTTTGTGTTTTGGAACATGAAATTTTACCCTTTTGCCGAGGGTTCATCTAGGAATTCCCTCCACATCGAGTGTAAATGGGATTTTCAGGTGTATTCTTTCATCAGCATTCAGGTCTCTTGATTGGCAATTTCCTAAATTTGTTCTGGGTTTGTGTTTGTTTTGCCTGCTTCCTTTCCAAATTTGGTATTCTGACTCCATACAAAAAAGAGGTTAGGCAGAGTATTCATCATGAAATAAAAAAACACAGCACACCGGCGTTTCATGCTAGGAAAACTACAGGCAGCTCGACCAAGTTGAGTTTTTGAGGTTTAGAAAATGAAATGGAAACTTTTCCTGAGGACAGCAAGTAATTCTCTCTACATGAAGTGTAAATTCGATTTTCACATTTATTCTTTCAGCAGCATTATGTTCCTTGATTGACAATTTCCTAGATTTGTTCTTGGTTTGCGTTTGTTTTGCCTTCTTACTTTCCAAAGTTTGTATTCTGACTCCATACAAAAAAGAGGTTAGGCAGAGTATCCCTAATGAAATAAAAAAAAACAGCACATGAGCCTTTCATGCTTATAAATCTACAGAAAACTCAACCAGGGTGAGTTTTTGTGTTTTGGAACATGAAATGGAACCCTTTTGCCGAGGGGACAACAAGGAATTCCCTCCAAATCCAGTGTAAATGGGATATTCAGTTGTATTCTTTCAGCAGCATTCAGGTTTCTTGTTTGGCAATTTCCAAATTTTGTTCTTGTTTTGCGTTTGTTTTGCCTTCTTCCTTTCCAAATTTTGTATTCTGACTCCATACAAAAAAGAGGTCCGGCAGAGTATTCATAATGACATAAAAAACACAGCACATTGGCATTTCATGCTAGGAAAACTACAGACAACTCGACCAAGGTGAGTTTTTGTGTTTTGGAAAATGAAATGGAACCCTTTTGCCGAGGGGAGAGCTATGATTCCCTCCAAATCGAGGCTAAATGTGATTTTCCGGAGTTTTCTTTCAGCAGCATTCAGGTCTCTAGATTGGCAATTTCCTAAATTTGTTCTTGGTTTTTCCTTTGTTTTGCCTTCTTCCTTTTCAAATTTGGTATTCTGACTCCATACAAAAAAGTGGTTAGGTATAATATTTCCAATGAAATACAAAACACAGCACATTGGCGTTTCACGCTAGGAAAACTACAGGCAACTCGACCAAGGTGAGTTTTTGCTTTTTGGAATATGAAATGTAACCCTTTTGCCGAGGGGACAGCTAGGAATTCCCTGCAAATCGAGTGTAAATGGGATATTCAGGTGCATCCTTTCAGCAGCATTCAGGTCTCTTGATTGGCAATTTCCAAATTTTGTTCTTGTTTTGCGTTTGTTTTGCCTTCTTCCTTTCCAAATTTTGTATTCTGACTCCATACAAAAAAGAGGTCCGGCAGAGTATTCATAATGCCATAAAAAACACAGCACATTGGCATTTCATGCGAGGAAAACTACAGGCAACTCGACCAAGGTGAGTTGTTGTGTTTTGGAAAATGAAATGGAACCCTTTTGCCGAGGGGAGAGCTATGATTCCCTCCAAATCGAGGGTAAATGCGATTTTCTGGAGTTTTCTTTCAGCAGCATTCAGGTCCCTTGATTGGCAATTTCCTAAATTTGTTCTTGGTTTTTCCTTTGTTTTGCCTTCTTCCTTTCCAAATTTGGTATTCTGACTCCATACAAAAAAGTGGTTAGGTATAATATTTCTAATGAAATACAAAACACAGCACATTGGCGTTTCATGCTAGGAAAACTACAGGCAACTCGACCAAGGTGAGTTTTTGCTTTTTGGAATATGAAATGTAACCCTTTTGCCGAGGGGACAGCTAGGAATTCCCTGCAAATCGAGTGTAAATGGGATATTCAGGTGCATCCTTTCAGCAGCATTCAGGTCTCTTGATTGGCAATTTCCTATATTTGTTCTATGTTTGCATTTGTTTTGCCTTCTTCCTTTCAACATTTGGTATTATGACTCCAAACAAAAAAGAGGTTAGGCAGAGTATTCATAATGACATAAAAAACTCAGCACATTGGCGTTTCATGCTAGGAAAACTACAGGCAGCTCGACCAAGTTGAGCTTTTGTGTTTTGGAAAATGAAATGAACACTTTTCCCGAGGGGACAGCAAGGAATTCGCTCCTCATCGAGTGCAAATGCGATTTTCAGGTGTATTCAATCAGCAGCATTCAGGTTCCTTGATTGGCAATTTCCTAAATTCGTTATAGGTTTGCGTTTGTTTTGCCTTCTTCCTTTCCAAATTTTGTATTCTGACTCCATACAAAAAAGAGGTTCAGCAGAGTATTCATAATGACATAAAAAACACAGCACATTGGCGTTTCATGCTAGGAAAACTACAGGCAACTCAACCAAGGTGAGTTGTTGTGTTTTGGAAAATGAAATGGAACATTTTTTCCAAGGGAACTGCTAGGAATTCCCTCCGAATTGAGTGTGAATGGGATTTTCAGGTGTATTCAATCAGCAGCATTAAGTTTCCTTCTTTGGCAATTTCCTAAATTAGTTCTGGGTTTGCATTTGTTTTGCCTTCTTCCTTTCCAAATTTTGTATTATGACTCCTTACAAAAAAGTGTTTAGGAAGAGTATCCCTAATGAAATACAAAACACAGCACATTGGCATTTCATGCAAGGAAAACTGCAGGCAAATCGACCATAGTGAGTTTTTGTGTTTTGGAACATGAAATTTTACCCTTTTGCCGAGGGTTCATCTAGGAATTCCCTCCACATCGAGTGTAAATGGGATTTTCAGGTGTATTCTTTCATCAGCATTCAGGTCTCTTGATTGGCAATTTCCTAAATTTGTTCTGGGTTTGTGTTTGTTTTGCCTGCTTCCTTTCCAAATTTGGTATTCTGACTCCATACAAAAAAGAGGTTAGGCAGAGTATTCATCATGAAATAAAAAAACACAGCACATTGGCGTTTCATGCTAGGAAACCTACAGGCAGCTCGACCAAGTTGAGTTTTTGAGGTTTAGAAAATGAAATGGAAACTTTTCCTGAGGACAGCAAGTAATTCTCTCTACATCAAGTGTAAATTCGATTTTCACATTTATTCTTTCAGCAGCATTATGTTCCTTGATTGACAATTTCCTAGATTTGTTCTTGGTTTGCGTTTGTTTTGCCTTCTTACTTTCCAAAGTTTGTATTCTGACTCCATACAAAAAAGAGGTTAGGCAGAGTATCCCTAATGAAATAAAGAAAAACAGCACATGAGCCTTTCATGCTTATAAATCTACAGAAAACTCAACCAGGGTGAGTTTTTGTGTTTTGGAACATGAAATGGAACCCTTTTGCCCAGGGGACAACAAGGAAGTCCCTCCAAATCCAGTGTAAATGGGATATTCAGTTGTATTCTTTCAGCAGCATTCAGGTTTCTTGTTTGGCAATTTCCAAATTTTGTTCTTGTTTTCCGTTTGTTTTGCCTTCTTCCTTTCCAAATTTTGTATTCTGACTCCATACAAAAAAGAGGTTAGGCAGAGTATTCATAATGACATAAAAAACACAGCACATTGGCGTTTCACGCTAGGAAAACTACAGGCAACTCGACCAAGGTGAGTTTTTGCTTTTTGGAATATGAAATGTAACCCTTTTGTCGAGGGGACAGCTAGGAATTCCCTGCAAATCGAGTGTAAATGGGATATTCAGGTGCATCCTTTCAGCAGCATTCAGGTCTCTTGATTGGCAATTTCCTATATTTGTTCTATGTTTGCATTTGTTTTGCCTTCTTCCTTTCAACATTTGGTATTATGACTCCAAACAAAAAAGAGGTTAGGCAGAGTATTCATAATGACATAAAAAACTCAGCACATTGGCGTTTCATGCTAGGAAAACTACAGGCAGCTCGACCAAGTTGAGCTTTTGTGTTTTGGAAAATGAAATGAACACTTTTCCCGAGGGGACAGCAAGGAATTCGCTCTACATCGAGTGCAAATGCGATTTTCAGGTGTATTCAATCAGCAGCATTCAGGTTTCTTGTTTGGCAATTTCCTAAATTCGTTATAGGTTTGCGTTTGTTTTGCCTTCTTCCTTTCCAAATTTTGTACTCTGACTGCATACAAAAAAGAGGTTCGGCAGAGTATTCATAATGACAGAAAAAACACAGCACATTGGCGTTTCATGCTAGGAAAACTACAGGCAACTCAACCAAGGTGAGTTGTTGTGTTTTGGAAAATGAAATGGAACATTTTTTCCAAGGGGACAGCTAGGAATTCCCTCCGAATTGAGTGTGAATGGGATTTTCAGGTGTATTCAATCAGCAGCATTAAGTTTCCTTCTTTGGCAATTTCCTAAATTAGTTCTGGGTTTGTATTTGTTTTGCTTCTTCCTTTCCAAATTTTGTATTATGACTCCTTACAAAAAAGTGTTTAGGAAGAGTATCCGTAATGAAATACAAAACACAGCACATTGGCATTTCATGCAAGGAAAACTGCAGGCAAATCGACCATAGTGAGTTTTTGTGTTTTGGAACATGAAATTTTACCCTTTTGCCGAGGGTTCATCTAGGAATTCCCTACAAATTGAGTGTAAATGGGATTTTCAGGTGTATTCTTTCATCAGCATTCAGGTCTCTTGATTGGCAATTTCCTAAATTTGTTCTGGGTTTGGTTTGTTTTGCCTGCTTCCTTCCCAAATTTGGTATTCTGACTCCATACAAAAAAGAGGTTAGGCAGAGTATTCATCATGAAATAAAAAAACACAGCACATTGACGTTTCATGCTAAGAAAACTACAGGCAGCTCGACCAAGTTGATTTGTGTGTTTTAGAAAATGAAATGGAAACGTTTCCCGAGGACAACAAGTAATTCCCTCTACATCAAGTGTAAATTCGATTTTCACGTTTATTCTTTCAGCAGCATTCATGTTCCTTGATTGGCAATTTCCTAAGCTTTTTATGGGTTTGCGTTTGTTTTGCCTTCTTACTTTCCAAAGTTTGTATTCTGACTCCATACAAAAAAGAAGTTAGGCAGAGTATCCCTAATGAAATAAAGAAAAACAGCACATGGGCCTTTCATGCTTATAAATCTACAGAAAACTCAACCAGGGTGAGTTTTTGTGTTTTGGAACATGAAATGGAACCCTTTTGCCGAGGGGACAACAAGGAAGTCCCTCCAAATCCAGTGTAAATGGGATATTCAGTTGTATTCTTTCAGCAGCATTCAGGTTTCTTGTTTGGCAATTTCCAAATTTTGTTCTTGTTTTCCGTTTGTTTTGCCTTCTTCCTTTCCAAATTTTGTATTCTGACTCCATACAAAAAAGAGGTTAGGCAGAGTATTCATAATGACATAAAAAACACAGCACATTGGCATTTCACGCTAGGAAATCTACAGGCAACTCGACCAAGGTGAGTTGTTGTGTTTTGGAAAATGAAATGGAACATTTTTTCCAAGGGGACAGCTAGGAATTCCCTCTGAATTGAGTGTGAATGGGATTTTCAGGTGTATTCAATCAGCAGCATTCAGGTTCGTTAATTGGCAATTTCTTAAACTTGTTCTGGGTTTGTGTTTGTTTTGCCTTCTTCCTTTCCAAATTTTTTATTATGACTCCTTACAAAAAAGTGTTTAGGAACAGTATCCCTAATGAAATACAAAACACAGCACATTGGCATTTCATGCAAGCGAAACTGCAGGCAAATCAACCATAGTGAGTTTTTGTGTTTTGGCACATGAAATTTTACCCTTTTGCCGAGGGTTCATCTAGGATTTCCCTCCACATCGAGTGTAAATGGGATTTTCAGGTGTATTCTTTCATCAGCATTCAGGTCTCTTGATTGGCAATTTCCTAAATTTGTTCTGGGTTTGTGTTTGTTTTGCCTGCTTCCTTTCCAAATTTGGTATTCTGACTCCATACAAAAAAGAGGTTAGGCAGAGTATTCATCATGAAATAAAAAAACACAGCACATTGGCGTTTCATGCTAGGAAATCTACAGTCAGCTCGTCCAAGTTGAGTTTTTGAGTTTTAGAAAATAAAATGGAAACTTTTCCTGAGGACAGCAAGTAATTCCCTCTAAATCAAATGTAAATGCGATTTTCACGTTTATTCTTTCAGCAGAATTCATGTTCCTTGATTGGCAATTTCCTAAACTTTTTATGGGTTTGCGTTTGTTTTGCCTTCTTACTTTCCAAAGTTTGTATTCTGACTCCATATAAAAAAGAGGTTAGGCCGGCGCCGTGGCACAACAGGCTAATCCTCCACCTTGCGGCGCCGGCACACCGGGTTCTAGTCCCGGTCAGGACTCCGGATTCTGTCCCGGTTGCCCCTCTTCCAGGCCAGCCCTCTGCTGTGGCCAGGGAGTGCAATGGAGGATGGCCCAGGTGCTTGGGCCCTGTACCCCATGGGGAGACCAGGAAAAGCACCTGGCTCCTGGCTCCTGCCATCGGACGAGTGCGGTGCACCGGCCACAGCGCGCGCGTCTGCGGCGGCCATTGGAGGGTGAACCAACGGCAAAGGAAGATCTTTCTCTCTGTCTCTCTCTCTCACTGTCCACTCTGCCTGTCAAAAAAAGTGGTTAGACAGAGTATCCCTAATGAAATAAAGAAAAACAGCACATGGGCCTTTCATGATTATAAATATACAGAAAACTCAACCAGGGTGAGTTTTTGTGTTTTGGAACATGAAATGGAACCCTTTTGCCGAGGGGACAACAAGGAAGTCCCTCCAAATCCAGTGTAAATGGGATATTCAGTTGTATTCTTTCAGCAGCATTCAGGTTTCTTGTTTGGCAATTTCCAAATTTTGTTCTTGTTTTCCGTTTGTTTTGCCTTCTTCCTTTCCAAATTTTGTATTCTGACTCCATACAAAAAAGAGGTTAGGCAGAGTATTCATAATGACATAAAAAACACAGCACATTGGCGTTTCACGCTAGGAAAACTACAGGCAACTCGACCAAGGTGAGTTTTTGCTTTTTGGAATATGAAATGTAACCCTTTTGCCGAGGGGACAGCTAGGAATTCCCTGCAAATCGAGTGTAAATGGGATATTCAGGTGCATCCTTTCAGCAGCATTCAGGTCTCTTGATTGGCAATTTCCTAAATTTGTTCTTGGTTTTTCCTTTGTTTTGCCTTCTTCCTTTTCAAACTTGGTATTCTGACTCCATACAAAAATGTGGTTAGGTATAATATTTCCAATGAAATACAAAACACAGCACATTAGCGTTTCACGCTAGGAAAACTACAGGCAACTCGACCAAGGTGAGTTTTTGCTTTTTGGAATATGAAATGTAACCCTTTTGCCGAGGGGACAGCTAGGAATTCCCTCCACATCGAGTGTAAATGGGATATACAGGTGCATCCTTTCAGCAGCATTCAGGTCTCTTGATTGGCAATTTCCAAATTTTGTTCTTGTTTTGCGTTTGTTTTGCCTTCTTCCTTTCCAAATTTTGTATTCTGACTCCATACAAAAAAGAGGTCCGGCAGAGTATTCATAATGACATAAAAAACACAGCACATTGGCATTTCATGCGAGGAAAACTACAGGCAACTCGACCAAGGTGAGTTGTTGTGTTTTGGAAAATGAAATGGAACCCTTTTGCCGAGGGGAGAGCTATGATTCCCTCCAAATCGAGGGTAAATGCGATTTTCTGGAGTTTTCTTTCAGCAGCATTCAGGTCCCTTGATTGGCAATTTCCTAAATTTGTTCTTGGTTTTTCCTTTGTTTTGCCTTCTTCCTTTCCAAATTTGGTATTCTGACTCCATACAAAAAAGTGGTTAGGTATAATATTTCTAATGAAATACAAAACACAGCACATTGGCGTTTCATGCTAGGAAAACTACAGGCAACTCGACCAAGGTGAGTTTTTGCTTTTTGGAATATGAAATGTAACCCTTTTGCCGAGGGGACAGCTAGGAATTCCCTGCAAATCGAGTGTAAATGGGATATTCAGGTGCATCCTTTCAGCAGCATTCAGGTCTCTTGATTGGCAATTTCCTATATTTGTTCTATGTTTGCATTTGTTTTGCCTTCTTCCTTTCAACATTTGGTATTATGACTCCAAACAAAAAAGAGGTTAGGCAGAGTATTCATAATGACATAAAAAACTCAGCACATTGGCGTTTCATGCTAGGAAAACTACAGGCAGCTCGACCAAGTTGAGCTTTTGTGTTTTGGAAAATGAAATGAACACTTTTCCCGAGGGGACAGCAAGGAATTCGCTCTACATCGAGTGCAAATGCGATTTTCAGGTGAATTCAATCAGCAGCATTCAGGTTCCTTGATTGGCAATTTCCTAAATTCGTTATAGGTTTGCGTTTGTTTTGCCTTCTTCCTTTCCAAATTTTGTATTCTGACTCCATACAAAAAAGAGGTTCAGCAGAGTATTCATAATGACATAAAAAACACAGCACATTGGCGTTTCATGCTAGGAAAACTACAGGCAACTCAACCAAGGTGAGTTGTTGTGTTTTGGAAAATGAAATGGAACATTTTTTCCAAGGGGACAGCTAGGAATTCCCTCTGAATTGAGTGTGAATGGGATTTTCAGGTGTATTCAATCAGCAGCATTAAGTTTCCTTCTTTGGCAATTTCCTAAATTAGTTCTGGGTTTGCATTTGTTTTGCCTTCTTCCTTTCCAAATTTTGTATTATGACTCCTTACAAAAAAGTGTTTAGGAAGAGTATCCCTAATGAAATACAAAACACAGCACATTGGCATTTCATGCAAGGAAAACTGCAGGCAAATCGACCATAGTGAGTTTTTGTGTTTTGGAACATGAAATTTTACCCTTTTGCCGAGCGTTCATCTAGGAATTCCCTCCACATGGAGTGTAAATGGGATTTTCAGGTGTATTCTTTCATCAGCATTCAGGTCTCTTGATTGGCAATTTCCTAAATTTGTTCTGGGTTTGTGTTTGTTTTGCCTGCTTCCTTTCCAAATTTGGTATTCTGACTCCATACAAAAAAGAGGTTAGGCAGAGTATTCATCATGAAATAAAAAAACACAGCACATTGGCGTTTCATGCTAGGAAATCTACAGTCAGCTCGACCAAGTTGAGTTTTTGAGGTTTAGAAAATGAAATGGAAACTTTTCCTGAGGACAGCAAGTAATTCTCTCTACATCAAGTGTAAATTCGATTTTCACATTTATTCTTTCAGCAGCATTATGTTCCTTGATTGACAATTTCCTAGATTTGTTCTTGGTTTGCGTTTGTTTTGCCTTCTTACTTTCCAAAGTTTGTATTCTGACTCCATACAAAAAAGAGGTTAGGCAGAGTATCCCTAATGAAATAAAGAAAAACAGCACATGAGCCTTTCATGCTTATAAATCTACAGAAAACTCAACCAGGGTGAGTTTTTGTGTTTTGGAACATGAAATGGAACCCTTTTGCCGAGGGGACAACAATCCAGTGTAAATGGGATATTCAGTTGTATTCTTTCAGCAGCATTCAGGTTTCTTGTTTGGCAATTTACAAATTTTGTTCTTGTTTTGCGTTTGTTTTGCCTTCTTCCTTTCCAAATTTTGTATTCTGACTCCATACAAAAAAGAGGTTAGGCAGAGTATTCATAATGACCTAAAAAACACAGCACATTGGCATTTCATGCTAGGAAAACTACAGACAACTCGACCAAGGTGAGTTTTTGTGTTTTGGAAAATGAAATGGAACCCTTTTGCCGAGGGGAGAGCTATGATTCCCTCCAAATCGAGGCTAAATGCGATTTTCCGGAGTTTTCTTTCAGCAGCATTCAGGTCTCTTGATTGGCAGATTCCTAAATTTGTTCTTGGTTTTTCCTTTGTTTTGCCTTCTTCCTTTTCAAATTTGGTATTCTGACTCCATACAAAAAAGTGGTTAGGTATAATATTTCCAATGAAATACAAAACACAGCACATTGGCGTTTCACGCTAGGAAAACTACAGGCAACTCGACCAAGGTGAGTTTTTGCTTTTTGGAATATGAAATGTAACCCTTTTGCCGAGGGTTCATCTAGGAATTCCCTCCACATCGAGTGTAAATGGGATTTTCAGGTGCATCCTTTCAGCAGCATTCAGGTCTCTTGATTGGCAATTTCCAAATTTTGTTCTTATTTTGCGTTTGTTTTGCCTTCTTCCTTTCCAAATTTTGTATTCTGACTCCATACAAAAAAGAGGTCCGGCAGAGTATTCATAATGACATAAAAAACACAGCACATTGGCATTTCATGCGAGGAAAACTACAGGCAACTCGACCAAGGTGAGTTGTTGTGTTTTGGAAAATGAAATGGAACCCTTTTGCCGAGGGGACAGCTATGATTCCCTCCAAATCGAGGGTAAATGCGATTTTCTGGAGTTTTCTTTCAGCAGCATTCAGGTCCCTTGATTGGCAATTTCCTAAATTTGTTCTTGGTTTTTCCTTTGTTTTGCCTTCTTCCTTTTCAAATTTGGTATTCTGACTCCATACAAAAAAGTGGTTAGGTATAATATTTCTAATGAAATACAAAACACAGCACATTGGCGTTTCATGCTAGGAAAACTACAGGCAACTCGACCAAGGTGAGTTTTTGCTTTTTGGAATATGAAATGTAACCCTTTTGCCGAGGGGACAGCTAGGAATTCCCTGCAAATCGAGTGTAAATGGGATATTCAGGTGCATCCTTTCAGCAGCATTCAGGTCTCTTGATTGGCAATTTCCTATATTTGTTCTATGTTTGCATTTGTTTTGCCTTCTTCCTTTCAACATTTGGTATTATGACTCCAAACAAAAAAGAGGTTAGGCAGAGTATTCATAATGACATAAAAAACTCAGCACATTGGCGTTTCATGCTAGGAAAACTACAGGCAGCTCGACCAAGTTGAGCTTTTGTGTTTTGGAAAATGAAATGAACACTTTTCCCGAGGGGACAGCAAGGAATTCGCTCTACATCGAGTGCAAATGCGATTTTCAGGTGTATTCAATCAGCAGCATTCAGGTTCCTTGATTGGCAATTTCCTAAATTCGTTATAGGTTTGCGTTTGTTTTGCCTTCTTCCTTTCCAAATTTTGTATTCTGACTCCATACAAAAAAGAGGTTCAGCAGAGTATTCATAATGACATAAAAAACACAGCACATTGGCGTTTCATGCTAGGAAAACTACAGGCAACTCAACCAAGGTGAGTTGTTGTGTTTTGGAAAATGAAATGGAACATTTTTTCCAAGGGGACAGCTAGGAATTCCCTCCGAATTGAGTGTGAATGGGATTTTCAGGTGTATTCAATCAGCAGCATTAAGTTTCCTTCTTTGGCAATTTCCTAAATTAGTTCTGGGTTTGCATTTGTTTTGCCTTCTTCCTTTCCAAATTTTGTATTATGACTCCTTACAAAAAAGTGTTTAGGAATAGTATCCCTAATGAAATACAAAACATAGCACATTGGCATTTCATGCAAGGAAAACTGCAGGCAAATCGACCATAGTGAGTTTTTGTGTTTTGGAACATGAAATTTTACCCTTTGGCCGAGGGTTCATCTAGGAATTCCCTCCACATCGAGTGTAAATGGGATTTTCAGGTGTATTCTTTCATCAGCATTCAGGTCTCTTGATTGGCAATTTCCTAAATTTGTTCTGGGTTTGTGTTTGTTTTGCCTGCTTCCTTTCCAAATTTGGTATTCTGACTCCATACAAAAAAGAGGTTAGGCAGAGTATTCATCATGAAATAAAAAAACACAGCACATTGGCGTTTCATGCTAGGAAAACTACAGGCAGCTCGACCAAGTTGAGTTTGTGAGGTTTAGAAAATGAAATGGAAACTTTTCCTGAGGACAGCAAGTAATTCTCTCTACATCAAGTGTAAATTCGATTTTCTCGTTTATTCTTTCAGCAGCATTCATTTTCCTTAATTGGCAATTTCCTAAATTTGTTCTTGGTTTGCGTTTGTTTTGCCTTCTTACTTTCCAAAGTTTGTATTCTGACTCCATACAAAAAAGAGGTTAGGCAGAGTATCCCTAATGAAATAAAGAAAAACAGCACATGAGCCTTTCATGCTTATAAATCTACAGAAAACTCAACCAGGGTGAGTTTTTGTGTTTTGGAACATGAAATGGAACCCTTTTGCCGAGGGGACAACAAGGAATTCCCTCCAAATCCAGTGTAAATGGGATATTCAGTTGTATTCTTTCAGCAGCATTCAGGTTTCTTGTTTGGCAATTTACAAATTTTGTTCTTGTTTTGCGTTTGTTTTGCCTTCTTCCTTTCCAAATTTTGTATTCTGACTCCATACAAAAAAGAGGTTAGGCAGAGTATTCATAATGACCTAAAAAACACAGCACATTGGCATTTCATGCTAGGAAAACTACAGACAACTCGACCAAGGTGAGTTTTTGTGTTTTGGAAAATGAAATGGAACCCTTTTGCCGAGGGGAGAGCTATGATTCCCTCCAAATCGAGGCTAAATGCGATTTTCCGGAGTTTTCTTTCAGCAGCATTCAGGTCTCTTGATTGGCAGATTCCTAAATTTGTTCTTGGTTTTTCCTTTGTTTTGCCTTCTTCCTTTTCAAATTTGGTATTCTGACTCCATACAAAAAAGTGGTTAGGTATAATATTTCCAATGAAATACAAAACACAGCACATTGGCGTTTCACGCTAGGAAAACTACAGGCAACTCGACCAAGGTGAGTTTTTGCTTTTTGGAATATGAAATGTAACCCTTTTGCCGAGGGTTCATCTAGGAATTCCCTCCACATCGAGTGTAAATGGGATTTTCAGGTGCATCCTTTCAGCAGCATTCAGGTCTCTTGATTGGCAATTTCCAAATTTTGTTCTTATTTTGCGTTTGTTTTGCCTTCTTCCTTTCCAAATTTTGTATTCTGACTCCATACAAAAAAGAGGTCCGGCAGAGTATTCATAATGACATAAAAAACACAGCACATTGGCATTTCATGCGAGGAAAACTACAGGCAACTCGACCAAGGTGAGTTGTTGTGTTTTGGAAAATGAAATGGAACCCTTTTGCCGAGGGGACAGCTATGATTCCCTCCAAATCGAGGGTAAATGCGATTTTCTGGAGTTTTCTTTCAGCAGCATTCAGGTCCCTTGATTGGCAATTTCCTAAATTTGTTCTTGGTTTTTCCTTTGTTTTGCCTTCTTCCTTTTCAAATTTGGTATTCTGACTCCATACAAAAAAGTGGTTAGGTATAATATTTCTAATGAAATACAAAACACAGCACATTGGCGTTTCATGCTAGGAAAACTACAGGCAACTCGACCAAGGTGAGTTTTTGCTTTTTGGAATATGAAATGTAACCCTTTTGCCGAGGGGACAGCTAGGAATTCCCTGCAAATCGAGTGTAAATGGGATATTCAGGTGCATCCTTTCAGCAGCATTCAGGTCTCTTGATTGGCAATTTCCTATATTTGTTCTATGTTTGCATTTGTTTTGCCTTCTTCCTTTCAACATTTGGTATTATGACTCCAAACAAAAAAGAGGTTAGGCAGAGTATTCATAATGACATAAAAAACTCAGCACATTGGCGTTTCATGCTAGGAAAACTACAGGCAGCTCGACCAAGTTGAGCTTTTGTGTTTTGGAAAATGAAATGAACACTTTTCCCGAGGGGACAGCAAGGAATTCGCTCTACATCGAGTGCAAATGCGATTTTCAGGTGTATTCAATCAGCAGCATTCAGGTTCCTTGATTGGCAATTTCCTAAATTCGTTATAGGTTTGCGTTTGTTTTGCCTTCTTCCTTTCCAAATTTTGTATTCTGACTCCATACAAAAAAGAGGTTCAGCAGAGTATTCATAATGACATAAAAAACACAGCACATTGGCGTTTCATGCTAGGAAAACTACAGGCAACTCAACCAAGGTGAGTTGTTGTGTTTTGGAAAATGAAATGGAACATTTTTTCCAAGGGGACAGCTAGGAATTCCCTCCGAATTGAGTGTGAATGGGATTTTCAGGTGTATTCAATCAGCAGCATTAAGTTTCCTTCTTTGGCAATTTCCTAAATTAGTTCTGGGTTTGCATTTGTTTTGCCTTCTTCCTTTCCAAATTTTGTATTATGACTCCTTACAAAAAAGTGTTTAGGAATAGTATCCCTAATGAAATACAAAACATAGCACATTGGCATTTCATGCAAGGAAAACTGCAGGCAAATCGACCATAGTGAGTTTTTGTGTTTTGGAACATGAAATTTTACCCTTTGGCCGAGGGTTCATCTAGGAATTCCCTCCACATCGAGTGTAAATGGGATTTTCAGGTGTATTCTTTCATCAGCATTCAGGTCTCTTGATTGGCAATTTCCTAAATTTGTTCTGGGTTTGTGTTTGTTTTGCCTGCTTCCTTTCCAAATTTGGTATTCTGACTCCATACAAAAAAGAGGTTAGGCAGAGTATTCATCATGAAATAAAAAAACACAGCACATTGGCGTTTCATGCTAGGAAAACTACAGGCAGCTCGACCAAGTTGAGTTTTTGAGGTTTAGAAAATGAAATGGAAACTTTTCCTGAGGACAGCAAGTAATTCCCTCTACATCAAGTGTAAATTCGATTTTCACATTTATTCTTTTTTTTTATTTTTTTATTTTTTTATTTTATTTTTTATTTTTTATAAAGCTTTTATTTAAAGAATATGAATTTCCAAAGAACAGCTCATGGACCACAATGGCTCCCCCCCCACACAACTTCCCTCCCTCCCCCCACCCTCCCCTTTCCCGCTCCCTCTCCCCTTCCATTCACATAAAGATTCATTTTCAATTCTCTTTATACACAGAAGATCAATTTAGTACATATTACGTAAAGATTTCAACGCTTTGTCCTCGCATAGAGACACAAAATGATAATACTGTTGGAGTACTAGTTATAGTATTAATTCACAATGTACAGCACATTAAGGACAGAGATCCTACATGATTTTTTTTTTTAAAAATTTGATTAATTGTCTATGCAATTTCCAGTTTAACACCAAGATTTTTTAATCATTTGCAATTATCTTTATATAAAGAAGATCGATTCAATATATGCTATGTAGGATTTCATCAGTTTGTACCTACACAGAAACACAAAGTGTAAAAATACTGTTTCAGTACTAGTAATAGCATCACTTCACATTGGATAACACATTAAGGACAGATCCCTCATGAGACGTAAGTACACAGTGACTCCTGATGTTGATTTAACAATTTGACACTCTTGTTTATGGCATCAGTAATCTCCCTAGGCTCTGGTCATGAGTTGCCGAGGCTATGGAAGCCTTTAGGGTTCGCCGACTTCGATCTTATTCCCACAGGGCCATAGTCAAAGTGGAAGTTCTCTCCTCCCTTCAGAGAAAGGTACCTCCTTCTTTGATGGCCCCGTTCTTTCCACTGGGATCTCACTCGCAGAGATCTTTCATTTAGGTCTTCTGTTTTTTCCAGAGTGTCTTAGCTTTCCATGCCTAAAATATTCTCATGGGCTCTTGAGCCAGATCCGAATGCCTTAAGGGCTGATTCTGAGGCCAGAGTGCTATTTAGGACATCTGCCATTCTATGAGTCTGCTGTGTATCCTGCTTCCCATGTTGGATCATTCTCTCCCTTTTTCATTCTATCAGTTAGTATTAGCAGACACTAGTCTTGTTTGTGTGATCCCTTTGGCTCTTAGACCTATCAGTGTGATCAATTGTGAGCTGAAATTGATCACTTGGACTAATGAGATGGCCTTGGTACATGCCACCTTGATGGGATTGTATTGGAAACCCCTGGCACAATTCTAACTCCATCATTTGGGGCCGTTCCGATTGAGCATGTCCCAAGTTTTACATCTCCTCCCTCTCTTATTCCCACTCTTATATTTCACAGAGATCACTTTTCAGTTAAAATTTAAGCACCTAAGAATAATTGTGTGTTAATTACAGAGTTCAACCTCTAGTACTAGGATAAAGAAAAAAAAATACTACCATGGATAAAGTATTACATTGTACAACAACAGTCAGCACAAGAGCTGATCGAGTCACTGTTTCTCATAGTGTCCATTTCACTTCTACAGGTTTCCCCTTTGGTGCTCAGTTAGTCATCGCCAATCAAGGGAAACAAATGATATTTGTCTCTTTGGGACTGACTTAATTCACTCAGCATGATGTTTTCCAGATTCCTCCATTTTGTTGCAAGTGACCGGATTTCATTGTTTTTGACTGCTGTATAGTATTCTGTAGAGTACATGTCCCATAATTTCCTAATCCAGTCTACTGTTGATGGGCATTTGGGTTGGTTCCAAGTCTTAGCTATTGTGAATTGAGCCGCAATAAACATTGCTGTGCAGACGGCTTTTTTGTTTGCCAATTTAATTTCCTTTGGGTAAATTCCAAGGAGTGGGATGGCTGGGTTGAATGGTAGGGTTATATTCATGTTTCTGAGGAATCTCCAGACTGACTTCCATAGTGGCTTCACCAGTTTGCATTCCCACCAACAGTGGATTAGTGTCCCTTTTTCCCCACATCCTCTCCAGCATCTATTGTTGGTGGATTTCTGAATGTGAGCCATTCTCACCGGGGTGAGGTGAAACCTCATTGTGGTTTTGATTTGCATTTCCCTGATTGCTAGGGATCTTGAACATTTTTTCATGTGTCTGTTGGCCATTTGGATTTCCTCTTTTGAAAAATGTCTATTGAGGTCCTTGGCCCATCTCTTAAGTGGGTTGTTTGTTTTGATGTTGTGGAGTTTCTTAATTTCTTTGTAGATTCTGGTTATCAACCCTTTATCTGTTGCATAGTTTGCAAATATATTTTCCCATTCTGTCGGTTTCCTATTCACTTTCCTGACTGTTTCTTTTGCAGTACAGAAACTTTTCAATTTGATGCAATCCCAGTAGTTAATTTTGGTTTTCAGTGCCTGTGCTTCTGGGGTCTTTTCCAAGAAGTCTTTGCCAGTACCTATGTCTTGCAGGGTTTCTCCTATGCTCTCTAGTAATTTGATGGTGTCGGGTCGTAGGTTTAAATTTTTAATCCATGTTGAATGGATTTTTGTGTAAGGTGAAAGGTAGGGGTCTTGCTTCATGGTTCTGCACGTGGAAATCCAGTTTTCCCAGCACCATTTATTAAACAGACTGACCTTACTCCAGGGACTGGTTTTGGATTGTTGATCAAATATAAGTTGGCTGTAGGTGTTTGGATTGATTTCTGGAGTTTCTATTCTGTTCCATTGGTCTATCCATCTGTTTCTGTACCAGTACCATGCTGTTTTGATAACAACTGCCCTGTAGTATGTCCTGAAATCTGGTATTGTGATGCCTCCGGCTTTGTTTTTGTTGTACAAGATTGCTTTAGCTATTCGAGGTCTCCTGTGTCTCCATATGAATTTCAGCATCATTTTTTCCAGATCTGAGAAGAATGTCCTCGGTATCTTGATTGGTATTGCGTTGAATCTGTAAATTGCTTTTGGCAGAATGGACATTTTGATGATATTGATTCTTCCAATCCATGAGCATGGGAGATTTCTCCATTTTTTGGTATCCTCTTCTATTTCTTTCTTTAAGGTTTTGTAATTTTCATTGTAGAGATCTTTAATGTCCTTAGTTAAATTTATTCCAAGGTATTTGATTGTTTTTGTAGCTATTGTGAATGGGATTGATCTTAGCAGTTCTTCCTCAGCTGTGGCATTGTCTGTGTATACAAAGGCTGTTGATTTTTGTGCATTGATTTTATATCCTGCTACTTTGCCAAACTCTTCTATGAGTTCCAATAGTCTCTTAGTAGAGTTCTTTGGGTCCCCCAAATAAAGAATCATGTCGTCTGCAAAGAGGGATAGTTTGAGTTCTTCCTTCCCAACTTGTATCCCTTTAATTTCTTTTTCTTGCCTAATAGCTCTGGCTAAGACTTCCAGCACTATATTGAATAGCAGTGGTGAGAGTGGGCATCCCTGTCTGGTACCAGATCTCAGTGGAAATGCTTCCAACTTTTCCCCATTCAATAGGATATTGGCCGTGGGTTTTTCATAAATTGCTTTGATTGTATTGAGGAATGTGCCTTCTATACCCAGTTTGCTTAGGGTTTTCATCATGAAAGGGTGTTGAATTTTATCGAATGCTTTCTCTGCGTCTAGTGAGATAATCATATGGTTTTTCTTCTGCAGTCTGTTAATGTGGTGTATCACGTTGATTGTTTTGCGAATATTGAACCATCCCTGCATACCAGGGATGAATCCCACTTGGTCTGGGTGGATGATCTTTCTGATGTGTTGTTGCAGTCTATTGGCCAGAATTTTGTTGAGGATTTTTGCATCTATGTTCATGAGGGATATTGGTCTGTAATTCTCTTTCAATGCTGCATCTTTTTCTGGCTTAGGAATTAAGGTGATGCTGGCTTCATAGAAGGAATTTGGGAGAATTCCCTCTTTTTCGATTGTTCTGAATAGTTTGAGAAGAATTGGGGTTAGTTCTTCTTTAAATGTCTGGTAGAATTCAGCAGTGAATCCATCTGGTCCTGGGCTTTTCTTTGTTGGGAGGGCCTTTATTACTGATTCAATTTCTGACTCACTTATGGGTCTGTTTAGGTTTTCTATGTCTTCCTGGTTCAATTTAGGTAGGTTGCATGTGTCCAGGAATCTATCCATTTCTGATAGGTTTCCCTGTTTGCTGGCATACAAGTCCTTGTAGTAATTTCTGATGATTCTTTTGATTTCTGTGGTGTCTGTTGTTATATTTCCTTTTTCATCTCTGATTTTACTAATTTGGGTCTTTTCTCTTCTTTTTTTAGTTAGTTGGGCCAATGGGGTGTCAATCTTGTTTATTTTTTCAAAAAACCAGCTCCTCGTTTGGCTGATTTTTTGTAATTTTTTTTGGATTCAATCCTGTTGATTTCTTCTCTGATTTTGATTATTTCTCTTTTTCTACTAGATTTGGGTCTAGTTTGCTGCAAATTTTCTAGATCCTTGAGATGCATTGAAAGCTCATCTATTTGGTGCCTTTCCAGTTTCTTGATGTAGGCACCTATTGATATAAACTTTCCTCTTAACACTGCTTTTGCTGTATCCCATAAGTTTTGGTATGTTGTGCTGTTATCCTCATTTACTTCCAGAAAATTTTTGATTTCTCTTTTGATTTCTTCAGTGACCCATTGTTCATTCAGGAGCATGTTGTTCAATCTCCATGTGTTTGCATATGCTCTAGAGATTCCTGAGTTGCTAATTTCCAACTTCACTCCCTCATGGTCTGAGAAGTTGCATGGTATGATTCTAATTCTTTTGAATTTGCTGAGACTTGCTTTATGGCCTAATATGTGATCAATCCTAGAGTAGGTTCCATGTGCTGCTGAGAAGAATGTGAATGCTTTACGTGTAGGATGAAAAGTTCTGTAGATATCTGTTAGATCCATTTGGGCTATAGTGTTGTTTAAATCTACTGTCTCCTTGTTGATCTTCTGTCCTGTTGATCTGTCAATATCTGTGAGTGAAGTATTGAAGTCCCCCAGTACTATTGTGTTGGGGTCTAAGTCTCCCTTTAAGTTTCTTAACAAATTTTTTAAATAAACCTGTGGCCTGTAATTAGGTGCATATACATTGAGAATTGTTATATCTTCCTGTAGTATTGATCCCTTAATCATTATATAGTGCCCCTCTTTGTCTCTCTTAACAGTTTTTGTGTTAAAGTTTATGTAGTCCGATATTAAGATGGTTACACCCGCTCTTTTTTCATTTCTGTTGGCGTGGTATATCTTGTTCCATCCTTTTATTTTCAGTCTGTATGGATCTTCGTTGGAAAGATGTGTTTCTTGTAGGCAGCAAATAGATGGTTTTTGTTCCTTAACCCAATCAGCCAATCTCTGCCTTTTAACAGGACAGTTTAGACCTTTAACGTTCAATGTGACTATTGATAAGTGGTAAGTTTGCCCTGCCATTTGCCAGATATTTTCTAATGTATGCTTTGAATTCCCTGTGATCTTTTGCCGTGAGGTTCCCTTCGTTTACCTTCTTTCATGTTGATGGTCGTGTTTCTGTGTTTCTGTGTGTAACACGTCTTTAAGTATCTTTTGCAGGGCTGGACGAGTGGCAACAAATTCTTTCAATTTTTGTTTGTTATGAAAGGTCTTTATTTCACCTTCATTCACAAATGAGAGCGTTGCAGGGTATAATATTCTGGGCTGGCAGTTTTTCCCTCTAAGTACCTGGGCTATGTCTCGCCATTCCCTTCTAGCTTGTAGGGTTTCTGTTGAGAAGTCAGCTGTAAGTCTAATTGGAGATCCTCTGAGAGTAATCTGACGTTTCTCTCTTGCACATTTTAGGATCTTTTCTTTTTGCTTCACTGTGGTGAGTTTAATTACAATATGTCATGCAGAGGATCTCTTTTGGTCATGTTTATTAGGGGTTCTATGAGCTTCCTGGATTAGGATTTCTCTGTCTTTCTCCAAGCCTGGAAATTTTTCTGCTAGTATCTCCCTAAAAAGGCCTTCTAATCCTTTCTCCCTCTCCATACCTTCAGGAACACCTAGAACCCGAATGTTGGGTTTTTTAATAGTATCCTGTAAATTCCCGACGATATCTTTCAGTTTTCTAATTTCCTCTTCTTGTCTTTGGTTTGACTGTTTCCTCTCCTGTTCTCTGTCTTCTAGGTCCAATATTCTCTCTTCTGCTTCACCCATTCTGGTTTTAAGGCCCTCAAGATTGCTTGTCACTTGATCTATTGAATTCTTCAATTCATTAAGATTTTTTGTCACTATCGTAGCTTCTTGTTCTACTAGTTGTTTCATTTCGTTTTGATTTCTGCGTAGTGCTTCATTCTCGCGAGAGAGATTTTCTATCTTATCCATTAAGGATCTGTAGTTCAAGAATTTGTTTTTGAGAACTTCTTAATGTTCTTATCAATTCTTTGAGATCTGCTTCTTGCATTTCTTCTATCTCATTATCTTCATAATCCTGACTTGGGGTGTCTTTTCCATTTGGGGTCATCATAGCGTCTTCCTTGATCTTGCTCCCTCGGAATCTGTTTTTATTTGGCATTTTTTTTTCCCCACACTCTTTCTCTGGGTTGTCAAGGTAACGGAGTTTGTGTGCGCGGTGTGTTCCCAGTTTTTGGATCCCCTTCAGGTTTCTACAGCCTCGGGTTTTTGGTTCCGTCTGCCTCAGTGAAGGGCGGGCGGGCGGGCGGGTGCGCCTTGTCCCACTGCGTTTAATCTAGCTCGAATTAGCAGGGTGGGTGACGAGAGAGGCTAGTGTCCGTGCAGGCTCGCCTCAATTGTGCTGTTTCCCCCGTGGGGGGTCTGCTTCCCCCCGCCAGTGTCTCGGGATCCCTGTATCGGCCCCCGTTCAAGCGCTCAGTTCCAATGGCGACTGTGTTCCGCCCGTCTTCCGGTTCAGCCGGCGGGCGTGCGCCGTCCCACTGTGTTCAGTCTAGCTCGAGTGAGCAGGGTGGGCAACGAAAGAGGCTAGTGTCCGTGTGGGCTCGCCTCAATTGTGCTGTTTCCCCCATGGCATCTGCTTCCCCCCGCCAGTGTCTCGGGATCCCTGTATCGGCTCCCGTTTAAGCGCTCGATTCTAATGGCGACTGTGTTCCGTCCGGTTCCCATCCCTCCCGGCAGCTCCCGTGCCACTAAGGCACGATTTGCCGTTCGCAAACTTACTTTCCCATAGGTCCTCTGCGTCTCATTCACTGGGTCCGGAAGAATTTCCACAGCATTTTTTTCCGTGAGATTTTTCCTGAGGCTACAGTAACTCTGTTTTTATTAAACTATCTTTTGCGGACTGCTAGTGCGCGTCCTCACTATTCCGCCATCTTGGCTCCGCCCTCGATTTTCACATTTATTCTTTCAGCAGCATTCATGTTCCTTGATTGGCAATTTCCTAAATTTGTTCTTGGTTTGCGTTTGTTTTACCTTCTTACTTTCCAAAGTTTGTATTCTGACTCCATACAAAAAAGAGGTTAGGCAGAGTATCCCTAATGAAATAAAGAAAAACAGCACATGAGCCTTTCATGCTTATAAATCTACAGAAAACTCAACCAGGGTGAGTTTTTGTGTTTTGGAACATGAAATGTAACACTTTTGCCGAGGGGACAACAAGGAATTCCCTCCAAATCCAGTGTAAATGGGATATTCAGTTGTATTCTTTCAGCAGCATTCAGGTTTCTTGTTTGGCAATTTCCAAATTTTGTTCTTGTTTTGCGTTTGTTTTGCCTTCTTCCTTTCCAAATTTTGTATTCTGACTCCATACAAAAAAGAGGTTCGGCAGAGTATTCATAATGACATAAAAAACACAGCACATTGGCATTTCATGCGAGGAAAACTACGGGCAACTCGACCAAGGTGAGTTGTTGTGTTTTGGAAAATGAAATGGAACCCTTTTTCGAGGGGAGAGCTATGATTCCCTCCAAATCGAGGCTAAATGCGATTTTCTGGAGTTTTCTTTCAGCAGCATTCAGGTCTCTTGATTGGCAGTTTCCTAAATTTGTTCTTGGTTTTTCCTTTGTTTTGCCTTCTTCCTTTTCAAATTTGGTATTCTGACTCCATACAAAAAAGTGGTTAGGTATAATATTTCCAATGAAATACAAAACACAGCACATTGGCGTTTCACGCTAGGAAAACTACAGGCAACTCGACCAAGGTGAGTTTTTGCTTTTTGGAATATGAAATGTAACCCTTTTGCCGAGGGGACAGCTAGGAATTCCCTGCAAATCGAGTGTAAATGGGATATTCAGGTGCATCCTTTCAGCAGCATTCAGGTCTCTTGATTGGCAATTTCCTATATTTGTTCTATGTTTGCATTTGTTTTGCCTTCTTCCTTTCAACATTTGGTATTATGACTCCAAACAAAAAAGAGGTTAGGCAGAGTATTCATAATGACATAAAAAACTCAGCACATTGGCGTTTCATGCTAGGAAAACTACAGGCAGCTCGACCAAGGTGAGTTGTTGTGTTTTGGAAAATGAAATGAACACTTTTCCCGAGGGGACAGCAAGGAATTCCCTCTACATCGAGTGCAAATGCGATTTTCAGGTGTACTCAATCAGCAGCATTCAGGTTCCTTGATTGGCAATTTCCTAAATTCGTTATAGGTTTGCGTTTGTTTTGCCTTCTTCCTTTCCAAATTTTGTATTCTGACTGCATACCAAAAAGAGGTTCGGCAGAGTATTCATAATGACATAAAAAACACAGCACATTGGCGTTTCATGCTAGGAAAACTACAGGCAACTCAACCAAGGTGAGTTGTTGTGTTTTGGAAAATGAAATGGAACATTTTTTCCAAGGGGTCAGGTAGGAATTCCCTCCGAATTGAGTGTGAATGGGATTTTCAGGTGTATTCAATCAGCAGCATTAAGTTTCCTTCTTTGGCAATTTCCTAAATTAGTTCTGGGTTTGCATTTGTTTTGCCTTCTTCCTTTCCAAATTTTGTATTATGACTCCTTACAAAAAAGTGTTTAGGAAGAGTATCCCTAATGAAATACAAAACACAGCACATTGGCATTTCATGCAAGGAAAACTGCAGGCAAATCGACCATAGTGAGTTTTTGTGTTTTGGAACATGAAATTTTACCCTTTTGCCGAGGGTTCATCTAGGAATTTCCTCCACATCGAGTGTAAATGTGATTTTCAGGTGTATTCTTTCATCAGCATTCAGGTCTCTTGATTGGCAATTTCCTAAATTTGTTCTGGGTTTGTGTTTGTTTTGCCTGCTTCCTTTCCAAATTTGGTATTCTGACTCCATACAAAAAAGAGGTTAGGCAGAGTATTCATCATGAAATAAAAAAACACAACACATTGGCGTTTCATGCTAGGAAAACTACAGGCAGCTCGACCAAGTTGAGTTTTTGAGGTTTAGAAAATGAAATGGAAACTTTTCCCGAGGACAGCAAGTAATTCCCTCTACATCAAGTGTAAATTCGATTTTCACGTTTATTCTTTCAGCAGCATTCATGTTCCTTGATTGGCAATTTCCTAAGCTTTTTATGGGTTTGCGTTAGTTTTGCCTTCTTACTTTCCAAAGTTTGTATTCTGACTCCATACAAAAAAGAGGTTAGGCAGAGTATCCCTAATGAAATAAAGAAAAACAGCACATGGGCCTTTCATGCTTATAAATCTACAGAAAACTCAACCAGGGTGAGTTTTTGTGTTTTGGAACATGAAATGGAACCCTTTTGCCGAGGGGACAACAAGGAAGTCCCTCCAAATCCAGTGTAAATGGGATATTCAGTTGTATTCTTTCAGCAGCATTCAGGTTTCTCGTTTGGCAATTTCCAAATTTTGTTCTTGTTTTGCGTTTGTTTTGCCTTCTTCCTTTCCAAATTTTGTATTCTGACTCCATACAAAAAAGAGGTTAGGCAGAGTATTCATAATGACATAAAAAACACAGCACATTGGCATTTCATGCGAGGAAAACTACAGGCAACTCGACCAAGGTGAGTTGTTGTGTTTTGGAAAATGTAATGGAACCCTTTTGCCTAGGGGAGAGCTATGATTCCCTCCAAATCGAGGCTAAATGCGATTTTCCGGAGTTTTCTTTCAGCAGCATTCAGGTCACTTGATTGGCAATTTCCTAAATTTGTTCTTGGTTTTTCCTTTGTTTTGCCTTCTTCCTTTTCAAATTTGGTATTCTGACTCCATACAAAAAAGTGGTTAGGTATAATATTTCTAATGAAATACAAAACACAGCACATTGGCGTTTCACGCTAGGAAAACTACAGGCAACTCGACCAAGGTGAGTTTTTGCTTTTTGGAATATGAAATGTAACCCTTTTGCCGAGGGGACAGCTAGGAATTCCCTGCAAATCGAGTGTAAATGGGATATTCAGGTGCATCCTTTCAGCAGCATTCAGGTCTCTTGATTGGCAATTTCCTATATTTGTTCTATGTTTGCATTTGTTTTGCCTTCTTCCTTTCAACATTTGGTATTATGACTCCAAACAAAAAAGAGGTTAGGCAGAGTATTCATAATGACATAAAAGACTCAGCACATTGGCGTTTCATGCTAGGAAAACTACAGGCAGCTCGACCAAGTTGAGCTTTTGTGTTTTGGAAAATGAAATGAACACTTTTCCCGAGGGGACAGCAAGGGATTCCCTCTACATCGAGTGCAAATGCGATTTTCAGGTGTATTCAATCAGCAGCATTCAGGTTCCTTGATTGGCAATTTCCTAAATTCGTTATAGGTTTGCATATGTTTTGCCTTCTTCTTTCCAAATTTTGTATTCTGACTCCATACAAAAAAGAGGTTCGGCAGAGTATTCATAATGACATAAAAAACAAAGCACATTGGCGTTTCATGCTAGGAAAACTACAGGCAACTCAACCAAGGTGAGTTGTTGTGTTTTGGAAACAGAAATGTAAATATTTTGCTTCGGGGACAGCTAGGAATTCCCTCCGAATTGAGTGTGAATGGGATTTTCAGGTGTATTCAATCAGCAGCATTAAGTTTCCGTCTTTGGCAATTTCCTAAATTAGTTCTGGGTTTGCATTTGTTTTGCCTTCTTCCTTTCCAAATTTTGTATTATGACTCCTTACAAAAAAGTGTTTAGGAAGAGTATCCCTAATGAAATACAAAACACAGCACATTGGCATTTCATGCAAGGAAAACTGCAGGCAAATCGACCATAGTGAGTTTTTGTGTTTTGGAACATGAAATTTTACCCTTTGGCCGAGGGTTCATCTAGGAATTCCCTCCACATCGAGTGTAAATGGGATTTTCAGGTGTATTCTTTCATCAGCATTCAGGTCTCTTGATTGGCAATTTCCTAGATTTGTTCTGGGTTTGGTTGGCTTTGCCTTCTTCCTTTCCTAATTTTGTATTCTGACTCCATACAAAAAAGAGGTTAGGCAGAGTATTCATAATGATATAAAACACACAGCGCATTGGCGTTTCATGCTACAGGGAACTCGAGCAAAGTGAGTTTTTCTTTTTGGAAACAGAATTGTAACCATTTTGCCAAGGGTACAGCAAGGAATTCCCTCCACATCGAGTGTAAATGGGATTTTTAGGTGTATTCAATCATAGCATTCAGGTTCCTTGATTGGCAACTTCCAAAATTTGTTCTGGGTTTGCGTTTGTTTTGCCTTCTTCCTTTCCAAATTTTGTATTCTGAATCCATACTAAAAAGAGGTTAGGCAGAGTATTTATAATGAAATAAAAGAAAAGCACATTTGCGTTTCATTCATATACATCTACAGAAAACTCGACCAAGGTGAGATTTTGTGTTTTGGAAAAAAATGTAGCCATTTTGCCGAGGGGACTGCTAGGAATTCCCTCCAAATCGAGTGTGAATGGGATTTTCAGGTGTATTCAATCGCAGCATTCAGGTTCCTTGATAGGCAATTTCCTAAAATTTGTTCTGTGTTTGCGTTTGTTTTGCCTTCTTCCTTCCAAATTTTTTTACTGAATGCATACATATGTAGGTTAGGCAGAGTATTCATAATGAAATGAAAAACACAGCACATTGGCGTTTCATGCTTATAAATCTACAGAAAACTCGACCAAGGTGAGGTTTTGTGTTTTGGAACATGAAATTTTACCCTTTTGCCAAGGGGACAGCTAGG
Organism: Sylvilagus floridanus; assembly: GCA_949820135.1. Classification (NCBI taxonomy): domain Eukaryota; kingdom Metazoa; phylum Chordata; class Mammalia; order Lagomorpha; family Leporidae; genus Sylvilagus; species Sylvilagus floridanus. Next base: position 94,453,504 of record OX463242.1, read on the forward strand.
AATTCCCTCTACATCGAGTGTACATGGGATTTTCAGGTGTATTCAATCAGCAGCATTCAGGTTTCTTGTTTGGCAATTTCGTAAATTTGTTCTGGGTTTGGTTGGCTTTGCCTTCTTCCTTTCCTAATTTTGTATTCTGACTCCATACAAAAAAGAGGTTAGGCAGAGTATTCATAATGATATAAAACACACAGCACATTGGCGTTTCATGCTAGGAAATCTAGAGGCAACTCGACCAAAGTGAGTTTTTGTTTTTGGAAACAGAAATGTTATCATTTTGCCGAGGGCACAGCAAGGATTTCGCTCCACATCGAGTGTAAATGGGATTTGTAGGTGTATTCAATCAGCAGCATTCAGGTTCCTTGATTGGCAATTACCTAAATTTGTTCTGGGTTTGCATTTGTTTTGCCTTCTTCCTTTCAAATTTTTGGATACTGACTGGATACAAAAAGTAGGTTAGGCAGAGTATTCATAATGACATAAAAAACAAAGCACATTGGCGTTTCATGATTATAAATCTACAGAAAACTCGACCAAGGAGAGTTTTTGTGTTTTGGAACATGAAATTTTACACTTTTGCCAAGGGGACATCTAGGAATTCCCTCTACATCGAATGTACATGGGATTTTCAGGTGTATTCAATCAGCAGCATTCAGGTTTCTTGTTTGGCAATTTCCTAAATTTGTTCTGGGTTTGGTTGGCTTTGCCTTCTGCCTTTCCAAATTTTGTATTCTGACTCCATACAAAAAAGAGGTTAGGCAGAGTATTCATAATGATATAAAACACACAGCACATTGGCGTTTCATGCTACAGGGAACTCGAGCAAAGTGAGTTTTTCTTTTTGGAAACAGAATTGTAACCATTTTGCCGAGGGTACAGCAAGGAATTCCCTCCACATCGAGTGTGAATGGGATTTTCAGGTGTATTCAATCATAGCATTCAGGTTTCTTGTTTGGCAATTTCCTAAATTTGTTCTGGGTTTGGTTGGCTTTGCCTTCTGCCTTTCCAAATTTTGCATTCTGACTCCATACAAAAAAGAGGTTAGGCAGAGTATTCATAATGATATAAAACACACAGCACATTGGCGTTTCATGCTACAGGCAACTCGACCAAAGTGAGTTTTTCTTTTTGGAAACAGAATTGTAACCATTTTGCCGAGGGTACAGCAAGGAATCCTCTCCACATCGAGTGTAAATGGGATTTTTAGGTGTATTCAATCAGCAGCATTCAGGTTCCTTGATTGGCAATTTCCTAAAATTTGTTCTGGGTTTGCGTTTGTTTTGCCTTCTTCCTTTCCAAATTTTGTATTCTGACTCCATGCAAAAAAGAGGTTAGGCAGAGTATCCCTAAATGAAATAAAAAACACACCGCTTTGGCTTTTCATGCTTATAAAACTACAGAAATCTCGACCAAAGTGAATTTTTGTGTTTTGGAAAAAGAACTTTTACATGTTTACCGAGGTTTAAGCTAGGAATTTTCTACACATGAAGTGTAAATGGGATTTTCAGGTGTATTCTTTCGGCAGCATTCGGGTGTCTTGATTGGCAACTTCCAAAATTTGTTCTGGGTTTGTGTTTGTTTTGCCTTCTTCCTTTCCAAATTTTGTATTCTGAATCCATACTAAAAAGAGGTTAGGCAGAGTATTTATAATGAAATAAAAGAACAGCACATTTGCGTTTCATTCATATAAATCTACAGAAAACTCGACCAAGGTGAGATTTTGTGTTTTGGAAAAAAATGTAGCCATTTTGCCGAGGGGACTGCTAGGAATTCCCTCCAAATCGAGTGTGAATGGGATTTTCAGGTGTATTCAATCGTAGCATTCAGGTTCCTTGATAGGCAATTTCCTAAAATTTGTTCTGTGTTTGCGTTTGTTTTGCCTTCTTGCTTCCAAATTTTGAATACTGACTGCATACAAAAAGTAGGTTAGGCAGAGTATTCATAATGAAATAAAAAACACAGCACATTGGCGTTTCATGCTTATAAATCTACAGAAAACTCAACCAAGGTGAGGTTTTGTGTTTTGGAACATGAAATTTTACCCTTTTGCCAAGGGGACAGCTAGGAATTCCCTCTACATCGAGTGTAAATGGGATTTTCAGGTGTATTCAATCAGCAGCATTCAGGTTTCTTGTTTGGCAATTTCGTAAATTTGTTCTGGGTTTGGTTGGCTTTGCCTTCTTCCTTTCCTAATTTTGTATTCTGACTCCATACAAAAAAGAGGTTAGGCAGAGTATTCATAATGATATAAAACACACAGCACATTGGCGTTTCATGCTAGGAAATCTAGAGGCAACTCGACCAAAGTGAGTTTTTGTTTTTGGAAACAGAAATGTTATCATTTTGCCGAGGGCACAGCAAGGATTTCCCTCCACATCGAGTGTAAATGGGATTTGTAGGTGTATTCAATCAGCAGCATTCAGGTTCCTTGATTGGCAATTACCTAAATTTGTTCTGGGTTTGCATTTGTTTTGCCTTCTTCCTTTCAAATTTTTGGATACTGACTGGATACAAAAAGTAGGTTAGGCAGAGTATTCATAATGAAATAAAAAACACAGCACATTGGCGTTTCATGATTATAAATCTACAGAAAACTCGACCAAGGTGAGTTTTTGTGTTTTGGAACATGAAATTTTACCCTTTTGCCAAGGGGACAGCTAGGAATTCCCTCTACATCGAGTGTACATGGGATTTTCAGGTGTATTCAATCAGCAGCATTCAGGTTTCTTGTTTGGCAATTTCCTAAATTTGTTCTGGGTTTGGTTGGCTTTGCCTTCTGCCTTTCCAAATTTTGTATTCTGACTCCATACAAAAAAGAGGTTAGGCAGAGTATTCATAATGATATAAAACACACAGCACATTGGCGTTTCATGCTACAGGCAACTCGACCAAAGTGAGTTTTTCTTTTTGGAAACAGAATTGTAACCATTTTGCCGAGGGTACAGCAAGGAATTCCCTCCACATCGAGTGTAAATGGGATTGTTAGGTGTATTCAATCAGCAGCATTCAAGTTCCTTGATTGGCAATTTCCTAAAATTTGTTCTGGGTTTGCGTTTGTTTTGCCTTCTTCCTTTCCAAATTTTGTATTCTGACTCCATGCAAAAAAGAGGTTAGGCAGAGTATCCCTAAATGAAATAAAAAACACACCGCTTTGGCTTTTCATGCTTATAAAACTACAGAAATCTCGACCAAAGTGAATTTTTGTGTTTTGGAAAAAGAACTTTTACATGTTTACCGAGGTTTAAGCTAGGAATTTTCTACACATGAAGTGTAAATGGGATTTTCAGGTGTATTCTTTCGGCAGTATTCGGGTGTCTTGATTGGCAACTTCCAATATTTGTTCTGGGTTTGCGTTTGTTTTGCCTTCTTCCTTTCCAAATTTTGTATTCTGAATCCATACTAAAAAGAGGTTAGGCAGAGTATTTATAATGAAATAAAAGAACAGCACATTTGCGTTTCATTCATATAAATCTACAGAAAACTCGACCAAGGTGAGATTTTTTGTTTTGGAAAAAAAATGTAGCCATTTTGCCGAGGGGACTGCTAGGAATTCCCTCCAAATCAAGTGTGAATGGGATTTTCAGGTGTATTCAATCGTAGCATTCAGGTTCCTTGATAGGCAATTTCCTAAAATTTGTTCTGTGTTTGCGTTTGTTTTGCCTTCTTGCTTCCAAATTTTGAATACTGACTGCATACAAAAAGTAGGTTAGGCAGAGTATTCATAATGAAATAAAAAACACAGCACATTGGCGTTTCATGCTTATAAATCTACAGAAAACTCGACCAAGGTGAGTTTTTGTGTTTTGGAACATGAAATTTTACCCTTTTGCCAAGGGGACAGCTAGGAATTCCCTCTACATCGAGTGTACATGGGATTTTCAGGTGTATTCAATCAGCAGCATTCAGGTTTCTTGTTTGACAATTTTCTAAATTTGTTCTGGGTTTGGTTGGCTTTGCCTTCTGCCTTTCCAAATTTTGTATTCTGACTCCATACAAAAAAGAGGTTAGGCAGAGTATTCATAATGATATAAAACACACAGCACATTGGCGTTTCATGCTACAGGCAACTCGACCAAAGTGAGTTTTTCTTTTTGGAAACAGAATTGTAACCAAATTGCCGAGGGTACAGCAAGGAATTCCCTCCACATCGAGTGTGAATGGAATTTTCAGGTGTATTCAATCATAGCATTCAGGTTTCTTGTTTGGCAATTTCCTAAATTTGTTCTGGGTTTGGTTGGCTTTGCCTTCTTCCTTTCCTAATTTTGTATTCTGACTCCATACAAAAAAGAGGTTAGGCAGAGTATTCATAATGATATAAAACACACAGCACATTGGCATTTCATGCTACAGGCAACTCGACCAAAGTGAGTTTTTCTTTTTGGAAACAGAATTGTAACCATTTTGCCGAGGGTACATCAAGGAATTCCCTCCACATCGAGTGTAAATGGGATTTTTAGGTGTATTCAATCATAGCATTCAGGTTCCTTGATTGGCAATTTCCTAAAATTTGTCTGGGTTTGCGTTTGTTTTGCCTTCTTCCTTTCCAAATTTGGTATTCTGACTGCATGCAGATAAGAGGTTAGGCAGAGTATCCCTAAATGAAATAAAAAGCACACCGCTTTGGCTTTTCATGCTTATAAAACTACAGAAATCTCGACCAAAGTGAGTTTTTGTGTTTTGGAAAAAGAACTTTTACATTTTTACCGAGGGTTAAGCTAGGAATTCTCTCCACATGAAGTGTAAATGGGATTTTCAGGTGTATTCTTTCGGCAGCATTCGGGTGTCTTGATTGGCAATTTCCTCAATTGGTTCTAAGTTTGAATTTGATAATCCTTCTTCCTTTCCAAAATTTGTATTCTTACTCCTTACAAAAGAGAGGTTCGGCAGATCATTCCTAATGAAATGAAAAACAGCACATTGGCGTTTCATGCTAGGAAATCTACAGCCAACTCGACCAAAGTGAGTTTTTGTTTTTGGAAACAGAAATGTTATCATTTTGCCGAGGGGACAGCAAGGATTTTCCTCCACATCGAGTGTAAATGGGATTTTTAGATGTATTCAATCAGCAGCATTCAGGTTTCTTGTTTGGCAATTTCCTAAATTTGTTCTGGGTTTGGTTGGCTTTGACTTCTGCCTTTCCAAATTTTGTATTCTGACTCCATACAAAAAAGAAGTTAGACAGAGTATTCATAATGATATAAAACACACAGCACATTAGCGTTTCATGCTAGGAAAATTACAGGCAACTCGACCAAAGTGAGTTTTTGTGTTTTGGAAACAGAAATGTTATCATTTTGCCGAGGGCACAGCAAGGATTTCCCTCCAAATCGAGTGTAAATGGGATTTGTAGGTGTATTCAATCAGCAGCATTCAGGTTCCTTGATTGGCAATTACCTAAATTTGTTCTGGGTTTGCATTTGTTTTGCCTTCTTCCTTTCAAATTTTTGGATACTGACTGGATACAAAAAGTAGGTTAGGCAGAGTATTCATAATGAAATAAAAAACACAGCACATTGGCGTTTCATGCTTATAAATCTACAGAAAACTCAACCAAAGTGAGTTTTTGTGTTTTGGAACATGAAATTTTACCCTTTTGCCAAGGGGACAGCTAGGAATTCCCTCTACATCGAGTGTACATGGGATTTTCATGTGTACTCAATCAGCAGCATTCAGGTTTCTTGTTTGGCAATTTCCTAAATTTGTTCTGGGTTTGGTTGGCTTTGCCTTCTGCCTTTCCAAATTTTGTATTCTGACTCCATACAAAAAAGAGGTTAGGCAGAGTATTCATAATGATATAAAACACACAGCACATTGGCGTTTCATGCTACAGGCAACTCGACCAAAGTGAGTTTTTCTTTTTGGAAACAGAATTGTAACCATTTTGCCGAGGGTACAGCAAGGAATTCCCTCCACATCGAGTGTAAATGGGATTTTTATGTGTATTCAATCATAGCATTCAGGTTCCTTGATTGGCAACTTCCAAAATTTGTTCTGGGTTTGCGTTTGTTTTGCCTTCTTCCTTTCCAAATTTTGTATTCTGAATCTATACTAAAAAGAGGTTAGGGAGAGTATTTATAATGAAATAAAAGAACAGCACATTTGCGTTTCATTCATATAAATCTACAGAAAACTCGACCAAGGTGAGATTTTGTGTTTTGGAAAAAAATGTAGCCATTTTGCCGAGGGGACTGCTAGGAATTCCCTCCAAATCGAGTGTGAATGGGATTTTCAGGTGTATTCAATCGTAGCATTCAGGTTCCTTGATAGGCAATTTCCTAAAATTTGTTCTGTGTTTGCGTTTGTTTTGCCTTCTCCCTTCCAAATTTTGAATACTGAATGCATACATATGTAGGTTAAGCAGAGTATTCATAATGAAATAAAAAACACAGCACATTGGCGTTTCATGCTTATAAATCTACAGAAAACTCGACCAAGGTGAGTTTTTGTGTTTTGGAACATGAAATTTTACCCGTTTGCCAAGGGGACAGCTAGGAATTCCCTCTACATCGAGTGTACATGGGATTTTCAGGTGTATTCAATCAGCAGCATTCAGGTTTCTTGTTTGGCAATTTTCTAAATTTGTTCTGGGTTTGGTTGGCTTTGCCTTCTGCCTTTCCAAATTTTGTATTCTGACTCCATACAAAAAAGAGGTTAGGCAGAGTATTCATAATGATATAAAACACACAGCACATTGGCGTTTCATGCTACAGGCAACTCGACCAAAGTGAGTTTTTCTTTTTGGAAACAGAATTGTAACCAAATTGCCGAGGGTACAGCAAGGAATTCCCTCCACATCGAGTGTGAATGGGATTTTCAGGTGTATTCAATCATAGCATTCAGGTTTCTTGTTTGGCAATTTCCTAAATTTGTTCTGGGTTTGGATGGCTTTGCCTTCTTCCTTTCCTAATTTTGTATTCTGACTCCATACAAAAAAGAGGTTAGGCAGAGTATTCATAATGATATAAAACACACAGCACATTGACATTTCATGCTACAGGCAACTCGACCAAAGTGAGTTTTTCTTTTTGGAAACAGAATTGTAACCATTTTGCCGAGGGTACAGCAAGGAATTCCCTCCACATCGAGTGTAAATGGGATTTTTAGGTGTATTCAATCATAGCATTCAGGTTCCTTGATTGGCAATTTCCTAAAATTTGTTCTGGGTTTGCGTTTGTTTTGCCTTCTTCCTTTCCAAATTTGGTATTCTGACTGCATGCAGATAAGAGGTTAGGCAGAGTATCCCTAAATGAAATAAAAAGCACACCGCTTTGGCTTTTCATGCTTATAAAACTACAGAAATCTCGACCAAAGTGAGTTTTTGTGTTTTGGAAAAAGAACTTTTACATTTTTACCGAGGGTTAAGCTAGGAATTCTCTCCACATGAAGTGTAAATGGGATTTTCAGGTGTATTCTTTCGGCAGCATTCGGGTGTCTTGATTGGCAATTTCCTCAATTGGTTCTAAGTTTGAATTTGATAATCCTTCTTCCTTTCCAAAATTTGTATTCTTACTCCTTACAAAAGAGAGGTTTGGCAGATCATTCCTAATGAAATGAAAAACAGCACATTGGCGTTTCATGCTAGGAAATCTACAGCCAACTCGACCAAAGTGAGTTTTTGTTTTTGGAAACAGAAATGTTATCATTTTGCCGAGGGGACAGCAAGGATTTCCCTCCACATCGAGTGTAAATGGGATTTTTAGGTGTATTCAATCAGCAGCATTCAGTTTTCTTGTTTGGCAATTTCCTAAATTTGTTTGGGTTTGGTTGGCTTTGACTTCTGCCTTTCCAAATTTTGTATTCTGACTCCATACAAAAAAGAGTTTAGGCAGAGTATTCATAATGATATAAAACACACAGCACATTGGCGTTTCATGCTAGGAAAATTACAGGCAACTCGACCAAAGTGAGTTTTTGTGTTTTGGAAACAGAAATGTAATCATTTTGCCGAGGGCACAGCAAGGATTTCCCTCCACATCGAGTGTAAAAGGGATTTTTAGGTTTATCCAATCAGCAGCATTCAGGTTTCTTGATTGGCAATTTCCTAAATTTGTTCTGAGTTTGTGTTTGTTTTGGCTTCATCCTTTAACGATTTTGAATACTGACTGCATACACAAAAGCGGTTAGTCAGTGTATTCATAATGAAATAAAAAACACAGCACATTGGCGTTTCAAGCATATAAATCTACAGAAAACTCAACCAAGGTGAGTTTTTGTGTTTTGGAACATGAAATTTTACCCTATTGCCAAGGGGACAGCTAGGAATTCCCTCTACATCGAGTGTACATGGGATTTTAAGGTGTATTCAATCAGCAGCATTCAGGTTTCTTGTTTGGCAATTTCCTAAATTTGTTCTGGGTTTGGTTGGCTTTGCCTTCTGCCTTTCCAAATTTTGCATTCTGACTCCATAAATTAGAGGTTAGGCAGAGTATTCATAATGATATAAAACACACAGCACATTGGCGTTTCATGCTACAGGCAACTCGACCAAAGTGAGTTTTTCTTTTTGGAAACAGAATTGTAACCATTTTGCCGAGGGTACAGCAAGGAATTCCCTCCACATCGAGTATGAATGGGATTTTCAAGTGTATTCAATCATAGCATTCAGGTTTCTTGTTTGGCAATTTCCTAAATTTGTTCTGGGTTTGGTTGTCTTTGCCTTCTGCCTTTCCAAATTTTCATTCTGACTCCATACAAAAAAGAGGTTAGGCAGAGTATTCATAATGATATAAAACACACAGCACATTGGCGTTTCATGCTACAGGCAACTCGACCAAAGTGAGTTTTTCTTTTTGGAAACAGAATTGTAACCATTTTGCTGAGGGTACAGCAAGGAATTCCCTCCACATCGAGTGTAAATGGGATTTTTAGGTGTATTCAATCAGCAGCATTCAGGTTCCTTGATTGGCAATTTCCTAAAATTTGTTCTGGGTTTGCGTTTGTTTTGCCTTCTTCCTTTCCAAATTTTGTATTCTGACTCCATGCAAAAAAGAGGTTAGGCAGAGTATCCCTCAATGAAATAAAAAACACACCGCTTTGGCTTTTCATGCTTATAAAACTACAGAAATCTCGACCAAAGTGAATTTTTCTGTTTTGGAAAAAGAACTTTTACATTTTTACCGAGGTTTAAGCTAGGAATTTTCTACACATGAAGTGTAAATGGGATTTTCAGGTGTATTCTTTCGGCAGCATTCGGGTGTCTTGATTGGCAACTTCCAAAATTTGTTCTGGGTTTGCGTTTGTTTTGCCTTCTTCCTTTCCAAATTTTGTATTCTGAATCCATACTAAAAAGAGGTTAGGCAGAGTATTTATAATGAAATAAAAGAACAGCACATTTGCGTTTCATTCATATAAATCTACAGAAAACTCGACCAAGGTGAGATTTTGTGTTTTGGAAAAAAATGTAGCCATTTTGCCGAGGGGACTGCTAGGAATTCCCTCCAAATCGAGTGTGAATGGGATTTTCAGGTGTATTCAATCGTAGCATTCAGGTTCCTTGATAGGCAATTTCCTAAAATTTGTTCTGTGTTTGCGTTTGTTTTGCCTTCTTCCTTCCAAATTTTGAATACTGACTGCATTCAAAAAGTAGGTTAGGCAGAGTATTCATAATGAAATAAAAAACACAGCACATTGGCGTTTCATGCTTATAAATCTACAGAAAACTCGACCAAGGTGAGTTTTTGTGTTTTGGAACATGAAATTTTACCCTTTTGCCAAGGGGACAGCTAGGAATTCCCTCTACATCGAGTGTACATGGGATTTTTGGGTGTATTCAATCAGCAGCATTCAGGTTTCTTGTTTGACAATTTTCTAAATTTGTTCTGGGTTTGGTTGGCTTTGCCTTCTGCCTTTCCAAATTTTGTATTCTGACTCCATACAAAAAAGAGGTTAGGCAGAGTATTCATAATGATATAAAACACACAGCACATTGGCGTTTCATGCTACAGGCAACTCGACCAAAGTGAGTTTTTCTTTTTGGAAACAGAATTGTAACCAAATTGCCGAGGGTACAGCAAGGAATTCCCTCCACATCGAGTGTGAATGGGATTTTCAGGTGTATTCAATCATAGCATTCAGGTTTCTTGTTTGGCAATTTCCTAAATTTGTTCTGGGTTTGGTTGGCTTTGCCTTCTTCCTTTCCTAATTTTGTATTCTGACTCCATACAAAAAAGAGGTTAGGCAGAGTATTCATAATGATATAAAACACACAGCACATTGACATTTCATGCTACAGGCAACTCGACCAAAGTGAGTTTTTCTTTTTGGAAACAGAATTGTAACCATTTTGCCGAGGGTACATCAAGGAATTCCCTCCACATCGAGTGTAATTGGGATTTTTAGGTGTATTCAATCATAGCATTCAGGTTCCTTGATTGGCAATTTCCTAAAATTTGTTCTGGGTTTGCGTTTGTTTTGCCTTCTTCCTTTCCAAATTTGGTATTCTGACTGCATGCAGATAAGAGGTTAGGCAGAGTATCCCTAAATGAAATAAAAAGCACACCGCCTTGGCTTTTCATGCTTATAAAACTACAGAAATCTCGACCAAAGTGAGTTTTTGTGTTTTGGAAAAAGAACTTTTACATTTTTACCGAGGGTTAAGCTAGGAATTCTCTCCACATGAAGTGTAAATGGGATTTTCAGGTGTATTCTTTCGGCAGCATTCGGGTGTCTTGATTGGCAATTTCCTCAATTGGTTCTAAGTTTGAATTTGATAATCCTTCTTCCTTTCCAAAATTTGTATTCTTACTCCTTACAAAAGAGAGGTTTGGCAGATCATTCCTAATGAAATGAAAAACAGCACATTGGCGTTTCATGCTAGGAAATCTACAGCCAACTCGACCAAAGTGAGTTTTTGTTTTTGGAAACAGAAATGTTATCATCTTGCCGAGGGGACAGCAAGGATTTCCCTCCACATCGAGTGTAAATGGGATTTTTAGGTGTATTCAATCAGCAGCATTCAGGTTTCTTGTTTGGCAATTTCCTAAATTTGTTCTGGGTTTGGTTGGCTTTGCCTTCTGCCTTTCCAAATTTTGTATTCTGACTCCATACAAAAAAGAGGTTAGGCAGAGTATTCATAATGATATAAAACACACAGCACATTGGCATTTCATGCTAGGAAAATTACAGGCAACTCGACCAAAGTGAGTTTTTGTGTTTTGGAAACAGAAATGTAATCATTTTGCCGAGGGGACAGCAAGGATTTCCCTCCACATCGAGTGTAAAAGGGATTTTTAGGTTTATCCAATCAGCAGCATTCAGGTTTCTTGATTGGCAATTTCCTAAATTTGTTCCGAGTTTGTGTTTGTTTTGGCTTCATCCTTTAACGATTTTGAATACTGACTGCATACACAAAAGCGGTTAGTCAGTGTATTCATAATGAAATAAAAAACACAGCACATTGGCGTTTCAAGCATCTAAATCTACAGAAAACTCAACCAAGGTGAGTTTTTGTGTTTTGGAACATGAAATTTTACCCTTTTGCCAAGGGGACAGCTAGGAATTCCCTCTACATCGAGTGTACATGGGATTTTCAGGTGTATTCAATCAGCAGCATTCAGGTTTCTTGTTTGGCAATTTCCTAAATTTGTTCTGGGTTTGGTTGGCTTTTCCTTCTGCCTTTCCAAATTTTGTATTCTGACTCCATACAAAAAAGAGGTTAGGCAGAGTATTCATAATGATATAAAACACACAGCACATTGGCGTTTCATGCTACAGGCACCTAGACCAAAGTGAGTTTTTTTTTTGGAAACAGAATTGTAACCATTTTGCCGAGGGTACAGCAAGGAATTTCCTCCACATCCAGTGTGAATGGGATTTTCAGGTGTATTCAATCATAGCATTCAGGTTTCTTGTTTGGCAATTTCCTAAATTTGTTCTGGGTTTGGTTGGCTTTGCCTTCTGCCTTTCCAAATTTTCATTCTGACTCCATACAAAAAAGAGGTTAGGCAGAGTATTCATAATGATATAAAACACACAGCACATTGGCGTTTCATGCTACAGGCAACTCGACCAAAGTGAGTTTTTCTTTTTGGAAACAGAATTGTAACCATTTTGCCGAGGGTACAGCAAGGAATTCCCTCCACATCGAGTGTAAATGGGATTTTTAGGTGTATTCAATCAGCAGCATTCAGGTTCCTTGATTGGCAATTTCCTAAAATTTGTTCTGGGTTTGCGTTTGTTTTGCCTTCTTCCTTTCCAAATTTTGTATTCTGACTCCATGCAAAAAAGAGGTTAGGCAGAGTATCAATCATTGAAATAAAAAACACACCGCTTTGGCTTTTCATGCTTATAAAACTACAGAAATCTCGACCAAAGTGAATTTTTGTGTTTTGGAAAAAGAACTTTTACATTTTTACCGAGGTTTAAGCTAGGAATTTTCTACACATGAAGTGTAAATGGGATTTTCAGGTGTATTCTTTCGGCAGCATTCGGGTGTCTTGATTGGCAACTTCCAAAATTTGTTCTGGGTTTGCGTTTGTTTTGCCTTCTTCCTTTCCAAATTTTGTATTCTGAATCCATACTAAAAAGAGGTTAGGCAGAGTATTTATAATGAAATAAAAGAACAGCACATTTGCGTTTCATTCATATAAATCTACAGAAAACTCGACCAAGGTGAGATTTTGTGTTTTGGAAAAAAATGTAGCCATTTTGCCGAGGGGACTGCTAGGAATTCCCTCCAAATCGAGTGTGAATGGGATTTTCAGGTGTATTCAATCGTAGCATTCAGGTTCCTTGATAGGCAATTTCCTAAAATTTGTTCTGTGTTTGCGTTTGTTTTGCCTTCTTCCTTCCAAATTTTGAATACTGACTGCATACAAAAAGTAGGTTAGGCAGAGTATTCATAATGAAATAAAAAACACAGCACATTGGCGTTTCATGCTTATAAATCTACAGAAAACTCGACCAAGGTGAGTTTTTGTGTTTTGGAACATGAAATTTTACCCTTTTGCCAAGGGGACAGCTAGGAATTCCCTCTACATCGAGTGTAAATGGTATTTTCAGGTGTATTCAATCAGCAGCATTCAGGTTTCTTGTTTGACAATTTTCTAAATTTGTTCTGGGTTTGGTTGGCTTTGCCTTCTGCCTTTCCAAATTTTGTATTCTGACTCCATACAAAAAAGAGGTTAGGCAGAGTATTCATAATGATATAAAACACACAGCACATTGGCGTTTCATGCTACAGGCAACTCGACCAAAGTGAGTTTTTCTTTTTGGAAACAGAATTGTAACCATTTTGCGGAGGGTACAGCAAGGAATTCCCTCCACATCAAGTGTGAATGGGATTTTCTGGTGCATTCAATCATAGCATTCAGGTTTCTTGTTTGGCGATTTCCTAAATTTGTTCTGGGTTTGGTTGGCTTTGCCTTCTTCCTTTCCAAATTTTCTATTCTGACTCCATACAAAAAAGAGGTTAGGCAGAGTATTCATAATGATATAAAACACACAGCACATTGGCATTTCATGCTACAGGCACCTCGACCAAAGTGAGTTTTTCTTTTTGGAAACAGAATTGTAACCATTTTGCCGAGGGTACAGCAAGGAATTCCCTCCACATCGAGTGTAAATGGGATTTTTAGGTTTATTCAATCAGCAGCATTCAGGTTCCTTGATTGGCAATTTCCTCAAATTTGTTCTGGGTTTGCGTTTGTTTTGCCTTCTTCCTTTCCAAATTTTGTATTCTGACTCCATGCAAAAAAGAGGTTAGGCAGAGTATCCCTCAATGAAATAAAAAACACACCGCTTTGGCTTTTCATGCTTATAAAACTACAGAAATCTCGACCAAAGTGAATTTTTGTGTTTTGGAAAAAGAACTTTTACATTTTTACCGAGGTTTAAGCTAGGAATTTTCTACACATGAAGTGTAAATGGGATTTTCAGGTGTATTCTTTCGGCAGCATTCGGGTGTCTTGATTGGCAACTTCCAAAATTTGTTCTGGGTTTGCGTTTGTTTTGCCTTCTTCCTTTCCAAATTTTGTATTCTGAATCCATACTAAAAAGAGGTTAGGCAGAGTATTTATAATGAAATAAAAGAACAGCACATTTGCGTTTCATTCATATAAATCTACAGAAAACTCGACCAAGGTGAGATTTTGTGTTTTGGAAAAAAATGTAGCCATTTTGCCGAGGGGACTGCTAGGAATTCCCTCCAAATCGAGTGTGAATGGGATTTTCAGGTGTATTCAATCGTAGCATTCAGGTTCCTTGATAGGCAATTTCCTAAAATTTGTTCTGTGTTTGCGTTTGTTTTGCCTTCTCCCTTCCAAATTTTGAATACTGAATGCATACATATGTAGGTTAAGCAGAGTATTCATAATGAAATAAAAAACACAGCACATTGGCGTTTCATGCTTATAAATCTACAGAAAACTCGACCAAGGTGAGTTTTTGTGTTTTGGAACATGAAATTTTACCCTTTTGCCAAGGGGACAGCTAGGAATTCCCTCTACATCGAGTGTACATGGGATTTTCAGGTGTATTCAATCAGCAGCATTCAGGTTTCTTGTTTGACAATTTTCTAAATTTGTTCTGGGTTTGGTTGGCTTTGCCTTCTGCCTTTCCAAATTTTGTATTCTGACTCCATACAAAAAAGAGGTTAGGCAGAGTATTCATAATGATATAAAACACACAGCACATTGGCGTTTCATGCTACAGGCAACTCGACCAAAGTGAGTTTTTCTTTTTGGAAACAGAATTGTAACCAAATTGCCGAGGGTACAGCAAGGAATTTCCTCCACATCGAGTGTGAATGGGATTTTCAGGTGTATTCAATCATAGCATTCAGGTTTCTTGTTTGGCAATTTCCTAAATTTGTTCTGGGTTTGGTTGGCTTTGCCTTCTTCCTTTCCTAATTTTGTATTCTGACTCCATACAAAAAAGAGGTTAGGCAGAGTATTCATAATGATATAAAACACACAGCACTTTGGCATTTCATGCTACAGGCAACTCGACCAAAGTGAGTTTTTCTTTTTGGAAACAGAATTGTAACCATTTTGCCGAGGGTACAGCAAGGAATTCCCTCCACATCGAGTGTAAATGGGATTTTTAGGTGTATTCAATCATAGCATTCAGGTTCCTTGATTGGCAATTTCCTAAAATTTGTTCTGGGTTTGCGTTTGTTTTGCCTTCTTCCTTTCCAAATTTTGTATTCTGACTCCATGCAAAAAAGAGGTTAGGCAGAGTATCCCTCAATGAAATAAAAAACACACCGCTTTGGCTTTTCATGCTTATAAAACTACAGAAATCTCGACCAAAGTGAATTTTTGTGTTTTGGAAAAAGAACTTTTACATTTTTACCGAGGTTTAAGCTAGGAATTTTCTACACATGAAGTGTAAATGGGATTTTCAGGTGTATTCTTTCGGCAGCATTCGGGTGTCTTGATTGGCAACTTCCAAAATTTGTTCTGGGTTTGCGTTTGTTTTGCCTTCTTCCTTTCCAAATTTTGTATTCTGAATCCATACTAAAAAGAGGTTAGGCAGAGTATTTATAATGAAATAAAAGAACAGCACATTTGCGTTTCATTCATATAAATCTACAGAAAACTCGACCAAGGTGAGATTTTGTGTTTTGGAAAAAAATGTAGCCATTTTGCCGAGGGGACTGCTAGGAATTCCCTCCAAATCGAGTGTGAATGGGATTTTCAGGTGTATTCAATCGTAGCATTCAGGTTCCTTGATAGGCAATTTCCTAAAATTTGTTCTGTGTTTGCGTTTGTTTTGCCTTCTCCCTTCCAAATTTTGAATACTGAATGCATACATATGTAGGTTAAGCAGAGTATTCATAATGAAATAAAAAACACAGCACATTGGCGTTTCATGCTTATAAATCTACAGAAAACTCGACCAAGGTGAGTTTTTGTGTTTTGGAACATGAAATTTTACCCTTTTGCCAAGGGGACAGCTAGGAATTCCCTCTACATCGAGTGTACATGGGATTTTCAGGTGTATTCAATCAGCAGCATTCAGGTTTCTTGTTTGACAATTTTCTAAATTTGTTCTGGGTTTGGTTGGCTTTGCCTTCTGCCTTTCCAAATTTTGTATTCTGACTCCATACAAAAAAGAGGTTAGGCAGAGTATTCATAATGATATAAAACACACAGCACATTGGCGTTTCATGCTACAGGCAACTCGACCAAAGTGAGTTTTTCTTTTTGGAAACAGAATTGTAACCAAATTGCCGAGGGTACAGCAAGGAATTTCCTCCACATCGAGTGTGAATGGGATTTTCAGGTGTATTCAATCATAGCATTCAGGTTTCTTGTTTGGCAATTTCCTAAATTTGTTCTGGGTTTGGTTGGCTTTGCCTTCTTCCTTTCCTAATTTTCTATTCTGACTCCATACAAAAAAGAGGTTAGGCAGAGTATTCATAATGATATAAAACACACAGCACTTTGGCATTTCATGCTACAGGCAACTCGACCAAAGTGAGTTTTTCTTTTTGGAAACAGAATTGTAACCATTTTGCCGAGGGTACAGCAAGGAATTCCCTCCACATCGAGTGTAAATGGGATTTTTAGGTGTATTCAATCATAGCATTCAGGTTCCTTGATTGGCAATTTCCTAAAATTTGTTCTGGGTTTGCGTTTGTTTTGCCTTCTTCCTTTCCAAATTTGGTATTCTGACTGCATGCAGATAAGAGGTTAGGCAGAGTATCCCTAAATGAAATAAAAAGCACACCGCTTTGGCTTTTCATGCTTATAAAACTACAGAAATCTCGACCAAAGTGAGTTTTTGTGTTTTGGAAAAAGAACTTTTACATTTTTACCGAGGGTTAAGCTAGGAATTTTCTACACATGAAGTGTAAATGGGATTTTCAGGTGTATTCTTTCGGCAGCATTCGGGTGTCTTGATTGGCAACTTCCAAAATTTGTTCTGGGTTTGCGTTTGTTTTGCCTTCTTCCTTTCCAAATTTTGTATTCTGAATCCATACTAAAAAGAGGTTAGGCAGAGTATTTATAATGAAATAAAAGAACAGCACATTTGCGTTTCATTCATATAAATCTACAGAAAACTCGACCAAGGTGAGATTTTGTGTTTTGGAAAAAAATGTAGCCATTTTGCCGAGGGGACTGCTAGGAATTCCCTCCAAATCGAGTGTGAATGGGATTTTCAGGTGTATTCAATCGTAGCATTCAGGTTCCTTGATAGGCAATTTCCTAAAATTTGTTCTGTGTTTGCGTTTGTTTTGCCTTCTCCCTTCCAAATTTTGAATACTGAATGCATACATATGTAGGTTAAGCAGAGTATTCATAATGAAATAAAAAACACAGCACATTGGCGTTTCATGCTTATAAATCTACAGAAAACTCGACCAAGGTGAGTTTTTGTGTTTTGGAACATGAAATTTTACCCTTTTGCCAAGGGGACAGCTAGGAATTCCCTCTACATCGAGTGTACATGGGATTTTCAGGTGTATTCAATCAGCAGCATTCAGGTTTCTTGTTTGACAATTTTCTAAATTTGTTCTGGGTTTGGTTGGCTTTGCCTTCTGCCTTTCCAAATTTTGTATTCTGACTCCATACAAAAAAGAGGTTAGGCAGAGTATTCATAATGATATAAAACACACAGCACATTGGCGTTTCATGCTACAGGCAACTCGACCAAAGTGAGTTTTTCTTTTTGGAAACAGAATTGTAACCAAATTGCCGAGGGTACAGCAAGGAATTTCCTCCACATCGAGTGTGAATGGGATTTTCAGGTGTATTCAATCATAGCATTCAGGTTTCTTGTTTGGCAATTTCCTAAATTTGTTCTGGGTTTGGT
Organism: Sylvilagus floridanus; assembly: GCA_949820135.1. Taxonomy (NCBI): domain Eukaryota; kingdom Metazoa; phylum Chordata; class Mammalia; order Lagomorpha; family Leporidae; genus Sylvilagus; species Sylvilagus floridanus. The sequence goes on from OX463242.1 coordinate 94,471,261, forward strand.
TGGCTTTGCCTTCTTCCTTTCCTAATTTTCTATTCTGACTCCATACAAAAAAGAGGTTAGGCAGAGTATTCATAATGATATAAAACACACAGCACTTTGGCATTTCATGCTACAGGCAACTCGACCAAAGTGAGTTTTTCTTTTTGGAAACAGAATTGTAACCATTTTGCCGAGGGTACAGCAAGGAATTCCCTCCACATCGAGTGTAAATGGGATTTTTAGGTGTATTCAATCATAGCATTCAGGTTCCTTGATTGGCAATTTCCTAAAATTTGTTCTGGGTTTGCGTTTGTTTTGCCTTCTTCCTTTCCAAATTTGGTATTCTGACTGCATGCAGATAAGAGGTTAGGCAGAGTATCCCTAAATGAAATAAAAAGCACACCGCTTTGGCTTTTCATGCTTATAAAACTACAGAAATCTCGACCAAAGTGAGTTTTTGTGTTTTGGAAAAAGAACTTTTACATTTTTACCGAGGGTTAAGCTAGGAATTCTCTCCACATGAAGTGTAAATGGGATTTTCAGGTGTATTCTTTCGGCAGCATTCGGGTGTCTTGATTGGCAATTTCCTCAATTGGTTCTAAGTTTGAATTTGATAATCCTTCTTCCTTTCCAATATTTGTATTCTTACTCCTTACAAAAGAGAGGTTCGGCAGATCATTCCTAATGAAATGAAAAACACAGCACATTGGCGTTTCATGCTAGGAAATCTACAGCCAACTCGACCAAAGTGAGTTTTTGTTTTTGGAAACAGAAATGTTATCATTTTGCCGAGGGCACAGCAAGGATTTAACTCCACATCGAGTGTAAATGGGATTTTGAGGTGTATTCAATCAGCAGCATTCAGGTTTCTTGATTGGCAATTTCCTAAATTTGTTCCGAGTTTGTGTTTGTTTTGGCTTCATCCTTTAACGATTTTGAATACTGACTGCATAAACAAAAGCGGTTAGTCAGTGTATTCATAATGAAATAAAAAACACAGCACATTGGCGTTTCAAGCATATACATCTACAGTAAACTAGACAAGGTGAGTTTTTGTGTTTTGGAACATGAAATTTTACCCTTTTGCCAAGGGGACAGCTAGGAATTCCCTCTACATCGAGTGTAAATGGGATTTTCAGGTGTATTCAATCAGCAGCATTCAGGTTTCTTGTTTGGCAATTTCCTAAATTTGTTCTGGGTTTGGTTGGCTTTGCCTTCTGCCTTTCCAAATATTGTATTCTGAATCCATACAAACAAGAGGTTAGGCAGAGTATTCATAATGATATAAAACACACAGCACATTGGCGTTTCATGCAAGGAAAATTACAGGCAACTCGACCAAAGTGAGTTTTTGTGTTTTGGAAACAGAAATGTAATCATTTTGCCAAGGGGACAGCAAGGATTTCCCTCCACATCGAGTGTAAAAGGGATTTTTAGGTTTATCCAATCAGCAGCATTCAGGTTTCTTGATTGGCAATTTCCTAAATTTGTTCCGAGTTTGTGTTTGTTTTGGCTTCTTCCATTAACAATTTTGAATACTGACTGCATACGCAAAAGAGGTTAGGCAGAGTATTCATAATGAAATAAAAAACACAGCACATTGGCGTTTCATGCATATAAATCTACAGAAAACTCGACCAAGGTGAGTTTTTGTGTTTTGGAAAAAGCATTTTACCCTTTTGCCAAGGGGACAGCTAGGAATTCCCTCTACATCGAGTGTAAATGGGATTTTCAGGTGTATTCAATCAGCAGCATTCAGGTTTCTTGTTTGGCAATTTCCTAAATTTGTTCTGTGTTTGGTTGGCTTTGCCTTCTGCCTTTCCAAATATTGTATTCTGAATCCATACAAACAAGAGGTTAGGCAGAGTATTCATAATGATATAAAACACACAGCACATTGGCGTTTCATGCAAGGAAAATTACAGGCAACTCGACCAAAGTGAGTTTTTGTGTTTTGGAAACAGAAATGTAATCATTTTGCCAAGGGGACAGCAAGGATTTCCCTCCACATCGAGTGTAAAAGGGATTTTTAGGTTTATCCAATCAGCAGCATTCAGGTTTCTTGATTGGCAATTTCCTAAATTTGTTCCGAGTTTGTGTTTGTTTTGGCTTCTTCCTTTAACAATTTTGAATACTGACTGCATACGCAAAAGAGGTTAGGCAGAGTATTCATAATGAAATAAAAAACACAGCACATTGGCGTTTCATGCATATAAATCTACAGAAAACTCGACCAAGGTGAGTTTTTGTGTTTTGGAAAAAGCATTTTACCCTTTTGCCAAGGGGACAGCGAGGAATTCCCTCTACATCGAGTGTAAATGGGATTTTCAGGTTTATTCAATCAGCAGCATTCAGGTTTCTTGTTTGGCAATTTCCTAAATTTGTTCTGGGTATGGTTGGCTTTGCCTTCTGCCTTTCCAAATTTTGTATTCTGACTCCATACAAAAAAGAAGTTAGGCAGAGTGTTCATAATGATATAAAACACAGAGCACATTGACGTTTCATGCTAGGAATATTACAGGCAACTCGACCAAAGTGAGTTTTTCTGTTTTGGAAGCGGAAATGTAATCATTTTGCCGAGGGGACAGCAAGGAATTCCCTCCACATCGAGTGTAAAAGGGATTTTTAGGTTTATCCAATCAGCAGCCTTCAGGTTTTTTGATTGGCAATTTCTCTTAACTTGTTCTGGGTTTGCGTTTGTTTTGCCTTCTTGCTTCCCAAATTTTGTATTCTGACTCCATGCAAAAAAGAGGTTAGGCAGAGTATTCATAATGAAATAAAAAACACACCACTTTGGGTTTTCATGCTTATAAAACTACAGAATTCTCGACCACAGTGAGTTTTTGTGTTTTGGAAAAAGAACTTTTACATTTTTACCGAGGGTTCAGCTAGGAATTCTCTCCACATGAAGTGTAAATGGGATTTTCAGGTGTATTCTTTCGGCAGCATTCGGGTGTCTTGATTGGCAATTTCCTACATTTGTTCTAACTTTGCTTTTGATTCTCCTTCTTCCTTTCCAAAATTTGTATTCTTACTCCTTACAAAAGAGAGGTTCGGCAGAGTATTCCTAATGAAATGAAAAACACAGCACATTGGCGTTTCATGCTAGGAAATTTACAGCCAACTTGACCAAGGTGAGTTTTTGAGTTTTGGAAAAAGAAATTTTACCCTTTTTGAGGGGACAGCTAGGAATTCCCTCCACATCGAGTGTAAAAGGGATTTTTAGGTTTATCCAATCAGCAGCATTCAGGTTCCTTGATTGGCAATATCCTAAATTTGTTCCGAGTTTGCCTTTGTTTTGGCTTCTTCCTTTAATAATTTTGAATACTGACTGCATACACAAAAGAGGTTAGGCACAGTATTCATAATGAAATAAAAAACACAGCACATTGGCTTCTCATGCTTATAAGTCTACAGATAACTCGACCAAGGTGAGGTTTTGGATTTTGGAACATGAAATTTTACACTTTTGCCGAGGAGACAGCTAGGAATTCTCTCCAAATCAAATGTGAATGGCATTTTCAGGTGTATTCAATCAGCAGCATTCAGGTTCCTTGATTGGCAACTTCCAAAATTTGTTCAGGGTTTGCGTTTCTTTTGCCTTCTTCCTTTCCAAATTTTGTATTCTGAATCCATGCTAAAAAGAAGTTAGGCAGAGTATTTATAATGAAATAAAAGAACAGCACATTCACGTTTCATTCATATAAATCTACAGAAAACTCGACCAAGGTGAGATTTTGTGTTTTGGAAAAAGAAATGTAACCATTTTGCCGAGGGGACGGCCTGGAATTCCCTCCACATCGAGTGTGAATGGGATTTTCAGGTGTATTCTATCATAGCATTCAGGTTCCTTGATTGGAAATTTCCTAAAATTTTTTCTGGGTTTGCGTTTGTTTTGCCTTCTTCCTTTCCAAATTTTGTATTCTGACTCCATACAAAAAAGAGGTTAGGCAGAGTATTCACAATGATATAAAACACACAGCACATTGGCGTTTCATGCTAGGAAAATTACAGGCAATTCGACCAAAGTGAGTTTTTGTGTTTTGGAAATAGAAATGTAATCATTTTGCCGAGGGGACAGCAAGGATTTCCCTCCACATTGAGTGTAAAAGGGATTTTTAGGTTTATCCAATCAGCAGCATTTAGGTTTCTTGATTGGCAATTTCCTAAATTTGTTCCGAGTTTGTGTTTGTTTTGGCTTCTTCCTTTAACAATTTTGAATACTGACTGCATACACAAAAGCGGTTAGGCAGAGCATTCATAACGAAATAAAAAACACAGCACATTGGCGTTTCATGCATATAAATCTACAGAAAACTCGACCAAGGTGAGTTTTTGTGTTTTGGAACATGAAATTTTACATTTTGCCAAGGGGACAGCTAGGAATTCCCTCTACATCGAGTGTAAATGGGATTTTCAGGTGTATTCAATCAGCAGCATTCAGGTTTCTTGTTTGGCAATTTCCTAATTTTGTATTCTGACCCCATGCAAAAAAGAGGTTAGGCAGAGTATCCCTAAATGAAATAAAAAACACACCACTTTGGGTTTTCATGCTTATAAAACTACAGAAATCTCGACCAAAGTGAGTTTTTGTGTTTTGGAAAAAGAACTTTTACATTTTTACAGAGGGTTAAGCTAGGAATTCTCTCCACATGAAGTGTAAATGGGATTTTCAGGTGTATGCTTTCAGCAGCATTCGGGTGTCTTGATTGGCAATTTCCTAAATTTGTTCTAACTTTGCTTTTGATTCTCCTTCTTCCTTTCCAAAATTTGTATTCTTACTCCTTACAAAAGAGAGGTTCGGCAGAGTATTCCTAATGAAATGAAAAACACAGCACATTGGCGTTTCATGCTAGGAAAATTACAGGCAACTCGACCAAAGTGAGTTTTTGTTTTTGGAAACAGAAATGTAATCATTTTGCCGAGGGGACAGCAAGGATTGCCCTCCACATCGTGTGTAAAAGGGATTTTTAGGTTTATCCAATCAGCAGCATTCAGGTTGCTTGATTGGCAAGTCCCTGAATTTGTTCTGTGTTTTATTTATTTTGCGTTCTTCCTTTTCATATTTGGTATTCTGACTCCATACTGAAAAGAGGTTAGGCAGAGTATTAATAATGAAATAAAAAACACAGCACATTGGCGTTTCATTCATAGAAATCTACAGAAAACTTGTGCATGGTGAGTTTTTATGTTTTGGAAAATGAAATGAAACACTTTGCTTAGGGGACAGCTAGGAATTCCCTCCACATCGAGTGTAAAAGGGATTTTCAGGTGTATTCAATCAGCAGCATTCAGGTTCCTTGATTGGCAATTTCCTAAATTTGTTCTGGGTTTGCGTTTGTTTTGCCTTCTTCCTTTCCAAATTTTGTAGTCTGTCCATACAAAAAAGAGGTTAACCAGAGCATTCATAATGAAATAAAAAACCAGCACATTGCCATTTCATGATAGGAAAACTACAGGCAACTCGACCAAGGTGAGTTTTTGTGTTTTGGAAAATGAAATGGAACGCTTTTGTGGACGGAACAGCAAGGAATTCCCTCCACATCGAGTGTGAATGGGAATTTCAGGTGTATTCAATCAGCAGCATTCAGGTTCCTTGATTGGCAATTTCCTAAACTTGTTCTTGGTTTGCGTTTGTGATGCCTTCTTCCTTTCCAAATTTGTATTCTGACACCATACAAAAAAGAGCTTAGGCAGAGTATTCATAATGGAATAAAAAACACAGCACCTAGGCGTTTCATGCTAGGAAAACAACAGGCAAATCGACCAAGGTGAGTTTTTGTGTTTTGGAAAATGAAATGGAACACTTTTGATGAGGGGACAGCAAGGATTTCCCTCCACATCGAGTGTAAATGGGATTTTCAAGTGCATTCAATCAGTAGCATTCAGGTTGCTTGATTGGCAATTTTCTAAATTTGTTCTATGTTTGCTATTGTTTTGCCTTCTTCCTTTCCAAATTTTGTATTCTGACTCCTACATAAATGAGTTCAGGCAGAGTATTCATAATGAAATAAAAAACACAGCACATTGGCGTTTCATGCAAGGAAAGTACAGGCGACTCCACCAAGGTGAATTGTTGTGTTTTGGAAAATGAAATGTAACCAATTTCCTAAGGAGACAGCTAGGAATTCCCTCCAAAACGAGTGTAAATGGGATTTTTCTGGTGTGTTCATTCAGCAGCATTCAGGTTCCTTGATTGGCAATTTCCTAAATTTGTTCAGGGTTTGCGTTTGTTTTGCCTTCTTTCTTTCCAAATTTTGTATTCTGACTGCATTCAAAAAAGAGGTTAGGCAGAGTATTCATTAAGAAATAAGAAACACAGCACATTGTCTTCTCATGCTTATAAATCTACAGAAAACTCGACCACTGTGAGTTTTTGTGCTTTGGAAAAAGAAATGGAACACTTTTGCCGAGGGGACAGCAAGGAATTCCCTCCACTGTGAGTGTGAGTGGGATATTCAGGTGTATTCAATCAGCAGCATTCAGGTTCCTTGATTTGCAATTTCCTAAATTTGTTCTGGGTTTGCATTTGTATTGTCTTCTTCCTTTCCAAATTTTGTATTCTGATTGCATACAAAAAAGAGGTCAGACAGAGTATTCACAATGAAATGAAAAACACAGCACATTGGCATCTCATGCTTATAAATCTACAGAAAACTAGACCAAGCTGAGTTTATGGGTTTTGGAACATGAAATTTTACACTTTGCCGAAGTGACAGCTAGGAATTCCCACCAAATCGACTGTGATTGGGATTTTCAGGTGTATTCAATCAGCAGCATTCAGGTTCCTTGATTGGCAAGTCCCTGAATTTGTTCTGGGTTTTATTTATTTTGCATTCTTCCTTTTCAAATTTGGTATTCTGACTCCATACTAAAAAGAGGTTAGGGAGAGTATTAATAATGAAATAAAAAACACAGCACATTGGCGTTTCATTCATAGAAATCTACAGAAAACTTGTGCATGGTGAGTTTTTCTGTTTTGGAAAATGAAATGAAACACTTTGCTTAGGGGACAGCTAGGAATTCCCTCCACATCGAGTGTAAAAGGGATTTTCAGGTGTATTCAAAGAGCAGCATTCAGGTTCCTTGATTGGCAATTTCCTAAATTTGTTCTGGGTTTGCGTTTGTTTTGCCTTCTTCCTTTCCAAATTTTGTATTCTGTCCATACAAAAAAGAGGTTAACCAGAGCATTCATAATGAAATAAAAAACCCAGCACATTGCCGTTTCATGATAGGAAAACTACAGGCAACTCGACCAAGGTGAGTTTTTGTGTTTTGGAAAACCAAATGGACCACTTTTGTGGACGGAACAGCAAGGAATTCCCTCCACATCGAGTGTGAATGGGAATTTCAGGTGTATTCAATCAGCAGCATTCAGGTTCCTTGATTGGCAATTTCCTAAATTTGTTCTGGGTTTGCGTTTGTTTTGCCTTCTTCCTTTCCAAATTTTGTATTCTGTCCATACAAAAAAGAGGTTAACCAGAGCATTCATAATGAAATAAAAAACCCAGCACATTGCCGTTTCATGATAGGAAAACTAGAGGCAACTCGACCAAGGTGAGTTTTTGTGTTTTGGAAAATGAAATGGAACGCTTTTGTGGACGGAACAGCAAGGAATTCCCTCCACATCGAGTGTGAATGGGAATTTCAGGTGTATTCAATCAGCAGCATTCAGGTTCCTTGATTGACAATTTCCTAAACTTGTTCTTGGTTTGCATTTGTGATGCCTTCTTCCTTTCCAAATTTGTATTCTGACACCATACAAAAAAGAGGTTAGGCAGAGTATTCATAATGGAATAAAAAACACAGCACCTAGGCGTTTCATGCTAGGAAAACAACAGGCAACTCGACCAAGGTGAGTTTTTGTGTTTTGGAAAATGAAATGGAACACTTTTGATGAGGGGACAGCAAGGATTTCCCTCCACATCGAGTGTAAATGGGATTTTCAAGTGCATTCAATCAGTAGCATTCAGGTTGCTTGATTGGCAATTTTCTAAATTTGTTCTATGTTTGCTATTGTTTTGCCTTCTTCCTTTCCAAATTTTGTATTCTGACTCCTACATAAATGAGTTCAGGCAGAGTATTCATAATGAAATAAAAAACACAGCACATTGGCGTTTCATGCAAGGAAAGTACAGGCGACTCCACCAAGGTGAATTGTTGTGTTTTGCAAAATGAAATGTAACCAATTTCCTAAGGAGACAGCTAGGAATTCCCTCCAAAACGTGTGTAAATGGGATTTTTCTGGTGTATTCATTCAGCAGCATTCGGGTTCCTTGATTGGCAATTTCCTAAATTTGTTCTGGGTTTGCGTTTGTTTTGCCTTCTTCCTTTTCAAATTTGGTATTCTGACTCCATTCAAAACTGAGGTTAGGCAGCATATTCATAATGAAATAAAAAACACAGCAAATTGGTGTTCCACCTTTAGGAATCTACAGGCAACTCGACCAAGGTGAGCTTCTGTGTTTTGGAAAATGAAATGTAACCAATTTTCAGAGGGGAAGCTAGGAATTCCCTACACTTCGAGTGTGAATGGGATTTTCAGGTGTGTTCAATCATCAGCATTCAGGTTCCTTGATTGGCAATTTCCTAAATTTGTTCTGGGTTTGCGTTTGTGTTGCCTTCTTTCTTTCCAAATTTTGTATTCTGACTCAATACAATAAAGAGGTTAGGCAGAGTATTCATAATGAAATAAGAAACACCACACATTTTGTTGCATGCTAGGAAAACTACGTGCAACTCGACCAAGGTGTGTTTTTGTGTTTTGGAAAAAGAAATGTAACAAATTTGCCAAGGGGAACATAGGAATTCCTTCCACATAGAGTATGAATGGGATTTTCAGGAGTATTCAATCAGCAGCATTCAGGTGCCTTGATTGGCAATTTCCTAAATTTGTTCTATGTTTGCTATTGTTTTGCCTTCTTCCTTTCCAAATTTTGTATTCTGACTCCTACATAAATGAGTTCAGGCAGAGTATTCATAATGAAATAAAAAACACAGCACATTGGCGTTTCATGCAAGGAAAGTACAGGCGACTCCACCAAGGTGAATTGTTGTGTTTTGCAAAATGAAATGTAACCAATTTCCTAAGGAGACAGCTAGGAATTCCCTCCAAAACGTGTGTAAATGGGATTTTTCTGGTGTATTCATTCAGCAGCATTCGGGTTCCTTGATTGGCAATTTCCTAAATTTGTTCTGGGTTTGCGTTTGTTTTGCCTTCTTCCTTTTCAAATTTGGTATTCTGACTCCATTCAAAACTGAGGTTAGGCAGCATATTCATAATGAAATATAAAACACAGCTAATTGGTGTTCCACCTTTAGGAATCTACAGGCAACTCGACCAAGGTGAGCTTCTGTGTTTTGGAAAATGAAATGTAACCAATTTTCAGAGGGGAAGCTAGGAATTCCCTACACTTCGAGTGTGAATGGGATTTTCAGGTGTGTTCAATCATCAGCATTCAGGTTCCTTGATTGGCAATTTCCTAAATTTGTTCTGGGTTTGCGTTTGTGTTGCCTTCTTTCTTTCCAAATTTTGTATTCTGACTCAATACAATAAAGAGGTTAGGCAGAGTATTCATAATGAAATAAGAAACACCACACATTTTGTTGCATGCTAGGAAAACTACGTGCAACTCGACCAAGGTGTGTTTTTGTGTTTTGGAAAAAGAAATGTAACAAATTTGCCAAGTGGAACATAGGAATTCCTTCCACATAGAGTATGAATGGGATTTTCAGGAGTATTCAATCAGCAGCATTCAGGTGCCTTGATTGGCAATTTCCTAAATTTGTTCCAAGTTTGCGTTTGTTTTGGCTTCTTCCTTTAACAATTTTGAATGCTGACTGCATACACAAAAGAGGTTAGGCAGAGTATACCTAATGAAATAAAAAACACAGCACAGTGGCTTCTCATGCTTATAAATCAACAGAAAACTCGAGCAAGTTGTGATTTTGGTTTTTAAAACATGAAATTTTACACTTTGCCTAGGGGAGAGCTACGAATTCTCTCCAAATCGAATGTGAATGGGATTTTCAGGTGTATTCAATCAGCAGCATTCAGGGTCCTTGATTGGCAACTTCCAAAATTTGTTCTGGGTTTGCGTTTCTTTTGCCTTCTTCCTTTCCAAATTTTGTATTCTGAATCCATGCTAAAAATAGGTTAGGCAGAGTATTTATAATGAAATAAAAGAACAGCACATTTGCTTTTCATTCATATAAATCTACAGAAAACTCGACCAAGGTGAGATTTTGTGTTTTGGAAAAAGAAATCTAACCGTTTGCTGAGGGGACTGCTAGGAATTCCCTCCACATCGAGTGTGAATGGGATTTTCAGGTGTACTCAATCATAGCATTCAGTTGCTTGATTGGCAATTTCCTAAAATTTGTTCTGGGTTTGCGTTTGTTTTGCCTTCTTCCTTTCCAAATTTTGTATTCTGACTCCCTGCAAAAAAGAGGTTAGGCAGAGTATCCCTCAATGAAATAAAAAACACACCGCTTTGGCTTTTCATGCTTATAAAACTACAGAAATCTCGACCAAAGTGAGTTTTTGTGTTTTGGGAAAAGAACTTTTACATTTTTACTGAGGGTTCAGCTAGGAATTCTCTCCACATGAAGTGTAAATGGGATTTTCAGGTGTATTCTTTCGGCAGCATTCGGGTGTCTTGATTGGCAATTTCCTACATTTGTTCTAACTTTGCTTTTGATTCTCCTTCTTCCTTTCCAAAATTTGTATTCTTACTCCTTACAAAAGAGAGGTTCGGCAGAGTATTCCTAATGAAATGAAAAACACAGCACATTGGTGTTTCATGCTAGGAAAATTACAGGCAACTCGACCAAAGTGAGTTTTTGTTTTTGGAAACAGAAATGTAATCATTTTGCCGAGGGGACAGCAAGGATTGCTCTCCACATCGAGTGTAAAAGGGATTTTTAGGTTTATCCAATCAGCAGCATTCAGGTTGCTTGATTTTCAAGTCCCTGAATTTGTTCTGTGTTTTATTTATTTTGCATTCTTCCTTTTCAAATTTGGTATTCAGATTCCATACTAAAAAGAGGTTAGGCAAAGTATTAATAATGAAATAAAAAACACAGCACATTGGCGTTTCATTCATAGAAATCTACAGAAAACTTGTGCATGGTGAGTTTTTATGTTTTGGAAAATGAAATGAAACACTTTGCTTAGGGGACAGCTAGGAATTCCCTCCACATCGAGTGTAAAAGGGATTTTCAGGTGTATTCAATCAGCAGCATTCAGGTTCCTTGATTGGCAATTTCCTAAATTTGTTCTGGGTTTGCGTTTGTTTTGCCTTCTTCCTTTCCAAATTTTGTATTCTGAATCCATGCTAAAAAGAGGTTAGGCAGAGTATTTATAATGAAATAAAAGAACAGCACATTCGCATTTCATTCATATAAATCTACAGAAAACTTGTGCATGGTGAGTTTTTATGTTTTGGAAAATGAAATGAAACACTTTGCTTAGGGGACAGCTAGGAATTCCCTCCACATTGAGTGTAAAAGGGATTTTCAGGTGTATTCAATCAGCAGCATTCAGGTTCCTTGATTGGCAATTTCCTAAATTTGTTCTGGGTTTGCGTTTGTTTTGCCTTCTTCCTTTCCAAATTTTGTTTTCTGAATCCATGCTAAAAAGAGGTTAGGCAGAGTAATTATAATGAAATAAAAGAACAGCACATTCGCGTTTCATTCATATAAATCTACAGAAAACTTGTGCATGGTGAGTTTTTATGTTTTGGAAAATGAAATGAAACACTTTGCTTAGGGGACAGCTAGGAATTCCCTCCACATCGAGTGTAAAAGGGATTTTCAGGTGTATTCAATCAGCAGCATTCAGGTTCCTTGATTGACAATTTCCTAAACTTGTTCTTGGTTTGCATTTGTGATGCCTTCTTCCTTTCCAAATTTGTATTCTGACACCATACAAAAAAGAGGTTAGGCAGAGTATTCATAATGGAATAAAAAACACAGCACCTAGGCGTTTCATGCTAGGAAAACAACAGGCAACTCGACCAAGGTGAGTTTTTGTGTTTTGGAAAATGAAATGGAACACTTTTGATGAGGGGACAGCAAGGATTTCCCTCCACATCGAGTGTAAATGGGATTTTCAAGTGCATTCAATCAGTAGCATTCAGGTTGCTTGATTGGCAATTTTCTAAATTTGTTCTATGTTTGCTATTGTTTTGCCTTCTTCCTTTCCAAATTTTGTATTCTGACTCCTACATAAATGAGTTCAGGCAGAGTATTCATAATGAAATAAAAAACACAGCACATTGGCGTTTCATGCAAGGAAAGTACAGGCGACTCCACCAAGGTGAATTGTTGTGTTTTGCAAAATGAAATGTAACCAATTTCCTAAGGAGACAGCTAGGAATTCCCTCCAAAACGTGTGTAAATGGGATTTTTCTGGTGTATTCATTCAGCAGCATTCGGGTTCCTTGATTGGCAATTTCCTAAATTTGTTCTGGGTTTGCGTTTGTTTTGCCTTCTTCCTTTTCAAATTTGGTATTCTGACTCCATTCAAAACTGAGGTTAGGCAGCATATTCATAATGAAATAAAAAACACAGCAAATTGGTGTTCCACCTTTAGGAATCTACAGGCAACTCGACCAAGGTGAGCTTCTGTGTTTTGGAAAATGAAATGTAACCAATTTTCAGAGGGGAAGCTAGGAATTCCCTACACTTCGAGTGTGAATGGGATTTTCAGGTGTGTTCAATCATCAGCATTCAGGTTCCTTGATTGGCAATTTCCTAAATTTGTTCTGGGTTTGCGTTTGTGTTGCCTTCTTTCTTTCCAAATTTTGTATTCTGACTCAATACAATAAAGAGGTTAGGCAGAGTATTCATAATGAAATAAGAAACACCACACATTTTGTTGCATGCTAGGAAAACTACGTGCAACTGGACCAAGGTGTGTTTTTGTGTTTTGGAAAAAGAAATGTAACAAATTTGCCAAGGGGAACATAGGAATTCCTTCCACATAGAGTATGAATGGGATTTTCAGGAGTATTCAATCAGCAGCATTCAGGTGCCTTGATTGGCAATTTCCTAAATTTGTTCTATGTTTGCTATTGTTTTGCCTTCTTCCTTTCCAAATTTTGTATTCTGACTCCTACATAAATGAGTTCAGGCAGAGTATTCATAATGAAATAAAAAACACAGCACATTGGCGTTTCATGCAAGGAAAGTACAGGCGACTCCACCAAGGTGAATTGTTGTGTTTTGCAAAATGAAATGTAACCAATTTCCTAAGGAGACAGCTAGGAATTCCCTCCAAAACGTGTGTAAATGGGATTTTTCTGGTGTATTCATTCAGCAGCATTCGGGTTCCTTGATTGGCAATTTCCTAAATTTGTTCAGGGTTTGCGTTTGTTTTGCCTTCTTCCTTTTCAAATTTGGTATTCTGACTCCATTCAAAATTGAGGTTAGGCAGCATATTCATAATGAAATATAAAACACAGCTAATTGGTGTTCCACCTTTAGGAATCTACAGGCAACTCGACCAAGGTGAGCTTCTGTGTTTTGGAAAATGAAATGTAACCAATTTTCAGAGGGGAAGCTAGGAATTCCCTACACTTCGAGTGTGAATGGGATTTTCAGGTGTGTTCAATCATCAGCATTCAGGTTCCTTGATTGGCAATTTCCTAAATTTGTTCTGGGTTTGCGTTTGTGTTGCCTTCTTTCTTTCCAAATTTTGTATTCTGACTCAATACAATAAAGAGGTTAGGCAGAGTATTCATAATGAAATAAGAAACACCACACATTTTGTTGCATGCTAGGAAAACTACGTGCAACTCGACCAAGGTGTGTTTTTGTGTTTTGGAAAAAGAAATGTAACAAATTTGCCAAGTGGAACATAGGAATTCCTTCCACATAGAGTATGAATGGGATTTTCAGGAGTATTCAATCAGCAGCATTCAGGTGCCTTGATTGGCAATTTCCTAAATTTGTTCCAAGTTTGCGTTTGTTTTGGCTTCTTCCTTTAACAATTTTGAATGCTGACTGCATACACAAAAGAGGTTAGGCAGAGTATACCTAATGAAATAAAAAACACAGCACAGTGGCTTCTCATGCTTATAAATCAACAGAAAACTCGAGCAAGTTGTGATTTTGGTTTTTAAAACATGAAATTTTACACTTTGCCTAGGGGAGAGCTACGAATTCTCTCCAAATCGAATGTGAATGGGATTTTCAGGTGTATTCAATCAGCAGCATTCAGGGTCCTTGATTGGCAACTTCCAAAATTTGTTCTGGGTTTGCGTTTCTTTTGCCTTCTTCCTTTCCAAATTTTGTATTCTGAATCCATGCTAAAAATAGGTTAGGCAGAGTATTTATAATGAAATAAAAGAACAGCACATTTGCTTTTCATTCATATAAATCTACAGAAAACTCGACCAAGGTGAGATTTTGTGTTTTGGAAAAAGAAATCTAACCGTTTGCTGAGGGGACTGCTAGGAATTCCCTCCACATCGAGTGTGAATGGGATTTTCAGGTGTACTCAATCATAGCATTCAGTTGCTTGATTGGCAATTTCCTAAAATTTGTTCTGGGTTTGCGTTTGTTTTGCCTTCTTCCTTTCCAAATTTTGTATTCTGACTCCCTGCAAAAAAGAGGTTAGGCAGAGTATCCCTCAATGAAATAAAAAACACACCGCTTTGGCTTTTCATGCTTATAAAACTACAGAAATCTCGACCAAAGTGAGTTTTTGTGTTTTGGGAAAAGAACTTTTACATTTTTACTGAGGGTTCAGCTAGGAATTCTCTCCACATGAAGTGTAAATGGGATTTTCAGGTGTATTCTTTCGGCAGCATTCGGGTGTCTTGATTGGCAATTTCCTACATTTGTTCTAACTTTGCTTTTGATTCTCCTTCTTCCTTTCCAAAATTTGTATTCTTACTCCTTACAAAAGAGAGGTTCGGCAGAGTATTCCTAATGAAATGAAAAACACAGCACATTGGCGTTTCATGCTAGGAAAATTACAGGCAACTCGACCAAAGTGAGTTTTTGTTTTTGGAAACAGAAATGTAATCATTTTGCCGAGGGGACAGCAAGGATTGCCCTCCACATCGAGTGTAAAAGGGATTTTTAGGTTTATCCAATCAGCAGCATTCAGGTTGCTTGATTTTCAAGTCCCTGAATTTGTTCTGTGTTTTATTTATTTTGCATTCTTCCTTTTCAAATTTGGTATTCAGATTCCATACTAAAAAGAGGTTAGGCAAAGTATTAATAATGAAATAAAAAACACAGCACATTGGCGTTTCATTCATAGAAATCTACAGAAAACTTGTGCATGGTGAGTTTTTATGTTTTGGAAAATGAAATGAAACACTTTGCTTAGGGGACAGCTAGGAATTCCCTCCAAATCGAGTGTAAAAGGGATTTTCAGGTGTATTCAATCAGCAGCATTCAGGTTCCTTGATTGGCAATTTCCTAAATTTGTTCTGGGTTTGCGTTTGTTTTGCCTTCTTCCTTTCCAAATTTTGTATTCTGAATCCATGCTAAAAAGAGGTTAGGCAGAGTATTTATAATGAAATAAAAGAACAGCACATTCGCATTTCATTCATATAAATCTACAGAAAACTTGTGCATGGTGAGTTTTTATGTTTTGGAAAATGAAATGAAACACTTTGCTTAGGGGACAGCTAGGAATTCCCTCCACATCGAGTGTAAAAGGGATTTTCAGGTGTATTCAATCAGCAGCATTCAGGTTCCTTGATTGGCAATTTCCTAAATTTGTTCTGGGTTTGCGTTTGTTTTGCCTTCTTCCTTTCCAAATTTTGTTTTCTGAATCCATGCTAAAAAGAGGTTAGGCAGAGTAATTATAATGAAATAAAAGAACAGCACATTCGCGTTTCATTCATATAAATCTACAGAAAACTTGTGCATGGTGAGTTTTTATGTTTTGGAAAATGAAATGAAACACTTTGCTTAGGGGACAGCTAGGAATTCCCTCCACATCGAGTGTAAAAGGGATTTTCAGGTGTATTCAATCAGCAGCATTCAGGTTCCTTGATTGGCAATTTCCTAAACTTGTTCTTGGTTTGCATTTGTGATGCCTTCTTCCTTTCCAAATTTGTATTCTGACACCATACAAAAAAGAGGTTAGGCAGAGTATTCATAATGGAATAAAAAACACAGCACCTAGGCGTTTCATGCTAGGAAAACAACAGGCAACTCGACCAAGGTGAGTTTTTGTGTTTTGGAAAATGAAATGGAACACTTTTGATGAGGGGACAGCAAGGATTTCCCTCCACATCGAGTGTAAATGGGATTTTCAAGTGCATTCAATCAGTAGCATTCAGGTTGCTTGATTGGCAATTTTCTAAATTTGTTCTATGTTTGCTATTGTTTTGCCTTCTTCCTTTCCAAATTTTGTATTCTGACTCCTACATAAATGAGTTCAGGCAGAGTATTCATAATGAAATAAAAAACACAGCACATTGGCGTTTCATGCAAGGAAAGTACAGGCGACTCCACCAAGGTGAATTGTTGTGTTTTGCAAAATGAAATGTAACCAATTTCCTAAGGAGACAGCTAGGAATTCCCTCCAAAACGTGTGTAAATGGGATTTTTCTGGTGTATTCATTCAGCAGCATTCGGGTTCCTTGATTGGCAATTTCCTAAATTTGTTCTGGGTTTGCGTTTGTTTTGCCTTCTTCCTTTTCAAATTTGGTATTCTGACTCCATTCAAAACTGAGGTTAGGCAGCATATTCATAATGAAATAAAAAACACAGCAAATTGGTGTTCCACCTTTAGGAATCTACAGGCAACTCGACCAAGGTGAGCTTCTGTGTTTTGGAAAATGAAATGTAACCAATTTTCAGAGGGGAAGCTAGGAATTCCCTACACTTCGAGTGTGAATGGGATTTTCAGGTGTGTTCAATCATCAGCATTCAGGTTCCTTGATTGGCAATTTCTTAAATTTGTTCTGGGTTTGGTTGGCTTTGCCTTCTTCCTTTCCAAATTTTGTATTCTGACTCCATGCAAAAAAGAGGTTAGGCAGAGTATCCCTCAATGAAATAAAAAACACACCACTTTGGCTTTTCATGCTTATAAAACTACAGAAATCTCGACCAAAGTGAGTTTTTGTGTTTTGGAAAAAGAACTTTTACATTTTTACTGAGGGTTCAGCTAGGAATTCTCTCCACATCAAATGTAAATGGGATTTTCAGGTGTATTCTTTCGGCAGCATTCGGGTGTCTTGATTGGCAATTTCCTACATTTGTTCTAACTTTGCTTTTGATTCTCCTTCTTCCTTTCCAAAATTTGTATTCTTACTCCTTACAAAAGAGAGGTTCGGCAGAGTATTCCTAATGAAATGAAAAACACAGCACATTGGCGTTTCATGCTAGGAAAATTACAGGCAACTCGACCAAAGTGAGTTTTTGTTTTTGGAAACAGAAATGTAATCATTTTGCCGAGGGGACAGCAAGGATTGCCCCCCACATCGAGTGTAAAAGGGATTTTTAGGTTTATCCAATCTGCAGCATTCAGGTTGCTTGATTTTCAAGTCCCTGAATTTGTTCTGTGTTTTATTTATTTTGCATTCTTCCTTTTCAAATTTGGTATTCAGATTCCATACTAAAAAGAGGTTAGGCAAAGTATTAATAATGAAATAAAAAACACAGCACATTGGCGTTTCATTCATAGAAATCTACAGAAAACTTGTGCATGGTGAGTTTTTATGTTTTGGAAAATGAAATGAAACACTTTGCTTAGGGGACAGCTAGGAATTCCCTCCACATCGAGTGTAAAAGGGATTTTCAGGTGTATTCAATCAGCAGCATTCAGGTTCCTTGATTGGCAATTTCCTAAATTTGTTCTGGGTTTGCGTTTGTTTTGCCTTCTTCCTTTCCAAATTTTGTATTCTGTCCATACAAAAAAGAGGTTAACCAGAGCATTCATAATGAAAGAAAAAACCCAGCACATTGCCATTTCATGATAGGAAAACTACAGGCAACTCGACCAAGGTGAGTTTTTGTGTTTTGGAAAATGAAATGGAACGCTTTTGTGGACGGAACAGCAAGGAATTCCCTCCACATCGAGTGTGAATGGGAATTTCAGGTGTATTCAATCAGCAGCATTCAGGTTCCTTGATTGGCAATTTCCTAAACTTGTTCTTGGTTTGCGTTTGTTTTGCCTTCTTCCTTTCCAAATTTGTATTCTGACACCATACAAAAAAGAGGTTAGGCAGAGTATTCATAATGGAATAAAAAACACAGCACCTAGGCGTTTCATGCTAGGAAAACAACAGGCAACTCGACCAAGGTGAGTTTTTGTGTTTTGGAAAATGAAATGGAACACTTTTGATGAGGGGACAGCAAGGATTTCCCTCCACATCGAGTGTAAATGGGATTTTCAAGTGCATTCAATCAGTAGCATTCAGGTTGCTTGATTGGCAATTTTCTAAATTTGTTCTATGTTTGCTATTGTTTTGCCTTCTTCCTTTCCAAATTTTGTATTCTGACTCCTACATAAATGAGTTCAGGCAGAGTATTCATAATGAAATAAAAAACACAGCACATTGGCGTTTCATGCAAGGAAAGTACAGGCGACTCCACCAAGGTGAATTGTTGTGTTTTGGAAAATGAAATGTAACCAATTTCCTATGGAGACAGCTACGAATTCCCTCCAAAACGAGTGTAAATGGGATTTTTCATGTGTGTTCATTCAGCAGCATTCGGGTTCCTTGATTGGCAATTTCCTAAATTTGTTCAGGGTTTGCGTTTGTTTTGCCTTCTTTCTTTCCAAATTTTGTATTCTGACTGCATTCAAAAAAGAGGTTAGGCAGAGTATTCATTAAGAAATAAGAAACACAGCACATTGGCTTCTCATGCTTATAAACCTACAGAAAACTCGACCACGGTTAGTTTTTGTGTTTTGGAAAAAGAAATGGAACACTTTTGCCGAGGGGACAGCAAGGAATTCCCTCCACTGCGAGTGTGAGTGGGATATTCAGGTGTATTCAATCAGCAGCATTCAGGTTCCTTGATTTGCAATTTCCTAAATTTGTTCTGGGTTTGCATTTGTATTGTCTTCTTCCTTTCCAAATTTTGTATTCTGATTGCATACAAAAAAGAGGTCAGACAGAGTATTCACAATGAAATGAAAAACACAGCACATTGGCATCTCATGCTTATAAATCTACAGAAAACTCGACCAAGCTGAGTTTATGGGTTTTGGAACATGAAATTTTACACTTTGCCGAAGTGACAGCTAGGAATTCCCACCAAATCGAGTGTGAATGAGATTTTCAGGTGTATTCAATCAGCAGCATTCAGGTTCCTTGATTGGCAAGTCCCTGAATTTGTTCTGGGTTTTATTTATTTTGCATTCTTCCTTTTCAAATTTGGTATTCTGACTCCATACTAAAAAGAGGTTAGGGAGAGTATTAATAATGAAATAAAAAACACAGCACATTGGCGTTTCATTCATAGAAATCTACAGAAAACTTGTGCATGGTGAGTTTTTATGTTTTGGAAAATGAAATGAAACACTTTGCTTAGGGGACAGCTAGGAATTCCCTCCACATCGAGTGTAAAAGGGATTTTCAGGTGTATTCAATCAGCAGCATTCAGGTTCCTTGATTGGCAATTTCCTAAATTTGTTCTGGGTTTGCGTTTGTTTTGCCTTCTTCCTTTCCAAATTTTGTATTCTGAATCCATACTAAAAAGAGGTTAGGCAGAGTATTCATAATGAAATAAAAGAACAGCACATTTGCGTTTCATTCATATAAATCTACAGAAAACTCGACCAAGGTGAGATTTTGTGTTTTGGAAAAAGTAATGTAGCCATTTTGCCGAGGGAACAGCTAGGAATTCCCTCCACATCGAGTGAATGGGATTTTCAGGTGTATTCAATCATAGCATTCAGGTTCCTTGATTGGCAATTTCCTAAATTTGTTCTGGGTTTGCATTTGTTTTGCCTTCTTCCTTTCCAAATTTTGTATTCTGTCCATACAAAAAAGAGGTTAACCAGAGCATTCATAATGAAATAAAAAACCCAGCACATTGCCGTTTCATGATAGGAAAACTACAGGCAACTCGACCAAGGTGAGTTTTTGTGTTTTGGAAAATGAAATGGAACGCTTTTGTGGACGGAACAGCAAGGAATTCCCTCCACATCGAGTGTGAATGGGAATTTCAGGTGTATTCAATCAGCAGCATTCAGGTTCCTTGATTGGCAATTTCCTAAACTTGTTCTTGGTTTGCATTTGTGATGCCTTCTTCCTTTCCAAATTTGTATTCTGACACCATACAAAAAAGAGGTTAGGCAGAGTATTCATAATGGAATAAAAAACACAGCACCTAGGCGTTTCATGCTAGGAAAACAACAGGCAACTCGACCAAGGTGAGTTTTTGTGTTTTGGAAAATGAAATGGAACACTTTTGATGAGGGGACAGCAAGGATTTCCCTCCACATCGAGTGTAAATGGGATTTTCAAGTGCATTCAATCAGTAGCATTCAGGTTGCTTGATTGGCAATTTTCTAAATTTGTTCTATGTTTGCTATTGTTTTGCCTTCTTCCTTTCCAAATTTTGTATTCTGACTCCTACATAAATGAGTTCAGGCAGAGTATTCATAATGAAATAAAAAACACAGCACATTGGCGTTTCATGCAAGGAAAGTACAGGCGACTCCACCAAGGTGAATTGTTGTGTTTTGCAAAATGAAATGTAACCAATTTCCTAAGGAGACAGCTAGGAATTCCCTCCAAAACGTGTGTAAATGGGATTTTTCTGGTGTATTCATTCAGCAGCATTCGGGTTCCTTGATTGGCAATTTCCTAAATTTGTTCAGGGTTTGCGTTTGTTTTGCCTTCTTCCTTTTCAAATTTGGTATTCTGACTCCATTCAAAACTGAGGTTAGGCAGCATATTCATAATGAAATAAAAAACACAGCAAATTGGTGTTCCACCTTTAGGAATCTACAGGCAACTCGACCAAGGTGAGCTTCTGTGTTTTGGAAAATGAAATGTAACCAATTTTCAGAGGGGAAGCTAGGAATTCCCTACACTTCGAGTGTGAATGGGATTTTCAGGTGTGTTCAATCATCAGCATTCAGGTTCCTTGATTGGCAATTTCCTAAATTTGTTCTGGGTTTGCGTTTGTGTTGCCTTCTTTCTTTCCAAATTTTGTATTCTGACTCAATACAATAAAGAGGTTAGGCAGAGTATTCATAATGAAATAAGAAACACCACACATTTTGTTGCATGCTAGGAAAACTACGTGCAACTGGACCAAGGTGTGTTTTTGTGTTTTGGAAAAAGAAATGTAACAAATTTGCCAAGTGGAACATAGGAATTCCTTCCACATAGAGTATGAATGGGATTTTCAGGAGTATTCAATCAGCAGCATTCAGGTGCCTTGATTGGCAATTTCCTAAATTTGTTCCAAGTTTGCGTTTGTTTTGGCTTCTTCCTTTAACAATTTTGAATGCTGACTGCATACACAAAAGAGGTTAGGCAGAGTATACCTAATGAAATAAAAAACACAGCACAGTGGCTTCTCATGCTTATAAATCAACAGAAAACTCGAGCAAGTTGTGATTTTGGTTTTTAAAACATGAAATTTTACACTTTGCCTAGAGGAGAGCTACGAATTCTCTCCAAATCGAATGTGAATGGGATTTTCAGGTGTATTCAATCAGCAGCATTCAGGTTCCTTGATTGGCAACTTCCAAAATTTGTTCTGGGTTTGCGTTTCTTTTGCCTTCTTCCTTTCCAAATTTTGTATTCTGAATCCATGCTAAAAATAGGTTAGGCAGAGTATTTATAATGAAATAAAAGAACAGCACATTTGCTTTTCATTCATATAAATCTACAGAAAACTCGACCAAGGTGAGATTTTGTGTTTTGGAAAAAGAAATCTAACCGTTTGCCGAGGGGACTGCTAGGAATTCCCTCCACATCGAGTGTGAATGGGATTTTCAGGTGTGTTCAATCATAGCATTCAGTTGCTTGATTGGCAATTTCCTAAAATTTGTTCTGTGTTTGCGTTTGTTTTGCCTTCTTCCTTTCCAAATTTTGTATTCTGACTCCATGCAAAAAAGAGGTTAGGCAGAGTATCCCTAAATGAAAAAAAAACACACCGCTTTGGCTTTTCATGCTTATAAAACTACAGAAATCTCGACCAAAGTGAATTTTTGTGTTTTGGAAAAAGAACTTTTACATTTTTACCGAGGTTTAAGCTAGGAATTTTCTACACATGAAGTGTAAATGGGATTTTCAGGTGTATTCTTTCGGCAGCATTCGGGTGTCTTGATTGGCAATTTCCTCAATTGGTTCTAAGTTTGCTTTTGATTCTCCTTCTTCCTTTCAAAAATTTGTATTCTTACTCCTTACAAAAGAGAGGTTCGGCAGAGTATAACTAATGAAATGAAAAACACAGCACATTGGCGTTTCATGCGAGGAAATCTACAGGCAACTCGACCAAAGTGAGTTTTTGTTTTTGGAAACAGAAATGTTATCATTTTGCCGAAGGAACAGCAAGGATTTCCCTCCACATCGAGTGTAAATGGGATTTTTAGGTGTATTCAATCAGCAGCATTCAGGTTCCTTGATTGGCAATTGCCTAAATTTGTTCTGGGTTTGCATTTGTTTTGCTTTCTTCCTTTCAAATTTTTGAATACTGACTCATACACAAAATAGGTTAGGCAGAGTATGCATAATGAAATAAAAAACACAGCACATTGGCTTCTCATGCTTATGAATCTACAGAAAACTCGACCAAGGTGAGTTTTCGTGTTTTGGTACATGAAATTTTACCCTTTTGCCAAGGGGATAGCTAGGAATTCTCTCCAAATGGAATGTGAATGGGATTTTCAGGTGTATTCAATCAGCAGCATTCAGATTCCTTGATTGGCAACTTCCAAAATTTGTTCTGGGTTTGCGTTTCTTTTGCCTTCTTCCTTTCCAAATTTTGTATTCTGAATCCATACTAAAAAGAGGTTAGGCAGAGTATTTATAATGAAATAAAAGAACAGCACATTCACGTTTCATTCATATAAATCTACAGAAAACTCGACCAAGGTGAGATTTTGTGTTTTGGAAAAAGAAATGTAACCATTTTGCCGAGGGGACTGCTAGGAATTCCCTCCACATCGAGTGTGAATGGGATTTTCAGGTGTATTCAATCATAGCATTCAGGTTCCTTGATAGGCAATTTCCTAAATTTGTTCTGGGTTTGGTTGGCTTTGCCTTCTGCCTTTCCAAATTTTGCATTCTGACTCCATACAAAAAAGAGGTTAGGCAGAGTATTCCTAATGATATAAAACACACAGCACATTGGCGTTTCATGCTACAGGCAACTCGACCAAAGTGAGATTTTCTTTTTGGAAACAGAATTGTAACCATTTTGCCGAGGGTACAGCAAGGAATTCCCACCACATCGAGTGTAAAGGGGATTTTTAGGTGTATTCAATCATAGCATTCAGGTTCCTTGATTGGCAATTTCCTAAAATTTGTTCTGGGTTTGCGTTTCTTTTGCCTTCTTCCTTTCCAAATTTTGTATTCTGACTCCATGCAAAAAAGAGGTTAGGCAGAGTATCCCTAAATGAAATAAAAAACACACCACTTTGGATTTTCATGCTTATAAAACTACAGAAATCTCGACCAAAGTGAGTTTTTGTTTTTTGGAAAAAGAACTTTTACATTTTTACCGAGGTTTAAGCTAGGAATTTTCTACACATGAAGTGTAAATGGGATTTTCAGGTGTATTCTTTCGGCAGCATTCGGGTGTCTTGATTGGCAACTTCCAAAATTTGTTCTGGGTTTGCGTTTGTTTTGCCTTCTTCCTTTCCAAATTTTGTATTCTGAATCCATACTAAAAAGAGGTTAGGCAGAGTATTTATAATGAAATAAAAGAACAGCACATTTGCGTTTCATTCATATAAATCTACAGAAAACTCGACCAAGGTGAGATTTTGTGTTTTGGAAAAAAATGTAGCCATTTTGCCGAGGGGACTGCTAGGAATTCCCTCCAAATCGAGTGTGAATGGGATTTTCAGGTGTATTCAATCGTAGCATTCAGGTTCCTTGATAGGCAATTTCCTAAAATTTGTTCTGTGTTTGCGTTTGTTTTGCCTTCTTCCTTTCAAATTTTGAATACTGACTGCATACAAAAAGTAGGTTAGGCAGACTATTCATAATGAAATAAAAAACACAGCACATTGGCGTTTCATGCTTATAAATCTACAGAAAACTCGACCAAGGTGAGTTTTTGTGTTTTGAAACATGAAATTTTACCCTTTTGCCAAGGGGACAGCTAGGAATTTCCTCTACATCGAGTGTACATGGGATTTTCAGGTGTATTCAATCAGCAGCATTCAGGTTTCTTGTTTGGCAATTTCCTAAATTTGTTCTGGGTTTGGTTGGCTTTGCCTTCTGCCTTTCCTAATTTTGTATTCTGACTCCATACAAAAAAGAGGTTACGCAGAGTATTCATAATGATATAAAACACACAGCACAATGGCGTTTCATGCTAGGAAAATTACAGGCAACTCGACCAAAGTGAGTTTTTGTTTTTGGAAACAGAAATGTAATCATTTTGCCGAGGGCACAGCAAGGCCCAGCAAGGAATTCCCTCCACATCGAGTGTAATTAGGATTTATAGGTGTATTCAATGAGTAGCATTCAGGTTCCTTGATTGGCAATTACCTAAATTTATTCTGGGTTTGCATTTGTTTTGCCTTCTTCCTTTCAAATTTTTGAATACTGACTCATACACAAAATAGGTTAGGCAGAGTATGAATAATGAAATAAAAAACACAGCACATTGGCTTCTCATGCTTATGAATCTACAGAAAACTCGACCAAGGTGTTTTCGTGTTTTGGTACATGAAATTTTACCCTTTTGCCAAGGGGATAGCTAGCAATTCTCTCCAAATGGAATGTGAATTGGATTTTCAGGTGTATTCAATCAGCAGCATTCAGATTCCTTGATTGGCAACTTCCAAAATTTGTTCTGGGTTTGCGTTTCTTTTGCCTTCTTCCTTTCCAAATTTTGTATTCTGAATCCATACTAAAAAGAGGTTAGGCAGAGTATTTATAATGAAATAAAAGAGCAGCACATTCACGTTTCATTCATATAAATCTACAGAAAACTCGACCAAGGTGAGATTTTGTGTTTTGGAAAAAGAAATGTAACCATTTTCCCGAGGGGACTGCTAGGAATTCCCTCCACATCGAGTGTGAATGGGATTTTCAGGTGTATTCAATCATAGCATTCAGGTTCCTTGATTGGCAATTTCCTAAAATTTCTTCTGGGTTTGCGTTTGTTTTGCCTTCTTCCTTTCCAAATTTGGTATTCTGACTGCATGCAGAAAAGAGGTTAGGCAGAGTATCCCTCAATGAAATAAAAAGCACACCGGTTTGGCTTTTCATGCTTATAAAACTACAGAAATCTCGACCAAAGTGAGTTTTTGTGTTTTGGAAAAAGAACTTTTACATTTTTACCGATGCGTATGCTAGGAATTCTCTCCACATGAAGTGTAAATGGGATTTTCAGGTGTATTCAATCAGCAGCATTCAGGTTTCTTGTTTGGCAATTTCCTAAATTTGTTCTAAGTTTGCTTTTGATTCTCCTTCTTCCTTTCAAAAATTTGTATTCTTACTCCTTACAAAAGAGAGGTTCGGCAGAGTATAACTAATGAAATGAAAAACACAGCACATTGGCGTTTCATGCGAGGAAATCTACAGGCAACTCGACCAAAGTGAGTTTTTGTTTTTGGAAACAGAAATGTTATCATTTTGCCGAGGGAACAGCAATAATTTCCCTCCACATCGAGTGTAAATGGGATTTGTAGGTGTATTCAATCAGCAGCATTCAGGTTCCTTGATTGGCAATTACCTAAATTTGTTCTGGGTTTGCAATTGTTTTGCCTTCTTCCTTTCAAATTTTGAATACTGACTGCATACAAAAAGTAGGTTAGGCAGAGTATTCATAATGAAATAAAAAACACAGCACATTGGCGTTTCATGCATATAAATCTACAGAAAACTCGACCAAGGTGAGTTTTCATGTATTGGTACATGAAATTTTACCCTTTTGCCAAGGGGATAGCTAGGAATTCTATCCAAATGGAATGTGAATGGGATTTTCACGTGTATTCATTCAGCAGCATTCAGATTCCTTGATTGGCAACTTCTAAAATTTGTTCTGGGTTTGGTTGGCTTTGCCTTCTGCCTTTCCAAATTTTGTATTCTGACTCCATACAAAAAAGAGGTTAGGCAGAGTATTCATAATGATATAAAACACACAGCGCATTGGCATTTCATGCTACAGGGAACTCGACCAAAGTGAGTTTTTCTTTTTGGAAACAGAATTGTAACCCTTTTGCCGAGGGTACAGCAAGGAATTCCCACCACATCGAGTGTAAATGGGATTTTTAGGTGTATTCAATCATAGCATTCAGGTTCCTTGATTGGCAACTTCCTAAATTTGTTCTGGGTTTGCGTTTGTTTTGCCTTCTTGCTTTCCAAATTTTTATTCTGAATCCATACTAAAAAGAGGTTAGGGAGAATATTTATAATGAAATAAAAGAACAGCATATTTGCGTTTCATTCACATAAATCTACAGAAAACTCGACCAAGGTGAGATTTTGTGTTTTGGAAAAAATGTAGCCATTTTGCCGAGGGGCCTGCTAGGAATTCCCTCCACATCGAGTGTAAATGGGATTTTCAGGTGTATTCAATCGTAGCATTCAGGTTCCTTGTTTGGCAATTTCCTAAATTTGTTCTGGGTTTGGTTGGCTTTGCCTTCTTCCTTTCCAAATTTTGTATTCTGACTCCATGCAAAAAAGAGGTTAGGCAGAGTATCCCTCAATGAAATAAAAAACACACCGCTTTGGCTTTACATGCTTATAAAACTACAGAAGTCTCGACCAAAGTGAATTTTTGTGTTTTGGAAAAAGAACTTTTACATTTTTACCGAGGTTTAAGCTAGGAATTTTCTACACATGAAGTGTAAATGGGATTTTCAGGTGTATTCTTTCGGCAGCATTCGGGTGTCTTGATTGGCAACTTCCAAAATTTGTTCTGGGTTTGCGTTTGTTTTGCCTTCTTCCTTTCCAAATTTTGCATTCTGAATCCATACTAAAAAGAGGTTAGGCAGAGTATTTATAATGAAATAAAAGAACAGCACATTTGCGTTTCATTCATATAAATCTACAGAAAACTCGACCAAGGTGAGATTTTGTGTTTTGGAAAAAAATGTAGCCATTTTGCCGAGGGGACTGCTAGGAATTCCCTCCAAATCGAGTGTGAATGGGATTTTCAGGTGTATTCAATCGTAGCATTCAGGTTCCTTGATAGGCAATTTCCTAAAATTTGTTCTGTGTTTGCGTTTGTATTGCCTTCTTCCTTTCAAATTTTGAATACTGACTGCATACAAAAAGTAGGTTAGGCAGAGTATTCATAATGAAATAAAAAACACAGCACATTGGCGTTTCATGCTTATAAATCTACAGAAAACTCGACCAAGGTGAGTTTTTGTGTTTTGGAACATGAAATTTTTCACTTTTTCCCAGGGGACAGCTAGGAATTCCCTCAACATCGAGTGTAAATAGGATTTTCGGGTGTATTCAATCAGCAGCATTCAGGTTTCTTGTTTGGCAATTTCCTAAATTTGTTCTGGGTTTGGTTGGCTTTGCCTTCTTCCTTTCCTAATTTTGTATTCTGACTCCATACAAAAAAGAGGTTAGGCAGAGTATTCATAATGATATAAAACACACAGCACATTGGCGTTTCATGCTACAGGGAACTCGAGCAAAGTGAGTTTTTCTTTTTGGAAACAGAATTGTAACCATTTTGCCGAGGGTACAGAAAGGAATTCCCTCCACATCGAGTGTGAATGGGATTTTCAGGTGTATTCAATCATACCATTCAGGTTTCTTGTTTGGCAATTTCCTAAATTTGTTCTGGGTTTGGTTGGCTTTGCCTTCTGCCTTTCCAAATTTTGCATTCTGACTCCATACAAAAAAGAGGTTAGGCAGAGTATTCATAATGATATAAAACACACAGCACATTGGCGTTTCATGCTACAGGCAACTCGACCAAAGTGAGTTTTTCTTTTTGGAAACAGAATTGTAACCATTTTGCCGAGGTTACAGCAAGGAATTCCCTCCACATCGAGTGTAAATGGGATTTGTAGGTGTATTCAATCAGCAGCATTCAGGTTCCTAAATTGGCAATTTCCTAAAATTTTTTCTGGGTTTGCGTTTGTTTTGCCTTCTTCCTTTCCAAATTTTGTATTCTGACTCCATGCAAAAAAGAGGTTAGGCAGAGTATCCCTAAATGAAATAAAAAACACACCGCTTTGGCTTTTCATGCTTATAAAACTACAGAAATCTCGACCAAAGTGAATTTTTGTGTTTTGGAAAAAGAACTTTTACATTTTTACCGAGGTTTAAGCTAGGAATTTTCTACACATGAAGTGTAAATGGGATTTTCAGGTATATTCTTTCGGCAGCATTCGGGTGTCTTGATTGGCAACTTCCTAAATTTGTTCTGGGTTTGCGTTTGTTTTGCCTTCTTCCTTTCCAAATTTTGTATTCTGAATCCATACTAAAAAGAGGTTAGGCAGAGTATTTATAATGAAATAAAAGAACAGCACATTTGCGTTTCATTCATATAAATCTACAGAAAACTCGACCAAGGTGAGATTTTGTGTTTTGGAAAAAAATGTAGCCATTTTGCCGAGGGGACTGCTAGGAATTCCCTCCAAATCGAGTGTGAATGGGATTTTCAGGTGTATTCAATCGTAGCATTCAGGTTCCTTGATAGGCAATTTCCTAAAATTTGTTCTGTGTTTGCCTTTGTTTTGCCTTCTTGCTTCCAAATTTTGAATACTGACTGCATACAAAAAGTAGGTTAGGCAGAGTATTCATAATGAAATAAAAAACACAGCACAATGGCCTTTCATGTTTATAAATCTACAGAAAACTCGACCAAGGTGAGTTTTTGTGTTTTGGAACATGAAATTTTACCCTTTTTCCAAGGGGACAGCTAGGAATTCCCTCCACATCGAGTGTGAATGGGATTTTCAGGTGTATTCAATCATAGCATTCAGGTTCCTTGATTGGCAACTTCCAAAATTTGTTCTGGGTTTGCGTTTGTTTTGCCTTCTTCCTTTCCAAATTTTGTATTCTGAATCCATACTAAAAAGAGGTTAGGCAGAGTATTTATAATGAAATAAAAGAACAGCACATTTGCGTTTCATTCATATAAATCTACAGAAAACTCGACCAAGGTGAGATTTTGTGTTTTGGAAAAAAATGCAGCCATTGTGCCGAGGGGACTGCTAGGAATTCCATCCAAATCGAGTGTGAATGGGATTTTCAGGTGTATTCAATGATAGCATTCAGGTTCCTTGATTGGCAACTTCCAAAATTTGTTCTGGGTTTGCGTTTGTTTTGCCTTCTTCCTTTCCAAATTTTGTATTCTGAATCCATACTAAAAAGAGGTTAGGGAGAGTATTTATAATGAAATAAAAGAACAGCACATTTGCGTTTCATTCATATAAATCTACAGAAAACTCGACCAAGGTGAGATTTTGTGTTTTGGAAAAAAATGTAGCCATTTTGCCGAGGGGACTGCTAGGAATTCCCTCCAAATCGAGTGTGAATGGGATTTTCAGGTGTATTCAATCGTAGCATTCAGGTTCCTTGATAGGCAATTTCCTAAAATTTGTTCTGTGTTTGCGTTTGTTTTGCCTTCTCTCTTCCAAATTTTGAATACTGAATGCATACATATGTAGGTTAAGCAGAGTATTCATAATGAAATAAAAAACACAGCACATTGGCGTTTCATGCTTATAAATCTACAGAAAACTCGACCAAGGTGAGTTTTTGTGTTTTGGAACATGAAATTTTACACTTTTGCCAAGGGGACAGCTAGGAATTCCCTCTACATCGAGTGTACATGGGATTTTCAGGTGTATTCAATCAGCAGCATTCAGGTTTCTTGTTTGGCAATTTCCTAAATTTGTTCTGGGTTTGGTTGGCTTTGCCTTCTGCCTTTCCAAATTTTGTATTCTGACTCCATACAAAAAAGAGGTTAGGCAGAGTATTCATAATGATATAAAACACACAGCACATTGGCGTTTCATGCTACAGGCAACTCGACCAAAGTGAGTTTTTCTTTTTGGAAACAGAATTGTAACCAAATTGCCGAGGGTACAGCAAGGAATTCCCTCCACATCGAGTGTGAATGGGATTTTCAGGTGTATTCAATCATAGCATTCAGGTTTCTTGTTTGGCAATTTCCTAAATTTGTTCTGGGTTTGGTTGGCTTTGCCTTCTTCCTTTCCAAATTTTGTATTCTGACTCCATACAAAAAAGAGGTTAGGCAGAGTATTCATAATGATATAAAACACACAGCGCATTGGCGTTTCATGCTACAGGGAACTCGAGCAAAGTGAGTTTTTCTTTTTGGAAACAGAATTGTAACCAAATTGCCGAGGGTACAGCAAGGAATTCCCTCCACATCGAGTGTAAATGGGATTTTTAGGTTTATTCAATCATAGCATTCAGGTTCCTTGATTGGCAATTTCCAAAATTTGTTCTGGGTTTGCGTTTGTTTTGCCTTCTTCCTTTCCAAATTTTGTATTATGAATCCATACTAAAAAGAGGTTAGGCAGAGTATTCATAATGAAATAAAAGAACAGCACATTTGCGTTTCATTCATATAAATCTACAGAAAACTCGAACAAGGTGAGATTTTGTGTTTTGGAAAAAAATGTAGCCATTTTGCCGAGGGGACTGCTAGGAATTCCCTCCAAATCGAGTGTGAATGGCATTTTCAGGTGTATTCAATCATAGCATTCAGGTTCCTTGATAGGCAATTTCCTAAAATTTGTTCTGGGTTTGCGTTTGTTTTGCCTTCTTCCTTCCAAATATTGAATACTGACTGCATACAAAAAGTAGGTTAGGCAGAGTATTCATAATGAAATAAAAAACACAGCACATTGGCGTTTCATGCTTATAAATCTACAGAAAACTCGACCAAGGTGAGTTTTTGTGTTTTGGAACATGAAATTTTACCCTTTTTCCAAGGGGACAGCTAGGAATTCCCTCTACATCGAGTGTAAATGGGATTTTCGGGTGTATTCAATCAGCAGCATTCAGGTTTCTTGTTTGGCAATTTCCTAAATTTGTTCTGGGTTTGGTTGGCTTTGCCTTCTTCCTTTCCTAATTTTGTATTCTGACTCCATACAAAAAAGAGGTTAGGCAGAGTATTCATAATGATATAAAACACACAGCACATTGGCGTTTCATGCTAGGAAATCTACAGGCAACTCGACCAAAGTGAGTTTTTGTTTTTGGAAACAGAAATGTTATCATTTTGCCGAGGGCACAGCAAGGATTTCCCTCCACATCGAGTGTAAATGGGATTTGTAGTTGTATTCAATCAGCAGCATTCAGGTTCCTTGATTGGCAATTACCTAAATTTGTTCTGGGTTTGCATTTGTTTTGCCTTCTTCCTTTCAAATTTTTGGATACTGACTGCATACAAAAAGTAGGTTAGGCAGAGTATTCATAATGAAATAAAAAACACAGCACATTGGCGTTTCATGCTTATAAATCTACAGAAAACTCGACCAAGGTGAGTTTTTGTGTTTTGGAACATGAAATTTTACCCTTTTGCCGAGGGTACAGCAAGGAATTCCCTCCACATCGAGTGTAAACGGGATTTTCAGGTTTATTCAATCATAGCATTCAGGTTCCTTGATTGGCAATTTCCTAAAATTTGTTCTGGGTTTGCGTTTGTTTTGCCTTCTTCCTTTCCAAATTTTGTATTCTGACTGCATGCAGAAAAGAGGTTAGGCAGAGTCTCCCTAAATGAAATAAAAAACACACCGCTTTGGCTTTTCATGCTTATAAAACTACAGAAATTTTGACCAAAGTGAGTTTTTGTGTTTTGGAAAAAGAACTTTTACATTTTTACCGAGGGTTAAGCTAGGAATTCTCTCCACATGAAGTGTAAATGGGATTTTCAGGTGTATTCTTTCAGCAGCATTCGGGTGTCTTGATTGGCAATTTCCTCAATTGGTTCTAAGTTTGATTTTGATTCTCCTTCTTCCTTTCCAAAATTTGTATTCTTACACCTTACAAAAGAGAGGTTCGGCAGAGCATTCCTAATGAAATCAAAAACACAGCATATTGGTGTTTCATGCTAGGAAATCTACAGCCAACTCGACCAAAGTGATTTTTTGTTTTTGGAAACAGAAATGTTATCATTTTGCCGAGGGCACAGCAAGGATTTCCCTCCACATCGAGTGTAAATGGGATTTGTAGGTGTATTCAATCAGAAGCATTCAGGTTCCTTGATTGGCAATTACCTAAATTTGTCTGGGTTTGCATTTGTTTTGCCTTCTTTCTTTCAAATTTTTGGATACTGAGTGCATACATAAAGTAGGTTAGGCGTAGTATTCATAATGAAATAAAAAACACAGCACATTGGCGTTTCATGCTTATAAATCTACAGAAAACTCGACCAAGGTGAGTTTTTGTGTTTTGGAACATGAAATTTTACCCTTTTGCCAAGGGGACAGCTAGGAATTCCATCTACATCGAGTGTAAATGGGATTTTCAGGTGTATTCAATCAGCAGCATTCAGGTTTCTTGTTTGGCAATTTCCTAAATTTGTTCTGGGTTTGGTTGGCTTTGCCTTCTGCCTTTCCAAATTTTGTATTCTGAATCCATACAAAAAAGAGGTTAGACAGATTGTTCATAATGATATAAAACACACAGCACATTGGCGTTTCATGCTTGGAAAATTACAGGCAACTCGACCAAAGTGAGTTTTTGTTTTTGGAAACAGAAATGTAATCATTATGCCGAGGGGACAGCAAGGAATTCCCTCCACATCGATTGTAAACTGGATTTTCATGTTTATTCAATCATAACATTCAGGTTCCTTGATTGGCAATTTCCTAAAATTTGTTCTGGGTTTGCGTTTGTTTTGCCTTCTTCCTTTCCAAATTTTGTATTCTGACTCCATGCAAAAAAGAGGTTAGGCAGAGTCTCCCTAAATGAAATAAAAAACACACCGCTTTGGCTTTTCATGCTTATAAAACTACAGAAATCTCGACCAAAGTGAGTTTTTGTGTTTTGGAAAAAGAACTTTTACATTTTTACCGAGGGTTAAGCTAGGAATTCTCTCCACATGAAGTGTAAATGGGATTTTCAGGTGTATTCTTTCGGCAGCATTTGGGTGTCTTGATTGGCAACTTCCAAAATTTGTTCTGGGTTTGTGTTTGTTTTGCCTTCTTCCTTTCCAAATTTTGAATACTGACTGCATGCAGAAAAGAGGTTAGGCAGAGTATCCCTAAATGAAATAAAAAACACACCGCTTTGGTTTTCACGCTTATAAAACTACAGAAATCTCGACCAAATGAGTTTTTGTGTTTTGGAAAAAGAACTTTTACATTTTTACCGAGGGGTTAGCTAGGAATTCTCTCTCCACATGAAGTGTAAATGGGATTTTCAGGTGTATTCTTTCGGCAGCATTCGGTTGTCTTGATTCGCAATTTCCTCAATTTGTTCTAACTTTGCTTTTGATTCTCCTTCTTCCTTTCCAAAATTTGTATTCTTACTCCTTACAAAAGAGAGGTTCGGCAGAGCATTCCTAATGAAATGAAAAACACAGCACATTGGCATTTCATGCTAGGAAATCTACAGGCAACTCGACCAAGGTGAGTTTTTGAGTTTTGGAAAAAGAAATTTTACCCTTTTGAGGAGGGGACAGCAAGGATATCCCTCCACATCGAGTGTAATTGGGATTTTCAGGTGTATTCAGTCATAGCATTCAGGTTACTTGATTGACAATTTCCTAAAATTTGTTCTGGGTTTGCGTTTCTTTTGCCTTCTTCCTTTCCAAATTTTGAATACTGAATGCATGCAAAAAGTAAGTTAGGCAGAGTATTCATAATGAAATAAAAAACACAGCACTTTGGCGTTTCATGCTTGTAAATCTGCAGAAAACTCGACCAAGGTGAGTTTTTGTGTTTTGGAACATGAAATTTTACATGATTTTGTATTCTGACTGCATACAAAAAAGAGGTTAGGCAGAGTATTCATAATGATATAAAACACACAGCACATTGGCGTTTCATGCTAGGAAAATTAGAGGCAAATCGACCAAAGAGAGTTTTTGTTTTTGGAAACAGAAATGTAATCATTTTGCCGAGGGCAAAGCAACGCACAGCAAGGATTTCCCTCCACATTGAGTGTAAAAGGGATTTTTAGGTGTATCCAAACAGCAGCATTCAGGTTCCTTGATTGGCAATTACCTAAATTTGTTCTGAGTTTGCATTTGTTTTGACTTCTTCCTTTCAAATTTTTGAATACTGACTCAGACAAAAAAGAGGTTAGGCAGAGTATTCATAATGAAATAAAAAACACAGCACATTGGCTTCTCATGCTTGTAAATCTACAGAAAACTTGACCAAGGTGAGTTTTTGTGTTTTGGTAGATGAAATTTTACCCTTTTGCCAAGGGGACAGCTAGGAATTCCCTCTACATCGAGTGTAAATGGGATTTTCAGGTGTATTCAATCAGTAGCATTCAGGTTACTTGTTTGGCAATTTCCTAAATTTGTTCTGGGTTTGGTTGGCTTTGCCTTCTGCCTTTTCAAATTTTGTATTCTGACTGCATACGAAAAAGAGGTTAGGCAGAGTATTCATAATGATATAAAACACACAGCACATTGGCGTTTCATGCTAGGCAAATTAAAGGCAACTCGACCAAAGTGATTTTTTGTTTTTGGAAACAGAAATGTAATCATTTTGCCAAGGGCACAGCAAGGATTTCCCTCCACATCGAGTATAATTGGGATTTTTAGGTTTATCGAATCAGCAGCATTCAGGTTCCTTGATTGGCAATTTCCTAAATTTGTTCCGAGTTTGCATTTGTTTTGGCTTCTTCCTTTAATAATTTTGAATACTGACTGCATACACAAAAGAGGTTAGGCAGAGTATTCATAATGAAATAAAAAACACAGCACATTGGCTTCTCATGCTTATAAATCTACAGAAAACTCGAACAAGTTGAGATTTTGGTTTTTGGAACATGAAATTTTACACTTTGTCTAGGGGACAGCTAGGAATTCTCTCCAAGTGGAATGTGAATGGGATTTTCAGGTGTATTCAATCAGCAGCATTCAGGTTCCTTGATTGGCTACTTCCAAAATTTGTTCCGGGTTTGCGTTTCTTTTGCCTTCTTCTTTTCCAAATTTTGTATTCTGAATCCATACTAATAAGAGGTTGGGCAGAGTATTTATAATGAAATAAAAGAACAGCACATTCGCGTTTCATTCATATAAATCTACAGAAAACTCGACCAAGGTGAGATTTTGTGTTTTGGAAAAAGAAATGCAACCATTTTGCTGAGGGGACGGCTAGGAATTCCCTCCACATCGAGTGTGAATGGGGTTTTCAGGTGTATTCAATCATAGCATTCAGGTTCCTTGATTGGCAATTTCCTAAAATTTGTTCTGGATTTGCGTTTGTTTTGCCTTCTTCCTTTCCAAATTTTGTATTCTGACTGCATGCAGAAAAGAGGTTAGGCAGAGTATCCCTAAATGAAATAAAAAGCACACCGCTTTGGCTTTTCATGCTTATAAAACTACAGAAATCTCGACCAAAGTGAATTTTTGTGTTTTGGAAAAAGAACTTTTACATTTTTACCGATGGTTAAGCTAGGAATTCTCTCCACATGAAGTGTAAATGGGATTTTCAGGTGTATTCTTTCGGCAGCATTCGGGTGTCTTGATTGGCAATTTCCTACATTTGTTCTATCTTTGCTTTTGATTCTCCTTCTTCCTTTCCAAAATTTGTATTCTTACTCCTTACAAAAGCGAGGTTCGGCAGAGTATTCCTAATGAAATGAAAAACACAGCACATTGGCATTTCATGCTACGAAATCTACAGGCAACTCGACCAAAGTGAGTTTTTGTTTTTGGAAACAGAAATGTAATCATTTTGCCGAGGGGACAGCAAGGATTTCCCTCCACAACGAGTGTAAATGGGATTTTTAGGTGTATTCATTCAGCAGCATTAAGGTTCCTTGATTGGCAATTACCTGATTTTGTATTCTGACTCATGCAGAAAAGAGGTTAGGCAGAGTATCCCTAAATGAAATAAAAAGCACACCGCTTTGGCTTTTCATGCTTATAAAACTACAGAAATCTCGACCAAAGTGAGTTTTTGTGTTTTGGAAAAAGAACTTTTACATTTTTACCGAGGGTTAAGCTAGGAATTCTCTCCACATGAAGTGTAAATGGGATTTTCAGGTGTATTCTTTCGGCAGCATTCGGGTGTCTTGATTGGCAATTTCCTCAATTGGTTCTAAGTTTGAATTTGATAATCCTTCTTCCTTTCCAAAATTTGTATTCTTACTCCTTACAAAAGAGAGGTTCGGCAGAGCATTCCTAATGAAATGAAAAACACAGCACATTGGCGTTTCATGCTAGGAAAATTACAGCCAACTCGACCAAAGTGAGTTTTTGTTTTTGGAAACAGAAATGTTATCATTTTGCCAAGGGGACAGCAAGGATTTCCCTCCACATCGAGTGTAAGTGGGATTTGTAGGTGTATTCAATCAGCAGCATTCAGGTTCCTTGATTGGCAATTACCTAAATTTGTTCTGGGTTTGCATTTGTTTTGCCTTCTTCCTTTCAAATTTTTGGATACTGACTGGATACAAAAAGTAGGTTAGGCAGAGTATTCATAATGAAATAAAAAACACAGCACATTGGCTTTTCATGCTTATAAATCAACAGAAAACTCGACCAAGATGAGTTTTTGTGTTTTGGAACATGAAATTTTACACTTTTGCCAAGGGGACAGCTAGGAATTCCCTCTACTTCGAGTGTAAATGGGATTTTCAGGTGTATTCAATCAGCATCATTCAGGTTTCTTGTTTGGCAATTTCCTAAATTTGTTCTAGGTTTGGTTGGGTTTGGCTTCTGCCTTTCCAAATTTTGTATTCTGACTCCATACAAAAAAGAGGTTAGGCAGAGTATTCATAATGATATAAAACACACAGCACATTGGCGTTTCATGCTAGGAAATTAACAGGCAACTCGACCAGTGAGTTTTTGTTTTTGGAAACAGAAATGTAATCATTTTACCGAGGGGACAGCAAGGATTTCCCTCCACATCGAGTGTAAAAGGGATTTTTAGGTTTATCCAATCAGCAGCATTCAGGTTCCTTGATTGGCAATTTCCTAAATTTGTTCCGAGTTTGCATTTCTTTTGGCTTCTTCCTTTAACAATTTTGAATACTGACTGCATACACAAAAGAGGTTAGGCAGAGTATTCATAATGAAATAAAAAACACAGCACATTGGCGTTTCATGCATATACATCTACACAAAACTCGACCAAGGTGAGTTTTTGTTTTTTGGAAAATGAAATGTTACCCTTTTACCAAGGTGACAGCTAGCAATTCCCTCTACATCGAGTGTAAGGGGATTTTCAGGTGTATTCAATCAGCAGCATTCAGGTTTCTTGTTTGGCAATTTCCTAAATTTGTTCTGGGTTTGTTTGGCTTTGCCTTCTGCCTTTCCAAATTTTGTATTTTGACTCCATACAAAAAAGAGGTTAGGCAGAGTATTCATAATGATATAAAACACACAGCACATTGGCGTTTCATGCTAGGAAAATTACAGGCAACGCGACCAAAGTGAGTTTTTGTTTTTGGAAACAGAAATGTAATCATTTTGCCGAGGGGACAGCAAGGAATTCCCTCCACATCGAGTGTAAAAT
Source organism: Sylvilagus floridanus (assembly GCA_949820135.1). Classification (NCBI taxonomy): domain Eukaryota; kingdom Metazoa; phylum Chordata; class Mammalia; order Lagomorpha; family Leporidae; genus Sylvilagus; species Sylvilagus floridanus. Next base: position 94,509,014 of record OX463242.1, read on the forward strand.
GGATTTGTAGGTGTATCCAATCAGCAGCATTCAGGTTCCTTGATTGGCAATTTCCTAAATTTGTTCCGAGTTTGCATTTCTTTTGGCTTCTTCCTTTAACAATTTTGAATACTGACTGCATACACAAAAGAGGTTAGGCAGAGAATTCATAATGAAATAAAAAACACAGCACATTGGTGTTTCATGCATATAAATCTACAGAAAACTCGACCAAGGTGAGTTTTTGTGTTTTGGAAATGAAATGTTACCCTTTTGCCAAGGTGACAGCTAGCAATTCCCTCTACATCGAGTGTAAATGGGATTTTCAGGTGTATTCAATCAGCAGCATTCAGGTTTCTTGTTTGGCAATTTCCTAAATTTGTTCTGGGTTTGTTTGGCTTTGCCTTCTGCCTTTCCAAATTTTGTATTTTGACTCCATACACAAAAGAGGTTAGGCAGAGTATTCATAATGAAATAAAAAACACAGCACATTGGCGTTTCATGCATATAAATCTACAGAAAACTCGACCAAGGTGAGTTTTTGTGTTTTGGAAAATTAAATTCTACCCTTTTGCCAAGGGGACAGCTAGGAATTTCCTCTACTTCGAGTGTAAATGGGATTTTCAGGTGTATTCAATCAGCAGCATTCAGGTTTCTTGTTTGGCAATTTCCTAAATTTGTTCTGGGTTTGGTTGGCTTTGCCTTCTGCCGTTCCAAATTTTGTATTCTGACTCCATACAAAAAAGAGGTTAGGCAGAGTATTCATAATGATATAAAATACACAGCACATTGGCGTTTCATGCTAGGAAATTAACAGGCAACTCGACCAGTGAGTTTTTGTTTTTGGAAACAGAAATGTAATCATTTTACCGAGGGGACAGCAAGGATTTCCCTCCACATCGAGTGTAAAAGGGATTTTTAGGTTTATCCAATCAGCAGCATTCAGGTTCCTTGATTGGCAATTTCCTAAATTTGTTCCGAGTTTGCATTTCTTTTGGCTTCTTCCTTTAACAATTTTGAATACTGACTGCATACACAAAAGAGGTTAGGCAGAGTATTCATAATGAAATAAAAAACACAGCACATTGGCGTTTCATGCATATACATCTACACAAAACTCGACCAAGGTGAGTTTTTGTTTTTTGGAAAATGAAATGTTACCCTTTTACCAAGGTGACAGCTAGCAATTCCCTCTACATCGAGTGTAAGGGGATTTTCAGGTGTATTCAATCAGCATCATTCAGGTTTCTTGTTTGGCAATTTCCTAAATTTGTTCTGGGTTTGTTTGGCTTTGCCTTCTGCCTTTCCAAATTTTGTATTTTGACTCCATACAAAAAAGAGGTTAGGCAGAGTATTCATAATGATATAAAACACACAGCACATTGGCGTTTCATGCTAGGAAAATTACAGGCAACGCGACCAAAGTGAGTTTTTGTTTTTGGAAACAGAAATGTAATCATTTTGCCGAGGGGACAGCAAGGAATTCCCTCCACATCGAGTGTAAAATGGATTTGTAGGTGTATCCAATCAGCAGCATTCAGGTTCCTTGATTGGCAATTTCCTAAATTTGTTCCGAGTTTGCATTTCTTTTGGCTTCTTCCTTTAACAATTTTGAATACTGACTGCATACACAAAAGAGGTTAGGCAGAGAATTCATAATGAAATAAAAAACACAGCACATTGGCGTTTCATGCATATAAATCTACAGAAAACTCGACCAAGGTGAGTTTTTGTGTTTTGGAAAATGAAATGTTACCCTTTTGCCAAGGTGACAGCTAGCAATTCCCTCTACATCGAGTGTAAGGGGATTTTCAGGTGTATTCAATCAGCAGCATTCAGGTTTCTTGTTTGGCAATTTCCTAAATTTGTTCTGGGTTTGTTTGGCTTTGCCTTCTGCCTTTCCAAATTTTGTATTTTGACTCCATACACAAAAGAGGTTAGGCAGAGTATTCATAATGAAATAAAAAACACAGCACATTGGCGTTTCATGCATATAAATCTACAGAAAACTCGACCAAGGTGAGTTTTTGTGTTTTGGAAAATTAAATTCTACCCTTTTGCCAAGGGGACAGCTAGGAATTTCCTCTACTTCGAGTGTAAATGGGATTTTCAGGTGTATTCAATCAGCAGCATTCAGGTTTCTTGTTTGGCAATTTCCTAAATTTGTTCTGGGTTTGGTTGGCTTTGCCTTCTGCCTTTCCAAATTTTGTATTCTGACTCCATACAAAAAAGAGGTTAGGCAGAGTATTCATAATGATATAAAACACACAGCACATTGGCGTTTCATGCCAGGAAAATTACAGGCAACTCGACCAAAGTGAGTTTTTGTTTTTGGAAACAGAAAGTAATCATTTTGCCGAGGGGACAGCAAGGATTTCCCTCCACATCTAGTGTAAAAGGGATTTTTAGGTGTATCCAATCAGCAGCATTCAGGTTCCTTGATTGGCAATTTCCTAAATTTGTTCCGAGTTTGCGTTTGTTTTGGCTTCTTCCTTTAACAATTTTGAATACTGACTGCATACACAAAAGAGGTTAGGCAGAGTATTCATAATGAAATAAAAAACACAGCACATTGGCTTCTCATGCTTATGAATCTACAGAAAACTCGACAAAGTTGAGATTTTGGATTTTGGAACATGAAATTTTACACTTTTGCCAAGGGGACAGCTAGGAATTCCCTCTACTTCGAGTGTAAATGGGATTTTCAGGTGTATTCAATCAGCATCATTCAGGTTTCTTGTTTGGCAATTTCCTAAATTTGTTCTAGGTTTGGTTGGGTTTGGCTTCTGCCTTTCCAAATTTTGTATTCTGACTCCATACAAAAAAGAGGTTAGGCAGAGTATTCATAATGATATAAAACACACAGCACATTGGCGTTTCATGCTAGGAAATTAACAGGCAACTCGACCAGTGAGTTTTTGTTTTTGGAAACAGAAATGTAATCATTTTACCGAGGGGACAGCAAGGATTTCCCTCCACATCGAGTGTAAAAGGGATTTTTAGGTTTATCCAATCAGCAGCATTCAGGTTCCTTGATTGGCAGTTTCCTAAATTTGTTCCGAGTTTGCATTTCTTTTGGCTTATTTCTTTAACAATTTTGAATACTGACTGCATACACAAAAGAGGTTAGGCAGAGTATTCATAATGAAATAAAAAACACAGCACATTGGCGTTTCATGCATATACATCTACACAAAACTCGACCAAGGTGAGTTTTTGTTTTGTGGAAAATGAAATGTTACCCTTTTACCAAGGTGACAGCTAGCAATTCCCTCTACATCGAGTGTAAGGGGATTTTCAGGTGTATTCAATCAGCAGCATTCAGGTTTCTTGTTTGGCAATTTCCTAAATTTGTTCTGGGTTTGTTTGGCTTTGCCTTCTGCCTTTCCAAATTTTGTATTTTGACTCCATACAAAAAAGAGGTTAGGCAGAGTATTCATAATGATATAAAACACACAGCACATTGGTGTTTAATGCTAGGAAAATTACAGGCAACGCGACCAAAGTGAGTTTTTGTTTTTGGAAACAGAAATGTAATCATTTTGCCGAGGGGACAGCAAGGAATTCCCTCCACATCGAGTGTAAAATGGATTTGTAGGTGTATCCAATCAGCAGCATTCAGGTTCCTTGATTGGCAATTTCCTAAATTTGTTCCGAGTTTGCATTTCTTTTGGCTTCTTCCTTTAACAATTTTGAATACTGACTGCATACACAAAAGAGGTTAGGCAGAGAATTCATAATGAAATAAAAAACACAGCACATTGGCGTTTCATGCATATAAATCTACAGAAAACTCGACCAAGGTGAGTTTTTGTGTTTTGGAAAATGAAAAGTTACCCTTTTGCCAAGGTGACCGCTAGCAATTCCCTCTACATCGAGTGTAAGGGGATTTTCAGGTGTATTCAATCAGCAGCATTCAGGTTTCTTGTTTGGCAATTTCCTAAATTTGTTCTGGGTTTGTTTGGCTTTGCCTTCTGCCTTTCCAAATTTTGTATTTTGACTCCATACACAAAAGAGGTTAGGCAGAGTATTCATAATGAAATAAAAAACACAGCACATTGGCGTTTCATGCATATAAATCTACAGAAAACTCGACCAAGGTGAGTTTTTGTGTTTTGGAAAATTAAATTCTACCCTTTTGCCAAGGGGACAGCTAGGAATTTCCTCTACTTCGAGTGTAAATGGGATTTTCAGGTGTATTCAATCAGCAGCATTCAGGTTTCTTGTTTGGCAATTTCCTAAATTTGTTCTGGGTTTGGTTGGCTTTGCCTTCTGCCTTTCCAAATTTTGTATTCTGACTCCATACAAAAAAGAGGTTAGGCAGAGTATTCATAATGATATAAAACACACAGCACATTGGCGTTTCATGCCAGGAAAATTACAGGCAACTCGACCAAAGTGAGTTTTTGTTTTTGGAAACAGAAAGTAATCATTTTGCCGAGGGGACAGCAAGGATTTCCCTCCACATCTAGTGTAAAAGGGATTTTTAGGTGTATCCAATCAGCAGCATTCAGGTTCTTTGATTGGCAATTTCCTAAATTTGTTCCGAGTTTGCGTTTGTTTTGGCTTCTTCCTTTAACAATTTTTTTTTTTTTTTGACAGGCAGAGTGGACAGTGAGAGAGAGAGAGACAGACAGAAAGGTCTTCCTTTTGCCGTTGGTTCACCCTCCAATGGCTGCCACGGTCGGCGCGCTGCAGCCGGCGCACCGCGCTCATCCGATGGCAGGAGCCAGGTGCTAGGTGCTTTTTCCTGGTCTCCCATGGGGTGCAGGGCTCAAGCACTTGGGCCATCCTCCACTGCACTCCTGGGCCACAGCAGTGGGCTGGACTGGAAGAGGAACAACCGGGACAGAATCCGGTGCCCCGACCGGGACTAGAACCCGGTGTGCCGGCGCCGCAAGGCTTCCTTTAACAATTTTGAATACTGACTGCATACACAAAAGAGGTTAGGCAGAGTATTCATAATGAAATAAAAAACACAGCACATTGGCTTCTCATGCTTATGAATCTACAGAAAACTCGACGAAGTTGAGATTTTGGATTTTGGAACATGAAATTTTACACTTTTGCCAAGGGGACAGCTAGGAATTCCCTCTACTTCGAGTGTAAATGGGATTTTCAGGTGTATTCAATCAGCATCATTCAGGTTTCTTGTTTGGCAATTTCCTAAATTTGTTCTGGGTTTGGTTGGCTTTGCCTTCTGCCTTTCCAAATTTTGTATTCTGACTCCATACAAAAAAGAGGTTAGGAAGAGTATTCATAATGATATAAAACACACAGCACATTGGCGTTTCATGCTAGGAAAATTACAGGCAACTCGACCAAAGTGAGTTTTTGGTTTTTGAAACAGAAATGTAATCATTTTGCCAAGGGGACAGCAAGGATTTCCCTCCACATCGAGTGTAAAAGGGATTTTTAGGTTTATCCAATCAGCAGCATTCAGGTTCCTTGATTGGCAATTTCCTAAATTTGTTCCAAGTTTGCGTTTGTTTTGTCTTCTTCCTTTAACAATTTTGAATACTGACTGCATAGAAAAAGTAGGTTAGTCAGAGTATTCATAATGAAATAAAAAACACAGCACATTGGCGTTTCATGCATGTAAATCTACAGAAAACTCGACCAAGGTGAGTTTTTGTGTTTTGGAAAATGAAATGTTACCCTTTTGCCAAGGTGACAGCTAGCAATTCCCTCTACTTCGAGTGTAAATGGGATTTTCAGGTGTATTCAATCAGCAGCATTCAGGTTTCTTGTTTGGCAATTTCCTAAATTTGTTCTGGGTTTGGTTGGCTTTGCCTTCTGCCTTTCCAAATTTTATATTCTGACTCCATACAAAAAAGAGGTTAGGCAGAGTTTTCCTAATGATATAAAACACACAGCACATTGGCGTTTCATGCTAGGAAAATTACAGGCAACTCGACCAAAGTGAGTTTTTGTTTTTGGAAACAGAAATGTAATCATTTTGCCGAGGGGACAGCAAGGATTTCCCTCCACATCGAGTGTAAAAGGGATTTTTAGGTTTATCCAATCAGCAGCTTTCAGGTTCCTTGATTGGGAATTTCCTAATTTTGTATTCTGACCCCATGCAAAAAAGTGGTTAGGCAGAGTATCACTAAATGAAATAAAAAACACACCACTTTGGCTTTTCATGGTTATAAAACTACAGAAATCTCGACCAAAGTGTGTTTTTGTGTTTTGGAAAAAGAACTTTTACATTTTTACCGAGGGTTAAGGTAGGAATTCTCTCCACATGAAGTGTAAATGGGATTTTCAGGTGTAATCTTTCGGCAGCATTCGGGTGTCTTGATTGGCAATTTCCTAAATTTCTTCTAACTTTGCTTTTGATTCTCCTTCTTCCTTTCCAAAATTTGTATTCTTACTCCTTACAAAAGAGAGGTTCGGCAGAGTATTCCTAATGAAATGAAAAACACAGCACATTGGCGTTTCATGCTAGGAAAATTACAGGCAACTCGACCAAAGTGAGTTTTTGTTTTTGGAAACAGAAATGTAATCATTTTGCCGAGGGGACAGCTAGGATTTCCCTCCACATTGAGTGTAAAAGGCATTTTTAGGTTTATCCAATCAGCAGCATTCAGGTTCCTTGATTGGCAAATTCCTAAATTTGTTCCGAGTTTGCATTTCTTTTGGCTTCTTCCTTTAACAATTTTGAATACTGACTGCATACAAAAAGTAGGTTAGGCAGAGTATTCATAATGAAATAAAAAACACAGCACATTGGCGTTTCATGCTTATAAATCTACAGAAAACTCGACCAAGGTGAGGTTTTGTGTTTTGGAACATGAAATTCTACCCTTTTTGCAAAGGGGACATGTAGGAATTCCCTCTACATCAAGTGAAATGGGATTCTCAGGTGTATTCAATCAGGAGCATTCAGGTTTCTTGTTTGGCAATTTCCTAAATTTGTTCTGGGTTTGGTTGGCTTTGACTTCTGCCTTTCCAAATTTTGTATTCTGACTCCATACAAAAAAGAGGTTAGGCAGAGTATTCATAATGACATAAAAAACTCAGCACATTGGCGTTTAATGGTAGGAAAACTACAGGCAGCTCGACCAAGTTTAGCTTTTGTGTTTTGGAAAATGAAATGAACACTTTTCCTGAGGGGACAGCAAGGAATTCCCTCTACATCGAGTGCAAATGCGATTTTCAGGTGTATTCAATCAGCAGCATTCAGGTTCCTTGATTGGCAATTTCCTAAATTCGTTATAGGTTTGCGTTTGTTTTGCCTTCTTCCTTTCCAAATTTTGTATTCTGACTCCATACAAAAAAGAGGTTCGGCAGAGAATTCATAATGACATAAAAAACACAGCACATTGGCGTTTCATGCTAGGAAAACTACAGGCAACTCGACCAAGGTGAGTTTTTGTGTTTTGGAAACAGAAATGTAATCATTTTGCCGAGGGGACAGCAAGGAATTCCCTCCGAATTGAGTGTGAATGGCTTTTCAGGTGTATTCAATCAGCAGCATTAAGTTTCCTTCTTTTGCAATTTCCTAAATTAGTTCTGGGTTTGCATTGTATTGCATTCTTCCTTTCCAAATTTTGTATTATGACTCCTTACAAAAAAGTGTTTAGGAAGAGTATCCCTAATGAAATACAAAACACAGCACATTGGCATTTCATGCAAGGAAAACTGCAGGCAAATCGACCATAGTGAGTTTTTGTGTTTTGGAACATGAAATTTTACCCTTTTGCCGAGGGTTCATCTAGGAATTCCCTCCACATCGAGTGTAAATGGGATTTTCAGGTGTATTCTTTCATCAGCATTCAGGTCTCTTGATTGGCAATTTCCTAAATTTGTTATGGGTTTGTGTTTGTTTGGCCTGCTTCCTTTCCAAATTGGTATTCTGACTCCATACAAAAAAGAGGTTAGACAGAGTATTCATAATGAAATAAAAAACACAGCACATTGGCATTTCATGCTAGGAAAACTACAGGCAACTCGACCAAGGTGAGTTGTTGTGTTTTGGAAAATGAAATGGAACCCTTTTGCCAAGGGGACAGCTATGATTCCCTCCAAATCGAGGGTAAATTCGATTTTCAGGAGTTTTCTTTCAGCAGCATTCAGGTCTCTTGATTGGCAGTTTCCTAAATTTGTTCTTGGTTTTTCCTTTGTTTTGCCTTCTTCCTTTTCAAATTTGGTATTCTGACTCCATGCAAAAAAGTGGTTAGGTATAATATTTCTAATGAAATACAAAACACAGCACATTGGCGTTTCACGCTAGGAAAACTACAGGCAACTCAACCAAGGTGAGTTTTTGCTTTTTGGAATATGAAATGTAACCCTTTTGCCGAGGGGACAGCTAGGAATTCCCTGCAAATCAAGTGTAAATGGGATATTCAGGTGCATCCTTTCAGCAGCATTCAGGTCTCTTGATTGGCAATTTCCTATATTTGTTCTATGTTTGCATTTGTTTTGCCTTCTTCCTTTCAACATTTGGTATTATGACTCCAAACAAAAAAGAGGTTAGGCAGAGTATTCATAATGAAATGAAAAACTCAGCACATTGGGGTTATATGCTAGGAAAACAACAGGAATCTCGACCAAGTTGAGCTTTTGTGTTTTGGAAAATGAAATGAACACTTTTCCCGATGGGACAGCAAGGAATTCCCTCTAAATCGACAGCAAGTGCGATTTTCAGGTGTATTCAATCAGTAGCATTCAGGTTCCTTGATTGGCATTTTCCTAAATTCGTTATAGGTTTGCGTTTGTTTGCCTTCTTCCTTTCCAAATTTTGTATTATGACTCCATACAAAAAGAGGTTTGGCAGTGTATTCATAATGACATAAAAAACACAGCACATTGGCATTTCATGCTAGGAAAACTACAGGCAACTCAACCAAGGTGAGTTTTTGTGTTTTGGAAACAGAAATGTACATATTTTTGTTCGGGGACAGCTAGGAATTCCCGCCGAATTGAGTCTGAATGGGATTTTCAGGTGTATTCAATCAGCAGCATTCAGGTTCGTTAATTGGCAATTTCTTAAACTTGTTCTGGGTTTGTGTTTGTTTTGCCTTCTTCCTTTCCAAATTTTGTATTATGACTCCTTACAAAAAAGTGTTTAGGAAGAGTATCCCTAATGAAATACAAAACAAAGTACATTGGCGTTTCACGCTAGGAAAACTACAGGCAACTCGACCAAGGTGAGTTTTTGAGGTTTAGAAAATGAAATGGAAACTTTTCCCGAGGACAGCAAGTAATTCCCTCTAAATCAAGTGTAAATTCGATTTTCATATTTATTCTTTCAGCAGCATTCATGTTCCTTGATTGGCAATTTCCTAAACTTTTTATGGTTTTGTGTTTGTTTTGCCTTCTTACTTTCCAAAGTTTGTATTCTGACTCCATACAAAAAAGAGGTTAGGCAGAGTATTCATAATGAAAGAAAATCACAGCACATGGGCCTCTCATGCTTATAAATCTACAGAAAACTCAACCAGGGTGAGTTTTTGTGTTTTGGAACATGAAATGGAACCCTTTTGCCGAGGGGACAACAAGGAAGTCCCTCCAAATCCAGTGTAAATGGGATATTCAGTTGTATTCTTTCAGCAGCATTCAGGTTTCTTGTTTGGCAATTTCCAAATTTTGTTCTTGTTTTGCGTTTGTTTTGCCTTCTTCCTTTCCAAATTTTGTATTCTGACTCCATACAAAAAAGAGGTTAGGCAGAGTATTCATCATGAAATAAAAAACACAGCAGATTGGCGTTGCATGCTAGGAAATCTACAGGCAGCTCGTCCAAGTTGAGTTTTTGAGGTTTAGAAAATGAAATGGAAACTTTTCCTGAGGACAGCAAGTAATTCCCTCTAAATCAAATGTAAATTCGATTTTCACGTTTATTCTTTCAGCAGCATTCATGTTCCTTGATTGGCAATTTCCTAAACTTTTTATGGGTTTGTGTTTGTTTTGCCTTCTTACTTTCCAAAGTTTGTATTCTGACTCCATACAAAAAAGAGGTAGGGCGGCGCCGTGTCAAACAGGCTAATCCTCCACCTTGCGGCGCCGGCACACCGGGTTCTAGTCCCGGTCGGGGCTCCGGATTCTGTCCCGGTTGCCCCTCTTCCAGGCCAGCCCTCTGCTGTGGCCCGGGAGTGCAATGGAGGATGGCCCAGGTGCTTGGGCCCTGTACCCCATGGGGAGACCAGGAAAAGCACCTGGCTCCTGGCTCCTGCCATCGGACGAGTGCGGTGCACCGGCCGCAGCGCGCGCGTCTGCGGCGGCCATTGGAGGGTGAACCAACGGCAAAGGAAGATCTTTCTCTCTGTCTCTCTCTCTCACTGTCCACTCTGCCTGTCAAAAAAAGAGGTTAGACAGAGTATCCCTAATGAAATAAAGAAAAACAGCACATGGGCCTTTCATGCTTATAAATATACAGAAAACTCAACCAGGGTGAGTTTTTGTGTTTTGGAACATGAAATGGAACCCTTTTGCCGAGGGGACAACAAGGAATTCCCTCCAAATCCAGTGCAAATGGGATATTCAGTTGTATTCTTTCAGCAGCACTCAGGTTTCTTGTTTGGCAATTTCCAAATTTTGTTCTTGTTTTGCGTTTGTTTTGCCTTCTTCCTTTCCAAATTTTGTATTCTGACTCCATACAAAAAAGAGGTCCGGCAGAGTATTCATAATGACATAAAAAACACAACACACTGGCGTTTCATGCTAGGAAAACTACAGGCAACTCGACCAAGATGAGTTGTTGTGTTTTGGAAAATGAAATGGAACCCTTTTGCCGAGGGGACAGCTATGATTCCCTCCAAATCGAGGGTAAATGCGATTTTCTGGAGTTTTCTTTCAGCAGCATTCAGGTCCCTTGATTGGCAATTTCCTAAATTTGTTCTTGGTTTTTCTTTTGTTTTGCCTTCTTCCTTTTCAAATTTGGTATTCTGACTCCATACAAAGAAGTGGTGAGGTATAATATTTCTAATGAAATACAAAACACAGCACATTGGCGTTTCACGCTAGGAAAACTACAGGCAACTCGACCAAGATGAGTTTTTGCTTTTTGGAATACGAAATGTAACCCTTTTGTCGAGGGGACAGCTAGGAATTCCCTGCAAATCGAGTGTAAATGGGATATTCAGGTGCATCCTTTCAGCAGCATTCAGGTCTCTTGATTGGCAATTTCCTACATTTGTTCTATGTTTGCATTTGTTTTGCCTTCTTCCTTTCAACATTTGGTATTATGACTCCAAACAAAAAAGAGGTTAGGCAGAGTATTCATAATGACATAAAAACTCAGCACATTGGCGTTTCATGCTAGGAAAACTACAGGCAGCTCGACCAAGTTGAGCTTTTGTGTTTTGGAAAATGAAATGAACACTTTTCCCGAGGGGACAGCAAGGAATTCCCTCTACATCGAGTGCAAATGCGATTTTCAGGTGTATTCAATCAGCAGCATTCAGGTTCCTTGATTGGCAATTTCCTAAATTTGTTATAGGTTTGCGTTTGTTTTGCCTTCTTCCTTTCCAAATTTTGTACTCTGACTGCATACAAAAAAGAGGTTCGCCAGAGTATTCATAATGACATAAAAAACACAGCACATTGGCGTTTCATGCTAGGAAAACTACAGGCAACTCAACCAAGGTGAGTTGTTGTGTTTTGGAAAATGAAATGGAACATTTTTTCTAAGGGGACAGCTAGGAATTCCCTCCGAATTGAGTTTGAATGGGATTTTCAGGTGTATTCAATCAGCAGCATTAAGTTTCCTTCTTTGGCAATTTCCTAAATTAGTTCTGGGTTTGCATTTGTTTTGCCTTCTTCCTTTCCAAATTTTGTATTATGACTCCTTACAAAAAAGTGTTTAGGAAGAGTATCCCTAATGAAATACAAAACACAGCACATTGGCATTTCATGCAAGGAAAACTGCAGGCAAATCGACCATAGTGAGTTTTTGTGTTTTGGAACATGAAATTTTACCCTTTTGCCGAGGGTTCATCTAGGAATTCCCACCACATCGAGTGTAAATGGGATTTTCAGGTGTATTCTTTCATCAGCATTCAGGTCTCTTGATTGGCAATTTCCTAAATTTGTTCTGGGTTTGTGTTTGTTTTGCCTGCTTCCTTTCCAAATTTGGTATTCTGACTCCATACAAAAAAGAGGTTAGTCAGAGTATTCATCATGAAATAAAAAAACACAGCACATTGGCGTTTCATGCTAGGAAAACTACAGGCAGCTCGACCAAGTTGAGTTTGTGAGGTTTAGAAAATGAAATGGAAACTTTTCCTGAGGACAGCAAGTAATTCTCTCTACATCAAGTATAAATTCGATTTTCACATTTATTCTTTCAGCAGCATTCATGTTCCTTGATTGGCAACTTCCTAAATTTGTTCTTGGTTTGCGTTTGTTTTGCCTTCTTACTTTCCAAATTTTGTATTCTGACTCCATACAAAAAAGAGGTTAGGCAGAGTATCCCTAATGAAATAAAGAAAAACAGCACATGAGCCTTTCATGCTTATAAATCTACAGAAAACTCAACCAGGGTGAGTTTTTGTGTTTTGGAACATGAAATGGAACCCTTTTGCCGAGGGGACAACAAGGAATTCCCTCCAAATCCAGTGTAAATGGGATATTCAGTTGTATTCTTTCAGCAGCATTCAGGTTTCTTGTTTGGCAATTTCCAAATTTTGTTCTTGTTTTGCGTTTGTTTTGCCTTCTTCCTTTCCAAATTTTGTATTCTGACTCCATACAAAAAAGAGGTTAGGCAGAGTATTCATAATGACATAAAAAACACAGCACATTGGCATTTCATGCTAGGAAAACTACGGGCAACTCGACCAAGGTGAGTTGTTGTGTTTTGGAAAATGAAATGGAACCCTTTTGCCGAGGGGAGAGCTATGATTCCCTCCAAATCGAGGGTAAATGCGATTTTCCGGAGTTTTCTTTCAGCAGCATTCAGGTCTCTTGATTGGCAATTTCCTAAATTTGTTCTTGGTTTTTCCTTTGTTTTGCCTTCTTCCTTTTCAAATTTGGTATTCTGACTCCATACAAAAAAGTGGTTAGGTATAATATTTCCAATGAAATACAAAACACAGCACATTGGCGTTTCACGCTAGGAAAACTACAGGCAACTCGACCAAGGTGAGTTTTTGCTTTTTGGAATATGAAATGTAACCCTTTTGCCGAGGGAACAGCTAGGAATTCCCTGCAAATCGAGTGTAAATGGGATATTCAGGTGCATCCTTTCAGCAGCATTCAGGTCTCTTGATTGGCAATTTCCTACATTTGTTCTATGTTTGCATTTGTTTTGCCTTCTTCCTTTCAACATTTGGTATTATGACTCCAAACAAAAAAGAGGTTAGGCAGAGTATTCATAATGACATAAAAAACTCAGCACATTGGCGTTTCATGCTAGGAAAACTACAGGCAGCTCGACCAAGTTGAGCTTTTGTGTTTTGGAAAATGAAATGAACACTTTTCCCGAGGGGACAGCAAGGAATTCCCTCTACATCGAGTGCAAATGCGATTTTCAGGTGTATTCAATCAGCAGCATTCAGGTTCCTTGATTGGCAATTTCCTAAATTTGTTATAGGTTTGCGTTTGTTTTGCCTTCTTCCTTTCCAAATTTTGTACTCTGACTGCATACAAAAAAGAGGTTCGCCAGAGTATTCATAATGACATAAAAAACACAGCACATTGGCGTTTCATGCTAGGAAAACTACAGGCAACTCAACCAAGGTGAGTTGTTGTGTTTTGGAAAATGAAATGGAACATTTTTTCTAAGGGGACAGCTAGGAATTCCCTCCGAATTGAGTTTGAATGGGATTTTCAGGTGTATTCAATCAGCAGCATTAAGTTTCCTTCTTTGGCAATTTCCTAAATTAGTTCTGGGTTTGCATTTGTTTTGCCTTCTTCCTTTCCAAATTTTGTATTATGACTCCTTACAAAAAAGTGTTTAGGAAGAGTATCCCTAATGAAATACAAAACACAGCACATTGGCATTTCATGCAAGGAAAACTGCAGGCAAATCGACCATAGTGAGTTTTTGTGTTTTGGAACATGAAATTTTACCCTTTTGCCGAGGGTTCATCTAGGAATTCCCACCACATCGAGTGTAAATGGGATTTTCAGGTGTATTCTTTCATCAGCATTCAGGTCTCTTGATTGGCAATTTCCTAAATTTGTTCTGGGTTTGTGTTTGTTTTGCCTGCTTCCTTTCCAAATTTGGTATTCTGACTCCATACAAAAAAGAGGTTAGTCAGAGTATTCATCATGAAATAAAAAAACACAGCACATTGGCGTTTCATGCTAGGAAAACTACAGGCAGCTCGACCAAGTTGAGTTTGTGAGGTTTAGAAAATGAAATGGAAACTTTTCCTGAGGACAGCAAGTAATTCTCTCTACATCAAGTATAAATTCGATTTTCACATTTATTCTTTCAGCAGCATTCATGTTCCTTGATTGGCAACTTCCTAAATTTGTTCTTGGTTTGCGTTTGTTTTGCCTTCTTACTTTCCAAATTTTGTATTCTGACTCCATACAAAAAAGAGGTTAGGCAGAGTATCCCTAATGAAATAAAGAAAAACAGCACATGAGCCTTTCATGCTTATAAATCTACAGAAAACTCAACCAGGGTGAGTTTTTGTGTTTTGGAACATGAAATGGAACCCTTTTGCCGAGGGGACAACAAGGAATTCCCTCCAAATCCAGTGTAAATGGGATATTCAGTTGTATTCTTTCAGCAGCATTCAGGTTTCTTGTTTGGCAATTTCCAAATTTTGTTCTTGTTTTGCGTTTGTTTTGCCTTCTTCCTTTCCAAATTTTGTATTCTGACTCCATACAAAAAAGAGGTTAGGCAGAGTATTCATAATGACATAAAAAACACAGCACATTGGCATTTCATGCTAGGAAAACTACGGGCAACTCGACCAAGGTGAGTTGTTGTGTTTTGGAAAATGAAATGGAACCCTTTTGCCGAGGGGAGAGCTATGATTCCCTCCAAATCGAGGGTAAATGCGATTTTCCGGAGTTTTCTTTCAGCAGCATTCAGGTCTCTTGATTGGCAATTTCCTAAATTTGTTCTTGGTTTTTCCTTTGTTTTGCCTTCTTCCTTTTCAAATTTGGTATTCTGACTCCATACAAAAAAGTGGTTAGGTATAATATTTCCAATGAAATACAAAACACAGCACATTGGCGTTTCACGCTAGGAAAACTACAGGCAACTCGACCAAGGTGAGTTTTTGCTTTTTGGAATATGAAATGTAACCCTTTTGCCGAGGGAACAGCTAGGAATTCCCTGCAAATCGAGTGTAAATGGGATATTCAGGTGCATCCTTTCAGCAGCATTCAGGTCTCTTGATTGGCAATTTCCTACATTTGTTCTATGTTTGCATTTGTTTTGCCTTCTTCCTTTCAACATTTGGTATTATGACTCCAAACAAAAAAGAGGTTAGGCAGAGTATTCATAATGACATAAAAAACTCAGCACATTGGCGTTTCATGCTAGGAAAACTACAGGCAGCTCGACCAAGTTGAGCTTTTGTGTTTTGGAAAATGAAATGAACACTTTTCCCGAGGGGACAGCAAGGAATTCCCTCTACATCGAGTGCAAATGCGATTTTCAGGTGTATTCAATCAGCAGCATTCAGGTTCCTTGATTGGCAATTTCCTAAATTCGTTATAGGTTTGCGTTTGTTTTGCCTTCTTCCTTTCCAAATTTTGTACTCTGACTGCATACAAAAAAGAGGTTCGGCAGAGTATTCATAATGACAGAAAAAACACAGCACATTGGCGTTTCATGCTAGGAAAACTACAGGCAACTCAACCAAGGTGAGTTGTTGTGTTTTGGAAAATGAAATGGAACATTTTTTCCAAGGGGACAGCTAGGAATTCCCTCCGAATTGAGTGTGAATGGGATTTTCAGGTGTATTCAATCAGCAGCATTAAGTTTCCTTCTTTGGCAATTTCCTAAATTAGTTCTGGGTTTGTATTTGTTTTGCTTATTCCTTTCCAAATTTTGTATTATGACTCCTTACAAAAAAGTGTTTAGGAAGAGTATCCGTAATGAAATACAAAACACAGCACATTGGCATTTCATGCAAGGAAAACTGCAGGCAAATCGACCATAGTGAGTTTTTGTGTTTTGGAACATGAAATTTTACCCTTTTGCCGAGGGTTCATCTAGGAATTCCCTCCACATTGAGTGTAAATGGGATTTTCAGGTGTATTCTTTCATCAGCATTCAGGTCTCTTGATTGGCAATTTCCTAAATTTGTTCTGGGTTTGGTTTGTTTTGCCTGCTTCCTTCCCAAATTTGGTATTCTGACTCCATACAAAAAAGAGGTTAGGCAGAGTATTCATCATGAAATAAAAAAACACAGCACATTGGCGTTTCATGCTAAGAAAACTACAGGCAGCTCGACCAAGTTGATTTGTGAGTTTTAGAAAATGAAATGGAAACGTTTCCCGAGGACAACAAGTAATTCCCTCTACATCAAGTGTAAATTCGATTTTCACGTTTATTCTTTCAGCAGCATTCATGTTCCTTGATTGGCAATTTCCTAAGCTTTTTATGGGTTTGCGTTTGTTTTGCCTTCTTACTTTCCAAAGTTTGTATTCTGACTCCATACAAAAAAGAAGTTAGGCAGAGTATCCCTAATGAAATAAAGAAAAACAGCACATGGGCCTTTCATGCTTATAAATCTACAGAAAACTCAACCAGGGTGAGTTTTTGTGTTTTGGAACATGAAATGGAACCCTTTTGCCGAGGGGACAACAAGGAAGTCCCTCCAAATCCAGTGTAAATGGGATATTCAGTTGTATTCTTTCAGCAGCATTCAGGTTTCTTGTTTGGCAATTTCCAAATTTTGTTCTTGTTTTCCGTTTGTTTTGCCTTCTTCCTTTCCAAATTTTGTATTCTGACTCCATACAAAAAAGAGGTTAGGCAGAGTATTCATAATGACATAAAAAACACAGCACATTGGCATTTCATGCTAGGAAATCTACAGGCAACTCGACCAAGGTGAGTTGTTGTGTTTTGGAAAATGAAATGGAACATTTTTTCCAAGGGGACAGCTAGGAATTCCCTCTGAATTGAGTGTGAATGGGATTTTCAGGTGTATTCAATCAGCAGCATTCAGGTTCGTTAATTGGCAATTTCTTAAACTTGTTCTGGGTTTGTGTTTGTTTTGCCTTCTTCCTTTCCAAATTTTTTATTATGACTCCTTACAAAAAAGTGTTTAGGAACAGTATCCCTAATGAAATACAAAACACAGCACATTGGCATTTCATGCAAGCGAAACTGCAGGCAAATCAACCATAGTGAGTTTTTGTGTTTTGGCACATGAAATTTTACCCTTTTGCCGAGGGTTCATCTAGGATTTCCCTCCACATCGAGTGTAAATGGGATTTTCAGGTGTATTCTTTCATCAGCATTCAGGTCTCTTGATTGGCAATTTCCTAAATTTGTTCTGGGTTTGTGTTTGTTTTGCCTGCTTCCTTTCCAAATTTGGTATTCTGACTCCATACAAAAAAGAGGTTAGGCAGAGTATTCATCATGAAATAAAAAAACACAGCACATTGGCGTTTCATGCTAGGAAATCTACAGTCAGCTCGTCCAAGTTGAGTTTTTGGGTTTTAGAAAATAAAATGGAAACTTTTCCTGAGGACAGCAAGTAATTCCCTCTAAATCAAATGTAAATTCGATTTTCACGTTTATTCTTTCAGCAGAATTCATGTTCCTTGATTGGCAATTTCCTAAGCTTTTTATGGGTTTGCGTTTGTTTTGCCTTCTTACTTTCCAAAGTTTGTATTCTGACTCCATATAAAAAAGAGGTTAGGCCGGCGCCGTGGCTCTACAGGCTAATCCTCCACCTTGCGGCGCCGGCACACCGGGTTCTAGTCCCGGTCAGGACTCCGGATTCTGTCCCGGTTGCCCCTCTTCCAGGCCAGCCCTCTGCTGTGGCCCGGGAGTGCAATGGAGGATGGCCCAGGTGCTTGGGCCCTGTACCCCATGGGGAGACCAGGAAAAGCACCTGGCTCCTGGCTCCTGCCATCGGACGAGTGCGGTGCACCGGCCGCAGCGCGCGCGTCTGCGGCGGCCATTGGAGGGTGAACCAACGGCAAAGGAAGATCTTTCTCTCTGTCTCTCTCTCTCACTGTTCACTCTGCCTGTCAAAAAAAGTGGTTAGACAGAGTATCCCTAATGAAATAAAGAAAAACAGCACATGGGCCTTTCATGATTATAAATATACAGAAAACTCAACCAGGGTGAGTTTTTGTGTTTTGGAACATGAAATGGAACCCTTTTGCCGAGGGGACAACTAGGAATTCCCTCCAAATCCAGTGTAAATGGGATATTCAGGTGCATCCTTTCAGCAGCATTCAGGTCTCTTGATTGGCAATTTCCAAATTTTGTTCTTGTTTTGCGTTTGTTTTGCCTTCTTCCTTTCCAAATTTTGTATTCTGACTCCATACAAAAAAGAGGTTAGGCAGAGTATTCATAATGACATAAAAAACACAGCACATTGGCATTTCATGCTAGGAAAACTACAGACAACTCGACCAAGGTGAGTTGTGTTTTGGAAAATGAAATGGAACCCTTTTGCCGAGGGGACAGCTATGATTCCCTCCAAATCGAGGCTAAATGCGATTTTCCGGAGTTTTCTTTCAGCAGCATTCAGGTCTCTTGATTGGCAGTTTCCTAAATTTGTTCTTGGTTTTTCCTTTGTTTTGCCTTCTTCCTTTTCAAATTTGGTATTCTGACTCCATACAAAAAAGTGGTTAGGTATAATATTTCCAATGAAATACAAAACACAGCACATTGGCGTTTCACGCTAGGAAAACTACAGGCAACTCGACCAAGGTGAGTTTTTGCTTTTTGGAATATGAAATGTAACCCTTTTGCCGAGGGGACAGCTAGGAATTCCCTGCAAATCAAGTGTAAATGGGATATTCAGGTGCATCCTTTCAGCAGCATTCAGGTCTCTTGATTGGCAATTTCCTATATTTGTTCTATGTTTGCATTTGTTTTGCCTTCTTCCTTTCAACATTTGGTATTATGACTCCAAACAAAAAAGAGGTTAGGCAGAGTATTCATAATGACATAAAAAACTCAGCACATTGGCGTTTCATGCTAGGAAAACTACAGGCAGCTCGACCAAGTTGAGCTTTTGTGTTTTGGAAAATGAAATGAAAACTTTTCCCGAGGGGACAGCAAGGAATTCCCTCTACATCGAGTACAAATGCGATTTTCAGGTGTATTCAATCAGCAGCATTCAGGTTCCTTGATTGGCAATTTCCTAAATTCGTTATAGGTTTGCGTTTGTTTTGCCTTCTTCCTTTCCAAATTTTGTATTCTGACTCCATACAAAAAAGAGGTTCAGCAGAGTATTCATAATGACATAAAAAACACAGCACATTGGCGTTTCATGCTAGGAAAACTACAGGCAACTCAACCAAGGTGAGTTGTTGTGTTTTGGAAAATGAAATGGAACATTTTTTCCAAGGGGACAGCTAGGAATTCCCTCCGAATTGAGTGTGAATGGGATTTTCAGGTGTATTCAATCAGCAGCATTAAGTTTCCTTCTTTGGCAATTTCCTAAATTAGTTCTGGGTTTGCATTTGTTTTGCCTTCTTCCTTTCCAAATTTTGTATTATGACTCCTTACAAAAAAGTGTTTAGGAAGAGTATCCCTAATGAAATACAAAACACAGCACATTGGCATTTCATGCAAGGAAAACTGCAGGCAAATCGACCATAGTGAGTTTTTGTGTTTTGGAACGTGAAATTTTACCCTTTTGCCGAGGGTTCATCTAGGAATTCCCTCCACATCGAGTGTAAATGGGATTTTCAGGTGTATTCTTTCATCAGCATTCAGGTCTCTTGATTGGCAATTTCCTAAATTTGTTCTGGGTTTGTGTTTGTTTTGCCTGCTTCCTTTCCAAATTTGGTATTCTGACTCCATACAAAAAAGAGGTTAGGCAGAGTATTCATCATGAAATAAAAAAACACAGCACATTGGCGTTTCATGCTAGGAAAACTACAGGCAGCTCGACCAAGTTGAGTTTGTGAGGTTTAGAAAATGAAATGGAAACTTTTCCTGAGGACAGCAAGTAATTCTCTCTACATCAAGTGTAAATTCGATTTTCACGTTTATTCTTTCAGCAGCATTCATGTTCCTTGATTGACAATTTCCTAGATTTGTTCTTGGTTTGCGTTTGTTTTGCCTTCTTACTTTCCAAAGTTTGTATTCTGACTCCATACAAAAAAGAGGTTAGGCAGAGTATCCCTAATGAAATAAAGAAAAACAGCACATGAGCCTTTCATGCTTATAAATCTACAGAAAACTCAACCAGGGTGAGTTTTTGTGTTTTGGAACATGAAATGGAACCCTTTTGCCGAGGGGACAACAAGGAATTCCCTCCAAATCCAGTGTAAATGGGATATTCAGTTGTATTCTTTCAGCAGCATTCAGGTTTCTTGTTTGGCAATTTCCAAATTTTGTTCTTGTTTTGCGTTTGTTTTGCCTTCTTCCTTTCCAAATTTTGTATTCTGACTCCATACAAAAAAGAGGTCCAGCAGAGTATTCATAATGACATAAAAAACACAGCACATTGGCATTTCATGCGAGGAAAACTACAGGCAACTCGACCAAGGTGAGTTGTTGTGTTTTGGAAAATGAAATGGAACCCTTTTGCCGAGGGGAGAGCTATGATTCCCTCCAAATCGAGGCTAAATGCGATTTTCCGGAGTTTTCTTTCAGCAGCATTCAGGTCTCTTGATTGGCAATTTCCTAAATTTGTTCTTGGTTTTTCCTTTGTTTTGCCTTCTTCCTTTTCAAATTTGGTATTCTGACTCCATACAAAAAAGTGGTTAGGTATAATATTTCCAATGAAATACAAAACACAGCACATTGGCGTTTCACGCTAGGAAAACTACAGGCAACTCGACCAAGGTGAGTTTTTGCTTTTGGGAATATGAAATGTAACCCTTTTGCCGAGGGGACAGCTAGGAATTCCCTGCAAATCGAGTGTAAATGGGATATTCAGGTGCATCCTTTCAGCAGCATTCAGGTCTCTTGATTGGCAATTTCCTATATTTGTTCTATGTTTGCATTTGTTTTGCCTTCTTCCTTTCAACATTTGGTATTATGACTCCAAACAAAAAAAGAGGTTAGGCAGAGTATTCATAATGACATAAAAAACTCAGCACATTGGCGTTTCATGCTAGGAAAACTACAGGCAGCTCGACCAAGTTGAGCTTTTGTGTTTTGGAAAATGAAATGAACACTTTTCCCGAGGGGACAGCAAGGAATTCCCTCTACATCGAGTGCAAATGCGATTTTCAGGTGTATTCAATCAGCAGCATTCAGGTTCCTTGATTGGCAATTTCCTAAATTCGTTATAGGTTTGTGTTTGTTTTGCCTTCTTCCTTTCCAAATTTTGTATTCTGACTCCATACAAAAAAGAGGTTCGGCAGAGTATTCATAATGACATAAAAAACACAGCACATTGGCGTTTCATGCTAGGAAAACTACAGGCAACTCAACCAAGGTGAGTTGTTGTGTTTTGGAAAATGAAATGGAACATTTTTTCCAAGGGGACAGCTAGGAATTCCCTCCGAATTGAGTGTGAATGGGATTTTCAGGTGTATTCAATCAGCAGCATTAAGTTTCCTTCTTTAGCAATTTCCTAAATTAGTTCTTGTTTTTCGTTTGTTTTGCCTTCTTCCTTTCCAAATTTTGTATTATGACTCCTTACAAAAAAGTGTTTAGGAAGAGTATCCCTAATGAAATACAAAACACAGCACATTGGCATTTCATGCAAGGAAATCTGCAGGCAAATCGACCATAGTGAGTTTTTGTGTTTTGGAACATGAAATTTTACCCTTTTGCCGAGGGTTCATCTAGGAATTCCCTCCACATCGAGTGTAAATGGGATTTTCAGGTGTATTCTTTCATCAGCATTCAGGTCTCTTGATTGGCAATTTCCTAAATTTGTTCTGTGTTTGTGTTTGTTTTGCCTGCTTCCTTTCCAAATTTGGTATTCTGACTCCATACAAAAAGGAGGTTAGGCAGAGTATTCATCATGAAATAAAAAAACACAGCACATTGGCGTTTCATGCTAGGAAAACTACAGGCAGCTCAACCAAGTTGAATTTTTGAGGTTTAGAAAATGAAATGGAAACTTTTCCCGAGGACAGCAAGTAATTCCCTCTACATCAAGTGTAAATTCGATTTTCACATTTATTCTTTTTTTTTATTTTTTTATTTTTTTATTTTATTTTTTATTTTTTATAAAGCTTTTATTTAAAGAATATGAATTTCCAAAGAACAGCTCATGGACCACAATGGCTCCCCCCCCACACAACTTCCCTCCCTCCCCCCACCCTCCCCTTTCCCGCTCCCTCTCCCCTTCCATTCACATAAAGATTCATTTTCAATTCTCTTTATACACAGAAGATCAATTTAGTACATATTACGTAAAGATTTCAACGCTTTGTCCTCGCATAGAGACACAAAATGATAATACTGTTGGAGTACTAGTTATAGTATTAATTCACAATGTACAGCACATTAAGGACAGAGATCCTACATGATTTTTTTTTTAAAAATTTGATTAATTGTCTATGCAATTTCCAGTTTAACACCAAGATTTTTTAATCATTTGCAATTATCTTTATATAAAGAAGATCGATTCAATATATGCTATGTAGGATTTCATCAGTTTGTACCTACACAGAAACACAAAGTGTAAAAATACTGTTTCAGTACTAGTAATAGCATCACTTCACATTGGATAACACATTAAGGACAGATCCCTCATGAGACGTAAGTACACAGTGACTCCTGATGTTGATTTAA
Organism: Sylvilagus floridanus; assembly: GCA_949820135.1. Taxonomy (NCBI): domain Eukaryota; kingdom Metazoa; phylum Chordata; class Mammalia; order Lagomorpha; family Leporidae; genus Sylvilagus; species Sylvilagus floridanus. The sequence goes on from OX463242.1 coordinate 94,531,800, forward strand.
CAATTTGACACTCTTGTTTATGGCATCAGTAATCTCCCTAGGCTCTGGTCATGAGTTGCCGAGGCTATGGAAGCCTTTAGGGTTCGCCGACTTCGATCTTATTCCCACAGGGCCATAGTCAAAGTGGAAGTTCTCTCCTCCCTTCAGAGAAAGGTACCTCCTTCTTTGATGGCCCCGTTCTTTCCACTGGGATCTCACTCGCAGAGATCTTTCATTTAGGTCTTCTGTTTTTTCCAGAGTGTCTTAGCTTTCCATGCCTAAAATATTCTCATGGGCTCTTGAGCCAGATCCGAATGCCTTAAGGGCTGATTCTGAGGCCAGAGTGCTATTTAGGACATCTGCCATTCTATGAGTCTGCTGTGTATCCTGCTTCCCATGTTGGATCATTCTCTCCCTTTTTCATTCTATCAGTTAGTATTAGCAGACACTAGTCTTGTTTGTGTGATCCCTTTGGCTCTTAGACCTATCAGTGTGATCAATTGTGAGCTGAAATTGATCACTTGGACTAATGAGATGGCCTTGGTACATGCCACCTTGATGGGATTGTATTGGAAACCCCTGGCACAATTCTAACTCCATCATTTGGGGCCGTTCCGATTGAGCATGTCCCAAGTTTTACATCTCCTCCCTCTCTTATTCCCACTCTTATATTTCACAGAGATCACTTTTCAGTTAAAATTTAAGCACCTAAGAATAATTGTGTGTTAATTACAGAGTTCAACCTCTAGTACTAGGATAAAGAAAAAAAAAATACTACCATGGATAAAGTATTACATTGTACAACAACAGTCAGCACAAGAGCTGATCGAGTCACTGTTTCTCATAGTGTCCATTTCACTTCTACAGGTTTCCCCTTTGGTGCTCAGTTAGTCATCGCCAATCAAGGGAAACAAATGATATTTGTCTCTTTGGGACTGACTTAATTCACTCAGCATGATGTTTTCCAGATTCCTCCATTTTGTTGCAAGTGACCGGATTTCATTGTTTTTGACTGCTGTATAGTATTCTGTAGAGTACATGTCCCATAATTTCCTAATCCAGTCTACTGTTGATGGGCATTTGGGTTGGTTCCAAGTCTTAGCTATTGTGAATTGAGCCGCAATAAACATTGCTGTGCAGACGGCTTTTTTGTTTGCCAATTTAATTTCCTTTGGGTAAATTCCAAGGAGTGGGATGGCTGGGTTGAATGGTAGGGTTATATTCATGTTTCTGAGGAATCTCCAGACTGACTTCCATAGTGGCTTCACCAGTTTGCATTCCCACCAACAGTGGATTAGTGTCCCTTTTTCCCCACATCCTCTCCAGCATCTATTGTTGGTGGATTTCTGAATGTGAGCCATTCTCACCGGGGTGAGGTGAAACCTCATTGTGGTTTTGATTTGCATTTCCCTGATTGCTAGGGATCTTGAACATTTTTTCATGTGTCTGTTGGCCATTTGGATTTCCTCTTTTGAAAAATGTCTATTGAGGTCCTTGGCCCATCTCTTAAGTGGGTTGTTTGTTTTGATGTTGTGGAGTTTCTTAATTTCTTTGTAGATTCTGGTTATCAACCCTTTATCTGTTGCATAGTTTGCAAATATATTTTCCCATTCTGTCGGTTTCCTATTCACTTTCCTGACTGTTTCTTTTGCAGTACAGAAACTTTTCAATTTGATGCAATCCCAGTAGTTAATTTTGGTTTTCAGTGCCTGTGCTTCTGGGGTCTTTTCCAAGAAGTCTTTGCCAGTACCTATGTCTTGCAGGGTTTCTCCTATGCTCTCTAGTAATTTGATGGTGTCGGGTCGTAGGTTTAAATTTTTAATCCATGTTGAATGGATTTTTGTGTAAGGTGAAAGGTAGGGGTCTTGCTTCATGGTTCTGCACGTGGAAATCCAGTTTTCCCAGCACCATTTATTAAACAGACTGACCTTACTCCAGGGACTGGTTTTGGATCGTTGATCAAATATAAGTTGGCTGTAGGTGTTTGGATTGATTTCTGGAGTTTCTATTCTGTTCCATTGGTCTATCCATCTGTTTCTGTACCAGTACCATGCTGTTTTGATAACAACTGCCCTGTAGTATGTCCTGAAATCTGGTATTGTGATGCCTCCGGCTTTGTTTTTGTTGTACAAGATTGCTTTAGCTATTCGAGGTCTCCTGTGTCTCCATATGAATTTCAGCATCATTTTTTCCAGATCTGAGAAGAATGTCCTCGGTATCTTGATTGGTATTGCGTTGAATCTGTAAATTGCTTTTGGCAGAATGGACATTTTGATGATATTGATTCTTCCAATCCATGAGCATGGGAGATTTCTCCATTTTTTGGTATCCTCTTCTATTTCTTTCTTTAAGGTTTTGTAATTTTCATTGTAGAGATCTTTAATGTCCTTAGTTAAATTTATTCCAAGGTATTTGATTGTTTTTGTAGCTATTGTGAATGGGATTGATCTTAGCAGTTCTTCCTCAGCCGTGGCATTGTCTGTGTATACAAAGGCTGTTGATTTTTGTGCATTGATTTTATATCCTGCTACTTTGCCAAACTCTTCTATGAGTTCCAATAGTCTCTTAGTAGAGTTCTTTGGGTCCCCCAAATAAAGAATCATGTCGTCTGCAAAGAGGGATAGTTTGAGTTCTTCCTTCCCAACTTGTATCCCTTTAATTTCTTTTTCTTGCCTAATAGCTCTGGCTAAGACTTCCAGCACTATATTGAATAGCAGTGGTGAGAGTGGGCATCCCTGTCTGGTACCAGATCTCAGTGGAAATGCTTCCAACTTTTCCCCATTCAATAGGATATTGGCCGTGGGTTTTTCATAAATTGCTTTGATTGTATTGAGGAATGTGCCTTCTATACCCAGTTTGCTTAGGGTTTTCATCATGAAAGGGTGTTGAATTTTATCGAATGCTTTCTCTGCGTCTAGTGAGATAATCATATGGTTTTTCTTCTGCAGTCTGTTAATGTGGTGTATCACGTTGATTGTTTTGCGAATATTGAACCATCCCTGCATACCAGGGATGAATCCCACTTGGTCTGGGTGGATGATCTTTCTGATGTGTTGTTGCAGTCTATTGGCCAGAATTTTGTTGAGGATTTTTGCATCTATGTTCATGAGGGATATTGGTCTGTAATTCTCTTTCAATGCTGCATCTTTTTCTGGCTTAGGAATTAAGGTGATGCTGGCTTCATAGAAGGAATTTGGGAGAATTCCCTCTTTTTCGATTGTTCTGAATAGTTTGAGAAGAATTGGGGTTAGTTCTTCTTTAAATGTCTGGTAGAATTCAGCAGTGAATCCATCTGGTCCTGGGCTTTTCTTTGTTGGGAGGGCCTTTATTACTGATTCAATTTCTGACTCACTTATGGGTCTGTTTAGGTTTTCTATGTCTTCCTGGTTCAATTTAGGTAGGTTGCATGTGTCCAGGAATCTATCCATTTCTGATAGGTTTCCCTGTTTGCTGGCATACAAGTCCTTGTAGTAATTTCTGATGATTCTTTTGATTTCTGTGGTGTCTGTTGTTATATTTCCTTTTTCATCTCTGATTTTACTAATTTGGGTCTTTTCTCTTCTTTTTTTAGTTAGTTGGGCCAATGGGGTGTCAATCTTGTTTATTTTTTCAAAAAACCAGCTCCTCGTTTGGCTGATTTTTTGTAATTTTTTTTGGATTCAATCCTGTTGATTTCTTCTCTGATTTTGATTATTTCTCTTTTTCTACTAGATTTGGGTCTAGTTTGCTGCAAATTTTCTAGATCCTTGAGATGCATTGAAAGCTCATCTATTTGGTGCCTTTCCAGTTTCTTGATGTAGGCACCTATTGATATAAACTTTCCTCTTAACACTGCTTTTGCTGTATCCCATAAGTTTTGGTATGTTGTGCTGTTATCCTCATTTACTTCCAGAAAATTTTTGATTTCTCTTTTGATTTCTTCAGTGACCCATTGTTCATTCAGGAGCATGTTGTTCAATCTCCATGTGTTTGCATATGCTCTAGAGATTCCTGAGTTGCTAATTTCCAACTTCACTCCCTCATGGTCTGAGAAGTTGCATGGTATGATTCTAATTCTTTTGAATTTGCTGAGACTTGCTTTATGGCCTAATATGTGATCAATCCTAGAGTAGGTTCCATGTGCTGCTGAGAAGAATGTGAATGCTTTACGTGTAGGATGAAAAGTTCTGTAGATATCTGTTAGATCCATTTGGGCTATAGTGTTGTTTAAATCTACTGTCTCCTTGTTGATCTTCTGTCCTGTCGATCTGTCAATATCTGTGAGTGAAGTATTGAAGTCCCCCAGTACTATTGTGTTGGGGTCTAAGTCTCCCTTTAAGTTTCTTAACAAATTTTTTAAATAAACCTGTGGCCTGTAATTAGGTGCATATACATTGAGAATTGTTATATCTTCCTGTAGTATTGATCCCTTAATCATTATATAGTGCCCCTCTTTGTCTCTCTTAACAGTTTTTGTGTTAAAGTTTATGTAGTCCGATATTAAGATGGTTACACCCGCTCTTTTTTCATTTCTGTTGGCGTGGTATATCTTGTTCCATCCTTTTATTTTCAGTCTGTATGGATCTTCGTTGGAAAGATGTGTTTCTTGTAGGCAGCAAATAGATGGTTTTTGTTCCTTAACCCAATCAGCCAATCTCTGCCTTTTAACAGGACAGTTTAGACCTTTAACGTTCAATGTGACTATTGATAAGTGGTAAGTTTGCCCTGCCATTTGCCAGATATTTTCTAATGTATGCTTTGAATTCCCTGTGATCTTTTGCCGTGAGGTTCCCTTCGTTTACCTTCTTTCATGTTGATGGTCGTGTTTCTGTGTTTCTGTGTGTAACACGTCTTTAAGTATCTTTTGCAGGGCTGGACGAGTGGCAACAAATTCTTTCAATTTTTGTTTGTTATGAAAGGTCTTTATTTCACCTTCATTCACAAATGAGAGCTTTGCAGGGTATAATATTCTGGGCTGGCAGTTTTTCCCTCTAAGTACCTGGGCTATGTCTCGCCATTCCCTTCTAGCTTGTAGGGTTTCTGTTGAGAAGTCAGCTGTAAGTCTAATTGGAGATCCTCTGAGAGTAATCTGACGTTTCTCTCTTGCACATTTTAGGATCTTTTCTTTTTGCTTCACTGTGGTGAGTTTAATTACAATATGTCATGCAGAGGATCTCTTTTGGTCATGTTTATTAGGGGTTCTATGAGCTTCCTGGATTAGGATTTCTCTGTCTTTCTCCAAGCCTGGAAATTTTTCTGCTAGTATCTCCCTAAAAAGGCCTTCTAATCCTTTCTCCCTCTCCATACCTTCAGGAACACCTAGAACCCGAATGTTGGGTTTTTTAATAGTATCCTGTAAATTCCCGACGATATCTTTCAGTTTTCTAATTTCCTCTTCTTGTCTTTGGTTTGACTGTTTCCTCTCCTGTTCTCTGTCTTCTAGGTCCAATATTCTCTCTTCTGCTTCACCCATTCTGGTTTTAAGGCCCTCAAGATTGCTTGTCACTTGATCTATTGAATTCTTCAATTCATTAAGATTTTTTGTCACTATCGTAGCTTCTTGTTCTACTAGTTGTTTCATTTCGTTTTGATTTCTGCGTAGTGCTTCATTCTCGCGAGAGAGATTTTCTATCTTATCCATTAAGGATCTGTAGTTCAAGAATTTGTTTTTGAGAACTTCTTAATGTTCTTATCAATTCTTTGAGATCTGCTTCTTGCATTTCTTCTATCTCATTATCTTCATAATCCTGACTTGGGGTGTCTTTTCCATTTGGGGTCATCATAGCGTCTTCCTTGATCTTGCTCCCTCGGAATCTGTTTTTATTTGGCATTTTTTTTTCCCCACACTCTTTCTCTGGGTTGTCAAGGTAACGGAGTTTGTGTGCGCGGTGTGTTCCCAGTTTTTGGATCCCCTTCAGGTTTCTACAGCCTCGGGTTTTTGGTTCCGTCTGCCTCAGTGAAGGGCGGGCGGGCGGGCGGGTGCGCCTTGTCCCACTGCGTTTAATCTAGCTCGAATTAGCAGGGTGGGTGACGAGAGAGGCTAGTGTCCGTGCAGGCTCGCCTCAATTGTGCTGTTTCCCCCGTGGGGGGTCTGCTTCCCCCCGCCAGTGTCTCGGGATCCCTGTATCGGCCCCCGTTCAAGCGCTCAGTTCCAATGGCGACTGTGTTCCGCCCGTCTTCCGGTTCAGCCGGCGGGCGTGCGCCGTCCCACTGTGTTCAGTCTAGCTCGAGTGAGCAGGGTGGGCAACGAAAGAGGCTAGTGTCCGTGTGGGCTCGCCTCAATTGTGCTGTTTCCCCCATGGCGTCTGCTTCCCCCCGCCAGTGTCTCGGGATCCCTGTATCGGCTCCCGTTTAAGCGCTCGATTCTAATGGCGACTGTGTTCCGTCCGGTTCCCGTCCCTCCCGGCAGCTCCCGTGCCACTAAGGCACGATTTGCCGTTCGCAAACTTACTTTCCCATAGGTCCTCTGCGTCTCATTCACTGGGTCCGGAAGAATTTCCACTGCATTTTTTTCCGTGAGATTTTTCCTGAGGCTACAGTAACTCTGTTTTTATTAAACTATCTTTTGCGGACTGCTAGTGCGCGTCCTCACTATTCCGCCATCTTGGCTCCGCCCTCGATTTTCACATTTATTCTTTCAGCAGCATTCATGTTCCTTGATTGGCAATTTCCTAAATTTGTTCTTGGTTTGCGTTTGTTTTGCCTTCTTACTTTCCAAAGTTTGTATTCTGACTCCATACAAAAAAGAGGTTAGGCAGAGTATCCCTAATGAAATAAAGAAAAACAGCACATGAGCCTTTCATGCTTATAAATCTACAGAAAACTCAACCAGGGTGAGTTTTTGTGTTTTGGAACATGAAATGTAACACTTTTGCCGAGGGGACAACAAGGAATTCCCTCCAAATCCAGTGTAAATGGGATATTCAGTTGTATTCTTTCAGCAGCATTCAGGTTTCTTGTTTGGCAATTTCCAAATTTTGTTCTTGTTTTGCGTTTGTTTTGCCTTCTTCCTTTCCAAATTTTGTATTCTGACTCCATACAAAAAAGAGGTTCGGCAGAGTATTCATAATGACATAAAAAACACAGCACATTGGCATTTCATGCGAGGAAAACTACGGGCAACTCGACCAAGGTGAGTTGTTGTGTTTTGGAAAATGAAATGGAACCCTTTTGCCGAGGGGACAGCTATGATTCCCTCCAAATCGAGGCTAAATGCGATTTTCTGGAGTTTTCTTTCAGCAGCATTCAGGTCTCTTGATTGGCAGTTTCCTAAATTTGTTCTTGGTTTTTCCTTTGTTTTGCCTTCTTCCTTTTCAAATTTGGTATTCTGACTCCATACAAAAAAGTGGTTAGGTATAATATTTCCAATGAAATACAAAACACAGCACATTGGCGTTTCACGCTAGGAAAACTACAGGCAACTCGACCAAGGTGAGTTTTTGCTTTTTGGAATATGAAATGTAACCCTTTTCCCGAGGGGACAGCTAGGAATTCCCTGCAAATCGAGTGTAAATGGGATATTCAGGTGCATCCTTTCAGCAGCATTCAGGTCTCTTGATTGGCAATTTCCTATATTTGTTCTATGTTTGCATTTGTTTTGCCTTCTTCCTTTCAACATTTGGTATTATGACTCCAAACAAAAAAGAGGTTAGGCAGAGTATTCATAATGACATAAAAAACTCAGCACATTGGCGTTTCATGCTAGGAAAACTACAGGCAGCTCGACCAAGGTGAGTTGTTGTGTTTTGGAAAATGAAATGAACACTTTTCCCGAGGGGACAGCAAGGAATTCCCTCTACATCGAGTGCAAATGCGATTTTCAGGTGTACTCAATCAGCAGCATTCAGGTTCCTTGATTGGCAATTTCCTAAATTCGTTATAGGTTTGCGTTTGTTTTGCCTTCTTCCTTTCCAAATTTTGTACTCTGACTGCATATCAAAAAGAGGTTCGGCAGAGTATTCATAATGACATAAAAAACACAGCACATTGGCGTTTCATGCTAGGAAAACTACAGGCAACTCAACCAAGGTGAGTTGTTGTGTTTTGGAAAATGAAATGGAACATTTATTCCAAGGGGTTAGGTAGGAATTCCCTCCGAATTGAGTGTGAATGGGATTTTCAGGTGTATTCAATCAGCAGCATTAAGTTTCCTTCTTTGGCAATTTCCTAAATTAGTTCTGGGTTTGCATTTGTTTTGCCTTCTTCCTTTCCAAATTTTGTATTATGACTCCTTACAAAAAAGTGTTTAGGAAGAGTATCCCTAATGAAATACAAAACACAGCACATTGGCATTTCATGCAAGGAAAACTGCAGGCAAATCGACCATAGTGAGTTTTTGTGTTTTGGAACATGAAATTTTACCCTTTTGCCGAGGGTTCATCTAGGAATTTCCTCCACATCGAGTGTAAATGGGATTTTCAGGTGTATTCTTTCATCAGCATTCAGGTCTCTTGATTGGCAATTTCCTAAATTTGTTCTGGGTTTGTGTTTGTTTTGCCTGCTTCCTTTCCAAATTTGGTATTCTGACTCCATACAAAAAAGAGGTTAGGCAGAGTATTCATCATGAAATAAAAAAACACAACACATTGGCGTTTCATGCTAGGAAAACTACAGGCAGCTCGACCAAGTTGAGTTTTTGAGGTTTAGAAAATGAAATGGAAACTTTTCCCGAGGACAGCAAGTAATTCCCTCTACATCAAGTGTAAATTCGATTTTCACGTTTATTCTTTCAGCAGCATTCATGTTCCTTGATTGGCAATTTCCTAAGCTTTTTATGGGTTTGCGTTAGTTTTGCCTTCTTACTTTGCAAAGTTTGTATTCTGACTCCATACAAAAAAGAGGTTAGGCAGAGTATCCCTAATGAAATAAAGAAAAACAGCACATGGGCCTTTCATGCTTATAAATCTACAGAAAACTCAACCAGGGTGAGTTTTTGTGTTTTGGAACATGAAATGGAACCCTTTTGCCGAGGGGACAACAAGGAAGTCCCTCCAAATCCAGTGTAAATGGGATATTCAGTTGTATTCTTTCAGAAGCATTCAGGTTCCTCGTTTGGCAATTTCCAAATTTTGTTCTTGTTTTGCGTTTGTTTTGCCTTCTTCCTTTCCAAATTTTGTATTCTGACTCCATACAAAAAAGAGGTTAGGCAGAGTATTCATAATGACATAAAAAAAACAGCACATTGGCATTTCATGCGAGGAAAACTACAGGCAACTCGACCAAGTTGAGTTGTTGTGTTTTGGAAAATGTAATGGAACCCTTTTGCCTAGGGGAGAGCTATGATTCCCTCCAAATCGAGGCTAAATGCGATTTTCCGGAGTTTTCTTTCAGCAGCATTCAGGTCCCTTGATAGGCAATTTCCTAAAATTTGTTCTGTGTTTGCGTTTGTTTTGCCTTCTTCCTTCCAAATTTTGAATACTGACTGCATTCAAAAAGTAGGTTAGGCAGAGTATTCATAATGACATAAAAAACTCAGCACATTGGCGTTTCATGCTAGGAAAACTACAGGCAGCTCGACCAAGTTGAGCTTTTGTGTTTTGGAAAATGAAATGAACACTTTTCCCGAGGGGACAGCAAGGAATTCCCTCTACATCGAGTGCAAATGCGATTTTCAGGTGTATTCAATCAGCAGCATTCAGGTTCCTTGATTGGCAATTTCCTAAATTCGTTATAGGTTTGCGTTTGTTTTGCCTTCTTCCTTTCCAAATTTTGTATTCTGACTCCATACAAAAAAGAGGTTCGGCAGAGTATTCATAATGACATAAAAAACACAGCACATTGGCGTTTCATGCTAGGAAAACTACAGGCAACTCAACCAAGGTGAGTTGTTGTGTTTTGGAAACAGAAATGTAAATATTTTGCTTCAGGGACAGCTAGGAATTCCCTCCGAATTGAGTGTGAATGGGATTTTCAGGTGTATTCAATCAGCAGCATTAAGTTTCCTTCTTTGGCAATTTCCTAAATTAGTTCTGGGTTTGCATTTGTTTTGCCTTCTTCCTTTCCAAATTTTGTATTATGACTCCTTACAAAAAAGTGTTTAGGAAGAGTATCCCTAATGAAATACAAAACACAGCACATTGGCATTTCATGCAAGGAAAACTGCAGGCAAATCGACCATAGTGAGTTTTTGTGTTTTGGAACATGAAATTTTACCCTTTTGCCGAGGGTTCATCTAGGAATTCCCTCCACATCGAGACATCGAGTGTAAATGGGATTTTCAGGTGTATTCTTTCATCAGCATTCAGGTCTCTTGATTGGCAATTTCCTAAATTTGTTCTGGGTTTGTGTTTGTTTTGCCTGCTTCCTTTCCAAATTTGGTATTCTGACTCCATACAAAAAAGAGGTTAGGCAGAGTATTCATCATGAAATAAAAAAACACAGCACATTGGCGTTTCATGCTAGGAAAACTACAGGCAGCTCGACCAAGTTGAGTTTTTGAGGTTTAGAAAATGAAATGGAAACTTTTCCTGAGGACAGCAAGTAATTCTCTCTACATCAAGTGTAAATTCGATTTTCACATTTATTCTTTCAGAAGCATTCATGCTCCTTGATTGGCAATTTCCTAAGTTTGTTCTTGGTTTGCGTTTGTTTTGCCTTCTTACTTTCCAAAGTTTGTATTCTGACTCCATACAAAAAAGAGGTTAGGCAGAGTATCCCTAATGAAATAAAGAAAAACAGCACATGAGCCTTTCATGCTTATAAATCTACAGAAAACTCAACCAGGGTGAGTTTTTGTGTTTTGGAACATGAAATGGAACCCTTTTGCCGAGGGGACAACAAGGAATTCCCTCCAAATCCAGTGTAAATGGGATATTCAGTTGTATTCTTTCAGCAGCATTCAGGTTTCTTGTTTGGCAATTTCCAAATTTTGTTCTTGTTTTGCGTTTGTTTTGCCTTCTTCCTTTCCAAATTTTGTATTCTGACTCCATACAAAAAAAGAGGTTAGGCAGAGTATTCATAATGACATAAAAAACACAGCACATTGGCATTTCATGCGAGGAAAACTACGGGCAACTTGACCAAGGTGAGTTGTTGTGTTTTGGAAAATGAAATGGAACCCTTTTGCCGAGGGGAGAGCTATGATTCCCTCCAAATCGAGGGTAAATGCGATTTTCCGGAGTTTTCTTTCAGCAGCATTCAGGTCCCTTGATTGGCAATTTCCTAAATTTGTTCTTGGTTTTTCCTTTGTTTTGCCTTCTTCCTTTTCAAATTTGGTATTCTGACTCCATACAAAAAAGTGGTTAGGTATAATATTGCTAATGAAATACAAAACACAGCACATTGGCGTTTCACGCTAGGAAAACTACAGGCAACTCGACCAAGGTGAGTTTTTGCTTTTTGGAATATGAAATGTAACCCTTTTGCCGAGGGGACAGCTAGGAATTCCCTGCAAATCGAGTGTAAATGGGATATTCAGGTGCATCCTTTCAGCAGCATTCAGGTCTCTTGATTGGCAATTTCCTATATTTGTTCTATGTTTGCATTTGTTTTGCCTTCTTCCTTTCAACATTTGGTATTATGACTCCAAACAAAAAAGAGGTTAGGCAGAGTATTCATAATGACATAAAAAACTCAGCACATTGGCGTTTCATGCTAGGAAAACTACAGGCAGCTCGACCAAGTTGAGCTTTTGTGTTTTGGAAAATGAAATGAACACTTTTTTCGAGGGGACAGCAAGGAATTCCCTCTACCTCGAGTGCAAATGGATTTTCAGGTGTATTCAATCAGCAGCATTCAGGTTCCTTGATTGGCAATTTCCTAAATTCGTTATAGGTTTGCGTTTGTTTTGCCTTCTTCCTTTCCAAATTTTGTATTCTGACTCCATACAAAAAAGAGGTTCGGCAGAGTATTCATAATGACGTAAAAAACACAGCACATTGGCGTTTCATGCTAGGAAAACTACAGGCAACTCAACCAAGGTGAGTTGTTGTGTTTTGGAAACAGAAATGTAAATATTTTGCTTCGGGGACAGCTAGGAATTCCCTCCGAATTGAGTGTGAATGGGATTTTCAGGTGTATTCAATCAGCAGCATTAAGTTTCCTTCTTTGGCAATTTCCTAAATTAGTTCTGGGTTTGCATTTGTTTTGCCTTCTTCCTTTCCAAATTTTGTATTATGACTCCTTACAAAAAAGTGTTTAGGAAGAGTATCCCTAATGAAATACAAAACACAGCACATTGGCATTTCATGCAAGGAAAACTGCAGGCAAATCGACCATAGTGAGTTTTTGTGTTTTGGAACATGAAATTTTACCCTTTTGCGGAGGGTTCATCTAGGAATTCCCTCCACATCGAGTGTAAATGGGATTTTCAGGTGTATTCTTTCATCAGCATTCAGGTCTCTTGATTGGCAATTTCCTAAATTTGTTCTGGGTTTGTGTTTGTTTTGCCTGCTTCCTTTCCAAATTTGGTATTCTGACTCCATACAAAAAAGAGGTTAGGCAGAGTATTCATCATGAAATAAAAAAACACAGCACATTGGCATTTCATGCTAGGAAAACTACAGGCAGCTCGACCAAGTTGAGTTTTTGAGGTTTAGAAAATGAAATGGAAACTTTTCCCGAGGACAGCAAGTAATTCCCTCTACTTCAAGTGTAAATTCGATTTTCACGTTTATTCTTTCAGCAGCATTCATGTTCCTTGATTGACAATTTCCTAAGCCTTTTATGGGTTTGCGTTTGTTTTGCCTTCTTACTTTCCAAAGTTTGTATTCTGACTCCATACAAAAAAGAGGTTAGGCAGAGTATCCCTAATGAAATAAAGAAAAACAGCACATGGGCCTTTCATGCTTATAAATCTACAGAAAACTCAACCAGGGTGAGTTTTTGTGTTTTGGAACATGAAATGGAACCCTTTTGCCGAGGGGACAACAAGGAATTCCCTCCAAATCCAGTGTAAATGGGATATTCAGTTGTATTCTTTCAGCAGCATTCAGGTTTCTTGTTTGGCAATTTCCAAATTTTGTTCTTGTTTTGCGTTTGTTTTGCCTTCTTCCTTTCCAAATTTTGTATTCTGACTCCATACAAAAAAGAGGTTAGGCAGAGTATTCATAATGACATAAAAAACACAGCACATTGGCATTTCATGCGAGGAAAACTACAGGCAACTTGACCAAGGTGAGTTGTTGTGTTTTGGAAAAAGGAAATGGAACCCTTTTGCCGAGGGGAGAGCTATGATTCCCTCCAAATCGAGGGTAAATGCGATTTTCCGGAGTTTTCTTTCAGCAGCATTCAGGTCCCTTGATTGGCAATTTCCTAAATTTGTTCTTGGTTTTTCCTTTGTTTTGCCTTCTTCCTTTTCAAATTTGGTATTCTGACTCCATACAAAAAAGTGGTTAGGTATAATATTGCTAATGAAATACAAAACACAGCACATTGGCGTTTCACGCTAGGAAAACTACAGGCAACTCGACCAAGGTGAGTTTTTGCTTTTTGGAATATGAAATGTAACCCTTTTGCCGAGGGGACAGCTAGGAATTCCCTGCAAATCGAGTGTAAATGGGATATTCAGGTGCATCCTTTCAGCAGCATTCAGGTCTCTTGATTGGCAATTTCCTATATTTGTTCTATGTTTGCATTTGTTTTGCCTTCTTCCTTTCAACATTTGGTATTATGACTCCAAACAAAAAAGAGGTTAGGCAGAGTATTCATAATGACATAAAAAACTCAGCACATTGGCGTTTCATGCTAGGAAAACTACAGGCAGCTCGACCAAGTTGAGCTTTTGTGTTTTGGAAAATGAAATGAACACTTTTCCCGAGGGGACAGCAAGGAATTCCCTCTACCTCGAGTGCAAATGGATTTTCAGGTGTATTCAATCAGCAGCATTCAGGTTCCTTGATTGGCAATTTCCTAAATTCGTTATAGGTTTGCGTTTGTTTTGCCTTCTTCCTTTCCAAATTTTGTACTCTGACTGCATATCAAAAAGAGGTTCGGCAGAGTATTCATAATGACGTAAAAAACACAGCACATTGGCGTTTCATGCTAGGAAAACTACAGGCAACTCAACCAAGGTGAGTTGTTGTGTTTTGGAAACAGAAATGTAAATATTTTGCTTCGGGGACAGCTAGGAATTCCCTCCGAATTGAGTGTGAATGGGATTTTCAGGTGTATTCAATCAGCAGCATTAAGTTTCCTTCTTTGGCAATTTCCTAAATTAGTTCTGGGTTTGCATTTGTTTTGCCTTCTTCCTTTCCAAATTTTGTATTATGACTCCTTACAAAAAAGTGTTTAGGAAGAGTATCCCTAATGAAATACAAAACACAGCACATTGGCATTTCATGCAAGGAAAACTGCAGGCAAATCGACCATAGTGAGTTTTTGTGTTTTGGAACATGAAATTTTACCCTTTTGCGGAGGGTTCATCTAGGAATTCCCTCCACATCAAGTGTAAATGGGATTTTCAGGTGTATTCTTTCATCAGCATTCAGGTCTCTTGATTGGCAATTTCCTAAATTTGTTCTGGGTTTGTGTTTGTTTTGCCTGCTTCCTTTCCAAATTTGGTATTCTGACTCCATACAAAAAAGAGGTTAGGCAGAGTATTCATCATGAAATAAAAAAACACAGCACATTGGCATTTCATGCTAGGAAAACTACAGGCAGCTCGACCAAGTTGAGTTTTTGAGGTTTAGAAAATGAAATGGAAACTTTTCCCGAGGACAGCAAGTAATTCCCTCTACATCAAGTGTAAATTCGATTTTCACGTTTATTCTTTCAGCAGCATTCATGTTCCTTGATTGACAATTTCCTAAGCCTTTTATGGGTTTGCGTTTGTTTTGCCTTCTTACTTTCCAAAGTTTGTATTCTGACTCCATACAAAAAAGAGGTTAGGCAGAGTATCCCTAATGAAATAAAGAAAAACAGCACATGGGCCTTTCATGCTTATAAATCTACAGAAAACTCAACCAGGGTGAGTTTTTGTGTTTTGGAACATGAAATGGAACCCTTTTGCCGAGGGGACAACAAGGAATTCCCTCCAAATCCAGTGTAAATGGGATATTCAGTTGTATTCTTTCAGCAGCATTCAGGTTTCTTGTTTGGCAATTTCCAAATTTTGTTCTTGTTTTGCGTTTGTTTTGCCTTCTTCCTTTCCAAATTTTGTATTCTGACTCCATACAAAAAAGAGGTTAGGCAGAGTATTCATAATGACATAAAAAACACAGCACATTGGCATTTCATGCGAGGAAAACTACAGGCAACTTGACCAAGGTGAGTTGTTGTGTTTTGGAAAAAGGAAATGGAACCTTTTTGCCGAGGGGAGAGCTATGATTCCCTCCAAATCGAGGGTAAATGCGATTTTCCGGAGTTTTCTTTCAGCAGCATTCAGGTCCCTTGATTGGCAATTTCCTAAATTTGTTCTTGGTTTTTCCTTTGTTTTGCCTTCTTCCTTTTCAAATTTGGTATTCTGACTCCATACAAAAAAGTGGTTAGGTATAATATTGCTAATGAAATACAAAACACAGCACATTGGCGTTTCACGCTAGGAAAACTACAGGCAACTCGACCAAGGTGAGTTTTTGCTTTTTGGAATATGAAATGTAACCCTTTTGCCGAGGGGACAGCTAGGAATTCCCTGCAAATCGAGTGTAAATGGGATATTCAGGTGCATCCTTTCAGCAGCATTCAGGTCTCTTGATTGGCAATTTCCTATATTTGTTCTATGTTTGCATTTGTTTTGCCTTCTTCCTTTCAACATTTGGTATTATGACTCCAAACAAAAAAGAGGTTAGGCAGAGTATTCATAATGACATAAAAAACTCAGCACATTGGCGTTTCATGCTAGGAAAACTACAGGCAGCTCGACCAAGTTGAGCTTTTGTGTTTTGGAAAATGAAATGAACACTTTTCCCGAGGGGACAGCAAGGAATTCCCTCTACCTCGAGTGCAAATGGATTTTCAGGTGTATTCAATCAGCAGCATTCAGGTTCCTTGATTGGCAATTTCCTAAATTCGTTATAGGTTTGCGTTTGTTTTGCCTTCTTCCTTTCCAAATTTTGTATTCTGACTCCATACAAAAAAGAGGTTCGGCAGAGTATTCATAATGACGTAAAAAACACAGCACATTGGCGTTTCATGCTAGGAAAACTACAGGCAACTCAACCAAGGTGAGTTGTTGTGTTTTGGAAACAGAAATGTAAATATTTTGCTTCGGGGACAGCTAGGAATTCCCTCCGAATTGAGTGTGAATGGGATTTTCAGGTGTATTCAATCAGCAGCATTAAGTTTCCTTCTTTGGCAATTTCCTAAATTAGTTCTGGGTTTGCATTTGTTTTGCCTTCTTCCTTTCCAAATTTTGTATTATGACTCCTTACAAAAAAGTGTTTAGGAAGAGTATCCCTAATGAAATACAAAACACAGCACATTGGCATTTCATGCAAGGAAAACTGCAGGCAAATCGACCATAGTGAGTTTTTGTGTTTTGGAACATGAAATTTTACCCTTTTGCGGAGGGTTCATCTAGGAATTCCCTCCACATCAAGTGTAAATGGGATTTTCAGGTGTATTCTTTCATCAGCATTCAGGTCTCTTGATTGGCAATTTCCTAAATTTGTTCTGGGTTTGTGTTTGTTTTGCCTGCTTCCTTTCCAAATTTGGTATTCTGACTCCATACAAAAAAGAGGTTAGGCAGAGTATTCATCATGAAATAAAAAAACACAGCACATTGGCATTTCATGCTAGGAAAACTACAGGCAGCTCGACCAAGTTGAGTTTTTGAGGTTTAGAAAATGAAATGGAAACTTTTCCCGAGGACAGCAAGTAATTCCCTCTACATCAAGTGTAAATTCGATTTTCACGTTTATTCTTTCAGCAGCATTCATGTTCCTTGATTGACAATTTCCTAGATTTGTTCTTGGTTTGCGTTTGTTTTGCCTTCTTACTTTCCAAAGTTTGTATTCTGACTCCATACAAAAAAGAGGTTAGGCAGAGTATCCCTAATGAAATAAAGAAAAACAGCACATGAGCCTTTCATGCTTATAAATCTACAGAAAACTCAACCAGGGTGAGTTTTTGTGTTTTGGAACATGAAATGGAACCATTTTGCCGAGGGGACAACAAGGAATTCCCTCCAAATCCAGTGTAAATGGGATATTCAGTTGTATTCTTTCAGCAGCATTCAGGTTTCTTGTTTGGCAATTTACAAATTTTGTTCTTGTTTTGCGTTTGTTTTGCCTTCTTCCTTTCCAAATTTTGTATTCTGACTCCATACAAAAAAGAGGTTAGGCAGAGTATTCATAATGACATAAAAAACACAACACATTGGCATTTCATGCTAGGAAAACTACAGACAACTCGACCAAGGTGAGTTGTTGTGTTTTGGAAAATGAAATGGAACCCTTTTGCCGAGGGGACAGCTATGATTCCCTCCAAATCGAGGGTAAATGCGATTTTCCGGAGTTTTCTTTCAGCAGCATTCAGGTCCCTTGATTGGCAATTTCCTAAATTTGTTCTTGGTTTTTCCTTTGTTTTGCCTTCTTCCTTTTCAAATTTGGTATTCTGACTCCATACAAAAATGTGGTTAGGTATAATATTTCCAATGAAATACAAAACACAGCACATTGGCGTTTCACGCTAGGAAAACTACAGGCAACTCGACCAAGGTGAGTTTTTGCTTTTTGGAATATGAAATGTAACCCTTTTGCCGAGGGGACAGCTAGGAATTCCCTGCAAATCGAGTGTAAATGGGATATTCAGGTGCATCCTTTCAGCAGCATTCAGGTCTCTTGATTGGCAATTTCCAAATTTTGTTCTTGTTTTGCGTTTGTTTTGCCTTCTTCCTTTCCAAATTTTGTATTCTGACTCCATACAAAAAAGAGGTGCGGCAGAGTATTCATAATGACATAAAAAACACAGCACATTGGCATTTCATGCGAGGAAAACTACAGGCAACTCGATCAAGGTGAGTTGTTGTGTTTTGGAAAATGAAATGGAACCCTTTTGCCGAGGGGAGAGCTATGATTCCCTCCAAATCGAGGGTAAATGCGATTTTCTGGAGTTTTCTTTCAGCAGCATTCAGGTCCCTTGATTGGCAATTTCCTAAATTTGTTCTTGGTTTTTCCTTTGTTTTGCCTTCTTCCTTTTCAAATTTGGTATTCTGACTCCATACAAAAATGTGGTTAGGTATAATATTTCCAATGAAATACAAAACACAGCACATTGGCGTTTCATGCTAGGAAAACTACAGGCAACTCGACCAAGGTGAGTTTTTGCTTTTTGGAATATGAAATGTAACCCTTTTGCCGAGGGGACAGCTAGGAATTCCCTGCAAATCGAGTGTAAATGGGATATTCAGGTGCATCCTTTCAGCAGCATTCAGGTCTCTTGATTGGCAATTTCCTATATTTGTTCTATGTTTGCATTTGTTTTGCCTTCTTCCTTTCAACATTTGGTGTTATGACTCCAAACAAAAAAGAGGTTAGGCAGAGTATTCATAATGACATAAAAAACTCAGCACATTGGCGTTTCATACTAGGAAAACTACAGGCAGCTCGACCAAGTTGAGCTTTTGTGTTTTGGAAAATGAAATGAACACTTTTCCCGAGGGGACAGCAAGGAATTCGCTCCTCATCGAGTGCAAATGCGATTTTCAGGTGTATTCAATCAGCAGCATTCAGGTTCCTTGATTGGCAATTTCCTAAATTCGTTATAGGTTTGCGTTTGTTTTGCCTTCTTCCTTTCCAAATTTTGTATTCTGACTCCATACAAAAAAGAGGTTCAGCAGAGTATTCATAATGACATAAAAAACACAGCACATTGGCGTTTCATGCTAGGAAAACTACAGGCAACTCAACCAAGGTGAGTTGTTGTGTTTTGGAAAATGAAATGGAACATTTTTTCCAAGGGGACAGCTAGGAATTCCCTCCGAATTGAGTGTGAATGGGATTTTCAGGTGTATTCAATCAGCAGCATTAAGTTTCCTTCTTTGGCAATTTCCTAAATTAGTTCTGGGTTTGCATTTGTTTTGCCTTCTTCCTTTCCAAATTTTGTATTATGACTCCTTACAAAAAAGTGTTTAGGAAGAGTATCCCTAATGAAATACAAAACACAGCACATTGGCATTTCATGCAAGGAAAACTGCAGGCAAATCGACCATAGTGAGTTTTTGTGTTTTGGAACATGAAATTTTACCCTTTTGCCGAGGGTTCATCTAGGAATTCCCTCCACATCGAGTGTAAATGGGATTTTCAGGTGTATTCTTTCATCAGCATTCAGGTCTCTTGATTGGCAATTTCCTAAATTTGTTCTGGGTTTGTGTTTGTTTTGCCTGCTTCCTTTCCAAATTTGGTATTCTGACTCCATACAAAAAAGAGGTTAGGCAGAGTATTCATCATGAAATAAAAAAACACAGCACATTGGCGTTTCATGCTAGGAAAACTACAGGCAGCTCAACCAAGTTGAGTTTTTGAGGTTTAGAAAATGAAATGGAAACTTTTCCTGAGGACAGCAAGTAATTCTCTCTACATCAAGTGTAAATTCGATTTTCACATTTATTCTTCCAGCAGCATTATGTTCCTTGATTGACAATTTCCTAGATTTGTTCTTGGTTTGCGTTTGTTTTGCCTTCTTACTTTCCAAAGTTTGTATTCTGACTCCATACAAAAAAGAGGTTAGGCAGAGTATCCCTAATGAAATATAGAAAAACAGCACATGAGCCTTTCATGCTTATAAATCTACAGAAAACTCAACCAGGGTGAGTTTTTGTGTTTTGGAACATGAAATGGAACCCTTTTGCCGAGGGGACAACAAGGAATTCCCTCCAAATCCAGTGTAAATGGGATATTCAGTTGTATTCTTTCAGCAGCATTCAGGTTTCTTGTTTGGCAATTTCCAAATTTTGTTCTTGTTTTCCGTTTGTTTTGCCTTCTTCCTTTCCAAATTTTGTATTCTGACTCCATACAAAAAAGAGGTTAGGCAGAGTATTCATAATGACATAAAAAACACAGCACATTGGCGTTTCACGCTAGGAAAACTACAGGCAACTCGACCAAGGTGAGTTTTTGCTTTTTGGAATATGAAATGTAACCCTTTTGCCGAGGGGACAGCTAGGAATTCCCTGCAAATCGAGTGTAAATGGGATATTCAGGTGCATCCTTTCAGCAGCATTCAGGTCTCTTGATTGGCAATTTCCTATATTTGTTCTATGTTTGCATTTGTTTTGCCTTCTTCCTTTCAACATTTGGTATTATGACTCCAAACAAAAAAGAGGTTAGGCAGAGTATTCATAATGACATAAAAAACTCAGCACATTGGCGTTTCATGCTAGGAAAACTACAGGCAGCTCGACCAAGTTGAGCTTTTGTGTTTTGGAAAATGAAATGAACACTTTTCCCGAGGGGACAGCAAGGAATTCCCTCTACATCGAGTGCAAATGCGATTTTCAGGTGTATTCAATCAGCAGCATTCAGGTTCCTTGATTGGCAATTTCCTAAATTCGTTATAGGTTTGCGTTTGTTTTGCCTTCTTCCTTTCCAAATTTTGTACTCTGACTGCATACAAAAAAGAGGTTCGGCAGAGTATGCATAATGACAGAAAAAACACAGCACATTGGCGTTTCATGCTAGGAAAACTACAGGCAACTCAACCAAGGTGAGTTGTTGTGTTTTGGAAAATGAAATGGAACATTTTTTCCAAGGGGACAGCTAGGAATTCCCTCCGAATTGAGTGTGAATGGGATTTTCAGGTGTATTCAATCAGCAGCATTAAGTTTCCTTCTTTGGCAATTTCCTAAATTACTTCTGGGTTTGTATTTGTTTTGCTTCTTCCTTTCCAAATTTTGTATTATGACTCCTTACAAAAAAGTGTTTAGGAAGAGTATCCGTAATGAAATACAAAACACAGCACATTGGCATTTCATGCAAGGAAAACTGCAGGCAAATCGACCATAGTGAGTTTTTGTGTTTTGGAACATGAAATTTTACCCTTTTGCCGAGGGTTCATCTAGGAATTCCCTCCACATTGAGTGTAAATGGGATTTTCAGGTGTATTCTTTCATCAGCATTCAGGTCTCTTGATTGGCAATTTCCTAAATTTGTTCTGGGTTTGGTTTGTTTTGCCTGCTTCCTTCCCAAATTTGGTATTCTGACTCCATACAAAAAAGAGGTTAGGCAGAGTATTCATCATGAAATAAAAAAACACAGCACATTGGCGTTTCATGCTAAGAAAACTACAGGCAGCTCGACCAAGTTGATTTGTGAGTTTTAGAAAATGAAATGGTAACGTTTCCCGAGGACAACAAGTAATTCCCTCTACATCAAGTGTAAATTCGATTTTCACGTTTATTCTTTCAGCAGCATTCATGTTCCTTGATTGGCAATTTCCTAAGCTTTTTATGGGTTTGCGTTTGTTTTGCCTTCTTACTTTCCAAAGTTTGTATTCTGACTCCATACAAAAAAGAAGTTAGACAGAGTATCCCTAATGAAATAAAGAAAAACAGCACATGGGCCTTTCATGCTTATAAATCTACAGAAAACTCAACCAGGGTGAGTTTTTGTGTTTTGGAACATGAAATGGAACCCTTTTGCCGAGGGGACAACAAGGAAGTCCCTCCAAATCCAGTGTAAATGGGATATTCAGTTGTATTCTTTCAGCAGCATTCAGGTTTCTTGTTTGGCAATTTCCAAATTTTGTTCTTGTTTTCCGTTTGTTTTGCCTTCTTCCTTTCCAAATTTTGTATTCTGACTCCATACAAAAAAGAGGTTAGGCAGAGTATTCATAATGACATAATAAACACAGCACATTGGCATTTCATGCTAGGAAATCTACAGGCAACTCGACCAAGGTGAGTTGTTGTGTTTTGGAAAATGAAATGGAACATTTTTTCCAAGGGGACAGCTAGGAATTCCCTCTGAATTGAGTGTGAATGGGATTTTCAGGTGTATTCAATCAGCAGCATTCAGGTTCGTTAATTGGCAATTTCTTAAACTTGTTCTGGGTTTGTGTTTGTTTTGCCTTCTTCCTTTCCAAATTTTTTATTATGACTCCTTACAAAAAAGTGTTTAGGAAGAGTATCCCTAATGAAATACAAAACACAGCACATTGGCATTTCATGCAAGCGAAACTGCAGGCAAATCAACCATAGTGAGTTTTTGTGTTTTGGCACATGAAATTTTACCCTTTTGCCGAGGGTTCATCTAGGATTTCCCTCCACATCGAGTGTAAATGGGATTTTCAGGTGTATTCTTTCATCAGCATTCAGGTCTCTTGATTGGCAATTTCCTAAATTTGTTCTGGGTTTGTGTTTGTTTTGCCTGCTTCCTTTCCAAATTTGGTATTCTGACTCCATACAAGAAAGAGGTTAGGCAGAGTATTCATCATGAAATAAAAAAACACAGCACATTGGCGTTTCATGCTAGGAAATCTACAGTCAGCTCTTCCAAGTTGAGTTTTTGAGTTTTAGAAAATAAAATGGAAACTTTTCCTGAGGACAGCAAGTAATTCCCTCTAAATCAAATGTAAATTCGATTTTCACGTTTATTCTTTCAGCAGAATTCATGTTCCTTGATTGGCAATTTCCTAAACTTTTTATGGGTTTGCGTTTGTTTTGCCTTCTTACTTTCCAAAGTTTGTATTCTGACTCCATATAAAAAAGAGGTTAGGCCGGCGCCTTGGCTCAACAGGCTAATCCTCCACCTTGCGGCGCCGGCACACCGGGTTCTAGTCCCGGTCAGGACTCCGGATTCTGTCCCGGTTGCCCCTCTTCCAGGCCAGCCCTCTGCTGTGGCCCGGGAGTGCAATGGAGGATGGCCCAGGTGCTTGGGCCCTGTACCCCATGGGGAGACCAGGAAAAGCACCTGGCTCCTGGCTCCTGCCATTTGACGAGTGCGGTGCACCGGCCACAGCGCGCGTCTGCGGCGGCCATTGGAGGGTGAACCAACGGCAAAGGAAGATCTTTCTCTCTGTCTCTCTCTCTCACTGTCCACTCTGCCTGTCAAAAAAAGTGGTTAGACAGAGTATCCATAATGAAATAAAGAAAAACAGCACATGGGCCTTTCATGATTATAAATATACAGAAAACTCAACCAGGGTGAGTTTTTGTGTTTTGGAACATGAAATGTAACCCTTTTGCCGAGGGGAGAACAAGGAATTCCCTCCAAATCCAGTGTAAATGGGATATTCAGTTGTATTCTTTCAGCAGCATTCAGGTTTCTTGTTTGGCAATTTCCAAATTTTGTTCTTGTTTTGCGTTTGTTTTGCCTTCTTCCTTTCCAAATTTTGTATTCTGACTCCATACAAAAAAGAGGTTAGGCAGAGTATTCATAATGACATAATAAACACAGCACATTGGCATTTCATGCTAGGAAATCTACAGGCAACTCGACCAAGGTGAGTTGTTGTGTTTTGGAAAATGAAATGGAACATTTTTTCCAAGGGGACAGCTAGGAATTCCCTCTGAATTGAGTGTGAATGGGATTTTCAGGTGTATTCAATCAGCAGCATTCAGGTTCGTTAATTGGCAATTTCTTAAACTTGTTCTGGGTTTGTGTTTGTTTTGCCTTCTTCCTTTCCAAATTTTTTATTATGACTCCTTACAAAAAAGTGTTTAGGAAGAGTATCCCTAATGAAATACAAAACACAGCACATTGGCATTTCATGCAAGCGAAACTGCAGGCAAATCAACCATAGTGAGTTTTTGTGTTTTGGCACATGAAATTTTACCCTTTTGCCGAGGGTTCATCTAGGATTTCCCTCCACATCGAGTGTAAATGGGATTTTCAGGTGTATTCTTTCATCAGCATTCAGGTCTCTTGATTGGCAATTTCCTAAATTTGTTCTGGGTTTGTGTTTGTTTTGCCTGCTTCCTTTCCAAATTTGGTATTCTGACTCCATACAAGAAAGAGGTTAGGCAGAGTATTCATCATGAAATAAAAAAACACAGCACATTGGCGTTTCATGCTAGGAAATCTACAGTCAGCTCTTCCAAGTTGAGTTTTTGAGTTTTAGAAAATAAAATGGAAACTTTTCCTGAGGACAGCAAGTAATTCCCTCTAAATCAAATGTAAATTCGATTTTCACGTTTATTCTTTCAGCAGAATTCATGTTCCTTGATTGGCAATTTCCTAAACTTTTTATGGGTTTGCGTTTGTTTTGCCTTCTTACTTTCCAAAGTTTGTATTCTGACTCCATATAAAAAAGAGGTTAGGCCGGCGCCTTGGCTCAACAGGCTAATCCTCCACCTTGCGGCGCCGGCACACCGGGTTCTAGTCCCGGTCAGGACTCCGGATTCTGTCCCGGTTGCCCCTCTTCCAGGCCAGCCCTCTGCTGTGGCCCGGGAGTGCAATGGAGGATGGCCCAGGTGCTTGGGCCCTGTACCCCATGGGGAGACCAGGAAAAGCACCTGGCTCCTGGCTCCTGCCATTTGACGAGTGCGGTGCACCGGCCACAGCGCGCGTCTGCGGCGGCCATTGGAGGGTGAACCAACGGCAAAGGAAGATCTTTCTCTCTGTCTCTCTCTCTCACTGTCCACTCTGCCTGTCAAAAAAAGTGGTTAGACAGAGTATCCATAATGAAATAAAGAAAAACAGCACATGGGCCTTTCATGATTATAAATATACAGAAAACTCAACCAGGGTGAGTTTTTGTGTTTTGGAACATGAAATGTAACCCTTTTGCCGAGGGGAGAACAAGGAATTCCCTCCAAATCCAGTGTAAATGGGATATTCAGTTGTATTCTTTCAGCAGCATTCAGGTTTCTTGTTTGGCAATTTCCAAATTTTGTTCTTGTTTTGCGTTTGTTTTGCCTTCTTCCTTTCCAAATTTTGTATTCTGACTCCATACAAAAAAGAGGTTAGGCAGAGTATTCATAATGACATAAAAAACACAGCACATTGGCATTTCATGCTAGGAAAACTACAGACAACTCGACCAAGGTGAGTTGTTGTGTTTTGGAAAATGAAATGGAACCCTTTTGCCGAGGGGACAGCTATGATTCCCTCCAAATCGAGGCTAAATGCGATTTTCCGGAGTTTTCTTTCAGCAGCATTCAGGTCTCTTGATTGGCAATTTCCTAAATTTGTTCTTGGTTTTTCCTTTGTTTTGCCTTCTTCCTTTTCAAATTTGGTATTCTGACTCCATACAAAAATGTGGTTAGGTATAATATTTCCAATGAAATACAAAACACAGCACATTGGCGTTTCACGCTAGGAAAACTACAGGCAACTCGACCAAGGTGAGTTTTTGCTTTTTGGAATATGAAATGTAACCCTTTTGCCGAGGGGACAGCTAGGAATTCCCTGCAAATCGAGTGTAAATGGGATATTCAGGTGCATCCTTTCAGCAGCATTCAGGTCTCTTGATTGGCAATTTCCAAATTTTGTTCTTGTTTTGCGTTTGTTTTGCCTTCTTCCTTTCCAAATTTTGTATTCTGACTCCATACAAGAAAGAGGTCCGGCAGAGTATTCATAATGACATAAAAAACACAGCACATTGGCATTTCATGCGAGGAAAACTACAGGCAACTCGACCAAGGTGAGTTGTTGTGTTTTGGAAAATGAAATGGAACCCTTTTGCCGAGGGGAGAGCTATGATTCCCTCCAAATCGAGGGTAAATGCGATTTTCTGGAGTTTTCTTTCAGCAGCATTCAGGTCCCTTGATTGGCAATTTCCTAAATTTGTTCTTGGTTTTTCCATTGTTTTGCCTTCTTCCTTTCCAAATTTGGTATTCTGACTCCATACAAAAAAGTGGTTAGGTATAATATTTCTAATGAAATACAAAACACAGCACATTGGCGTTTCATTCTAGGAAAACTACAGGCAACTCGACCAAGGTGAGTTTTTGCTTTTTGGAATATGAAATGTAACCCTTTTGCCGAGGGGACAGCTAGGAATTCCCTGCAAATCGAGTGTAAATGGGATATTCAGGTGCATCCTTTCAGCAGCATTCAGGTCTCTTGATTGGCAATTTCCTATATTTGTTCTATGTTTGCATTTGTTTTGCCTTCTTCCTTTCAACATTTGGTATTATGACTCCAAACAAAAAAGAGGTTAGGCAGAGTATTCATAATGACATAAAAAACTCAGCACATTGGCGTTTCATGCTAGGAAAACTACAGGCAGCTCGACCAAGTTGAGCTTTTGTGTTTTGGAAAATGAAATGAACACTTTTCCCGAGGGGACAGCAAGGAATTCGCTCTACATCGAGTGCAAATGCGATTTTCAGGTGTATTCAATCAGCAGCATTCAGGTTCCTTGATTGGCAATTTCCTAAATTCGTTATAGGTTTGCGTTTGTTTTGCCATCTTCCTTTCCAAATTTTGTATTCTGACTCCATACAAAAAAGAGGTTCAGCAGAGTGTTCATAATGACATAAAAAACACAGCACATTGGCGTTTCATGCTAGGAAAACTACAGGCAACTCAACCAAGGTGAGTTGTTGTGTTTTGGAAAATGAAATGGAACATTTTTTCCAAGGGGACAGCTAGGAATTCCCTCTGAATTGAGTGTGAATGGGATTTTCAGGTGTATTCAATCAGCAGCATTAAGTTTCCTTCTTTGGCAATTTCCTAAATTAGTTCTGGGTTTGCATTTGTTTTGCCTTCTTCCTTTCCAAATTTTGTATTATGACTCCTTACAAAAAAGTGTTTAGGAAGAGTATCCCTAATGAAATACAAAACACAGCACATTGGCATTTCATGCAAGGAAAACTGCAGGCAAATCGACCATAGTGAGTTTTTGTGTTTTGGAACATGAAATTTTACCCTTTTGCCGAGGGTTCATCTAGGAATTCCCTCCACATCGAGTGTAAATGGGATTTTCAGGTGTATTCTTTCATCAGCATTCAGGTCTCTTGATTGGCAATTTCCTAAATTTGTTCTGGGTTTGTGTTTGTTTTGCCTGCTTCCTTTCCAAATTTGGTATTCTGACTCCATACAAAAAAGAGGTTAGGCAGAGTATTCATCATGAAATAAAAAAACACAGCACATTGGCGTTTCATGCTAGGAAAACTACAGGCAGCTCGACCAAGTTGAGTTTGTGAGGTTTAGAAAATGAAATGGAAACTTTTCCTGAGGACAGCAAGTAATTCTCTCTACATCAAGTGTAAATTCGATTTTCACGTTTATTCTTTCAGCAGCATTCATGTTCCTTGATTGACAATTTCCTAGATTTGTTCTTGGTTTGCGTTTGTTTTGCCTTCTTACTTTCCAAAGTTTGTATTCTGACTCCATACAAAAAAGAGGTTAGGCAGAGTATCCCTAATGAAATAAAGAAAAACAGCACATGAGCCTTTCATGCTTATAAATCTACAGAAAACTCAACCAGGGTGAGTTTTTGTGTTTTGGAACATGAAATGGAACCCTTTTGCCGAGGGGACAACAAGGAAGTCCCTCCAAATCCAGTGTAAATGGGATATTCAGTTGTATTCTTTCAGCAGCATTCAGGTTTCTTGTTTGGCAATTTACAAATTTTGTTCTTGTTTTGCGTTTGTTTTGCCTTCTTCCTTTCCAAATTTTGTATTCTGACTCCATACAAAAAAGAGGTCCAGCAGAGTATTCATAATGACATAAAAAACACAGCACATTGGCATTTCATGCGAGGAAAACTACAGGCAACTCGACCAAGGTGAGTTGTTGTGTTTTGGAAAATGAAATGGAACCCTTTTGCCGAGGGGAGAGCTATGATTCCCTCCAAATCGAGGCTAAATGCGATTTTCCGGAGTTTTCTTTCAGCAGCATTCAGGTCTCTTGATTGGCAATTTCCTAAATTTGTTCTTGGTTTTTCCTTTGTTTTGCCTTCTTCCTTTTCAAATTTGGTATTCTGACTCCATACAAAAATGTGGTTAGGTATAATATTTCCAATGAAATACAAAACACAGCACATTGGCGTTTCACGCTAGGAAAACTACAGGCAACTCGACCAAGGTGAGTTTTTGCTTTTTGGAATATGAAATGTAACCCTTTTGCCGAGGGGACAGCTAGGAATTCCCTGCAAATCGAGTGTAAATGGGATATTCAGGTGCATCCTTTCAGCAGCATTCAGGTCTCTTGATTGGCAATTTCCTATATTTGTTCTATGTTTGCATTTGTTTTGCCTTCTTCCTTTCAACATTTGGTATTATGACTCCAAACAAAAAAGAGGTTAGGCAGAGTATTCATAATGACATAAAAAACTCAGCACATTGGCGTTTCATGCTAGGAAAACTACAGGCAGCTCGACCAAGTTGAGCTTTTGTGTTTTGGAAAATGAAATGAACACTTTTCCCGAGGGGACAGCAAGGAATTCCCTCTACATCGAGTGCAAATGCGATTTTCAGGTGTATTCAATCAGCAGCATTCAGGTTCCTTGATTGGCAATTTCCTAAATTCGTTATAGGTTTGTGTTTGTTTTGCCTTCTTCCTTTCCAAATTTTGTATTCTGACTCCATACAAAAAAGAGGTTCAGCAGAGTATTCATAATGACATAAAAAACACAGCACATTGGCGTTTCATGCTAGGAAAACTACAGGCAACTCAACCAAGGTGAGTTGTTGTGTTTTGGAAAATGAAATGGAACATTTTTTCCAAGGGGACAGCTAGGAAT
The DNA here is from genome assembly GCA_949820135.1 of Sylvilagus floridanus. Lineage (NCBI taxonomy): Eukaryota > Metazoa > Chordata > Mammalia > Lagomorpha > Leporidae > Sylvilagus > Sylvilagus floridanus. Next base: position 94,560,264 of record OX463242.1, read on the forward strand.
TCCCTCCGAATTGAGTGTGAATGGGATTTTCAGGTGTATTCAATCAGCAGCATTAAGTTTCCTTCTTTAGCAATTTCCTAAATTAGTTCTTGTTTTGCGTTTGTTTTGCCTTCTTCCTTTCCAAATTTTGTATTATGACTCCTTACAAAAAAGTGTTTAGGAAGAGTATCCCTAATGAAATACAAAACACAGCACATTGGCATTTCATGCAAGGAAATCTGCAGGCAAATCGACCATAGTGAGTTTTTGTGTTTTGGAACATGAAATTTTACCCTTTTGCCGAGGGTTCATCTAGGAATTCCCTCCACATCGAGTGTAAATGGGATTTTCAGGTGTATTCTTTCATCAGCATTCAGGTCTCTTGATTGGCAATTTCCTAAATTTGTTCTGTGTTTGTGTTTGTTTTGCCTGCTTCCTTTCCAAATTTGGTATTCTGACTCCATACAAAAAGGAGGTTAGGCAGAGTATTCATCATGAAATAAAAAAACACAGCACATTGGCGTTTCATGCTAGGAAAACTACAGGCAGCTCAACCAAGTTGAATTTTTGAGGTTTAGAAAATGAAATGGAAACTTTTCCCGAGGACAGCAAGTAATTCCCTCTACATCAAGTGTAAATTCGATTTTCACATTTATTCTTTTTTTTTATTTTTTTATTTTTTTATTTTATTTTTTATTTTTTATAAAGCTTTTATTTAAAGAATATGAATTTCCAAAGAACAGCTCATGGACCACAATGGCTCCCCCCCCACACAACTTCCCTCCCTCCCCCCACCCTCCCCTTTCCCGCTCCCTCTCCCCTTCCATTCACATAAAGATTCATTTTCAATTCTCTTTATACACAGAAGATCAATTTAGTACATATTACGTAAAGATTTCAACGCTTTGTCCTCGCATAGAGACACAAAATGATAATACTGTTGGAGTACTAGTTATAGTATTAATTCACAATGTACAGCACATTAAGGACAGAGATCCTACATGATTTTTTTTTTTTAAATTTGATTAATTGTCTATGCAATTTCCAGTTTAACACCAAGATTTTTTAATCATTTGCAATTATCTTTATATAAAGAAGATCGATTCAATATATGCTATGTAGGATTTCATCAGTTTGTACCTACACAGAAACACAAAGTGTAAAAATACTGTTTCAGTACTAGTAATAGCATCACTTCACATTGGATAACACATTAAGGACAGATCCCTCATGAGACGTAAGTACACAGTGACTCCTGATGTTGATTTAACAATTTGACACTCTTGTTTATGGCATCAGTAATCTCCCTAGGCTCTGGTCATGAGTTGCCGAGGCTATGGAAGCCTTTAGGGTTCGCCGACTTCGATCTTATTCCCACAGGGCCATAGTCAAAGTGGAAGTTCTCTCCTCCCTTCAGAGAAAGGTACCTCCTTCTTTGATGGCCCCGTTCTTTCCACTGGGATCTCACTCGCAGAGATCTTTCATTTAGGTCTTCTGTTTTTTCCAGAGTGTCTTAGCTTTCCATGCCTAAAATATTCTCATGGGCTCTTGAGCCAGATCCGAATGCCTTAAGGGCTGATTCTGAGGCCAGAGTGCTATTTAGGACATCTGCCATTCTATGAGTCTGCTGTGTATCCTGCTTCCCATGTTGGATCATTCTCTCCCTTTTTCATTCTATCAGTTAGTATTAGCAGACACTAGTCTTGTTTGTGTGATCCCTTTGGCTCTTAGACCTATCAGTGTGATCAATTGTGAGCTGAAATTGATCACTTGGACTAATGAGATGGCCTTGGTACATGCCACCTTGATGGGATTGTATTGGAAACCCCTGGCACAATTCTAACTCCATCATTTGGGGCCATTCCGATTGAGCATGTCCCAAGTTTTACATCTCCTCCCTCTCTTATTCCCACTCTTATATTTCACAGAGATCACTTTTCAGTTAAAATTTAAGCACCTAAGAATAATTGTGTGTTAATTACAGAGTTCAACCTCTAGTACTAGGATAAAGAAAAAAAAAATACTACCATGGATAAAGTATTACATTGTACAACAACAGTCAGCACAAGAGCTGATCGAGTCACTGTTTCTCATAGTGTCCATTTCACTTCTACAGGTTTCCCCTTTGGTGCTCAGTTAGTCATCGCCAATCAAGGGAAACAAATGATATTTGTCTCTTTGGGACTGACTTAATTCACTCAGCATGATGTTTTCCAGATTCCTCCATTTTGTTGCAAGTGACCGGATTTCATTGTTTTTGACTGCTGTATAGTATTCTGTAGAGTACATGTCCCATAATTTCCTAATCCAGTCTACTGTTGATGGGCATTTGGGTTGGTTCCAAGTCTTAGCTATTGTGAATTGAGCCGCAATAAACATTGCTGTGCAGACGGCTTTTTTGTTTGCCAATTTAATTTCCTTTGGGTAAATTCCAAGGAGTGGGATGGCTGGGTTGAATGGTAGGGTTATATTCATGTTTCTGAGGAATCTCCAGACTGACTTCCATAGTGGCTTCACCAGTTTGCATTCCCACCAACAGTGGATTAGTGTCCCTTTTTCCCCACATCCTCTCCAGCATCTATTGTTGGTGGATTTCTGAATGTGAGCCATTCTCACCGGGGTGAGGTGAAACCTCATTGTGGTTTTGATTTGCATTTCCCTGATTGCTAGGGATCTTGAACATTTTTTCATGTGTCTGTTGGCCATTTGGATTTCCTCTTTTGAAAAATGTCTATTGAGGTCCTTGGCCCATCTCTTAAGTGGGTTGTTTGTTTTGATGTTGTGGAGTTTCTTAATTTCTTTGTAGATTCTGGTTATCAACCCTTTATCTGTTGCATAGTTTGCAAATATATTTTCCCATTCTGTCGGTTTCCTATTCACTTTCCTGACTGTTTCTTTTGCAGTACAGAAACTTTTCAATTTGATGCAATCCCAGTAGTTAATTTTGGTTTTCAGTGCCTGTGCTTCTGGGGTCTTTTCCAAGAAGTCTTTGCCAGTACCTATGTCTTGCAGGGTTTCTCCTATGCTCTCTAGTAATTTGATGGTGTCGGGTCGTAGGTTTAAATTTTTAATCCATGTTGAATGGATTTTTGTGTAAGGTGAAAGGTAGGGGTCTTGCTTCATGGTTCTGCACGTGGAAATCCAGTTTTCCCAGCACCATTTATTAAACAGACTGACCTTACTCCAGGGACTGGTTTTGGATCGTTGATCAAATATAAGTTGGCTGTAGGTGTTTGGATTGATTTCTGGAGTTTCTATTCTGTTCCATTGGTCTATCCATCTGTTTCTGTACCAGTACCATGCTGTTTTGATAACAACTGCCCTGTAGTATGTCCTGAAATCTGGTATTGTGATGCCTCCGGCTTTGTTTTTGTTGTACAAGATTGCTTTAGCTATTCGAGGTCTCCTGTGTCTCCATATGAATTTCAGCATCATTTTTTCCAGATCTGAGAAGAATGTCCTCGGTATCTTGATTGGTATTGCGTTGAATCTGTAAATTGCTTTTGGCAGAATGGACATTTTGATGATATTGATTCTTCCAATCCATGAGCATGGGAGATTTCTCCATTTTTTGGTATCCTCTTCTATTTCTTTCTTTAAGGTTTTGTAATTTTCATTGTAGAGATCTTTAATGTCCTTAGTTAAATTTATTCCAAGGTATTTGATTGTTTTTGTAGCTATTGTGAATGGGATTGATCTTAGCAGTTCTTCCTCAGCCGTGGCATTGTCTGTGTATACAAAGGCTGTTGATTTTTGTGCATTGATTTTATATCCTGCTACTTTGCCAAACTCTTCTATGAGTTCCAATAGTCTCTTAGTAGAGTTCTTTGGGTCCCCCAAATAAAGAATCATGTCGTCTGCAAAGAGGGATAGTTTGAGTTCTTCCTTCCCAACTTGTATCCCTTTAATTTCTTTTTCTTGCCTAATAGCTCTGGCTAAGACTTCCAGCACTATATTGAATAGCAGTGGTGAGAGTGGGCATCCCTGTCTGGTACCAGATCTCAGTGGAAATGCTTCCAACTTTTCCCCATTCAATAGGATATTGGCCGTGGGTTTTTCATAAATTGCTTTGATTGTATTGAGGAATGTGCCTTCTATACCCAGTTTGCTTAGGGTTTTCATCATGAAAGGGTGTTGAATTTTATCGAATGCTTTCTCTGCGTCTAGTGAGATAATCATATGGTTTTTCTTCTGCAGTCTGTTAATGTGGTGTATCACGTTGATTGTTTTGCGAATATTGAACCATCCCTGCATACCAGGGATGAATCCCACTTGGTCTGGGTGGATGATCTTTCTGATGTGTTGTTGCAGTCTATTGGCCAGAATTTTGTTGAGGATTTTTGCATCTATGTTCATGAGGGATATTGGTCTGTAATTCTCTTTCAATGCTGCATCTATTTCTGGCTTAGGAATTAAGGTGATGCTGGCTTCATAGAAGGAATTTGGGAGAATTCCCTCTTTTTCGATTGTTCTGAATAGTTTGAGAAGAATTGGGGTTAGTTCTTCTTTAAATGTCTGGTAGAATTCAGCAGTGAATCCATCTGGTCCTGGGCTTTTCTTTGTTGGGAGGGCCTTTATTACTGATTCAATTTCTGACTCACTTATGGGTCTGTTTAGGTTTTCTATGTCTTCCTGGTTCAATTTAGGTAGGTTGCATGTGTCCAGGAATCTATCCATTTCTGATAGGTTTCCCTGTTTGCTGGCATACAAGTCCTTGTAGTAATTTCTGATGATTCTTTTGATTTCTGTGGTGTCTGTTGTTATATTTCCTTTTTCATCTCTGATTTTACTAATTTGGGTCTTTTCTCTTCTTTTTTTAGTTAGTTGGGCCAATGGGGTGTCAATCTTGTTTATTTTTTCAAAAAACCAGCTCCTCGTTTGGCTGATTTTTTGTAATTTTTTTTGGATTCAATCCTGTTGATTTCTTCTCTGATTTTGATTATTTCTCTTTTTCTACTAGATTTGGGTCTAGTTTGCTGCAAATTTTCTAGATCCTTGAGATGCATTGAAAGCTCATCTATTTGGTGCCTTTCCAGTTTCTTGATGTAGGCACCTATTGATATAAACTTTCCTCTTAACACTGCTTTTGCTGTATCCCATAAGTTTTGGTATGTTGTGCTGTTATCCTCATTTACTTCCAGAAAATTTTTGATTTCTCTTTTGATTTCTTCAGTGACCCATTGTTCATTCAGGAGCATGTTGTTCAATCTCCATGTGTTTGCATATGCTCTAGAGATTCCTGAGTTGCTAATTTCCAACTTCACTCCCTCATGGTCTGAGAAGTTGCATGGTATGATTCTAATTCTTTTGAATTTGCTGAGACTTGCTTTATGGCCTAATATGTGATCAATCCTAGAGTAGGTTCCATGTGCTGCTGAGAAGAATGTGAATGCTTTACGTGTAGGATGAAAAGTTCTGTAGATATCTGTTAGATCCATTTGGGCTATAGTGTTGTTTAAATCTACTGTCTCCTTGTTGATCTTCTGTCCTGTCGATCTGTCAATATCTGTGAGTGAAGTATTGAAGTCCCCCAGTACTATTGTGTTGGGGTCTAAGTCTCCCTTTAAGTTTCTTAACAAATTTTTTAAATAAACCTGTGGCCTGTAATTAGGTGCATATACATTGAGAATTGTTATATCTTCCTGTAGTATTGATCCCTTAATCATTATATAGTGCCCCTCTTTGTCTCTCTTAACAGTTTTTGTGTTAAAGTTTATGTAGTCCGATATTAAGATGGTTACACCCGCTCTTTTTTCATTTCTGTTGGCGTGGTATATCTTGTTCCATCCTTTTATTTTCAGTCTGTATGGATCTTCGTTGGAAAGATGTGTTTCTTGTAGGCAGCAAATAGATGGTTTTTGTTCCTTAACCCAATCAGCCAATCTCTGCCTTTTAACAGGACAGTTTAGACCTTTAACGTTCAATGTGACTATTGATAAGTGGTAAGTTTGCCCTGCCATTTGCCAGATATTTTCTAATGTATGCTTTGAATTCCCTGTGATCTTTTGCCGTGAGGTTCCCTTCATTTACCTTCTTTCATGTTGATGGTCGTGTTTCTGTGTTTCTGTGTGTAACACGTCTTTAAGTATCTTTTGCAGGGCTGGACGAGTGGCAACAAATTCTTTCAATTTTTGTTTGTTATGAAAGGTCTTTATTTCACCTTCATTCACAAATGAGAGCTTTGCAGGGTATAATATTCTGGGCTGGCAGTTTTTCCCTCTAAGTACCTGGGCTATGTCTCGCCATTCCCTTCTAGCTTGTAGGGTTTCTGTTGAGAAGTCAGCTGTAAGTCTAATTGGAGATCCTCTGAGAGTAATCTGACGTTTCTCTCTTGCACATTTTAGGATCTTTTCTTTTTGCTTCACTGTGGTGAGTTTAATTACAATATGTCATGCAGAGGATCTCTTTTGGTCATGTTTATTAGGGGTTCTATGAGCTTCCTGGATTAGGATTTCTCTGTCTTTCTCCAAGCCTGGAAATTTTTCTGCTAGTATCTCCCTAAAAAGGCCTTCTAATCCTTTCTCCCTCTCCATACCTTCAGGAACACCTAGAACCCGAATGTTGGGTTTTTTAATAGTATCCTGTAAATTCCCGACGATATCTTTCAGTTTTCTAATTTCCTCTTCTTGTCTTTGGTTTGACTGTTTCCTCTCCTGTTCTCTGTCTTCTAGGTCCAATATTCTCTCTTCTGCTTCACCCATTCTGGTTTTAAGGCCCTCAAGATTGCTTGTCACTTGATCTATTGAATTCTTCAATTCATTAAGATTTTTTGTCACTATCGTAGCTTCTTGTTCTACTAGTTGTTTCATTTCGTTTTGATTTCTGCGTAGTGCTTCATTCTCGCGAGAGAGATTTTCTATCTTATCCATTAAGGATCTGTAGTTCAAGAATTTGTTTTTGAGAACTTCTTAATGTTCTTATCAATTCTTTGAGATCTGCTTCTTGCATTTCTTCTATCTCATTATCTTCATAATCCTGACTTGGGGTGTCTTTTCCATTTGGGGTCATCATAGCGTCTTCCTTGATCTTGCTCCCTCGGAATCTGTTTTTATTTGGCATTTTTTTTTCCCCACACTCTTTCTCTGGGTTGTCAAGGTAACGGAGTTTGTGTGCGCGGTGTGTTCCCAGTTTTTGGATCCCCTTCAGGTTTCTACAGCCTCGGGTTTTTGGTTCCGTCTGCCTCAGTGAAGGGCGGGCGGGCGGGCGGGTGCGCCTTGTCCCACTGCGTTTAATCTAGCTCGAATTAGCAGGGTGGGTGACGAGAGAGGCTAGTGTCCGTGCAGGCTCGCCTCAATTGTGCTGTTTCCCCCGTGGGGGGTCTGCTTCCCCCCGCCAGTGTCTCGGGATCCCTGTATCGGCCCCCGTTCAAGCGCTCAGTTCCAATGGCGACTGTGTTCCGCCCGTCTTCCGGTTCAGCCGGCGGGCGTGCGCCGTCCCACTGTGTTCAGTCTAGCTCGAGTGAGCAGGGTGGGCAACGAAAGAGGCTAGTGTCCGTGTGGGCTCGCCTCAATTGTGCTGTTTCCCCCATGGCGTCTGCTTCCCCCCGCCAGTGTCTCGGGATCCCTGTATCGGCTCCCGTTTAAGCGCTCGATTCTAATGGCGACTGTGTTCCGTCCGGTTCCCGTCCCTCCCGGCAGCTCCCGTGCCACTAAGGCACGATTTGCCGTTCGCAAACTTACTTTCCCATAGGTCCTCTGCGTCTCATTCACTGGGTCCGGAAGAATTTCCACTGCATTTTTTTCCGTGAGATTTTTCCTGAGGCTACAGTAACTCTGTTTTTATTAAACTATCTTTTGCGGACTGCTAGTGCGCGTCCTCACTATTCCGCCATCTTGGCTCCGCCCTCGATTTTCACATTTATTCTTTCAGCAGCATTCATGTTCCTTGATTGGCAATTTCCTAAATTTGTTCTTGGTTTGCGTTTGTTTTGCCTTCTTACTTTCCAAAGTTTGTATTCTGACTCCATACAAAAAAGAGGTTAGGCAGAGTATCCCTAATGAAATAAAGAAAAACAGCACATGAGCCTTTCATGCTTATAAATCTACAGAAAACTCAACCAGGGTGAGTTTTTGTGTTTTGGAACATGAAATGTAACACTTTTGCCGAGGGGACAACAAGGAATTCCCTCCAAATCCAGTGTAAATGGGATATTCAGTTGTATTCTTTCAGCAGCATTCAGGTTTCTTGTTTGGCAATTTCCAAATTTTGTTCTTGTTTTGCGTTTGTTTTGCCTTCTTCCTTTCCAAATTTTGTATTCTGACTCCATACAAAAAAGAGGTTCGGCAGAGTATTCATAATGACATAAAAAACACAGCACATTGGCATTTCATGCGAGGAAAACTACGGGCAACTCGACCAAGGTGAGTTGTTGTGTTTTGGAAAATGAAATGGAACCCTTTTGCCGAGGGGACAGCTATGATTCCCTCCAAATCGAGGCTAAATGCGATTTTCTGGAGTTTTCTTTCAGCAGCATTCAGGTCTCTTGATTGGCAGTTTCCTAAATTGGTTCTTGGTTTTTCCTTTGTTTTGCCTTCTTCCTTTTCAAATTTGGTATTCTGACTCCATACAAAAAAGTGGTTAGGTATAATATTTCCAATGAAATACAAAACACAGCACATTGGCGTTTCACGCTAGGAAAACTACAGGCAACTCGACCAAGGTGAGTTTTTGCTTTTTGGAATATGAAATGTAACCCTTTTGCCGAGGGGACAGCTAGGAATTCCCTGCAAATCGAGTGTAAATGGGATATTCAGGTGCATCCTTTCAGCAGCATTCAGGTCTCTTGATTGGCAATTTCCTATATTTGTTCTATGTTTGCATTTGTTTTGCCTTCTTCCTTTCAACATTTGGTATTATGACTCCAAACAAAAAAGAGGTTAGGCAGAGTATTCATAATGACATAAAAAACTCAGCACATTGGCGTTTCATGCTAGGAAAACTACAGGCAGCTCGACCAAGGTGAGTTGTTGTGTTTTGGAAAATGAAATGAACACTTTTCCCGAGGGGACAGCAAGGAATTCGCTCCTCATCGAGTGCAAATGCGATTTTCAGGTGTACTCAATCAGCAGCATTCAGGTTCCTTGATTGGCAATTTCCTAAATTCGTTATAGGTTTGCGTTTGTTTTGCCTTCTTCCTTTCCAAATTTTGTACTCTGACTGCATACCAAAAAGAGGTTCGGCAGAGTATTCATAATGACATAAAAAACACAGCACATTGGCGTTTCATGCTAGGAAAACTACAGGCAACTCAACCAAGGTGAGTTGTTGTGTTTTGGAAAATGAAATGGAACATTTTTTCCAAGGGGTCAGGTAGGAATTCCCTCCGAATTGAGTGTGAATGGGATTTTCAGGTGTATTCAATCAGCAGCATTAAGTTTCCTTCTTTGGCAATTTCCTAAATTAGTTCTGGGTTTGCATTTGTTTTGCCTTCTTCCTTTCCAAATTTTGTATTATGACTCCTTACAAAAAAGTGTTTAGGAAGAGTATCCCTAATGAAATACAAAACACAGCACATTGGCATTTCATGCAAGGAAAACTGCAGGCAAATCGACCATAGTGAGTTTTTGTGTTTTGGAACATGAAATTTAACCCTTTTGCCGAGGGTTCATCTAGGAATTTCCTCCACATCGAGTGTAAATGGGATTTTCAGGTGTATTCTTTCATCAGCATTCAGGTCTCTTGATTGGCAATTTCCTAAATTTGTTCTGGGTTTGTGTTTGTTTTGCCTGCTTCCTTTCCAAATTTGGTATTCTGACTCCATACAAAAAAGAGGTTAGGCAGAGTATTCATCATGAAATAAAAAAACACAACACATTGGCGTTTCATGCTAGGAAAACTACAGGCAGCTCGACCAAGTTGAGTTTTTGAGGTTTAGAAAATGAAATGGAAACTTTTCCCGAGGACAGCAAGTAATTCCCTCTACATCAAGTGTAAATTCGATTTTCACGTTTATTCTTTCAGCAGCATTCATGTTCCTTGATTGGCAATTTCCTAAGCTTTTTATGGGTTTGCGTTAGTTTTGCCTTCTTACTTTGCAAAGTTTGTATTCTGACTCCATACAAAAAAGAGGTTAGGCAGAGTATCCCTAATGAAATAAAGAAAAACAGCACATGGGCCTTTCATGCTTATAAATCTACAGAAAACTCAACCAGGGTGAGTTTTTGTGTTTTGGAACATGAAATGGAACCCTTTTGCCGAGGGGACAACAAGGAAGTCCCTCCAAATCCAGTGTAAATGGGATATTCAGTTGTATTCTTTCAGCAGCATTCAGGTTCCTCGTTTGGCAATTTCCAAATTTTGTTCTTGTTTTGCGTTTGTTTTGCCTTCTTCCTTTCCAAATTTTGTATTCTGACTCCATACAAAAAAGAGGTTAGGCAGAGTATTCATAATGACATAAAAAAAACAGCACATTGGCATTTCATGCGAGGAAAACTACAGGCAACTCGACCAAGGTGAGTTGTTGTGTTTTGGAAAATGTAATGGAACCCTTTTGCCTAGGGGAGAGCTATGATTCCCTCCAAATCGAGGCTAAATGCGATTTTCCGGAGTTTTCTTTCAGCAGCATTCAGGTCCCTTGATTGGCAATTTCCTAAATTTGTTCTTGGTTTTTCCTTTGTTTTGCCTTCTTCCTTTCAACATTTGGTATTATGACTCCAAACAAAAAAAGAGGTTAGGCAGAGTATTCATAATGACATAAAAAACTCAGCACATTGGCGTTTCATGCTAGGAAAACTACAGGCAGCTCGACCAAGTTGAGCTTTTGTGTTTTGGAAAATGAAATGAACACTTTTCCCGAGGGGACAACAAGGGATTCCCTCTACATCGAGTGCAAATGCGATTTTCAGGTGTATTCAATCAGCAGCATTCTGGTTCCTTGATTGGCAATTTCCTAAATTCGTTATAGGTTTGCATTTGTTTTGCCTTCTTCCTTTCCAAATTTTGTATTCTGACTCCATACAAAAAAGAGGTTCGGCAGAGTATTCATAATGACATAAAAAACAAAGCACATTGGCGTTTCATGCTAGGAAAATTACAGGCAACTCAACCAAGGTGAGTTGTTGTGTTTTTGAAACAGAAATGTAAATATTTTGCTTCAGGGACAGCTAGGAATTCCCTCCGAATTGAGTGTGAATGGGATTTTCAGGTGTATTCAATCAGCAGCATTAAGTTTCCGTCTTTGGCAATTTCCTAAATTAGTTCTGGGTTTGCATTTGTTTTGCCTTCTTCCTTTCCAAATTTTGTATTATGACTCCTTACAAAAAAGTGTTTAGGAAGAGTATCCCTAATGAAATACAAAACACAGCACATTGGCATTTCATGCAAGGAAAACTGCAGGCAAATCGACCATAGTGAGTTTTTGTGTTTTGGAACATGAAATTTTACCCTTTTGCCGAGGGTTCATCTAGGAATTCCCTCCACATCGAGTGTAAATGGGATTTTCAGGTGTATTCTTTCATCAGCATTCAGGTCTCTTGATTGGCAATTTCCTAAATTTGTTCTGGGTTTGTGTTTGTTTTGCCTGCTTCCTTTCCAAATTTGGTATTCTGACTCCATACAAAAAAGAGGTTAGGGAGAGTATTCATCATGAAATAAAAAAACACAGCACATTGGCGTTTCATGCTAGGAAAACTACAGGCAGCTCGACCAAGTTGAGTTTGTGAGGTTTAAAAAATGAAATGGAAACTTTTCCTGAGGACAGCAAGTAATTCCCTCTACATCAAGTGTAAATTCAATTTTCACGTTTATTCTTTCAGCAGCATTCATGTTCCTTGATTGGCAATTTCCTAAGCTTTTTATGGGTTTGCGTTTGTTTTGCCTTCTTACTTTACAAAGTTTGTATTCTGACTCCATACAAAAAAGAAGTTAGGCAGAGTATCCCTAATGAAATAAAGAAAAACAGCACATGGGCCTTTCATGCTTATAAATCTACAGAAAACTCAACCAGGGTGAGTTTTTGTGTTTTGGAACATGAAATGGAACCCTTTTGCCGAGGGGACAACAAGGAAGTCCCTCCAAATCCAGAGTAAATGGGATATTCAGTTGTATTCTTTCAGCAGCATTCAGGTTTCTTGTTTGGCAATTTACAAATTTTGTTCTTGTTTTGCGTTTGTTTTGCCTTCTTCCTTTCCAAATTTTGTATTCTGACTCCATACAAAAAAGAGGTTAGGCAGAGTATTCATAATGACATAAAAAACACAGCACATTGGCATTTCATGCGAGGAAATCTACAGGCAACTCGACCAAGGTGAGATGTTGTGTTTTGGAAAATGAAATGGAACCCTTTTGCCGACGGGACAGCTATGATTCCCTCCAAATCGAGGGTAAATGAGATTTTCCGGAGTTTTCTTTCAGCAGCATTCAGGTCCCTTGATTGGCAATTTCCTAAATTTGTTCTTGGTTTTTCCTTTGTTTTGCCTTCTTCCTTTTCAAATTTGGTATTCTGACTCCATACAAAAAAGTGGTTAGGTATAATATTTCCAATGAAATACAAAACACAGCACATTGGCGTTTCACGCTAGGAAAACTACAGGCAACTCGACCAAGGTGAGTTTTTGCTTTTTGGAATATGAAATGTAACCCTTTTGCCGAGGGGATAGCTAGGAATTCCCTGCAAATCGAGTGTAAATGGGATATTCAGGTGCATCCTTTCAGCAGCATTCAGGTCTCTTGATTGGCAATTTCCTATATTTGTTCTATGTTTGCATTTGTTTTGCCTTCTTCCTTTCAAAATTTGGTATTATGACTCCAAACAAAAAAGAGGTTAGGCAGAGTATTCATAATGACATAAAAAACTCAGCACATTGGCGTTTCATGCTAGGAAAACTACAGGCAGCTCGACCAAGTTGAGCTTTTGTGTTTTGGAAAATGAAATGAACACTTTTCCCGAGGGGACAGCAAGGAATTCCCTCTACATCGAGTGCAAATGCGATTTTCAGGTGTATTCAATCAGCAGCATTCAGGTTCCTTGATTGGCAATTTCCTAAATTCGTTATAGGTTTGCGTTTGTTTTGCCTTCTTCCTTTCCAAATTTTGTACTCTGACTGCACACCAAAAAGAGGTTCGGCAGAGTATTCATAATGACATAAAAAACACAGCACATTGGCGTTTCATGCTAGGAAAACTACAGGCAACTCAACCAAGGTGAGTTGTTATGTTTTGGAAAATGAAATGTAAATATTTTGCTTCGGGGACAGCTAGGAATTCCCTCTGAATTGAGTGTGAATGGGATTTTCAGGTGTATTCAATCAGCAGCATTAAGTTTCCTTCTTTGGCAATTTCCTAAATTAGTTCTGGGTTTGCATTTGTTTTGCCTTCTTCCTTTCCAAATTTTGTATTATGACTCCTTACAAAAAAGTGTTTAGGAAGAGTATCCCTAATGAAATACAAAACACAGCACATTGGCATTTCATGCAAGGAAAACTGCAGGCAAATCGACCATAGTGAGTTTTTGTGTTTTGGAACATGAAATTTTACCCTTTGGCCGAGGGTTCATCTAGGAATTCCCTCCACATCGAGTGTAAATGGGATTTTCAGGTGTATTCTTTCATCAGCATTCAGGTCTCTTGATTGGCAATTTCCTAAATTTGTTCTTGGTTTGCGTTTGTTTTGCCTTCTTACTTTCCAAAGTTTGTATTCTGACTCCATACAAAAAAGAGGTTAGGCAGAGTATCGCTAATGAAATAAAGAAAAACAACACATGGGCCTTTCATGCTTATAAATCTACAGAAAACTCAACCAGGGTGAGTTTTTGTGTTTTGGAACATGAAATGGAACCCTTTTGCCGAGGGGACAACAAGGAAGTCCCTCCAAATCCAGTGTAAATGGGATATTCAGTTGTATTCTTTCAGCAGCATTCAGGTTTCTTGTTTGGCAATTTACAAATTTTGTTCTTGTTTTGTGTTTGTTTTGCCTTCTTCCTTTCCAAATTTTGTATTCTGACTCCATACAAAAAAGAGGTTAGGCAGAGTATTCATAATGACATAAAAAACACAGCACATTGGCATTTCATGCGAGGAAAACTACAGGCAACTTGACCAAGGTGAGTTGTTGTGTTTTGGAACATGAAATGGAACCCTTTTGCTGAGGGGACAGCTATGATTCCCTCCAAATCGAGGGTAAATGCGATTTTCCGGAGTTTTCTTTCAGCAGCATTCAGGTCCCTTGATTGGCAATTTCCTAAATTTGTTCTTGGTTTTTCCTTTGTTTTGCCTTCTTCCTTTTCAAATTTGGTATTCTGACTCCATACAAAAATGTGGTTAGGTATAATATTTCCAATGAAATACAAAACACAGCACATTGGCGTTTCACGCTAGGAAAACTACAGGCAACTCGACCAAGGTGAGTTTTTGCTTTTTGGAATATGAAATGTAACCCTTTTGCCGAGGGGACAGCTAGGAATTCCCTGCAAATCGAGTGTAAATGGGATATTCAGGTGCATCCTTTCAGCAGCATTCAGGTCTCTTGATTGGCAATTTCCAAATTTTGTTCTTGTTTTGCGTTTGTTTTGCCTTCTTCCTTTCCAAATTTTGTATTCTGACTCCATACAAAAAAGAGGTCCGGCAGAGTATTCATAATGACATAAAAAACACAGCACATTGGCATTTCATGCGAGGAAAACTACAGGCAACTCGACCAAGGTGAGTTGTTGTGTTTTGGAAAATGAAATGGAACCCTTTTGCCGAGGGGAGAGCTATGATTCCCTCCAAATCGAGGCTAAATGCGATTTTCCGGAGTTTTCTTTCAGCAGCATTCAGGTCCCTTGATTGGCAATTTCCTAAATTTGTTCTTGGTTTTTCCTTTGTTTTGCCTTCTTCCTTTTCAAATTTGGTATTCTGACTCCATACAAAAAAGTGGTTAGGTATAATATTTCCAATGAAATACAAAACACAGCACATTGGCGTTTCATGCTAGGAAAACTACAGGCAACTCGACCAAGGTGAGTTTTTGCTTTTTGGAATATGAAATGTAACCCTTTTGCCGAGGGGACAGCTAGGAATTCCCTGCAAATCGAGTGTAAATGGGATATTCAGGTGCATCCTTTCAGCAGCATTCAGGTCTCTTGATTGGCAATTTCCTATATTTGTTCTATGTTTGCATTTGTTTTGCCTTCTTCCTTTCAACATTTGGTATTATGACTCCAAACAAAAAAGAGGTTAGGCAGAGTATTCATAATGACATAAAAAACTCAGCACATTGGCGTTTCATGCTAGGAAAACTACAGGCAGCTCGACCAAGTTGAGCTTTTGTGTTTTGGAAAATGAAATGAACACTTTTCCCGAGGGGACAGCAAGGAATTCGCTCCTCATCGAGTGCAAATGCGATTTTCAGGTGTATTCAATCAGCAGCATTCAGGTTCCTTGATTGGCAATTCCCTAAATTTGTTATAGGTTTGCGTTTGTTTTGCCTTCTTCCTTTCCAAATTTTGTATTCTGACTCCATACAAAAAAGAGGTTCAGCAGAGTATTCATAATGACATAAAAAACACAGCACATTGGCGTTTCATGCTAGGAAAACTACAGGCAACTCAACCAAGGTGAGTTGTTGTGTTTTGGAAAATGAAATGGAACATTTTTTCCAAGGGGACTGCTAGGAATTCCCTCCGAATTGAGTGTGAATGGGATTTTCAGGTGTATTCAATCAGCAGCATTAAGTTTCCTTCTTTGGCAATTTCCTAAATTAGTTCTGGGTTTGCATTTGTTTTGCCTTCTTCCTTTCCAAATTTTGTATTATGACTCCTTACAAAAAAGTGTTTAGGAAGAGTATCCCTAATGAAATACAAAACACAGCACATTGGCATTTCATGCAAGGAAAACTGCAGGCAAATCGACCATAGTGAGTTTTTGTGTTTTGGAACATGAAATTTTACCCTTTTGCGGAGGGTTCATCTAGGAATTCCCTCCACATCGAGTGTAAATGGGATTTTCAGGTGTATTCTTTCATCAGCATTCAGGTCTCTTGATTGGCAATTTCCTAAATTTGTTCTGGGTTTGTGTTTGTTTTGCCTGCTTCCTTTCCAAATTTGGTATTCTGACTCCATACAAAAAAGAGGTTAGGCAGAGTATTCATCATGAAATAAAAAAACACAGCACACCGGCGTTTCATGCTAGGAAAACTACAGGCAGCTCGACCAAGTTGAGTTTTTGAGGTTTAGAAAATGAAATGGAAACTTTTCCTGAGGACAGCAAAAATTCTCTCTACATCAAGTGTAAATTCGATTTTCACATTTATTCTTTCAGCAGCATTATGTTCCTTGATTGACAATTTCCTAGATTTGTTCTTGGTTTGCGTTTGTTTTGCCTTCTTACTTTCCAAAGTTTGTATTCTGACTCCATACAAAAAAGAGGTTAGGCAGAGTATCCCTAATGAAATAAAAAAAAACAGCACATGAGCCTTTTATGCTTATAAATCTACAGAAAACTCAACCAGGGTGAGTTTTTGTGTTTTGGAACATGAAATGGAACCCTTTTGCCGAGGGGACAACAAGGAATTCCCTCCAAATCCAGTGTAAATGGGATATTCAGTTGTATTCTTTCAGCAGCATTCAGGTTTCTTGTTTGGCAATTTCCAAATTTTGTTCTTGTTTTGCGTTTGTTTTGCCTTCTTCCTTTCCAAATTTTGTATTCTGACTCCATACAAAAAAGAGGTCCGGCAGAGTATTCATAATGACATAAAAAACACAGCACATTGGCATTTCATGCTAGGAAAACTACAGACAACTCGACCAAGGTGAGTTTTTGTGTTTTGGAAAATGAAATGGAACCCTTTTGCCGAGGGGAGAGCTATGATTCCCTCCAAATCGAGGCTAAATGTGATTTTCCGGAGTTTTCTTTCAGCAGCATTCAGGTCTCTTGATTGGCAATTTCCTAAATTTGTTCTTGGTTTTTCCTTTGTTTTGCCTTCTTCCTTTTCAAATTTGGTATTCTGACTCCATACAAAAAAGTGGTTAGGTATAATATTTCCAATGAAATACAAAACACAGCACATTGGCGTTTCACGCTAGGAAAACTACAGGCAACTCGACCAAGGTGAGTTTTTGCTTTTTGGAATATGAAATGTAACCCTTTTGCCGAGGGGACAGCTAGGAATTCCCTGCAAATCGAGTGTAAATGGGATATTCAGGTGCATCCTTTCAGCAGCATTCAGGTCTCTTGATTGGCAATTTCCAAATTTTGTTCTTTTTTTGCGTATGTTTTGCCTTCTTCCTTTCCAAATTTTGTATTCTGACTCCATACAAAAAAGAGGTCCGGCAGAGTATTCATAATGACATAAAAAACACAGCACATTGGCATTTCATGCGAGGAAAACTACAGGCAACTCGACCAAGGTGAGTTGTTGTGTTTTGGAAAATGAAATGGAACCCTTTTGCCGAGGGGAGAGCTATGATTCCCTCCAAATCGAGGGTAAATGCGATTTTCTGGAGTTTTCTTTCAGCAGCATTCAGGTCCCTTGATTGGCAATTTCCTAAATTTGTTCTTGGTTTTTCCTTTGTTTTGCCTTCTTCCTTTTCAAATTTGGTATTCTGACTCCATACAAAAAAGTGGTTAGGTATAATATTTCTAATGAAATACAAAACACAGCACATTGGCGTTTCATGCTAGGAAAACTACAGGCAACTCGACCAAGGTGAGTTTTTGCTTTTTGGAATATGAAATGTAACCCTTTTGCCGAGGGGACAGCTAGGAATTCCCTGCAAATCGAGTGTAAATGGGATATTCAGGTGCATCCTTTCAGCAGCATTCAGGTCTCTTGATTGGCAATTTCCTATATTTGTTCTATGTTTGCATTTGTTTTGCCTTCTTCCTTTCAACATTTGGTGTTATGACTCCAAACAAAAAAGAGGTTAGGCAGAGTATTCATAATGACATAAAAAACTCAGCACATTGGCGTTTCATGCTAGGAAAACTACAGGCAGCTCGACCAAGTTGAGCTTTTGTGTTTTGGAAAATGAAATGAACACTTTTCCCTAGGGGACAGCAAGGAATTCGCTCCTCATTGAGTGCAAATGCGATTTTCTGGTGTATTCAATCAGCAGCATTCAGGTTCCTTGATTGGCAATTTCCTAAATTCGTTATAGGTTTGCGTTTGTTTTGCCTTCTTCCTTTCCAAATTTTGTATTCTGACTCCATACAAAAAAGAGGTTCAGCAGAGTATTCATAATGACATAAAAAACACAGCACATTGGCGTTTCATGCTAGGAAAACTACAGGCAACTCAACCAAGGTGAGTTGTTGTGTTTTGGAAAATGAAATGGAACATTTTTTCCAAGGGAACTGCTAGGAATTCCCTCCGAATTGAGTGTGAATGGGATTTTCAGGTGTATTCAATCAGCAGCATTAAGTTTCCTTCTTTGGCAATTTCCTAAATTAGTTCTGGGTTTGCATTTGTTTTGCCTTCTTCCTTTCCAAATTTTGTATTATGACTCCTTACAAAAAAGTGTTTAGGAAGAGTATCCCTAATGAAATACAAAACACAGCACATTGGCATTTCATGCAAGGAAAACTGCAGGCAAATCGACCATAGTGAGTTTTTGTGTTTTGGAACATGAAATTTTACCCTTTTGCCAAGGGTTCATCTAGGAATTCCCTCCACATCGAGTGTAAATGGGATTTTCAGGTGTATTCTTTCATCAGCATTCAGGTCTCTTGATTGGCAATTTCCTAAATTTGTTCTGGGTTTGTGTTTGTTTTGCCTGCTTCCTTTCCAAATTTGGTATTCTGACTCCATACAAAAAAGAGGTTAGGCAGAGTATTCATCATGAAATAAAAAAACACAGCACATTGGCGTTTCATGCTAGGAAAACTACAGGCAGCTCAACCAAGTTGAGTTTGTGAGGTTTAGAAAATGAAATGGAAACTTTTCCTGAGGACAGCAAGTAATTCTCTCTACATCAAGTGTAAATTCGATTTTCACATTTATTCTTTCAGCAGCATTATGTTCCTTGATTGACAATTTCCTATATTTGTTCTTGGTTTGCGTTTGTTTTGCCTTCTTACTTTCCAAAGTTTGTATTCTGAATCCATACAAAAAAGAGGTTAGGCAGAGTATCCCTAATGAAATAAAGAAAAACAGCACATGAGCCTTTATGCTTATAAATCTACAGAAAACTCAACCAGGGTGAGTTTTTGTGTTTTGGAACATGAAATGGAACCCTTTTGCCGAGGGGACAACAAGGAAGTCCCTCCAAATCCAGTGTAAATGGGATATTCAGTTGTATTCTTTCAGCAGCATTCAGGTTTCTTGTTTGGCAATTTCCAAATTTTGTTCTTGTTTTCCGTTTGTTTTGCCTTCTTCCTTTCCAAATTTTGTATTCTGACTCCATACAAAAAAGAGGTTAGGCAGAGTATTCATAATGACATAAAAAACACAGCACATTGGCGTTTCACGCTAGGAAAACTACAGGCAACTCGACCAAGGTGAGTTTTTGCTTTTTGGAATATGAAATGTAACCCTTTTGCCGAGGGGACAGCTAGGAATTCCCTGCAAATCGAGTGTAAATGGGATATTCAGGTCCATCCTTTCAGCAGCATTCAGGTCTCTTGATTGGCAATTTCCTATATTTGTTCTATGTTTGCATTTGTTTTGCCTTCTTCCTTTCAACATTTGGTATTATGACTCCAAACAAAAAAGAGGTTAGGCAGAGTATTCATAATGACATAAAAAACTCAGCACATTGGCGTTTCATGCTAGGAAAACTACAGGCAGCTCGACCAAGTTGAGCTTTTGTGTTTTGGAAAATGAAATGAACACTTTTCCCGAGGGGACAGCAAGGAATTCCCTCTACATCGAGTGCAAATGCGATTTTCAGGTGTATTCAATCAGCAGCATTCAGGTTTCTTGTTTGGCAATTTCCTAAATTCGTTATAGGTTTGCGTTTGTTTTGCCTTCTTCCTTTCCAAATTTTGTACTCTGACTGCATACAAAAAAGAGGTTCGGCAGAGTATTCATAATGACAGAAAAAACACAGCACATTGGCGTTTCATGCTAGGAAAACTACAGGCAACTCAACCAAGGTGAGTTGTTGTGTTTTGGAAAATGAAATGGAACATTTTTTCCAAGGGGACAGCTAGGAATTCCCTCCGAATTGAGTGTGAATGGGATTTTCAGGTGTATTCAATCAGCAGCATTAAGTTTCCTTCTTTGGCAATTTCCTAAATTAGTTCTGGGTTTGTATTTGTTTTGCTTCTTCCTTTCCAAATTTTGTATTATGACTCCTTACAAAAAAGTGTTTAGGAAGAGTATCCGTAATGAAATACAAAACACAGCACATTGGCATTTCATGCAAGGAAAACTGCAGGCAAATCGACCATAGTGAGTTTTTGTGTTTTGGAACATGAAATTTTACCCTTTTGCCGAGGGTTCATCTAGGAATTCCCTCCACATTGAGTGTAAATGGGATTTTCAGGTGTATTCTTTCATCAGCATTCAGGTCTCTTGATTGGCAATTTCCTAAATTTGTTCTGGGTTTGGTTTGTTTTGCCTGCTTCCTTCCCAAATTTGGTATTCTGACTCCATACAAAAAAGAGGTTAGGCAGAGTATTCATAATGACATAAAAAACACAGCACATTGGCATTTCATGCTAGGAAATCTACAGGCAACTCGACCAAGGTGAGTTGTTGTGTTTTGGAAAATGAAATGGAACATTTTTTCCAAGGGGACAGCTAGGAATTCCCTCTGAATTGAGTGTGAATGGGATTTTCAGGTGTATTCAATCAGCAGCATTCAGGTTCGTTAATTGGCAATTTCTTAAACTTGTTCTGGGTTTGTGTTTGTTTTGCCTTCTTCCTTTCCAAATTTTTTATTATGACTCCTTACAAAAAAGTGTTTAGGAACAGTATCCCTAATGAAATACAAAACACAGCACATTGGCATTTCATGCAAGCGAAACTGCAGGCAAATCAACCATAGTGAGTTTTTTGTTTTGGCACATGAAATTTTACCCTTTTGCCGAGGGTTCATCTAGGATTTCCCTCCACATCGAGTGTAAATGGGATTTTCAGGTGTATTCTTTCATCAGCATTCAGGTCTCTTGATTGGCAATTTCCTAAATTTGTTCTGGGTTTGTGTTTGTTTTGCCTGCTTCCTTTCCAAATTTGGTATTCTGACTCCATACAAAAAAGAGGTTAGGCAGAGTATTCATCATGAAATAAAAAAACACAGCACATTGGCGTTTCATGCTAGGAAATCTACAGTCAGCTCGTCCAAGTTGAGTTTTTGAGTTTTAGAAAATAAAATGGAAACTTTTCCTGAGGACAGCAAGTAATTCCCTCTAAATCAAATGTAAATTCGATTTTCACGTTTATTCTTTCAGCAGAATTCATGTTCCTTGATTGGCAATTTCCTAAACTTTTTATGGGTTTGCGTTTGTTTTGCCTTCTTACTTTCCAAAGTTTGTATTCTGACTCCATATAAAAAAGAGGTTAGGCCGACGCCGTGGCACAACAGGCTAATCCTCCACCTTGCGGCGCCGGCACACCGGGTTCTAGTCCCGGTCAGGACTCCGGATTCTGTCCCGGTTGCCCCTCTTCCAGGCCAGCCCTCTGCTGTGGCCCGGGAGTGCAATGGAGGATGGCCCAGGTGCTTGGGCCCTGTACCCCATGGGGAGACCAGGAAAAGCACCTGGCTCCTGGCTCCTGCCATCGGACGAGTGCGGTGCACCGGCCACAGCGCGCGCGTCTGCGGCGGCCATTGGAGGGTGAACCAACGGCAAAGGAAGATCTTTCTCTCTGTCTCTCTCTCTCACTGTCCACTCTGCCTGTCAAAAAAAGTGGTTAGACAGAGTATCCCTAATGAAATAAAGAAAAACAGCACATGGGCCTTTCATGATTATAAATATACAGAAAACTCAACCAGGGTGAGTTTTTGTGTTTTGGAACATGAAATGGAACCCTTTTGCCGAGGGGACAACAAGGAAGTCCCTCCAAATCCAGTGTAAATGGGATATTCAGTTGTATTCTTTCAGCAGCATTCAGGTTTCTTGTTTGGCAATTTCCAAATTTTGTTCTTGTTTTGCGTTTGTTTTGCCTTCTTCCTTTCCAAATTTTGTATTCTGACTCCATACAAAAAAGAGGTTAGGCAGAGTATTCATAATGACATAAAAAACACAGCACATTGGCATTTCATGCTAGGAAAACTACAGACAACTCGACCAAGGTGAGTTGTTGTGTTTTGGAAAATGAAATGGAACCCTTTTGCCGAGGGGACAGCTATGATTCCCTCCAAATCGAGGCTAAATGCGATTTTCCGGAGTTTTCTTTCAGCAGCATTCAGGTCTCTTGATTGGCAAATTCCTAAATTTGTTCTTGGTTTTTCCTTTGTTTTGCCTTCTTCCTTTTCAAATTTGGTATTCTGACTCCATACAAAAATGTGGTTAGGTATAATATTTCCAATGAAATACAAAACACAGCACATTGGCGTTTCACGCTAGGAAAACTACAGGCAATTCGACCAAGGTGAGTTTTTGCTTTTTGGAATATGAAATGTAACCCTTTTGCCGAGGGGACAGCTAGGAATTCCCTGCAAATCGAGTGTAAATGGGATATTCAGGTGCATCCTTTCAGCAGCATTCAGGTCTCTTGATTGGCAATTTCCAAATTTTGTTCTTGTTTTGCGTTTGTTTTGCCTTCTTCCTTTCCAAATTTTGTATTCTGACTCCATACAAAAAAGAGGTCCGGCAGAGTATTCATAATGACATAAAAAACACAGCACATTGGCATTTCATGCGAGGAAAACTACAGGCAACTCGACCAAGGTGAGTTGTTGTGTTTTGGAAAATGAAATGGAACCCTTTTGCCGAGGGGACAGCTATGATTCCCTCCAAATCGAGGCTAAATGCGATTTTCCGGAGTTTTCTTTCAGCAGCATTCAGGTCTCTTGATTGGCAATTTCCTAAATTTGTTCTTGGTTTTTCCTTTGTTTTTCCTTCTTCCTTTTCAAATTTGGTATTCTGACTCCATACAAAAAAGTGGTTAGGTATAATATTTCTAATGAAATACAAAACACAGCACATTGGCGTTTCATGCTAGGAAAACTACAGGCAACTCGACCAAGGTGAGTTTTTGCTTTTTGGAATATGAAATGTAACCCTTTTGCCGAGGGGACAGCTAGGAATTCCCTGCAAATCGAGTGTAAATGGGATATTCAGGTGCATCCTTTCAGCAGCATTCAGGTCTCTTGATTGGCAATTTCCTATATTTGTTCTATGTTTGCATTTCTTTTGCCTTCTTCCTTTCAACATTTGGTATTATGACTCCAAACAAAAAAGAGGTTAGGCAGAGTATTCATAATGACATAAAAAACTCAGCACATTGGCGTTTCATGCTAGGAAAACTACAGGCAGCTCGACCAAGTTGAGCTTTTGTGTTTTGGAAAATGAAATGAACACTTTTCCCTAGGGGACAGCAAGGAATTCCCTCTACATCGAGTGCAAATGCGATTTTCAGGTGTATTCAATCAGCAGCATTCAGGTTCCTTGATTGGCAATTTCCTAAATTTGTTATAGGTTTGCGTTTGTTTTGCCTTCTTCCTTTCCAAATTTTGTATTCTGACTCCATACAAAAATGAGGTTCAGCAGAGTATTCATAATGACATAAAAAACACAGCACATTGGCGTTTCATGCTAGGAAAACTACAGGCAACTCAACCAAGGTGAGTTGTTGTGTTTTGGAAAATGAAATGGAACATTTTTTCCAAGGGGACAGCTAGGAATTCCCTCCGAATTGAGTGTGAATGGGATTTTCAGGTGTATTCAATCAGCAGCATTAAGTTTCCTTCTTTGGCAATTTCCTAAATTAGTTCTGGGTTTGCATTTGTTTTGCCTTCTTCCTTTCCAAATTTTGTATTATGACTCCTTACAAAAAAGTGTTTAGGAAGAGTATCCCTAATGAAATACAAAACACAGCACATTGGCATTTCATGCAAGGAAAACTGCAGGCAAATCGACCATAGTGAGTTTTTGTGTTTTGGAACATGAAATTTTACCCTTTTGCGGAGGGTTCATCTAGGAATTCCCTCCACATCGAGTGTAAATGGGATTTTCAGGTGTATTCTTTCATCAGCATTCAGGTCTCTTGATTGGCAATTTCCTAAATTTGTTCTGGGTTTGTGTTTGTTTTGCCTGCTTCCTTTCCAAATTTGGTATTCTGACTCCATACAAAAAAAGAGGTTAGGCAGAGTATTCATCATGAAATACAAAAACACAGCACATTGGCGTTTCATGCTAGGAAAACTACAGGCAGCTCGACCAAGTTGAGTTTGTGAGGTTTAGAAAATGAAATGGAAACTTTTCCTGAGGACAGCAAGTAATTCTCTCTACATCAAGTGTAAATTCGATTTTCACATTTATTCTTTCAGCAGCATTCATGTTCCTTGATTGACAATTTCCTAGATTTGTTCTTGGTTTGCGTTTGTTTTGCCTTCTTACTTTCCAAAGTTTGTATTCTGACTCCATACAAAAAAGAGGTTAGGCAGAGTATCCCTAATGAAATAAAGAAAAACAGCACATGAGCCTTTCATGCTTATAAATCTACAGAAAACTCAACCAGGGTGAGTTTTTGTGTTTTGGAACATGAAATGGAACCCTTTTGCCGAGGGGACAACAATCCAGTGTAAATGGGATATTCAGTTGTATTCTTTCAGCAGCATTCAGGTTTCTTGTTTGGCAATTTACAAATTTTGTTCTTGTTTTGCGTTTGTTTTGCCTTCTTCCTTTCCAAATTTTGTATTCTGGCTCCATACAATAAAGAGGTTAGGCAGAGTATTCATAATGACATAAAAAACACAGCACATTGGCATTTCATGCTAGGAAAACTACAGACAACTCGACCAAGGTGAGTTGTTGTGTTTTGGAAAATGAATTGGAACCCTTTTGCCGAGGGGACAGCTATGATTCCCTCCAAATCGAGGCTAAATGCGATTTTCCGGAGTTTTCTTTCAGCAGCATTCAGGTCTCTTGATTGGCAATTTCCTAAATTTGTTCTTGGTTTTTCCTTT
Source organism: Sylvilagus floridanus (assembly GCA_949820135.1). Classification (NCBI taxonomy): domain Eukaryota; kingdom Metazoa; phylum Chordata; class Mammalia; order Lagomorpha; family Leporidae; genus Sylvilagus; species Sylvilagus floridanus. The sequence continues at coordinate 94,585,231 of OX463242.1, forward strand.
GTTTTGCCTTCTTCCTTTTCAAATTTGGTATTCTGACTCCATACAAAAAAGTGGTTAGGTATAATATTTCCAATGAAATACAAAACACAGCACATTGGCGTTTCACGCTAGGAAAACTACAGGCAACTCGACCAAGGTGAGTTTTTGCTTTTTGGAATATGAAATGTAACCCTTTTGCCGAGGGGACAGCTAGGAATTCCCTGCAAATCGAGTGTAAATGGGATATTCAGGTGCGTCCTTTCAGCAGCATTCAGGTCTCTTGATTGGCAATTTCCAAATTTTGTTCTTGTTTTGCGTTTGTTTTGCCTTCTTCCTTTCCAAATTTTGTATTCTGACTCCATACAAAAAAGAGGTCCGGCAGAGTATTCATAATGACATAAAAAACACAGCACATTGGCATTTCATGCGAGGAAAACTACAGGCAACTCGACCAAGGTGAGTTGTTGTGTTTTGGAAAATGAAATGGAACCCTTTTGCCGAGGGGAGAGCTATGATTCCCTCCAAATCGAGGGTAAATGCGATTTTCTGGAGTTTTCTTTCAGCAGCATTCAGGTCCCTTGATTGGCAATTTCCTAAATTTGTTCTTGGTTTTTCCTTTGTTTTGCCTTCTTCCTTTTCAAATTTGGTATTCTGACTCCATACAAAAAAGTGGTTAGGTATAATATTTCTAATGAAATACAAAACACAGCACATTGGCGTTTCATGCTAGGAAAACTACAGGCAACTCGACCAAGGTGAGTTTTTGCTTTTTGGAATATGAAATGTAACCCTTTTGCCGAGGGGACAGCTAGGAATTCCCTGCAAATCGAGTGTAAATGGGATATTCAGGTGCATCCTTTCAGCAGCATTCAGGTCTCTTGATTGGCAATTTCCTATATTTGTTCTATGTTTGCATTTCTTTTGCCTTCTTCCTTTCAACATTTGGTATTATGACTCCAAACAAAAAAGAGGTTAGGCAGAGTATTCATAATGACATAAAAAACTCAGCACATTGGCGTTTCATGCTAGGAAAACTACAGGCAGCTCGACCAAGTTGAGCTTTTGTGTTTTGGAAAATGAAATGAACACTTTTCCCGAGGGGACAGCAAGGAATTCCCTCTACATCGAGTGCAAATGCGATTTTCAGGTGTATTCAATCAGCAGCATTCAGGTTCCTTGATTGGCAATTTCCTAAATTCGTTATAGGTTTGCGTTTGTTTTGCCTTCTTCCTTTCCAAATTTTGTATTCTGACTCCATACAAAAAAGAGGTTCAGCAGAGTATTCATAATGACATAAAAAACACAGCACATTGGCGTTTCATGCTAGGAAAACTACAGGCAACTCAACCAAGGTGAGTTGTTGTGTTTTGGAAAATGAAATGGAACATTTTTTCCAAGGGGACAGCTAGGAATTCCCTCCGAATTGAGTGTGAATGGGATTTTCAGGTGTATTCAATCAGCAGCATTAAGTTTCCTTCTTTGGCAATTTCCTAAATTAGTTCTGGGTTTGCGTTTGTTTTGCCTTCTTCCTTTCCAAATTTTGTATTATGACTCCTTACAAAAAAGTGTTTAGGAAGAGTATCCCTAATGAAATACAAAACACAGCACATTGGCATTTCATGCAAGGAAAACTGCAGGCAAATCGACCATAGTGAGTTTTTGTGTTTTGGAACATGAAATTTTACCCTTTTGCCGAGGGTTCATCTAGGAATTCCCTCCACATCGAGTGTAAATGGGATTTTCAGGTGTATTCTTTCATCAGCATTCAGGTCTCTTGATTGGCAATTTCCTAAATTTGTTCTGGGTTTGTGTTTGTTTTGCCTGCTTCCTTTCCAAATTTGGTATTCTGACTCCATACAAAAAAGAGGTTAGGCAGAGTATTCATCATGAAATAAAAAAACACAGCACATTGGCGTTTCATGCTAGGAAAACTACAGGCAGCTCGACCAAGTTGAGTTTGTGAGGTTTAGAAAATGAAATGGAAACTTTTCCTGAGGACAGCAAGTAATTCTCTCTACATCAAGTGTAAATTCGATTTTCACATTTATTCTTTCAGCAGCATTCATGTTCCTTGATTGGCAATTTCCTAAGCTTTTTATGGGTTTGCGTTTGTTTTGCCTTCTTACTTTCCAAAGTTTGTATTCTGACTCCATACAAAAAAGAGGTTAGGCAGAGTATCCCTAATGAAATAAAGAAAAACAGCACATGAGCCTTTCATGCTTATAAATCTACAGAAAACTCAACCAGGGTGAGTTTTTGTGTTTTGGAACATGAAATGGAACCCTTTTGCCGAGGGGACAACAAGGAATTCCCTCCAAATCCAGTAAATGGGATATTCAGTTGTATTCTTTCAGCAGCATTCAGGTTTCTTGTTTGGCAATTTACAAATTTTGTTCTTGTTTTGCGTTTGTTTTGCCTTCTTCCTTTCCAAATTTTGTATTCTGACTCCATACAAAAAAGAGGTCCAGCAGAGTATTCATAATGACATAAAAAACACAGCACATTGGCATTTCATGCGAGGAAAACTACAGGCAACTCGACCAAGGTGAGTTGTTGTGTTTTGGAAAATGAAATGGAACCCTTTTGCCGAGGGGAGAGCTATGATTCCCTCCAAATCGAGGCTAAATGCGATTTTCCGGAGTTTTCTTTCAGCAGCATTCAGGTCTCTTGATTGGCAATTTCCTAAATTTGTTCTTGGTTTTTCCTTTGTTTTGCCTTCTTCCTTTTCAAATTTGGTATTCTGACTCCATACAAAAAAGTGGTTAGGTATAATATTTCCAATGAAATACAAAACACAGCACATTGGCGTTTCACGCTAGGAAAACTACAGGCAACTCGACCAAGGTGAGTTTTTGCTTTTTGGAATATGAAATGTAACCCTTTTGCCGAGGGGACAGCTAGGAATTCCCTGCAAATCGAGTGTAAATGGGATATTCAGGTGCATCCTTTCAGCAGCATTCAGGTCTCTTGATTGGCAATTTCCTATATTTGTTCTATGTTTGCATTTGTTTTGCCTTCTTCCTTTCAACATTTGGTATTATGACTCCAAACAAAAAAGAGGTTCGGCAGAGTATTCATAATGACATAAAAAACTCAGCACATTGGCGTTTCATGCTAGGAAAACTACAGGCAGCTCGACCAAGTTGAGCTTTTGTGTTTTGGAAAATGAAATGAACACTTTTCCCTAGGGGACAGCAAGGAATTCCCTCTACATCGAGTGCAAATGCGATTTTCAGGTGTATTCAATCAGCAGCATTCAGGTTCCTTGATTGGCAATTTCCTAAATTCGTTATAGGTTTGCGTTTGTTTTGCCTTCTTCCTTTCCAAATTTTGTATTCTGACTCCATACAAAAAAGAGGTTCAGCAGAGTATTCATAATGACATAAAAAACACAGCACATTGGCGTTTCATGCTAGGAAAACTACAGGCAACTCAACCAAGGTGAGTTGTTGTGTTTTGGAAAATGAAATGGAACATTTTTTCCAAGGGGACAGCTAGGAATTCCCTCCGAATTGAGTGTGAATGGGATTTTCAGGTGTATTCAATCAGCAGCATTAAGTTTCCTTCTTTGGCAATTTCCTAAATTAGTTCTGGGTTTGCATTTGTTTTGCCTTCTTCCTTTCCAAATTTTGTATTATGACTCCTTACAAAAAAGTGTTTAGGAAGAATATCCCTAATGAAATACAAAACACAGCACATTGGCATTTCATGCAAGGAAAACTGCAGGCAAATCGACCATAGTGAGTTTTTGTGTTTTGGAACATGAAATTTTACCCTTTTGCCGAGGGTTCATCTAGGAATTCCCTCCACATCGAGTGTAAATGGGATTTTCAGGTGTATTCTTTCATCAGCATTCAGGTCTCTTGATTGGCAATTTCCTAAATTTGTTCTGGGTTTGTGTTTGTTTTGCCTGCTTCCTTTCCAAATTTGGTATTCTGACTCCATACAAAAAAGAGGTTAGGCAGAGTATTCATCATGAAATAAAAAAACACAGCACATTGGCGTTTCATGCTAGGAAAACTACAGGCAGCTCGACCAAGTTGAGTTTGTGAGGTTTAGAAAATGAAATGGAAACTTTTCCTGAGGACAGCAAGTAATTCTCTCTACATCAAGTGTAAATTCGATTTTCACATTTATTCTTTCAGCAGCATTCATGTTCCTTGATTGGCAATTTCCTAAGCTTTTTATGGGTTTGCGTTTGTTTTGCCTTCTTACTTTCCAAAGTTTGTATTCTGACTCCATACAAAAAAGAGGTTAGGCAGAGTATCCCTAATGAAATAAAGAAAAACAGCACATGAGCCTTTCATGCTTATAAATCTACAGAAAACTCAACCAGGGTGAGTTTTTGTGTTTTGGAACATGAAATGGAACCCTTTTGCCGAGGGGACAACAAGGAATTCCCTCCAAATCCAGTGTAAATGGGATATTCAGTTGTATTCTTTCAGCAGCATTCAGGTTTCTTGTTTGGCAATTTACAAATTTTGTTCTTGTTTTGCGTTTGTTTTGCCTTCTTCCTTTCCAAATTTTGTATTCTGACTCCATACAAAAAAGAGGTCCAGCAGAGTATTCATAATGACATAAAAAACACAGCACATTGGCATTTCATGCGAGGAAAACTACAGGCAACTCGACCAAGGTGAGTTGTTGTGTTTTGGAAAATGAAATGGAACCCTTTTGCCGAGGGGAGAGCTATGATTCCCTCCAAATCGAGGCTAAATGCGATTTTCCGGAGTTTTCTTTCAGCAGCATTCAGGTCTCTTGATTGGCAATTTCCTAAATTTGTTCTTGGTTTTTCCTTTGTTTTGCCTTCTTCCTTTTCAAATTTGGTATTCTGACTCCATACAAAAAAGTGGTTAGGTATAATATTTCCAATGAAATACAAAACACAGCACATTGGCGTTTCACGCTAGGAAAACTACAGGCAACTCGACCAAGGTGAGTTTTTGCTTTTTGGAATATGAAATGTAACCCTTTTGCCGAGGGGACAGCTAGGAATTCCCTGCAAATCGAGTGTAAATGGGATATTCAGGTGCATCCTTTCAGCAGCATTCAGGTCTCTTGATTGGCAATTTCCTATATTTGTTCTATGTTTGCATTTGTTTTGCCTTCTTCCTTTCAACATTTGGTATTATGACTCCAAACAAAAAAGAGGTTAGGCAGAGTATTCATAATGACATAAAAAACTCAGCACATTGGCGTTTCATGCTAGGAAAACTACAGGCAGCTCGACCAAGGTGAGTTGTTGTGTTTTGGAAAATGAAATGAACACTTTTCCCGAGGGGACAGCAAGGAATTCCCTCTACATCGAGTGCAAATGCGATTTTCAGGTGTATTCAATCAGCAGCATTCAGGTTCCTTGATTGGCAATTTCCTAAATTCGTTATAGGTTTGTGTTTGTTTTGCCTTCTTCCTTTCCAAATTTTGTATTCTGACTCCATACAAAAAAGAGGTTCAGCAGAGTATTCATAATGACATAAAAAACACAGCACATTGGCGTTTCATGCTAGGAAAACTACAGGCAACTCAACCAAGGTGAGTTGTTGTGTTTTGGAAAATGAAATGGAACATTTTTTCCAAGGGGACATCTAGGAATTCCCTCCGAATTGAGTGTGAATGGGATTTTCAGGTGTATTCAATCAGCAGCATTATGTTTCCTTCTTTAGCAATTTCCTAAATTAGTTCTTGTTTTGCGTTTGTTTTGCCTTCTTCCTTTCCAAATTTTGTATTATGACTCCTTACAAAAAAGTGTTTAGGAAGAGTATCCCTAATGAAATACAAAACACAGCACATTGGCATTTCATGCAAGGAAATCTGCAGGCAAATCGACCATAGTGAGTTTTTGTGTTTTGGAACATGAAATTTTACCCTTTTGCCGAGGGTTCATCTAGGAATTCCCTCCACATCGAGTGTAAATGGGATTTTCAGGTGTATTCTTTCATCAGCATTCAGGTCTCTTGATTGGCAATTTCCTAAATTTGTTCTGGGTTTGTGTTTGTTTTGCCTGCTTCCTTTCCAAATTTGGTATTCTGACTCCATACAAAAAGGAGGTTAGGCAGAGTATTCATCATGAAATAAAAAAACACAGCACATTGGCGTTTCATGCTAGGAAAACTACAGGCAGCTCAACCAAGTTGAATTTTTGAGGTTTAGAAAATGAAATGGAAACTTTTCCCGAGGACAGCAAGTAATTCCCTCTACATCAAGTGTAAATTCGATTTTCACATTTATTCTTTTTTTTTATTTTTTTATTTTTTTATTTTATTTTTTATTTTTTATAAAGCTTTTATTTAAAGAATATGAATTTCCAAAGAACAGCTCATGGACCACAATGGCTCCCCCCCCACACAACTTCCCTCCCTCCCCCCACCCTCCCCTTTCCCGCTCCCTCTCCCCTTCCATTCACATAAAGATTCATTTTCAATTCTCTTTATACACAGAAGATCAATTTAGTACATATTACGTAAAGATTTCAACGCTTTGTCCTCGCATAGAGACACAAAATGATAATACTGTTGGAGTACTAGTTATAGTATTAATTCACAATGTACAGCACATTAAGGACAGAGATCCTACATGATTTTTTTTTTTTTAAATTTGATTAATTGTCTATGCAATTTCCAGTTTAACACCAAGATTTTTTAATCATTTGCAATTATCTTTATATAAAGAAGATCGATTCAATATATGCTATGTAGGATTTCATCAGTTTGTACCTACACAGAAACACAAAGTGTAAAAATACTGTTTCAGTACTAGTAATAGCATCACTTCACATTGGATAACACATTAAGGACAGATCCCTCATGAGACGTAAGTACACAGTGACTCCTGATGTTGATTTAACAATTTGACACTCTTGTTTATGGCATCAGTAATCTCCCTAGGCTCTGGTCATGAGTTGCCGAGGCTATGGAAGCCTTTAGGGTTCGCCGACTTCGATCTTATTCCCACAGGGCCATAGTCAAAGTGGAAGTTCTCTCCTCCCTTCAGAGAAAGGTACCTCCTTCTTTGATGGCCCCGTTCTTTCCACTGGGATCTCACTCGCAGAGATCTTTCATTTAGGTCTTCTGTTTTTTCCAGAGTGTCTTAGCTTTCCATGCCTAAAATATTCTCATGGGCTCTTGAGCCAGATCCGAATGCCTTAAGGGCTGATTCTGAGGCCAGAGTGCTATTTAGGACATCTGCCATTCTATGAGTCTGCTGTGTATCCTGCTTCCCATGTTGGATCATTCTCTCCCTTTTTCATTCTATCAGTTAGTATTAGCAGACACTAGTCTTGTTTGTGTGATCCCTTTGGCTCTTAGACCTATCAGTGTGATCAATTGTGAGCTGAAATTGATCACTTGGACTAATGAGATGGCCTTGGTACATGCCACCTTGATGGGATTGTATTGGAAACCCCTGGCACAATTCTAACTCCATCATTTGGGGCCGTTCCGATTGAGCATGTCCCAAGTTTTACATCTCCTCCCTCTCTTATTCCCACTCTTATATTTCACAGAGATCACTTTTCAGTTAAAATTTAAGCACCTAAGAATAATTGTGTGTTAATTACAGAGTTCAACCTCTAGTACTAGGATAAAGAAAAAAAAAATACTACCATGGATAAAGTATTACATTGTACAACAACAGTCAGCACAAGAGCTGATCGAGTCACTGTTTCTCATAGTGTCCATTTCACTTCTACAGGTTTCCCCTTTGGTGCTCAGTTAGTCATCGCCAATCAAGGGAAACAAATGATATTTGTCTCTTTGGGACTGACTTAATTCACTCAGCATGATGTTTTCCAGATTCCTCCATTTTGTTGCAAGTGACCGGATTTCATTGTTTTTGACTGCTGTATAGTATTCTGTAGAGTACATGTCCCATAATTTCCTAATCCAGTCTACTGTTGATGGGCATTTGGGTTGGTTCCAAGTCTTAGCTATTGTGAATTGAGCCGCAATAAACATTGCTGTGCAGACGGCTTTTTTGTTTGCCAATTTAATTTCCTTTGGGTAAATTCCAAGGAGTGGGATGGCTGGGTTGAATGGTAGGGTTATATTCATGTTTCTGAGGAATCTCCAGACTGACTTCCATAGTGGCTTCACCAGTTTGCATTCCCACCAACAGTGGATTAGTGTCCCTTTTTCCCCACATCCTCTCCAGCATCTATTGTTGGTGGATTTCTGAATGTGAGCCATTCTCACCGGGGTGAGGTGAAACCTCATTGTGGTTTTGATTTGCATTTCCCTGATTGCTAGGGATCTTGAACATTTTTTCATGTGTCTGTTGGCCATTTGGATTTCCTCTTTTGAAAAATGTCTATTGAGGTCCTTGGCCCATCTCTTAAGTGGGTTGTTTGTTTTGATGTTGTGGAGTTTCTTAATTTCTTTGTAGATTCTGGTTATCAACCCTTTATCTGTTGCATAGTTTGCAAATATATTTTCCCATTCTGTCGGTTTCCTATTCACTTTCCTGACTGTTTCTTTTGCAGTACAGAAACTTTTCAATTTGATGCAATCCCAGTAGTTAATTTTGGTTTTCAGTGCCTGTGCTTCTGGGGTCTTTTCCAAGAAGTCTTTGCCAGTACCTATGTCTTGCAGGGTTTCTCCTATGCTCTCTAGTAATTTGATGGTGTCGGGTCGTAGGTTTAAATTTTTAATCCATGTTGAATGGATTTTTGTGTAAGGTGAAAGGTAGGGGTCTTGCTTCATGGTTCTGCACGTGGAAATCCAGTTTTCCCAGCACCATTTATTAAACAGACTGACCTTACTCCAGGGACTGGTTTTGGATCGTTGATCAAATATAAGTTGGCTGTAGGTGTTTGGATTGATTTCTGGAGTTTCTATTCTGTTCCATTGGTCTATCCATCTGTTTCTGTACCAGTACCATGCTGTTTTGATAACAACTGCCCTGTAGTATGTCCTGAAATCTGGTATTGTGATGCCTCCGGCTTTGTTTTTGTTGTACAAGATTGCTTTAGCTATTCGAGGTCTCCTGTGTCTCCATATGAATTTCAGCATCATTTTTTCCAGATCTGAGAAGAATGTCCTCGGTATCTTGATTGGTATTGCGTTGAATCTGTAAATTGCTTTTGGCAGAATGGACATTTTGATGATATTGATTCTTCCAATCCATGAGCATGGGAGATTTCTCCATTTTTTGGTATCCTCTTCTATTTCTTTCTTTAAGGTTTTGTAATTTTCATTGTAGAGATCTTTAATGTCCTTAGTTAAATTTATTCCAAGGTATTTGATTGTTTTTGTAGCTATTGTGAATGGGATTGATCTTAGCAGTTCTTCCTCAGCCGTGGCATTGTCTGTGTATACAAAGGCTGTTGATTTTTGTGCATTGATTTTATATCCTGCTACTTTGCCAAACTCTTCTATGAGTTCCAATAGTCTCTTAGTAGAGTTCTTTGGGTCCCCCAAATAAAGAATCATGTCGTCTGCAAAGAGGGATAGTTTGAGTTCTTCCTTCCCAACTTGTATCCCTTTAATTTCTTTTTCTTGCCTAATAACTCTGGCTAAGACTTCCAGCACTATATTGAATAGCAGTGGTGAGAGTGGGCATCCCTGTCTGGTACCAGATCTCAGTGGAAATGCTTCCAACTTTTCCCCATTCAATAGGATATTGGCCGTGGGTTTTTCATAAATTGCTTTGATTGTATTGAGGAATGTGCCTTCTATACCCAGTTTGCTTAGGGTTTTCATCATGAAAGGGTGTTGAATTTTATCGAATGCTTTCTCTGCGTCTAGTGAGATAATCATATGGTTTTTCTTCTGCAGTCTGTTAATGTGGTGTATCACGTTGATTGTTTTGCGAATATTGAACCATCCCTGCATACCAGGGATGAATCCCACTTGGTCTGGGTGGATGATCTTTCTGATGTGTTGTTGCAGTCTATTGGCCAGAATTTTGTTGAGGATTTTTGCATCTATGTTCATGAGGGATATTGGTCTGTAATTCTCTTTCAATGCTGCATCTTTTTCTGGCTTAGGAATTAAGGTGATGCTGGCTTCATAGAAGGAATTTGGGAGAATTCCCTCTTTTTCGATTGTTCTGAATAGTTTGAGAAGAATTGGGGTTAGTTCTTCTTTAAATGTCTGGTAGAATTCAGCAGTGAATCCATCTGGTCCTGGGCTTTTCTTTGTTGGGAGGGCCTTTATTACTGATTCAATTTCTGACTCACTTATGGGTCTGTTTAGGTTTTCTATGTCTTCCTGGTTCAATTTAGGTAGGTTGCATGTGTCCAGGAATCTATCCATTTCTGATAGGTTTCCCTGTTTGCTGGCATACAAGTCCTTGTAGTAATTTCTGATGATTCTTTTGATTTCTGTGGTGTCTGTTGTTATATTTCCTTTTTCATCTCTGATTTTACTAATTTGGGTCTTTTCTCTTCTTTTTTTAGTTAGTTGGGCCAATGGGGTGTCAATCTTGTTTATTTTTTCAAAAAACCAGCTCCTCGTTTGGCTGATTTTTTGTAATTTTTTTTGGATTCAATCCTGTTGATTTCTTCTCTGATTTTGATTATTTCTCTTTTTCTACTAGATTTGGGTCTAGTTTGCTGCAAATTTTCTAGATCCTTGAGATGCATTGAAAGCTCATCTATTTGGTGCCTTTCCAGTTTCTTGATGTAGGCACCTATTGATATAAACTTTCCTCTTAACACTGCTTTTGCTGTATCCCATAAGTTTTGGTATGTTGTGCTGTTATCCTCATTTACTTCCAGAAAATTTTTGATTTCTCTTTTGATTTCTTCAGTGACCCATTGTTCATTCAGGAGCATGTTGTTCAATCTCCATGTGTTTGCATATGCTCTAGAGATTCCTGAGTTGCTAATTTCCAACTTCACTCCCTCATGGTCTGAGAAGTTGCATGGTATGATTCTAATTCTTTTGAATTTGCTGAGACTTGCTTTATGGCCTAATATGTGATCAATCCTAGAGTAGGTTCCATGTGCTGCTGAGAAGAATGTGAATGCTTTACATGTAGGATGAAAAGTTCTGTAGATATCTGTTAGATCCATTTGGGCTATAGTGTTGTTTAAATCTACTGTCTCCTTGTTGATCTTCTGTCCTGTCGATCTGTCAATATCTGTGAGTGAAGTATTGAAGTCCCCCAGTACTATTGTGTTGGGGTCTAAGTCTCCCTTTAAGTTTCTTAACAAATTTTTTAAATAAACCTGTGGCCTGTAATTAGGTGCATATACATTGAGAATTGTTATATCTTCCTGTAGTATTGATCCCTTAATCATTATATAGTGCCCCTCTTTGTCTCTCTTAACAGTTTTTGTGTTAAAGTTTATGTAGTCCGATATTAAGATGGTTACACCCGCTCTTTTTTCATTTCTGTTGGCGTGGTATATCTTGTTCCATCCTTTTATTTTCAGTCTGTATGGATCTTCGTTGGAAAGATGTGTTTCTTGTAGGCAGCAAATAGATGGTTTTTGTTCCTTAACCCAATCAGCCAATCTCTGCCTTTTAACAGGACAGTTTAGACCTTTAACGTTCAATGTGACTATTGATAAGTGGTAAGTTTGCCCTGCCATTTGCCAGATATTTTCTAATGTATGCTTTGAATTCCCTGTGATCTTTTGCCGTGAGGTTCCCTTCGTTTACCTTCTTTCATGTTGATGGTCGTGTTTCTGTGTTTCTGTGTGTAACACGTCTTTAAGTATCTTTTGCAGGGCTGGACGAGTGGCAACAAATTCTTTCAATTTTTGTTTGTTATGAAAGGTCTTTATTTCACCTTCATTCACAAATGAGAGCTTTGCAGGGTATAATATTCTGGGCTGGCAGTTTTTCCCTCTAAGTACCTGGGCTATGTCTCGCCATTCCCTTCTAGCTTGTAGGGTTTCTGTTGAGAAGTCAGCTGTAAGTCTAATTGGAGATCCTCTGAGAGTAATCTGACGTTTCTCTCTTGCACATTTTAGGATCTTTTCTTTTTGCTTCACTGTGGTGAGTTTAATTACAATATGTCATGCAGAGGATCTCTTTTGGTCATGTTTATTAGGGGTTCTATGAGCTTCCTGGATTAGGATTTCTCTGTCTTTCTCCAAGCCTGGAAATTTTTCTGCTAGTATCTCCCTAAAAAGGCCTTCTAATCCTTTCTCCCTCTCCATACCTTCAGGAACACCTAGAACCCGAATGTTGGGTTTTTTAATAGTATCCTGTAAATTCCCGACGATATCTTTCAGTTTTCTAATTTCCTCTTCTTGTCTTTGGTTTGACTGTTTCCTCTCCTGTTCTCTGTCTTCTAGGTCCAATATTCTCTCTTCTGCTTCACCCATTCTGGTTTTAAGGCCCTCAAGATTGCTTGTCACTTGATCTATTGAATTCTTCAATTCATTAAGATTTTTTGTCACTATCGTAGCTTCTTGTTCTACTAGTTGTTTCATTTCGTTTTGATTTCTGCGTAGTGCTTCATTCTCGCGAGAGAGATTTTCTATCTTATCCATTAAGGATCTGTAGTTCAAGAATTTGTTTTTGAGAACTTCTTAATGTTCTTATCAATTCTTTGAGATCTGCTTCTTGCATTTCTTCTATCTCATTATCTTCATAATCCTGACTTGGGGTGTCTTTTCCATTTGGGGTCATCATAGCGTCTTCCTTGATCTTGCTCCCTCGGAATCTGTTTTTATTTGGCATTTTTTTTTCCCCACACTCTTTCTCTGGGTTGTCAAGGTAACGGAGTTTGTGTGCGCGGTGTGTTCCCAGTTTTTGGATCCCCTTCAGGTTTCTACAGCCTCGGGTTTTTGGTTCCGTCTGCCTCAGTGAAGGGCGGGCGGGCGGGCGGGTGCGCCTTGTCCCACTGCGTTTAATCTAGCTCGAATTAGCAGGGTGGGTGACGAGAGAGGCTAGTGTCCGTGCAGGCTCGCCTCAATTGTGCTGTTTCCCCCGTGGGGGGTCTGCTTCCCCCCGCCAGTGTCTCGGGATCCCTGTATCGGCCCCCGTTCAAGCGCTCAGTTCCAATGGTGACTGTGTTCCGCCCGTCTTCCGGTTCAGCCGGCGGGCGTGCGCCGTCCCACTGTGTTCAGTCTAGCTCGAGTGAGCAGGGTGGGCAACGAAAGAGGCTAGTGTCCGTGTGGGCTCGCCTCAATTGTGCTGTTTCCCCCATGGCGTCTGCTTCCCCCCGCCAGTGTCTCGGGATCCCTGTATCGGCTCCCGTTTAAGCGCTCGATTCTAATGGCGACTGTGTTCCGTCCGGTTCCCGTCCCTCCCGGCAGCTCCCGTGCCACTAAGGCACGATTTGCCGTTCGCAAACTTACTTTCCCATAGGTCCTCTGCGTCTCATTCACTGGGTCCGGAAGAATTTCCACTGCATTTTTTTCCGTGAGATTTTTCCTGAGGCTACAGTAACTCTGTTTTTATTAAACTATCTTTTGCGGACTGCTAGTGCGCGTCCTCACTATTCCGCCATCTTGGCTCCGCCCTCGATTTTCACATTTATTCTTTCAGCAGCATTCATGTTCCTTGATTGGCAATTTCCTAAATTTGTTCTTGGTTTGCGTTTGTTTTGCCTTCTTACTTTCCAAAGTTTGTATTCTGACTCCATACAAAAAAGAGGTTAGGCAGAGTATCCCTAATGAAATAAAGAAAAACAGCACATGAGCCTTTCATGCTTATAAATCTACAGAAAACTCAACCAGGGTGAGTTTTTGTGTTTTGGAACATGAAATGTAACACTTTTGCCGAGGGGACAACAAGGAATTCCCTCCAAATCCAGTGTAAATGGGATATTCAGTTGTATTCTTTCAGCAGCATTCAGGTTTCTTGTTTGGCAATTTCCAAATTTTGTTCTTGTTTTGCGTTTGTTTTGCCTTCTTCCTTTCCAAATTTTGTATTCTGACTCCATACAAAAAAGAGGTTCGGCAGAGTATTCATAATGACATAAAAAACACAGCACATTGGCATTTCATGCGAGGAAAACTACGGGCAACTCGACCAAGGTGAGTTGTTGTGTTTTGGAAAATGAAATGGAACCCTTTTGCCGAGGGGACAGCTATGATTCCCTCCAAATCGAGGCTAAATGCGATTTTCTGGAGTTTTCTTTCAGCAGCATTCAGGTCTCTTGATTGGCAGTTTCCTAAATTTGTTCTTGGTTTTTCCTTTGTTTTGCCTTCTTCCTTTTCAAATTTGGTATTCTGACTCCATACAAAAAAGTGGTTAGGTATAATATTTCCAATGAAATACAAAACACAGCACATTGGCATTTCACGCTAGGAAAACTACAGGCAACTCGACCAAGGTGAGTTTTTGCTTTTTGGAATATGAAATGTAACCCTTTTGCCGAGGGGACAGCTAGGAATTCCCTGCAAATCGAGTGTAAATGGGATATTCAGGTGCATCCTTTCAGCAGCATTCAGGTCTCTTGATTGGCAATTTCCTATATTTGTTCTATGTTTGCATTTCTTTTGCCTTCTTCCTTTCAACATTTGGTATTATGACTCCAAACAAAAAAGAGGTTAGGCAGAGTATTCATAATGACATAAAAAACTCAGCACATTGGCGTTTCATGCTAGGAAAACTACAGGCAGCTCGACCAAGGTGAGTTGTTGTGTTTTGGAAAATGAAATGAACACTTTTCCCGAGGGGACAGCAAGGAATTCCCTCTACATCGAGTGCAAATGCGATTTTCAGGTGTACTCAATCAGCAGCATTCAGGTTCCTTGATTGGCAATTTCCTAAATTCGTTATAGGTTTGCGTTTGTTTTGCCTTCTTCCTTTCCAAATTTTGTACTCTGACTGCATACCAAAAAGAGGTTCGGCAGAGTATTCATAATGACATAAAAAACACAGCACATTGGCGTTTCATGCTAGGAAAACTACAGGCAACTCAACCAAGGTGAGTTGTTGTGTTTTGGAAAATGAAATGGAACATTTTTTCCAAGGGGACAGCTAGGAATTCCCTCCGAATTGAGTGTGAATGGGATTTTCAGGTGTATTCAATCAGCAGCATTAAGTTTCCTTCTTTGGCAATTTCCTAAATTAGTTCTGGGTTTGCATTTGTTTTGCCTTCTTCCTTTCCAAATTTTGTATTATGACTCCTTACAAAAAAGTGTTTAGGAAGAGTATCCCTAATGAAATACAAAACACAGCACATTGGCATTTCATGCAAGGAAAACTGCAGGCAAATCGACCATAGTGAGTTTTTGTGTTTTGGAACATGAAATTTTACCCTTTTGCCGAGGGTTCATCTAGGAATTCCCTCCACATTGAGTGTAAATGGGATTTTCAGGTGTATTCTTTCATCAGCATTCAGGTCTCTTGATTGGCAATTTCCTAAATTTGTTCTGGGTTTGTGTTTATTTTGCCTGCTTCCTTTCCAAATTTGGTATTCTGACTCCATACAAAAAAGAGGTTAGGCAGAGTATTCATCATGAAATAAAAAAACACAGCACATTGGCGTTTCATGCTAGGAAAACTACAGGCAGCTCGACCAAGTTGAGTTTGTGAGGTTTAGAAAATGAAATGGAAACTTTTCCTGAGGACAGCAAGTAATTCTCTCTACATCAAGTGTAAATTCGATTTTCACATTTATTCTTTCAGCAGCATTATGTTCCTTGATTGACAATTTCCTAGATTTGTTCTTGGTTTGCGTTTGTTTTGCCTTCTTACTTTCCAAAGTTTGTATTCTGACTCCATACAAAAAAGAGGTTAGGCAGAGTATCCCTAATGAAATAAAGAAAAACAGCACATGAGCCTTTCATGCTTATAAATCTACAGAAAACTCAACCAGGGTGAGTTTTTGTGTTTTGGAACATGAAATGGAACCCTTTTGCCGACGGGACAACAAGGAAGTCCCTCCAAATCCAGTGTAAATGGGATATTCAGTTGTATTCTTTCAGCAGCATTCAGGTTTCTTGTTTGGCAATTTACAAATTTTGTTCTTGTTTTGCGTTTGTTTTGCCTTCTTCCTTTCCAAATTTTGTATTCTGACTCCATACAAAAAAGAGGTTAGGCAGAGTATTCATAATGACATAAAAAACACAGCACATTGGCATTTCATGCTAGGAAAACTACAGACAACTCGACCAAGGTGAGTTGTTGTGTTTTGGAAAATGAAATGGAACCCTTTTGCCGAGGGGACAGCTATGATTCCCTCCAAATCGAGGCTAAATGCGATTTTCCGGAGTTTTCTTTCAGCAGCATTCAGGTCTCTTGATTGGCAATTTCCTAAATTTGTTCTTGGTTTTTCCTTTGTTTTGCCTTCTTCCTTTTCAAATTTGGTATTCTGACTCCATACAAAAATGTGGTTAGGTATAATATTTCCAATGAAATACAAAACACAGCACATTAGCGTTTCACGCTAGGAAAACTACAGGCAACTCGACCAAGGTGAGTTTTTGCTTTTTGGAATATGAAATGTAACCCTTTTGCCGAGGGGACAGCTAGGAATTCCCTGCAAATCGAGTGTAAATGGGATATTCAGGTGCATCCTTTCAGCAGCATTCAGGTCTCTTGATTGGCAATTTCCAAATTTTGTTCTTGTTTTGCGTTTGTTTTGCCTTCTTCCTTTCCAAATTTTGTATTCTGACTCCATACAAAAAAGAGGTCCGGCAGAGTATTCATAATGACATAAAAAACACAGCACATTGGCATTTCATGCGAGGAAAACTACAGGCAACTCGACCAAGGTGAGTTGTTGTGTTTTGGAAAATGAAATGGAACCCTTTTGCCGAGGGGAGAGCTATGATTCCCTCCAAATCGAGGGTAAATGCGATTTTCTGGAGTTTTCTTTCAGCAGCATTCAGGTCCCTTGATTGGCAATTTCCTAAATTTGTTCTTGGTTTTTCCTTTGTTTTGCCTTCTTCCTTTTCAAATTTGGTATTCTGACTCCATACAAAAAAGTGGTTAGGTATAATATTTCTAATGAAATACAAAACACAGCACATTGGCGTTTCATGCTAGGAAAACTACAGGCAACTCGACCAAGGTGAGTTTTTGCTTTTTGGAATATGAAATGTAACCCTTTTGCCGAGGGGACAGCTAGGAATTCCCTGCAAATCGAGTGTAAATGGGATATTCAGGTGCATCCTTTCAGCAGCATTCAGGTCTCTTGATTGGCAATTTCCTATATTTGTTCTATGTTTGCATTTGTTTTGCCTTCTTCCTTTCAACATTTGGTATTATGACTCCAAACAAAAAAGAGGTTAGGCAGAGTATTCATAATGACATAAAAAACTCAGCACATTGGCGTTTCATGCTAGGAAAACTACAGGCAGCTCGACCAAGTTGAGCTTTTGTGTTTTGGAAAATGAAATGAACACTTTTCCCGAGGGGACAGCAAGGAATTCGCTCTACATCGAGTGCAAATGCGATTTTCAGGTGTATTCAATCAGCAGCATTCAGGTTCCTTGATTGGCAATTTCCTAAATTCGTTATAGGTTTGCGTTTGTTTTGCCTTCTTCCTTTCCAAATTTTGTATTCTGACTCCATACAAAAAAGAGGTTCAGCAGAGTATTCATAATGACATAAAAAACACAGCACATTGGCGTTTCATGCTAGGAAAACTACAGGCAACTCAACCAAGGTGAGTTGTTGTGTTTTGGAAAATGAAATGGAACATTTTTTCCAAGGGGACAGCTAGGAATTCCCTCCGAATTGAGTGTGAATGGGATTTTCAGGTGTATTCAATCAGCAGCATTAAGTTTCCTTCTTTGGCAATTTCCTAAATTAGTTCTGGGTTTGCATTTGTTTTGCCTTCTTCCTTTCCAAATTTTGTATTATGACTCCTTACAAAAAAGTGTTTAGGAAGAGTATCCCTAATGAAATACAAAACACAGCACATTGGCATTTCATGCAAGGAAAACTGCAGGCAAATCGACCATAGTGAGTTTTTGTGTTTTGGAACATGAAATTTTACCCTTTTGCCGAGGGTTCATCTAGGAATTCCCTCCACATCGAGTGTAAATGGGATTTTCAGGTGTATTCTTTCATCAGCATTCAGGTCTCTTGATTGGCAATTTCCTAAATTTGTTCTGGGTTTGTGTTTGTTTTGCCTGCTTCCTTTCCAAATTTGGTATTCTGACTCCATACAAAAAAGAGGTTAGGCAGAGTATTCATCATGAAATAAAAAAACACAGCACATTGGCGTTTCATGCTAGGAAAACTACAGGCAGCTCGACCAAGTTGAGTTTGTGAGGTTTAGAAAATGAAATGGAAACTTTTCCTGAGGACAGCAAGTAATTCTCTCTACATCAAGTGTAAATTCGATTTTCACGTTTATTCTTTCAGCAGCATTCATGTTCCTTGATTGGCAATTTCCTAAGCTTTTTATGGGTTTGCGTTTGTTTTGCCTTCTTACTTTCCAAAGTTTGTATTCTGACTCCATACAAAAAAGAGGTTAGGCAGAGTATCCCTAATGAAATAAAGAAAAACAGCACATGAGCCTTTCATGCTTATAAATCTACAGAAAACTCAACCAGGGTGAGTTTTTGTGTTTTGGAACATGAAATGGAACCCTTTTGCCGAGGGGACAACAAGGAATTCCCTCCAAATCCAGTGTAAATGGGATATTCAGTTGTATTCTTTCAGCAGCATTCAGGTTTCTTGTTTGGCAATTTCCAAATTTTGTTCTTGTTTTGCGTTTGTTTTGCCTTCTTCCTTTCCAAATTTTGTATTCTGACTCCATACAAAAAAGAGGTTCGGCAGAGTATTCATAATGACATAAAAAACACAGCACATTGGCATTTCATGCGAGGAAAACTACGGGCAACTCGACCAAGGTGAGTTGTTGTGTTTTGGAAAATGAAATGGAACCCTTTTGCCGAGGGGACAGCTATGATTCCCTCCAAATCGAGGCTAAATGCGATTTTCTGGAGTTTTCTTTCAGCAGCATTCAGGTCTCTTGATTGGCAGTTTCCTAAATTTGTTCTTGGTTTTTCCTTTGTTTTGCCTTCTTCCTTTTCAAATTTGGTATTCTGACTCCATACAAAAAAGTGGTTAGGTATAATATTTCCAATGAAATACAAAACACAGCACATTGGCGTTTCACGCTAGGAAAACTACAGGCAACTCGACCAAGGTGAGTTTTTGCTTTTTGGAATATGAAATGTAACCCTTTTGCCGAGGGGACAGCTAGGAATTCCCTGCAAATCGAGTGTAAATGGGATATTCAGGTGCATCCTTTCAGCAGCATTCAGGTCTCTTGATTGGCAATTTCCTATATTTGTTCTATGTTTGCATTTGTTTTGCCTTCTTCCTTTCAACATTTGGTATTATGACTCCAAACAAAAAAGAGGTTAGGCAGAGTATTCATAATGACATAAAAAACTCAGCACATTGGCGTTTCATGCTAGGAAAACTACAGGCAGCTCGACCAAGGTGAGTTGTTGTGTTTTGGAAAATGAAATGAACACTTTTCCCGAGGGGACAGCAAGGAATTCCCTCTACATCGAGTGCAAATGCGATTTTCAGGTGTACTCAATCAGCAGCATTCAGGTTCCTTGATTGGCAATTTCCTAAATTCGTTATAGGTTTGCGTTTGTTTTGCCTTCTTCCTTTCCAAATTTTGTACTCTGACTGCATACCAAAAAGAGGTTCGGCAGAGTATTCATAATGACATAAAAAACACAGCACATTGGCGTTTCATGCTAGGAAAACTACAGGCAACTCAACCAAGGTGAGTTGTTGTGTTTTGGAAAATGAAATGGAACATTTTTTCCAAGGGGTCAGGTAGGAATTCCCTCCGAATTGAGTGTGAATGGGATTTTCAGGTGTATTCAATCAGCAGCATTAAGTTTCCTTCTTTGGCAATTTCCTAAATTAGTTCTGGGTTTGCATTTGTTTTGCCTTCTTCCTTTCCAAATTTTGTATTATGACTCCTTACAAAAAAGTGTTTAGGAAGAGTATCCCTAATGAAATACAAAACACAGCACATTGGCATTTCATGCAAGGAAAACTGCAGGCAAATCGACCATAGTGAGTTTTTGTGTTTTGGAACATGAAATTTTACCCTTTTGCCGAGGGTTCATCTAGGAATTCCCTCCACATTGAGTGTAAATGGGATTTTCAGGTGTATTCTTTCATCAGCATTCAGGTCTCTTGATTGGCAATTTCCTAAATTTGTTCTGGGTTTGTGTTTATTTTGCCTGCTTCCTTTCCAAATTTGGTATTCTGACTCCATACAAAAAAGAGGTTAGGCAGAGTATTCATCATGAAATAAAAAAACACAGCACATTGGCGTTTCATGCTAGGAAAACTACAGGCAGCTCGACCAAGTTGAGTTTGTGAGGTTTAGAAAATGAAATGGAAACTTTTCCTGAGGACAGCAAGTAATTCTCTCTACATCAAGTGTAAATTCGATTTTCACATTTATTCTTTCAGCAGCATTATGTTCCTTGATTGACAATTTCCTAGATTTGTTCTTGGTTTGCGTTTGTTTTGCCTTCTTACTTTCCAAAGTTTGTATTCTGACTCCATACAAAAAAGAGGTTAGGCAGAGTATCCCTAATGAAATAAAGAAAAACAGCACATGAGCCTTTCATGCTTATAAATCTACAGAAAACTCAACCAGGGTGAGTTTTTGTGTTTTGGAACATGAAATGGAACCCTTTTGCCGACGGGACAACAAGGAAGTCCCTCCAAATCCAGTGTAAATGGGATATTCAGTTGTATTCTTTCAGCAGCATTCAGGTTTCTTGTTTGGCAATTTACAAATTTTGTTCTTGTTTTGCGTTTGTTTTGCCTTCTTCCTTTCCAAATTTTGTATTCTGACTCCATACAAAAAAGAGGTTAGGCAGAGTATTCATAATGACATAAAAAACACAGCACATTGGCATTTCATGCTAGGAAAACTACAGACAACTCGACCAAGGTGAGTTGTTGTGTTTTGGAAAATGAAATGGAACCCTTTTGCCGAGGGGACAGCTATGATTCCCTCCAAATCGAGGCTAAATGCGATTTTCCGGAGTTTTCTTTCAGCAGCATTCAGGTCTCTTGATTGGCAATTTCCTAAATTTGTTCTTGGTTTTTCCTTTGTTTTGCCTTCTTCCTTTTCAAATTTGGTATTCTGACTCCATACAAAAATGTGGTTAGGTATAATATTTCCAATGAAATACAAAACACAGCACATTAGCGTTTCACGCTAGGAAAACTACAGGCAACTCGACCAAGGTGAGTTTTTGCTTTTTGGAATATGAAATGTAACCCTTTTGCCGAGGGGACAGCTAGGAATTCCCTGCAAATCGAGTGTAAATGGGATATTCAGGTGCATCCTTTCAGCAGCATTCAGGTTTCTTGATTGGCAATTTCCAAATTTTGTTCTTGTTTTGCGTTTGTTTTGCCTTCTTCCTTTCCAAATTTTGTATTCTGACTCCATACAAAAAAGAGGTCCGGCAGAGTATTCATAATGACATAAAAAACACAGCACATTGGCATTTCATGCGAGGAAAACTACAGGCAACTCGACCAAGGTGAGTTGTTGTGTTTTGGAAAATGAAATGGAACCCTTTTGCCGAGGGGAGAGCTATGATTCCCTCCAAATCGAGGGTAAATGCGATTTTCTGGAGTTTTCTTTCAGCAGCATTCAGGTCCCTTGATTGGCAATTTCCTAAATTTGTTCTTGGTTTTTCCTTTGTTTTGCCTTCTTCCTTTTCAAATTTGGTATTCTGACTCCATACAAAAAAGTGGTTAGGTATAATATTTCTAATGAAATACAAAACACAGCACATTGGCGTTTCATGCTAGGAAAATTACAGGCAACTCGACCAAGGTGAGTTTTTGCTTTTTGGAATATGAAATGTAACCCTTTTGCCGAGGGGACAGCTAGGAATTCCCTGCAAATCGAGTGTAAATGGGATATTCAGGTGCATCCTTTCAGCAGCATTCAGGTCTCTTGATTGGCAATTTCCTATATTTGTTCTATGTTTGCATTTGTTTTGCCTTCTTCCTTTCAACATTTGGTATTATGACTCCAAACAAAAAAGAGGTTAGGCAGAGTATTCATAATGACATAAAAAACTCAGCACATTGGCGTTTCATGCTAGGAAAACTACAGGCAGCTCGACCAAGTTGAGCTTTTGTGTTTTGGAAAATGAAATGAACACTTTTCCCGAGGGGACAGCAAGGAATTCGCTCTACATCGAGTGCAAATGCGATTTTCAGGTGTATTCAATCAGCAGCATTCAGGTTCCTTGATTGGCAATTTCCTAAATTCGTTATAGGTTTGCGTTTGTTTTGCCTTCTTCCTTTCCAAATTTTGTATTCTGACTCCATACAAAAAAGAGGTTCAGCAGAGTATTCATAATGACATAAAAAACACAGCACATTGGCGTTTCATGCTAGGAAAACTACAGGCAACTCAACCAAGGTGAGTTGTTGTGTTTTGGAAAATGAAATGGAACATTTTTTCCAAGGGGACAGCTAGGAATTCCCTCCGAATTGAGTGTGAATGGGATTTTCAGGTGTATTCAATCAGCAGCATTAAGTTTCCTTCTTTGGCAATTTCCTAAATTAGTTCTGGGTTTGCATTTGTTTTGCCTTCTTCCTTTCCAAATTTTGTATTATGACTCCTTACAAAAAAGTGTTTAGGAAGAGTATCCCTAATGAAATACAAAACACAGCACATTGGCATTTCATGCAAGGAAAACTGCAGGCAAATCGACCATAGTGAGTTTTTGTGTTTTGGAACATGAAATTTTACCCTTTTGCCGAGGGTTCATCTAGGAATTCCCTCCACATCGAGTGTAAATGGGATTTTCAGGTGTATTCTTTCATCAGCATTCAGGTCTCTTGATTGGCAATTTCCTAAATTTGTTCTGGGTTTGTGTTTGTTTTGCCTGCTTCCTTTCCAAATTTGGTATTCTGACTCCATACAAAAAAGAGGTTAGGCAGAGTATTCATCATGAAATAAAAAAACACAGCACATTGGCGTTTCATGCTAGGAAAACTACAGGCAGCTCGACCAAGTTGAGTTTGTGAGGTTTAGAAAATGAAATGGAAACTTTTCCTGAGGACAGCAAGTAATTCTCTCTACATCAAGTGTAAATTCGATTTTCACGTTTATTCTTTCAGCAGCATTCATGTTCCTTGATTGGCAATTTCCTAAGCTTTTTATGGGTTTGCGTTTGTTTTGCCTTCTTACTTTCCAAAGTTTGTATTCTGACTCCATACAAAAAAGAGGTTAGGCAGAGTATCCCTAATGAAATAAAGAAAAACAGCACATGAGCCTTTCATGCTTATAAATCTACAGAAAACTCAACCAGGGTGAGTTTTTGTGTTTTGGAACATGAAATGGAACCCTTTTGCCGAGGGGACAACAAGGAAGTCCCTCCAAATCCAGTGTAAATGGGATATTCAGTTGTATTCTTTCAGCAGCATTCAGGTTTCTCGTTTGGCAATTTCCAAATTTTGTTCTTGTTTTGCGTTTGTTTTGCCTTCTTCCTTTCCAAATTTTGTATTCTGACTCCATACAAAAAAGAGGTTAGGCAGAGTATTCATAATGACATAAAAAAAACAGCACATTGGCATTTCATGCGAGGAAAACTACAGGCAACTTGACCAAGGTGAGTTGTTGTGTTTTGGAAAATGTAATGGAACCCTTTTGCCGAGGGGAGAGCTATGATTCCCTCCAAATCGAGGCTAAATGCGATTTTCCGGAGTTTTCTTTCAGCAGCATTCAGGTCCCTTGATTGGCAATTTCCTAAATTTGTTCTTGGTTTTTCCTTTGTTTTGCCTTCTTCCTTTCAACATTTGGTATTATGACTCCAAACAAAAAAAGAGGTTAGGCAGAGTATTCATAATGACATAAAAAACTCAGCACATTGGCGTTTCATGCTAGGAAAACTACAGGCAGCTCGACCAAGTTGAGCTTTTGTGTTTTGGAAAATGAAATGAACACTTTTCCCGAGGGGACAACAAGGGATTCCTTCTACATCGAGTGCAAATGCGATTTTCAGGTGTATTCAATCAGCAGCATTCAGGTTCCTTGATTGGCAATTTCCTAAATTCGTTATAGGTTTGCATTTGTTTTGCCTTCTTCCTTTCCAAATTTTGTATTCTGACTCCATACAAAAAAGAGGTTCGGCAGAGTATTCATAATGACATAAAAAACAAAGCACATTGGCGTTTCATGCTAGGAAAATTACAGGCAACTCAACCAAGGTGAGTTGTTGTGTTTTTGAAACAGAAATGTAAATATTTTGCTTCAGGGACAGCTAGGAATTCCCTCCGAATTGAGTGTGAATGGGATTTTCAGGTGTATTCAATCAGCAGCGTTAAGTTTCCGTCTTTGGCAATTTCCTAAATTAGTTCTGGGTTTGCATTTGTTTTGCCTTCTTCCTTTCCAAATTTTGTATTATGACTCCTTACAAAAAAGTGTTTAGGAAGAGTATCCCTAATGAAATACAAAACACAGCACATTGGCATTTCATGCAAGGAAAACTGCAGGCAAATCGACCATAGTGAGTTTTTGTGTTTTGGAACATGAAATTTTACCCTTTTGCCGAGGGTTCATCTAGGAATTCCCTCCACATCGAGTGTAAATGGGATTTTCAGGTGTATTCTTTCATCAGCATTCAGGTCTCTTGATTGGCAATTTCCTAAATTTGTTCTGGGTTTGTGTTTGTTTTGCCTGCTTCCTTTCCAAATTTGGTATTCTGACTCCATACAAAAAAGAGGTTAGGCAGAGTATTCATCATGAAATAAAAAAACACAGCACATTGGCGTTTCATGCTAGGAAAACTACAGGCAGCTCGACCAAGTTGAGTTTGTGAGGTTTAGAAAATGAAATGGAAACTTTTCCTGAGGACAGCAAGTAATTCCCTCTACATCAAGTGTAAATTCAATTTTCACGTTTATTCTTTCAGCAGCATTCATGTTCCTTGATTGGCAATTTCCTAAGCTTTTTATGGGTTTGCGTTTGTTTTGCCTTCTTACTTTACAAAGTTTGTATTCTGACTCCATACAAAAAAGAAGTTAGGCAGAGTATCCCTAATGAAATAAAGAAAAACAGCACATGGGCCTTTCATGCTTATAAATCTACAGAAAACTCAACCAGGGTGAGTTTTTGTGTTTTGGAACATGAAATGGTACTCTTTTGCCGAGGGGACAACAAGGAAGTCCCTCCAAATCCAGTGTAAATGGGATATTCAGTTGTATTCTTTAAGCAGCATTCAGGTTTCTTGTTTGGCAATTTACAAATTTTGTTCTTATTTTGTGTTTGTTTTGCCTTCTTCCTTTCCAAATTTTGTATTCTGACTCCATACAAAAAAGAGGTTCGGCAGAGTATTCATAATGACATAAAAAACACAGCACATTGGCATTTCATGCGAGGAAATCTACAGGCAACTCGACCAAGGTGAGATGTTGTGTTTTGGAAAATGAAATGGAACCCTTTTGCCGAGGGGACAGCTATGATTCCCTCCAAATCGAGGGTAAATGCGATTTTCCGGAGTTTTCTTTCAGCAGCATTCAGGTCCCTTGATTGGCAATTTCCTAAATTTGTTCTTGGTTTTTCCTTTGTTTTGCCTTCTTCCTTTTCAAATTTGGTATTCTGACTCCATACAAAAAAGTGGTTAGGTATAATATTTCCAATGAAATACAAAACACAGCACATTGGCGTTTCACGCTAGGAAAACTACAGGCAACTCGACCAAGGTGAGTTTTTGCTTTTTGGAATATGAAATGTAACCCTTTTGCCGAGGGGATAGCTAGGAATTCCCTGCAAATCGAGTGTAAATGGGATATTCAGGTGCATCCTTTCAGCAGCATTCAGGTCTCTTGATTGGCAATTTCCTATATTTGTTCTATGTTTGCATTTGTTTTGCCTTCTTCCTTTCAAAATTTGGTATTATGACTCCAAACAAAAAAGAGGTTAGGCAGAGTATTCATAATGACATAAAAAACTCAGCACATTGGCGTTTCATGCTAGGAAAACTACAGGCAGCTCGACCAAGTTGAGCTTTTGTGTTTTGGAAAATGAAATGAACACTTTTCCCGAGGAGACAGCAAGGAATTCCCTCTACATCGAGTGCAAATGCGATTTTCAGGTGTATTCAATCAGCAGCATTCAGGTTCCTTGATTGGCAATTTCCTAAATTCGTTATAGGTTTGCGTTTGTTTTGCCTTCTTCCTTTCCAAATTTTGTACTCTGACTGCACACAAAAAAGAGGTTCGGCAGAGTATTCATAATGACATAAAAAACACAGCACATTGGCGTTTCATGCTAGGAAAACTACAGGCAACTCAACCAAGGTGAGTTGTTATGTTTTGGAAAATGAAATGTAAATATTTTGCTTCGGGGACAGCTAGGAATTCCCTCTGAATTGAGTGTGAATGGGATTTTCAGGTGTATTCAATCAGCAGCGTTAAGTTTCCGTCTTTGGCAATTTCCTAAATTAGTTCTGGGTTTGCATTTGTTTTGCCTTCTTCCTTTCCAAATTTTGTATTATGACTCCTTACAAAAAAGTGTTTAGGAAGAGTATCCCTAATGAAATACAAAACACAGCACATTGGCATTTCATGCAAGGAAAACTGCAGGCAAATCGACCATAGTGAGTTTTTGTGTTTTGGAACATGAAATTTTACCCTTTGGCCGAGGGTTCATCTAGGAATTCCCTCCACATCGAGTGTAAATGGGATTTTCAGGTGTATTCTTTCATCAGCATTCAGGTCTCTTGATTGGCAATTTCCTAAATTTGTTCTTGGTTTGCGTTTGTTTTGCCTTCTTACTTTCCAAAGTTTGTATTCTGACTCCATACAAAAAAGAGGTTAGGCAGAGTATCCCTAATGAAATAAAGAAAAACAACACATGGGCCTTTCATGCTTATAAATCTACAGAAAACTCAACCAGGGTGAGTTTTTGTGTTTTGGAACATGAAATGGAACCCTTTTGCCGAGGGGACAACAAGGAAGTCCCTCCAAATCCAGTGTAAATGGGATATTCAGTTGTATTCTTTCAGCAGCATTCAGGTTTCTTGTTTGGCAATTTACAAATTTTGTTCTTGTTTTGTGTTTGTTTTGCCTTCTTCCTTTCCAAATTTTGTATTCTGACTCCATACAAAAAAGAGGTTAGGCAGAGTATTCATAATGACATAAAAAACACAGCACATTGGCATTTCATGCGAGGAAAACTACAGGCAACTTGACCAAGTTGAGTTGTTGTGTTTTGGAAAATGAAATGGAACCCTTTTGCCGAGGGGACAGCTATGATTCCCTCCAAATCGAGGGTAAATGCGATTTTCCGGAGTTTTCTTTCAGCAGCATTCAGGTCCCTTGATTGGCAATTTCCTAAATTTGTTCTTGGTTTTTCCTTTGTTTTGCCTTCTTCCTTTTCAAATTTGGTATTCTGACTCCATACAAAAAAGTGGTTAGGTATAATATTTCTAATGAAATACAAAACACAGCACATTGGCGTTTCACGCTAGGAAAACTACAGGCAACTCGACCAAGGTGAGTTTTTGCTTTTTGGAATATGAAATGTAACCCTTTTGCCGAGGGGACAGCTAGGAATTCCCTGCAAATCGAGTGTAAATGGGATATTCAGGTGCATCCTTTCAGCAGCATTCAGGTCTCTTGATTGGCAATTTCCTATATTTGTTCTATGTTTGCATTTGTTTTGCCTTCTTCCTTTCAACATTTGGTATTATGACTCCAAACAAAAAAGAGGTTAGGCAGAGTATTCATAATGACATAAAAAACTCAGCACATTGGCATTTCATGCTAGGAAAACTACAGGCAACTCGACCAAGGTGAGTTGTTGTGTTTTGGAAAATGCAATGGAACCCTTTTGCCAAGGGGAAAGCTATGATTCCCTCCAAATCAAGGCTAAATGTGATTTTCTGGAGTTTTATTTCAGCAGCATTCAGGTCTCTTGATTGGCAATTTCCTATATTTGTTCTTGGTTTTTCCTTTGTTTTGCCTTCTTCCTTTCAACATTTGGTATTATGACTCCAAACAAAAAAAGAGGTTCGGCAGAGTATTCATAATGACATAAAAAACTCAGCACATTGGCGTTTCATGCTAGGAAAACTACAGGCAGCTCGACCAAGTTGAGCTTTTGTGTTTTGGAAAATGGAATGAACACTTTTCCCGAGGGGACAGCAAGGGATTCCCTCTACATCGAGTGCAAATGCGATTTTCAGGTGTATTCAATCAGCAGCATTCAGGTTCCTTGATTGGCAATTTCCTAAATTCGTTATAGGTTTGCGTTTGTTTTGCCTTCTTCCTTTCCAAATTTTGTATTCTGACTCCATACAAAAAAGAGGTTCGGCAGAGTATTCATAATGACATAAAAAACACAGCACATTGGCGTTTCATGCTAGGAAAACTACAGGCAACTCAACCAAGGTGAGTTGTTGTGTTTTGGAAAATGAAATGGAACATTTTTTCCAAGGGGACAGCTAGGAATTCCCTCCGAATTGAGTGTGAATGGGATTTTCAGGTGTATTCAATCAGCAGCATTAAGTTTCCTTCTTTGGCAATTTCCTAAATTAGTTCTGGGTTTGCATTTGTTTTGCCTTCTTCCTTTCCAAATTTTGTATTATGACTCCTTACAAAAAAGTGTTTAGGAAGAGTATCCCTAATGAAATACAAAACACAGCACATTGGCATTTCATGCAAGGAAAACTGCAGGCAAATCGACCATAGTGAGTTTTTGTGTTTTGGAACATGAAATTTTACCCTTTTGCCGAGGGTTCATCTAGGAATTCCCTCCACATCGAGTGTAAATGGGATTTTCAGGTGTATTCTTTCATCAGCATTCAGGTCTCTTGATTGGCAATTTCCTAAATTTGTTCTGGGTTTGTGTTTGTTTTGCCTGCTTCCTTTCCAAATTTGGTATTCTGACTCCATACAAAAAAGAGGTTAGGCAGAGTATTCATCATGAAATAAAAAAACACAGCACATTGGCATTTCATGCTAGGAAAACTACAGGCAGCTCGACCAAGTTGAGTTTTTGAGGTTTAGAAAATGAAATGGAAACTTTTCCCGAGGACAGCAAGTAATTCCCTCTACATCAAGTGTAAATTCGATTTTCACGTTTATTCTTTCAGCAGCATTCATGTTCCTTGATTGGCAATTTCCTAAGCCTTTTATGGGTTTGCGTTTGTTTTGCCTTCTTACTTTCCAAAGTTTGTATTCTGACTCCATACAAAAAAGAGGTTAGGCAGAGTATCCCTAATGAAATAAAGAAAAACAGCACATGGGCCTTTCATGCTTATAAATCTACAGAAAACTCAACCAGGGTGAGTTTTTGTGTTTTGGAACATGAAATGGAACCCTTTTGCCGAGGGGACAACAAGGAATTCCCTCCAAATCCAGTGTAAATGGGATATTCAGTTGTATTCTTTCAGCAGCATTCAGGTTTCTTGTTTGGCAATTTCCAAATTTTGTTCTTGTTTTGCAATTGTTTTGCCTTCTTCCTTTCCAAATTTTGTATTCTGACTCCATACAAAAAAGAGGTTAGGCAGAGTATTCATAATGACATAAAAAACACAGCACATTGGCATTTCATGCGAGGAAAACTACAGGCAACTTGACCAAGGTGAGTTGTTGTGTTTTGGAAAATGAAATGGAACCCTTTTGCCGAGGGGACAGCTATGATTCCCTCCAAATCGAGGGTAAATGCGATTTTCCGGAGTTTTCTTTCTGCAGCATTCAGGTCCCTTGATTGGCAATTTCCTAAATTTGTTCTTGGTTTTTCCTTTGTTTTGCCTTCTTCCTTTTCAAATTTGGTATTCTGACTCCATACAAAAAAGTGGTTAGGTATAATATTTCCAATGAAATACAAAACACAGCACATTGGCGTTTCACGCTAGGAAAACTACAGGCAACTCGACCAAGGTGAGTTTTTGCTTTTTGGAATATGAAATGTAACCCTTTTGCCGAGGGGACAGCTAGGAATTCCCTGCAAATCGAGTGTAAATGGGATATTCAGGTGCATCCTTTCAGCAGCATTCAGGTCTCTTGATTGGCAATTTCCTATATTTGTTCTATGTTTGCATTTGTTTTGCCTTCTTCCTTTCAACATTTGGTATTATGACTCCAAACAAAAAAGAGGTTAGGCAGAGTATTCATAATGACATAAAAAACTCAGCACATTGGCGTTTCATGCTAGGAAAACTACAGGCAGCTCGACCAAGTTGAGCTTTTGTGTTTTGGAAAATGAAATGAACACTTTTCCCGAGGGGACAGCAAGGAATTCCCTCTACCTCGAGTGCAAATGGATTTTCAGGTGTATTCAATCAGCAGCATTCAGGTTCCTTGATTGGCAATTTCCTAAATTCGTTATAGGTTTGCGTTTGTTTTGCCTTCTTCCTTTCCAAATTTTGTATTCTGACTCCATACAAAAAAGAGGTTCGGCAGAGTATTCATAATGACGTAAAAAACACAGCACATTGGCGTTTCATGCTAGGAAAACTACAGGCAACTCAACCAAGGTGAGTTGTTGTGTTTTGGAAACAGAAATGTAAATATTTTGCTTCGGGGACAGCTAGGAATTCCCTCCGAATTGAGTGTGAATGGGATTTTCAGGTGTATTCAATCAGCAGCATTAAGTTTCCTTCTTTGGCAATTTCCTAAATTAGTTCTGGGTTTGCATTTGTTTTGCCTTCTTCCTTTCCAAATTTTGTATTATGACTCCTTACAAAAAAGTGTTTAGGAAGAGTATCCCTAATGAAACACAAAACACAGCACATTGGCATTTCATGCAAGGAAAACTGCAGGCAAATCGACCATAGTGAGTTTTTGTGTTTTGGAACATGAAATTTTACCCTATTGCCGAGGGTTCATCTAGGAATTCCCTCCACATCGAGTGTAAATGGGATTTTCAGGTGTATTCTTTCATCAGCATTCAGGTCTCTTGATTGGCAATTTCCTAAATTTGTTCTGGGTTTGTGTTTGTTTTGCCTGCTTCCTTTCCAAATTTGGTATTCTGACTCCATACAAAAAAGAGGTTAGGCAGAGTATTCATCATGAAATAAAAAAACACAGCACATTGGCGTTTCATGCTAGGAAAACTACAGGCAGCTCGACCAAGTTGAGTTTGTGAGGTTTAGAAAATGAAATGGAAACTTTTCCCG
The DNA here is from genome assembly GCA_949820135.1 of Sylvilagus floridanus. Classification (NCBI taxonomy): domain Eukaryota; kingdom Metazoa; phylum Chordata; class Mammalia; order Lagomorpha; family Leporidae; genus Sylvilagus; species Sylvilagus floridanus. Next base: position 94,616,216 of record OX463242.1, read on the forward strand.
AGGACAGCAAGTAATTCCCTCTACATCAAGTGTAAATTCGATTTTCACGTTTATTCTTTCAGCAGCATTCATGCTCCTTGATTGGCAATTTCCTAAATTTGTTCTTGGTTTGCGTTTGTTTTGCCTTCTTACTTTCCAAAGTTTGTATTCTGACTCCATACAAAAAAGAGGTTAGGCAGAGTATCCCTAATGAAATAAAGAAAAACAACACATGGGCCTTTCATGCTTATAAATCTACAGAAAACTCAACCAGGGTGAGTTTTTGTGTTTTGGAACATGAAATGGAACCCTTTTGCCGAGGGGACAACAAGGAATTCCCTCCAAATCCAGTGTAAATGGGATATTCAGTTGTATTCTTTCAGCAGCATTCAGGTTTCTTGTTTGGCAATTTCCAAATTTTGTTCTTGTTTTGCGTTTGTTTTGCCTTCTTCCTTTCCAAATTTTGTATTCTGACTCCATACAAAAAAGAGGTTAGGCAGAGTATTCATAATGACATAAAAAACACAGCACATTGGCATTTCATGCGAGGAAAACTACAGGCAACTTGACCAAGGTGAGTTGTTGTGTTTTGGAAAATGAAATGGAACCCTTTTGCCGAGGGGACAGCTATGATTCCCTCCAAATCGAGGGTAAATGCGATTTTCCGGAGTTTTCTTTCTGCAGCATTCAGGTCCCTTGATTGGCAATTTCCTAAATTTGTTCTTGGTTTTTCCTTTGTTTTGCCTTCTTCCTTTTCAAATTTGGTATTCTGACTCCATACAAAAAAGTGGTTAGGTATAATATTTCCAATGAAATACAAAACACAGCACATTGGCGTTTCACGCTAGGAAAACTACAGGCAACTCGACCAAGGTGAGTTTTTGCTTTTTGGAATATGAAATGTAACCCTTTTGCCGAGGGGACAGCTAGGAATTCCCTGCAAATCGAGTGTAAATGGGATATTCAGGTGCATCCTTTCAGCAGCATTCAGGTCTCCTGATTGGCAATTTCCTATATTTGTTCTATGTTTGCATTTGTTTTGCCTTCTTCCTTTCAACATTTGGTATTATGACTCCAAACAAAAAAGAGGTTAGGCAGAGTATTCATAATGACATAAAAAACTCAGCACATTGGCATTTCATGCTAGGAAAACTACAGGCAGCTCGACCAAGTTGAGCTTTTGTGTTTTGGAAAATGAAATGAACACTTTTCCCGAGGGGACAGCAAGGAATTCGCTCTACATCGAGTGCAAATGCGATTTTCAGGTGTATTCAATCAGCAGCATTCAGGTTCCTTGATTGGCAATTTCCTAAATTCGTTATAGGTTTGCGTTTGTTTTGCCTTCTTCCTTTCCAAATTTTGTATTCTGACTCCATACAAAAAAGAGGTTCAGCAGAGTATTCATAATGACATAAAAAACACAGCACATTGGCGTTTCATGCTAGGAAAACTACAGGCAACTCAACCAAGGTGAGTTGTTGTGTTTTGGAAAATGAAATGGAACATTTTTTCCAAGGGGACAGCTAGGAATTCCCTCCGAATTGAGTGTGAATGGGATTTTCAGGTGTATTCAATCAGCAGCATTAAGTTTCCTTCTTTGGCAATTTCCTAAATTAGTTCTGGGTTTGCATTTGTTTTGCCTTCTTCCTTTCCAAATTTTGTATTATGACTCCTTACAAAAAAGTGTTTAGGAAGAGTATCCCTAATGAAATACAAAACACAGCACATTGGCATTTCATGCAAGGAAAACTGCAGGCAAATCGACCATAGTGAGTTTTTGTGTTTTGGAACATGAAATTTTACCCTTTTGCCGAGGGTTCATCTAGGAATTCCCTCCACATCGAGTGTAAATGGGATTTTCAGGTGTATTCTTTCATCAGCATTCAGGTCTCTTGATTGGCAATTTCCTAAATTTGTTCTGGGTTTGTGTTTGTTTTGCCTGCTTCCTTTCCAAATTTGGTATTCTGACTCCATACAAAAAAGAGGTTAGGCAGAGTATTCATCATGAAATAAAAAAACACAGCACATTGGCGTTTCATGCTAGGAAAACTACAGGCAGCTCGACCAAGTTGAGTTTGTGAGGTTTAGAAAATGAAATGGAAACTTTTCCTGAGGACAGCAAGTAATTCTCTCTACATCAAGTGTAAATTCGATTTTCACATTTATTCTTTCAGCAGCATTCATGTTCCTTGATTGACAATTTCCTAGATTTGTTCTTGGTTTGCGTTTGTTTTGCCTTCTTACTTTCCAAAGTTTGTATTCTGACTCCATACAAAAAAGAGGTTAGGCAGAGTATCCCTAATGAAATAAAGAAAAACAGCACATGAGCCTTTCATGCTTATAAATCTACAGAAAACTCAACCAGGGTGAGTTTTTGTGTTTTGGAACATGAAATGGAACCCTTTTGCCGAGGGGACAACAAGGAATTCCCTCCAAATCCAGTGTAAATGGGATATTCAGTTGTATTCTTTCAGCAGCATTCAGGTTTCTTGTTTGGCAATTTACAAATTTTGTTCTTGTTTTGCGTTTGTTTTGCCTTCTTCCTTTCCAAATTTTGTATTCTGACTCCATACAAAAAAGAGGTTAGGCAGAGTATTCATAATGACATAAAAAACACAACACATTGGCATTTCATGCTAGGAAAACTACAGGCAACTCGACCAAGGTGAGTTGTTGTGTTTTGGAAAATGAAATGGAACCCTTTTGCCGAGGGGAGAGCTATGATTCCCTCCAAATCGAGGCTAAATGCGATTTTCCGGAGTTTTCTTTCAGCAGCATTCAGGTCTCTTGATTGGCAATTTCCTAAATTTGTTCTTGGTTTTTCCTTTGTTTTGCCTTCTTCCTTTTCAAATTTGGTATTCTGACTCCATACAAAAATGTGGTTAGGTATAATATTTCCAATGAAATACAAAACACAGCACATTGGCGTTTCACGCTAGGAAAACTACAGGCAACTCGACCAAGGTGAGTTTTTGCTTTTTGGAATATGAAATGTAACCCTTTTGCCGAGGGGACAGCTAGGAATTCCCTGCAAATCGAGTGTAAATGGGATATTCAGGTGCATCCTTTCAGCAGCATTCAGGTCTCTTGATTGGCAATTTCCAAATTTTGTTCTTCTTTTGCGTTTGTTTTGCCTTCTTCCTTTCCAAATTTTGTATTCTGACTCCATACAAAAAAGAGGTCCGGCAGAGTATTCATAATGACATAAAAAACACAGCACATTGGCATTTCATGCTAGGAAAACTACAGGCAACTCAACCAAGGTGAGTTGTTGTGTTTTGGAAAATGAAATGGAACCCTTTTGCCGAGGGGAGAGCTATGATTCCCTCCAAATCGAGGGTAAATGCGATTTTCTGGAGTTTTCTTTCAGCAGCATTCAGGTCCCTTGATTGGCAATTTCCTAAATTTGTTCTTGGTTTTTCCTTTGTTTTGCCTTCTTCCTTTTCAAATTTGGTATTCTGACTCCATACAAAAAAGTGGTTAGGTATAATATTTCTAATGAAATACAAAACACAGCACATTGGCGTTTCATGCTGGGAAAACTACAGGCAACTCGACCAAGGTGAGTTTTTGCTTTTTGGAATATGAAATGTAACCCTTTTGCCGAGGGGACAGCTAGGAATTCCCTGCAAATCGAGTGTAAATGGGATATTCAGGTGCATCCTTTCAGCAGCATTCAGGTCTCTTGATTGGCAATTTCCTATATTTGTTCTATGTTTGAATTTGTTTTGCCTTCTTCCTTTCAACATTTGGTATTATGACTCCAAACAAAAAAGAGGTTAGGCAGAGTATTCATAATGACATAAAAAACTCAGCACATTGGCGTTTCATGCTAGGAAAACTACAGGCAGCTCGACCAAGTTGAGCTTTTGTGTTTTGGAAAATGAAATGAACACTTTTTTCGAGGGGACAGCAAGGAATTCGCTCCTCATCGAGTGCAAATGCGATTTTCAGGTGTATTCAATCAGCAGCATTCAGGTTCCTTGATTGGCAATTTCCTAAATTTGTTATAGGTTTGCGTTTGTTTTGCCTTCTTCCTTTCCAAATTTTGTATTCTGACTCCATACAAAAAAGAGGTTCAGCAGAGTATTCATAATGACATAAAAAACACAGCACATTGGCGTTTCATGCTAGGAAAACTACAGGCAACTCAACCAAGGTGAGTTGTTGTGTTTTGGAAAATGAAATGGAACATTTTTTCCAAGGGGACAGCTAGGAATTCCCTCCGAATTGAGTTCGAATGGGATTTTCAGGTGTATTCAATCAGCAGCATTAAGTTTCCTTCTTTGGCAATTTCCTAAATTAGTTCTGGGTTTGCATTTGTTTTGCCTTCTTCCTTTCCAAATTTTGTATTATGACTCCTTACAAAAAAGTGTTTAGGAAGAGTATCCCTAATGAAATACAAAACACAGCACATTGGCATTTCATGCAAGGAAAACTGCAGGCAAATCGACCATAGTGAGTTTTTGTGTTTTGGAACATGAAATTTTACCCTTTTGCCGAGGGTTCATCTAGGAATTCCCTCCACATCGAGTGTAAATGGGATTTTCAGGTGTATTCTTTCATCAGCATTCAGGTCTCTTGATTGGCAATTTCCTAAATTTGTTCTGGGTTTGTGTTTTTTTTGCCTGCTTCCTTTCCAAATTTGGTATTCTGACTCCATACAAAAAAGAGGTTAGGCAGAGTATTCATCATGAAATAAAAAAACACAGCACACCGGCGTTTCATGCTAGGAAAACTACAGGCAGCTCGACCAAGTTGAGTTTTTGAGGTTTAGAAAATGAAATGGAAACTTTTCCTGAGGACAGCAAGTAATTCTCTCTACATCAAGTGTAAATTCGATTTTCACATTTATTCTTTCAGCAGCATTATGTTCCTTGATTGACAATTTCCTAGATTTGTTCTTGGTTTGCGTTTGTTTTGCCTTCTTACTTTCCAAAGTTTGTATTCTGACTCCATACAAAAAAGAGGTTAGGCAGAGTATCCCTAATGAAATAAAAAAAAACAGCACATGAGCCTTTTATGCTTATAAATCTACAGAAAACTCAACCAGGGTTAGTTTTTGTGTTTTGGAACATGAAATGGAACCCTTTTGCCGAGGGGACAACAAGGAATTCCCTCCAAATCCAGTGTAAATGGGATATTCAGTTGTATTCTTTCAGCAGCATTCAGGTTTCTTGTTTGGCAATTTCCAAATTTTGTTCTTGTTTTGCGTTTGTTTTGCCTTCTTCCTTTCCAAATTTTGTATTCTGACTCCATACAAAAAAGAGGTCCGGCAGAGTATTCATAATGACATAAAAAACACAGCACATTGGCATTTCATGCTAGGAAAACTACAGACAACTCGACCAAGGTGAGTTTTTGTGTTTTGGAAAATGAAATGGAACCCTTTTGCCGAGAGGAGAGCTATGATTCCCTCCAAATCGAGGCTAAATGTGATTTTCCGGAGTTTTCTTTCAGCAGCATTCAGGTCTCTTGATTGGCAATTTCCTAAATTTGTTCTTGGTTTTTCCTTTGTTTTGCCTTCTTCCTTTTCAAATTTGGTATTCTGACTCCATACAAAAAAGTGGTTAGGTATAATATTTCCAATGAAATACAAAACACAGCACATTGGCGTTTCACGCTAGGAAAACTACAGGCAACTCGACCAAGGTGAGTTTTTGCTTTTTGGAATATGAAATGTAACCCTTTTGCCGAGGGGACAGCTAGGAATTCCCTGCAAATCGAGTGTAAATGGGATATTCAGGTGCATCCTTTCAGCAGCATTCAGGTCTCTTGATTGGCAATTTCCAAATTTTGTTCTTGTTTTGCGTTTGTTTTGCCTTCTTCCTTTCCAAATTTTGTATTCTGACTCCATACAAAAAAGAGGTCCGGCAGAGTATTCATAATGACATAAAAAACACAGCACATTGGCATTTCATGCGAGGAAAACTACAGGCAACTCGACCAAGGTGAGTTGTTGTGTTTTGGAAAATGAAATGGAACCCTTTTGCCGAGGGGAGAGCTATGATTCCCTCCAAATCGAGGGTAAATGCGATTTTCTGGAGTTTTCTTTCAGCAGCATTCAGGTCCCTTGATTGGCAATTTCCTAAATTTGTTCTTGGTTTTTCCTTTGTTTTGCCTTCTTCCTTTCCAAATTTGGTATTCTGACTCCATACAAAAAAGTGGTTAGGTATAATATTTCTAATGAAATACAAAACACAGCACATTGGCGTTTCATGCTAGGAAAAATACAGGCAACTCGACCAAGGTGAGTTTTTGCTTTTTGGAATATGAAATGTAACCCTTTTGCCGAGGGGACAGCTAGGAATTCCCTGCAAATCGAGTGTAAATGGAATATTCAGGTGCATCCTTTCAGCAGCATTCAGGTCTCTTGATTGGCAATTTCCTATATTTGTTCTATGTTTGCATTTGTTTTGCCTTCTTCCTTTCAACATTTGGTATTATGACTCCAAACAAAAAAGAGGTTAGGCAGAGTATTCATAATGACATAAAAAACTCAGCACATTGGCGTTTCATGCTAGGAAAACTACAGGCAGCTCGACCAAGTTGAGCTTTTGTGTTTTGGAAAATGAAATGAACACTTTTCCCGAGGGGACAGCAAGGAATTCCCTCTACATCGAGTGCAAATGCGATTTTCAGGTGTATTCAATCAGCAGCATTCAGGTTCCTTGATTGGCAATTTCCTAAATTCGTTATAGGTTTGCGTTTGTTTTGCCTTCTTCCTTTCCAAATTTTGTATTCTGACTCCATACAAAAAAGAGGTTCAGCAGAGTATTCATAATGACATAAAAAACACAGCACATTGGCGTTTCATGCTAGGAAAACTACAGGCAACTCAACCAAGGTGAGTTGTTGTGTTTTGGAAAATGAAATGGAACATTTTTTCCAAAGGAACTGCTAGGAATTCCCTCCGAATTGAGTGTGAATGGGATTTTCAGGTGTATTCAATCAGCAGCATTAAGTTTCCTTCTTTGGCAATTTCCTAAATTAGTTCTGAGTTTGCATTTGTTTTGCCTTCTTCCTTTCCAAATTTTGTATTATGACTCCTTACAAAAAAGTGTTTAGGAAGAGTATCCCTAATGAAATACAAAACACAGCACATTGGCATTTCATGCAAGGAAAACTGCAGGCAAATCGACCATAGTGAGTTTTTGTGTTTTGGAACATGAAATTTTACCCTTTTGCCGAGGGTTCATCTAGGAATTCCCTCCACATCGAGTGTAAATGGGATTTTCAGGTGTATTCTTTCATCAGCATTCAGGTCTCTTGATTGGCAATTTCCTAAATTTGTTCTGGGTTTGTGTTTGTTTTGCCTGCTTCCTTTCCAAATTTGGTATTCTGACTCCATACAAAAAAGAGGTTAGGCAGAGTATTCATCATGAAATAAAAAAACACAGCACATTGGCGTTTCATGCTAGGAAAACTACAGGCAGCTCGACCAAGTTGAGTTTTTGAGGTTTAGAAAATGAAATGGAAACTTTTCCTGAGGACAGCAAGTAATTCTCTCTACATCAAGTGTAAATTCGATTTTCACATTTATTCTTTCAGCAGCATTATGTTCCTTGATTGACAATTTCCTAGATTTGTTCTTGGTTTGCGTTTGTTTTGCCTTCTTACTTTCCAAAGTTTGTATTCTGACTCCATACAAAAAAGAGGTTAGGCAGAGTATCCCTAATGAAATAAAGAAAAACAGCACATGAGCCTTTCATGCTTATAAATCTACAGAAAACTCAACCAGGGTGAGTTTTTGTGTTTTGGAACATGAAATGGAACCCTTTTGCCGAGGGGACAACAAGGAAGTCCCTCCAAATCCAGTGTAAATGGGATATTCAGTTGTATTCTTTCAGCAGCATTCAGGTTTCTTGTTTGGCAATTTCCAAATTTTGTTCTTGTTTTGCGTTTGTTTTGCCTTCTTCCTTTTCAAATTTGGTATTCTGACTCCATACAAAAAAGTGGTTAGGCAGAGTATTCATAATGACATAAAAAACACAGCACATTGGCGTTTCACGCTAGGAAAACTACAGTCAACTCGGACAAGGTGAGTTTTTGCTTTTTGGAATATGAAATGTAACCCTTTTGCCGAGGGGACAGCTAGGAATTCCCTGCAAATCGAGTGTAAATGGGATATTCAGGTGCATCCTTTCAGCAGCATTCAGGTCTCTTGATTGGCAATTTCCTATATTTTTCTATGTTTGCATTTGTTTTGCCTTCTTCCTTTCAACATTTGGTATTATGACTCCAAACAAAAAAGAGGTTAGGCAGAGTATTCATAATGACATAAAAAACTCAGCACATTGGCGTTTCATGCTAGGAAAACTACAGGCAGCTCGACCAAGTTGAGCTTTTGTGTTTTGGAAAATGAAATGAACACTTTTCCCGAGGGGACAGCAAGGAATTTCCTCTACATCGAGTGCAAATGCGATTTTCAGGTGTATTCAATCAGCAGCATTCAGGTTTCTTGTTTGGCAATTTCCTAAATTCGTTATAGGTTTGCGTTTGTTTTGCCTTCTTCCTTTCCAAATTTTGTACTCTGACTGCATACAAAAAAGAGGTTCGGCAGAGTATTCATAATGACAGAAAAAACACAGCACATTGGCGTTTCATGCTAGGAAAACTACAGGCAACTCAACCAAGGTGAGTTGTTGTGTTTTGGAAAATGAAATGGAACATTTTTTCCAAGGGGACAGCTAGGAATTCCCTCCGAATTGAGTGTGAATGGGATTTTCAGGTGTATTCAATCAGCAGCATTAAGTTTCCTTCTTTGGCAATTTCCTAAATTAGTTCTGGGTTTGTATTTGTTTTGCTTCTTCCTTTCCAAATTTTGTATTATGACTCCTTACAAAAAAGTGTTTAGGAAGAGTATCCGTAATGAAATACAAAACACAGCACATTGGCATTTCATGCAAGGAAAACTGCAGGCAAATCGACCATAGTGAGTTTTTGTGTTTTGGAACATGAAATTTTACCCTTTTGCCGAGGGTTCATCTAGGAATTCCCTCCACATTGAGTGTAAATGGGATTTTCAGGTGTATTCTTTCATCAGCATTCAGGTCTCTTGATTGGCAATTTCCTAAATTTGTTCTGGGTTTGGTTTGTTTTGCCTGCTTCCTTCCCAAATTTGGTATTCTGACTCCATACAAAAAAGAGGTTAGGCAGAGTATTCATCATGAAATAAAAAAACACAGCACATTGGCGTTTCATGCTAAGAAAACTACAGGCAGCTCGACCAAGTTGATTTGTGTGTTTTAGAAAATGAAATGGAAACGTTTCCCGAGGACAACAAGTAATTCCCTCTACATCAAGTGTAAATTCGATTTTCACGTTTATTCTTTCAGCAGCATTCATGTTCCTTGATTGGCAATTTCCTAAGCTTTTTATGGGTTTGCGTTTGTTTTGCCTTCTTACTTTCCAAAGTTTGTATTCTGACTCCATACAAAAAAGAAGTTAGGCAGAGTATCCCTAATGAAATAAAGAAAAACAGCACATGGGCCTTTCATGCTTATAAATCTACAGAAAACTCAACCAGGGTGAGTTTTTGTGTTTAGGAACATGAAATGGAACCCTTTTGCCGAGGGGACAACAAGGAAGTCCCTCCAAATCCAGTGTAAATGGGATATTCAGTTGTATTCTTTCAGCAGCATTCAGGTTTCTTGTTTGGCAATTTCCAAATTTTGTTCTTGTTTTCCGTTTGTTTTGCCTTCTTCCTTTCCAAATTTTGTATTCTGACTCCATACAAAAAAGAGGTTAGGCAGAGTATTCATAATGACATAAAAAACACAGCACATTGGCATTTCACGCTAGGAAATCTACAGGCAACTCGACCAAGGTGAGTTGTTGTGTTTTGGAAAATGAAATGGAACATTTTTTCCAAGGGGACAGCTAGGAATTCCCTCTGAATTGAGTGTGAATGGGATTTTCAGGTGTATTCAATCAGCAGCATTCAGGTTCGTTAATTGGCAATTTCTTAAACTTGTTCTGGGTTTGTGTTTGTTTTGCCTTCTTCCTTTCCAAATTTTTTATTATGACTCCTTACAAAAAAGTGTTTAGGAATAGTATCCCTAATGAAATACAAAACACAGCACATTGGCATTTCATGCAAGCGAAACTGCAGGCAAATCAACCATAGTGAGTTTTTGTTTTTTGGCACATGAAATTTTACCCTTTTGCCGAGGGTTCATCTAGGATTTCCCTCCACATCGAGTGTAAATGGGATTTTCAGGTGTATTCTTTCATCAGCATTCAGGTCTCTTGATTGGCAATTTCCTAAATTTGTTCTGGGTTTGTGTTTGTTTTGCCTGCTTCCTTTCCAAATTTGGTATTCTGACTCCATACAAAAAAGAGGTTAGGCAGAGTATTCATCATGAAATAAAAAAACACAGCACATTGGCGTTTCATGCTAGGAAATCTACAGTCAGCTCGTCCAAGTTGAGTTTTTGAGTTTTAGAAAATAAAATGGAAACTTTTCCTGAGGACAGCAAGTAATTCCCTCTAAATCAAATGTAAATTCGATTTTCACGTTTATTCTTTCAGCAGAATTCATGTTCCTTGATTGGCAATTTCCTAAACTTTTTATGGGTTTGCGTTTGTTTTGCCTTCTTACTTTCCAAAGTTTGTATTCCGACTCCATATAAAAAAGAGGTTAGGCCGGCGCCGTGGCACAACAGGCTAATCCTCCACCTTGCGGCGCCGGCACACCGGGTTCTAGTCCCGGTCAGGACTCTGGATTCTGTCCCGGTTGCCCCTCTTCCAGGCCAGCCCTCTGCTGTGGCCCGGGAGTGCAATGGAGGATGGCCCAGGTGCTTGGGCCCTGTACCCCATGGGGAGACCAGGAAAAGCACCTGGCTCCTGGCTCCTGCCATCGGACGAGTGCGGTGCACCGGCCACAGCGCGCGCGTCTGCGGCGGCCATTGGAGGGTGAACCAATGGCAAAGGAAGATCTTTCTCTCTGTCTCTCTCTCTCACTGTCCACTCTGCCTGTCAAAAAAAGTGGTTAGACAGAGTATCCCTAATGAAATAAAGAAAAACAGCACATGGGCCTTTCATGATTATAAATATACAGAAACCTCAACCAGGGTGAGTTTTTGTGTTTTGGAACATGAAATGGAACCCTTTTGCCGAGGGGACAACAAGGAAGTCCCTCCAAATCCAGTGTAAATGGGATATTCAGTTGTATTCTTTCAGCAGCATTCAGGTTTCTTGTTTGGCAATTTCCAAATTTTGTTCTTGTTTTCCGTTTGTTTTGCCTTCTTCCTTTCCAAATTTTGTATTCTGACTCCATACAAAAAAGAGGTTAGGCAGAGTATTCATAATGACATAAAAAACACAGCACATTGGCGTTTCACGCTAGGAAAACTACATGCAACTCGACCAAGGTGAGTTTTTGCTTTTTGGAATATGAAATGTAACCCTTTTGCCGAGGGGACAGCTAGGAATTCCCTGCAAATCGAGTGTAAATGGGATATTCAGGTGCATCCTTTCAGCAGCATTCAGGTCTCTTGATTGGCAATTTCCTAAATTTGTTCTTGGTTTTTCCTTTGTTTTGCCTTCTTCCTTTTCAAATTTGGTATTCTGACTCCATACAAAAATGTGGTTAGGTATAATATTTCCAATGAAATACAAAACACAGCACATTGGCGTTTCACGCTAGGAAAACTACAGGCAACTCGACCAAGGTGAGTTTTTGCTTTTTGGAATATGAAATGTAACCCTTTTGAGGAGGGGACAGCTAGGAATTCCCTGCAAATCGAGTGTAAATGGGATATTCAGGTGCATCCTTTCAGCAGCATTCAGGTCTCTTGATTGGCAATTTCCAAATTTTGTTCTTGTTTTGCGTTTGTTTTGCCTTCTTCCTTTCCAAATTTTGTATTCTGACTCCATACAAAAAAGAGGTCCGGCAGAGTATTCATAATGACATAAAAAACACAGCACATTGGCATTTCATGCGAGGAAAACTACAGGCAACTCGACCAAGGTGAGTTGTTGTGTTTTGGAAAATGAAATGGAACCCTTTTGCCGAGGGGAGAGCTATGATTCCCTCCAAATCGAGGGTAAATGCGATTTTCTGGAGTTTTCTTTCAGCAGCATTCAGGTCCCTTGATTGGCAATTTCCTAAATTTGTTCTTGGTTTTTCCTTTGTTTTGCCTTCTTCCTTTCCAAATTTGGTATTCTGACTCCATACAAAAAAGTGGTTAGGTATAATATTTCTAATGAAATACAAAACACAGCACATTGGCGTTTCATGCTAGGAAAACTACAGGCAACTCGACCAAGGTGAGTTTTTGCTTTTTGGAATATGAAATGTAACCCTTTTGCCGAGGGGACAGCTAGGAATTCCCTGCAAATCGAGTGTAAATGGGATATTCAGGTGCATCCTTTCAGCAGCATTCAGGTCTCTTGATTGGCAATTTCCTATATTTGTTCTATGTTTGCATTTGTTTTGCCTTCTTCCTTTCAACATTTGGTATTATGACTCCAAACAAAAAAGAGGTTAGGCAGAGTATTCATAATGACATAAAAAACTCAGCACATTGGCGTTTCATGCTAGGAAAACTACAGGCAGCTCGACCAAGTTGAGCTTTTGTGTTTTGGAAAATGAAATGAACACTTTTCCCGAGGGGACAGCAAGGAATTCGCTCCTCATCGAGTGCAAATGCGATTTTCAGGTGTATTCAATCAGCAGCATTCAGGTTCCTTGATTGGCAATTTCCTAAATTCGTTATAGGTTTGCGTTTCTTTTGCCTTCTTCCTTTCCAAATTTTGTATTCTGACTCCATACAAAAAAGAGGTTCAGCAGAGTATTCATAATGACATAAAAAAACACAGCACATTGGCGTTTCATGCTAGGAAAACTACAGGCAACTCAACCAAGGTGAGTTGTTGTGTTTTGGAAAATGAAATGGAACATTTTTTCCAAGGGAACTGCTAGGAATTCCCTCCGAATTGAGTGTGAATGGGATTTTCAGGTGTATTCAATCAGCAGCATTAAGTTTCCTTCTTTGGCAATTTCCTAAATTAGTTCTGGGTTTGCATTTGTTTTGCCTTCTTCCTTTCCAAATTTTGTATTATGACTCCTTACAAAAAAGTGTTTAGGAAGAGTATTCATAATGACATAAAAAACACAGCACATTGGCATTTCACGCTAGGAAATCTACAGGCAACTCGACCAAGGTGAGTTGTTGTGTTTTGGAAAATGAAATGGAACATTTTTTCCAAGGGGACAGCTAGGAATTCCCTCCGAATTGAGTGTGAATGGGATTTTCAGGTGTATTCAATCAGCAGCATTCAGGTTCGTTAATTGGCAATTTCTTAAACTTGTTCTGGGTTTGTGTTTGTTTTGCCTTCTTCCTTTCCAAATTTTTTATTATGACTCCTTACAAAAAAGTGTTTAGGAATAGTATCCCTAATGAAATACAAAACACAGCACATTGGCATTTCATGCAAGCGAAACTGCAGGCAAATCAACCATAGTGAGTTTTTGTTTTTTGGCACATGAAATTTTACCCTTTTGCCGAGGGTTCATCTAGGATTTCCCTCCACATCGAGTGTAAATGGGATTTTCAGGTGTATTCTTTCATCAGCATTCAGGTCTCTTGATTGGCAATTTCCTAAATTTGTTCTGGGTTTGTGTTTGTTTTGCCTGCTTCCTTTCCAAATTTGGTATTCTGACTCCATACAAAAAAGAGGTTAGGCAGAGTATTCATCATGAAATAAAAAAACACAGCACATTGGCGTTTCATGCTAGGAAATCTACAGTCAGCTCGTCCAAGTTGAGTTTTTGAGTTTTAGAAAATAAAATGGAAACTTTTCCTGAGGACAGCAAGTAATTCCCTCTAAATCAAATGTAAATTCGATTTTCACGTTTATTCTTTCAGCAGAATTCATGTTCCTTGATTGGCAATTTCCTAAACTTTTTATGGGTTTGCGTTTGTTTTGCCTTCTTACTTTCCAAAGTTTGTATTCCGACTCCATATAAAAAAGAGGTTAGGCCGGCGCCGTGGCACAACAGGCTAATCCTCCACCTTGCGGCGCCGGCACACCGGGTTCTAGTCCCGGTCAGGACTCTGGATTCTGTCCCGGTTGCCCCTCTTCCAGGCCAGCCCTCTGCTGTGGCCCGGGAGTGCAATGGAGGATGGCCCAGGTGCTTGGGCCCTGTACCCCATGGGGAGACCAGGAAAAGCACCTGGCTCCTGGCTCCTGCCATCGGACGAGTGCGGTGCACCGGCCACAGCGCGCGCGTCTGCGGCGGCCATTGGAGGGTGAACCAACGGCAAAGGAAGATCTTTCTCTCTGTCTCTCTCTCTCACTGTCCACTCTGCCTGTCAAAAAAAGTGGTTAGACAGAGTATCCCTAATGAAATAAAGAAAAACAGCACATGGGCCTTTCATGATTATAAATATACAGAAACCTCAACCAGGGTGAGTTTTTGTGTTTTGGAACATGAAATGGAACCCTTTTGCCGAGGGGACAACAAGGAAGTCCCTCCACATCGAGTGTAAATGGGATTTTCAGGTGTATTCTTTCATCAGCATTCAGGTCTCTTGATTGGCAATTTCCTAAATTTGTTCTTGGTTTTTCCTTTGTTTTGCCTTCTTCCTTTTCAAATTTGGTATTCTGACTCCATACAAAAAAGAGGTTAGGCAGAGTATTCATAATGACATAAAAAACACAGCACATTGGCGTTTCACGCTAGGAAAACTACAGGCAACTCGACCAAGGTGAGTTTTTGCTTTTTGGAATATGAAATGTAACCCTTTTGCCGAGGGGACAGCTAGGAATTCCCTGCAAATCGAGTGTAAATGGGATATTCAGGTGCATCCTTTCAGCAGCATTCAGGTCTCTTGATTGGCAATTTCCTAAATTTGTTCTTGGTTTTTCCTTTGTTTTGCCTTCTTCCTTTTCAAATTTGGTATTCTGACTCCATACAAAAATGTGGTTAGGTATAATATTTCCAATGAAATACAAAACACAGCACATTGGCGTTTCACGCTAGGAAAACTACAGGCAACTCGACCAAGGTGAGTTTTTGCTTTTTGGAATATGAAATGTAACCCTTTTGCCGAGGGGACAGCTAGGAATTCCCTGCAAATCGAGTGTAAATGGGATATTCAGGTGCATCCTTTCAGCAGCATTCAGGTCTCTTGATTGGCAATTTCCTATATTTGTTCTATGTTTGCATTTGTTTTGCCTTCTTCCTTTCAACATTTGGTATTATGACTCCAAACAAAAAAGAGGTTAGGCAGAGTATTCATAATGACATAAAAAACTCAGCACATTGGCGTTTCATGCTAGGAAAACTACAGGCAGCTCGACCAAGTTGAGCTTTTGTGTTTTGGAAAATGAAATGAACACTTTTCCCGAGGGGACAGCAAGGAATTCGCTCCTCATCGAGTGCAAATGCGATTTTCAGGTGTATTCAATCAGCAGCATTCAGGTTCCTTGATTGGCAATTTCCTAAATTCGTTATAGGTTTGCGTTTCTTTTGCCTTCTTCCTTTCCAAATTTTGTATTCTGACTCCATACAAAAAAGAGGTTCAGCAGAGTATTCATAATGACATAAAAAACACAGCACATTGGCGTTTCATGCTAGGAAAACTACAGGCAACTCAACCAAGGTGAGTTGTTGTGTTTTGGAAAATGAAATGGAACATTTTTTCCAAGGGAACTGCTAGGAATTCCCTCCGAATTGAGTGTGAATGGGATTTTCAGGTGTATTCAATCAGCAGCATTAAGTTTCCTTC
Source organism: Sylvilagus floridanus (assembly GCA_949820135.1). Classification (NCBI taxonomy): domain Eukaryota; kingdom Metazoa; phylum Chordata; class Mammalia; order Lagomorpha; family Leporidae; genus Sylvilagus; species Sylvilagus floridanus. The sequence continues at coordinate 94,631,935 of OX463242.1, forward strand.
TTTGGCAATTTCCTAAATTAGTTCTGGGTTTGCATTTGTTTTGCCTTCTTCCTTTCCAAATTTTGTATTATGACTCCTTACAAAAAAGTGTTTAGGAAGAGTATCCCTAATGAAATACAAAACACAGCACATTGGCTTTTCATGCAAGGAAAACTGCAGGCAAATCGACCATAGTGAGTTTTTGTGTTTTGGAACATGAAATTTTACCCTTTTGCCGAGGGTTCATCTAGGAATTCCCTCCACATCGAGTGTAAATGGGATTTTCAGGTGTATTCTTTCATCAGCATTCAGGTCTCTTGATTGGCAATTTCCTAAATTTGTTCTTGGTTTTTCCTTTGTTTTGCCTTCTTCCTTTTCAAATTTGGTATTCTGACTCCATACAAAAAAGTGGTTAGGTATAATATTTCCAATGAAATACAAAACACAGCACATTGGCGTTTCACGCTAGGAAAACTACAGGCAACTCGACCAAGATGAGTTTTTGCTTTTTGGAATATGAAATGTAACCCTTTTGCCGAGGGGACAGCTAGGAATTCCCTGCAAATCGAGTGTAAATGGGATATTCAGGTGCATCCTTTCAGCAGCATTCAGGTCTCTTGATTGGCAATTTCCTATATTTGTTCTATGTTTGCATTTGTTTTGCCTTCTTCCTTTCAACATTTGGTATTATGACTCCAAACAAAAAAGAGGTTCGGCAGAGTATTCATAATGACAGAAAAAACACAGCACATTGGCGTTTCATGCTAGGAAAACTACAGGCAACTCAACCAAGGTGAGTTGTTGTGTTTTGGAAAATGAAATGGAACATTTTTTCCAAGGGGACAGCTAGGAATTCCCTCCGAATTGAGTGTGAATGGGATTTTCAGGTGTATTCAATCAGCAGCATTAAGTTTCCTTCTTTGGCAATTTCCTAAATTAGTTCTGGGTTTGTATTTGTTTTGCTTCTTCCTTTCCAAATTTTGTATTATGACTCCTTACAAAAAAGTGTTTAGGAACAGTATCCCTAATGAAATACAAAACACAGCACATTGGCATTTCATGCAAGGAAAACTGCAGGCAAATCGACCATAGTGAGTTTTTGTGTTTTGGAACATGAAATTTTACCCTTTTGCCGAGGGTTCATCTAGGAATTCCCTCCACATTGAGTGTAAATGGGATTTTCAGGTGTATTCTTTCATCAGCATTCAGGTCTCTTGATTGGCAATTTCCTAAATTTGTTCTGGGTTTGGTTTGTTTTGCCTGCTTCCTTCCCAAATTTGGTATTCTGACTCCATACAAAAAAGAGGTTAGGCAGAGTATTCATCATGAAATAAAAAAACACAGCACATTGGCGTTTCATGCTAAGAAAACTACAGGCAGCTCGACCAAGTTGATTTGTGAGTTTTAGAAAATGAAATGGAAACGTTTCCCGAGGACAACAAGTAATTCCCTCTACATCAAGTGTAAATTCGATTTTCACGTTTATTCTTTCAGCAGCATTCATGTTCCTTGATTGGCAATTTCCTAAGCTTTTTATGGGTTTGCGTTTGTTTTGCCTTCTTACTTTCCAAAGTTTGTATTCTGACTCCATACAAAAAAGAAGTTAGGCAGAGTATCCCTAATGAAATAAAGAAAAACAGCACATGGGCCTTTCATGCTTATAAATCTACAGAAAACTCAACCAGGGTGAGTTTTTGTGTTTTGGAACATGAAATGGAACCCTTTTGCCGAGGGGACAACAAGGAAGTCCCTCCAAATCCAGTGTAAATGGGATATTCAGTTGTATTCTTTCAGCAGCATTCAGGTTTCTTGTTTGGCAATTTCCAAATTTTGTTCTTGTTTTCCGTTTGTTTTGCCTTCTTCCTTTCCAAATTTTGTATTCTGACTCCATACAAAAAAGAGGTTAGGCAGAGTATTCATAATGACATAAAAAACACAGCACATTGGCATTTCATGCTAGGAAATCTACAGGCAACTCGACCAAGGTGAGTTGTTGTGTTTTGGAAAATGAAATGGAACATTTTTTCCAAGGGGACAGCTAGGAATTCCCTCTGAATTGAGTGTGAATGGGATTTTCAGGTGTATTCAATCAGCAGCATTCAGGTTCGTTAATTGGCAATTTCTTAAACTTGTTCTGGGTTTGTGTTTGTTTTGCCTTCTTCCTTTCCAAATTTTTTATTATGACTCCTTACAAAAAAGTGTTTAGGAACAGTATCCCTAATGAAATACAAAACACAGCACATTGGCATTTCATGCAAGCGAAACTGCAGGCAAATCAACCATAGTGAGTTTTTGTGTTTTGGCACATGAAATTTTACCCTTTTGCCGAGGGTTCATCTAGGATTTCCCTCCACATCGAGTGTAAATGGGATTTTCAGGTGTATTCTTTCATCAGCATTCAGGTCTCTTGATTGGCAATTTCCTAAATTTGTTCTGGGTTTGTGTTTGTTTTGCCTGCTTCCTTTCCAAATTTGGTATTCTGACTCCATACAAAAAAGAGGTTAGGCAGAGTATTCATCATGAAATAAAAAAACACAGCACATTGGCGTTTCATGCTAGGAAATCTACAGTCAGCTCGTCCAAGTTGAGTTTTTGAGTTTTAGAAAATAAAATGGAAACTTTTCCTGAGGACAGCAAGTAATTCCCTCTAAATCAAATGTAAATTCGATTTTCACGTTTATTCTTTCAGCAGAATTCATGTTCCTTGATTGGCAATTTCCTAAACTTTTTATGGGTTTGCGTTTGTTTTGCCTTCTTACTTTCCAAAGTTTGTATTCTGACTCCATATAAAAAAGAGGTTAGGCCGGCGCCGTGGCACAACAGGCTAATCCTCCACCTTGCGGCGCCGGCACACCGGGTTCTAGTCCCGGTCAGGACTCTGGATTCTGTCCCGGTTACCCCTCTTCCAGGCCAGCCCTCTGCTGTGGCCCGGGAGTGCAATGGAGGATGGCCCAGGTGCTTGGGCCCTGTACCCCATGGGGAGACCAGGAAAAGCACCTGGCTCCTGGCTCCTGCCATCGGACGAGTGCGGTGCCCCGGCCACAGCGCGCGCGTCTGCGGCGGCCATTGGAGGGTGAACCAACGGCAAAGGAAGATCTTTCTCTCTGTCTCTCTCTCTCACTGTCCACTCTGCCTGTCAAAAAAAGTGGTTAGACAGAGTATCCCTAATGAAATAAAGAAAAACAGCACATGGGCCTTTCATGATTATAAATATACAGAAAACTCAACCAGGGTGAGTTTTTGTGTTTTGGAACATGAAATGGAACCCTTTTGCCGAGGGGAGAACAAGGAAGTCCCTCCAAATCCAGTGTAAATGGGATATTCAGTTGTATTCTTTCAGCAGCATTCAGGTTTCTTGTTTGGCAATTTCCAAATTTTGTTCTTGTTTTGCGTTTGTTTTGCCTTCTTCCTTTCCAAATTTTGTATTCTGACTCCATACAAAAAAGAGGTTAGGCAGAGTATTCATAATGACATAAAAAACACAGCACATTGGCATTTCATGCTAGGAAAACTACAGACAACTCGACCAAGGTGAGTTGTTGTGTTTTGGAAAATGAAATGGAACCCTTTTGCCGAGGGGACAGCTATGATTCCCTCCAAATCGAGGCTAAATGCGATTTTCCGGAGTTTTCTTTCAGCAGCATTCAGGTCTCTTGATTGGCAATTTCCTAAATTTGTTCTTGGTTTTTCCTTTGTTTTGCCTTCTTCCTTTTCAAATTTGGTATTCTGACTCCATACAAAAATGTGGTTAGGTATAATATTTCCAATGAAATACAAAACACAGCACATTGGCGTTTCACGCTAGGAAAACTACAGGCAACTCGACCAAGGTGAGTTTTTGCTTTTTGGAATATGAAATGTAACCCTTTTGCCGAGGGGACAGCTAGGAATTCCCTGCAAATCGAGTGTAAATGGGATATTCAGGTGCATCCTTTCAGCAGCATTCAGGTCTCTTGATTGGCAATTTCCAAATTTTGTTCTTGTTTTGCGTTTGTTTTGCCTTCTTCCTTTCCAAATTTTGTATTCTGACTCCATACAAAAAAGAGGTCCGGCAGAGTATTCATAATGACATAAAAAACACAGCACATTGGCGTTTCATGCTAGGAAAACTACAGGCAGCTCGACCAAGTTGAGCTTTTGTGTTTTGGAAAATGAAATGAACACTTTTCCCGAGGGGACAGCAAGGAATTCCCTCTACATCGAGTGCAAATGCGATTTTCAGGTGTATTCAATCAGCAGCATTCAGGTTCCTTGATTGGCAATTTCCTAAATTCGTTATAGGTTTGTGTTTGTTTTGCCTTCTTCCTTTCCAAATTTTGTATTCTGACTCCATACAAAAAAGAGGTTCAGCAGAGTATTCATAATGACATAAAAAACACAGCACATTGGCGTTTCATGCTAGGAAAACTACAGGCAACTCAACCAAGGTGAGTTGTTGTGTTTTGGAAAATGAAATGGAACATTTTTTCCAAGGGGACAGCTAGGAATTCCCTCCGAATTGAGTGTGAATGGGATTTTCAGGTGTATTCAATCAGCAGCATTATGTTTCCTTCTTTAGCAATTTCCTAAATTAGTTCTCGTTTTGCGTTTGTTTTGCCTTCTTCCTTTCCAAATTTTGTATTATGACTCCTTACAAAAAAGTGTTTAGGAAGAGTATCCCTAATGAAATACAAAACACAGCACATTGGCATTTCATGCAAGGAAATCTGCAGGCAAATCGACCATAGTGAGTTTTTGTGTTTTGGAACATGAAATTTTACCCTTTTGCCGAGGGTTCATCTAGGAATTCCCTCCACATCGAGTGTAAATGGGATTTTCAGGTGTATTCTTTCATCAGCATTCAGGTCTCTTGATTGGCAATTTCCTAAATTTGTTCTGTGTTTGTGTTTGTTTTGCCTGCTTCCTTTCCAAATTTGGTATTCTGACTCCATACAAAAAGGAGGTTAGGCAGAGTATTCATCATGAAATAAAAAAACACAGCACATTGGCTTTTCATGCTAGGAAAACTACAGGCAGCTCAACCAAGTTGAATTTTTGAGGTTTAGAAAATGAAATGGAAACTTTTCCCGAGGACAGCAAGTAATTCCCTCTACATCAAGTGTAAATTCGATTTTCACATTTATTCTTTTTTTTTATTTTTTTATTTTTTTATTTTATTTTTTATTTTTTATAAAGCTTTTATTTAAAGAATATGAATTTCCAAAGAACAGCTCATGGACCACAATGGCTCCCCCCCCCCACAACTTCCCTCCCTCCCCCCACCCTCCCCTTTCCCGCTCCCTCTTCCCTTCCATTCACATAAAGATTCATTTTCAATTCTCTTTATACACAGAAGATCAATTTAGTACATATTACGTAAAGATTTCAACGCTTTGTCCTCGCATAGAGACACAAAATGATAATACTGTTGGAGTACTAGTTATAGTATTAATTCACAATGTACAGCACATTAAGGACAGAGATCCTACATGATTTTTTTTTTAAAAATTTGATTAATTGTCTATGCAATTTCCAGTTTAACACCAAGATTTTTTAATCATTTGCAATTATCTTTATATAAAGAAGATCGATTCAATATATGCTATGTAGGATTTCATCAGTTTGTACCTACACAGAAACACAAAGTGTAAAAATACTGTTTCAGTACTAGTAATAGCATCACTTCACATTGGATAACACATTAAGGACAGATCCCTCATGAGACGTAAGTACACAGTGACTCCTGATGTTGATTTAACAATTTGACACTCTTGTTTATGGCATCAGTAATCTCCCTAGGCTCTGGTCATGAGTTGCCGAGGCTATGGAAGCCTTTAGGGTTCGCCGACTTCGATCTTATTCCCACAGGGCCATAGTCAAAGTGGAAGTTCTCTCCTCCCTTCAGAGAAAGGTACCTCCTTCTTTGATGGCCCCGTTCTTTCCACTGGGATCTCACTCGCAGAGATCTTTCATTTAGGTCTTCTGTTTTTTCCAGAGTGTCTTAGCTTTCCATGCCTAAAATATTCTCATGGGCTCTTGAGCCAGATCCGAATGCCTTAAGGGCTGATTCTGAGGCCAGAGTGCTATTTAGGACATCTGCCATTCTATGAGTCTGCTGTGTATCCTGCTTCCCATGTTGGATCATTCTCTCCCTTTTTCATTCTATCAGTTAGTATTAGCAGACACTAGTCTTGTTTGTGTGATCCCTTTGGCTCTTAGACCTATCAGTGTGATCAATTGTGAGCTGAAATTGATCACTTGGACTAATGAGATGGCCTTGGTACATGCCACCTTGATGGGATTGTATTGGAAACCCCTGGCACAATTCTAACTCCATCATTTGGGGCCGTTCCGATTGAGCATGTCCCAAGTTTTACATCTCCTCCCTCTCTTATTCCCACTCTTATATTTCACAGAGATCACTTTTCAGTTAAAATTTAAGCACCTAAGAATAATTGTGTGTTAATTACAGAGTTCAACCTCTAGTACTAGGATAAAGAAAAAAAAAATACTACCATGGATAAAGTATTACATTGTACAACAACAGTCAGCACAAGAGCTGATCGAGTCACTGTTTCTCATAGTGTCCATTTCACTTCTACAGGTTTCCCCTTTGGTGCTCAGTTAGTCATCGCCAATCAAGGGAAACAAATGATATTTGTCTCTTTGGGACTGACTTAATTCACTCAGCATGATGTTTTCCAGATTCCTCCATTTTGTTGCAAGTGACCGGATTTCATTGTTTTTGACTGCTGTATAGTATTCTGTAGAGTACATGTCCCATAATTTCCTAATCCAGTCTACTGTTGATGGGCATTTGGGTTGGTTCCAAGTCTTAGCTATTGTGAATTGAGCCGCAATAAACATTGCTGTGCAGACGGCTTTTTTGTTTGCCAATTTAATTTCCTTTGGGTAAATTCCAAGGAGTGGGATGGCTGGGTTGAATGGTAGGGTTATATTCATGTTTCTGAGGAATCTCCAGACTGACTTCCATAGTGGCTTCACCAGTTTGCATTCCCACCAACAGTGGATTAGTGTCCCTTTTTCCCCACATCCTCTCCAGCATCTATTGTTGGTGGATTTCTGAATGTGAGCCATTCTCACCGGGGTGAGGTGAAACCTCATTGTGGTTTTGATTTGCATTTCCCTGATTGCTAGGGATCTTGAACATTTTTTCATGTGTCTGTTGGCCATTTGGATTTCCTCTTTTGAAAAATGTCTATTGAGGTCCTTGGCCCATCTCTTAAGTGGGTTGTTTGTTTTGATGTTGTGGAGTTTCTTAATTTCTTTGTAGATTCTGGTTATCAACCCTTTATCTGTTGCATAGTTTGCAAATATATTTTCCCATTCTGTCGGTTTCCTATTCACTTTCCTGACTGTTTCTTTTGCAGTACAGAAACTTTTCAATTTGATGCAATCCCAGTAGTTAATTTTGGTTTTCAGTGCCTGTGCTTCTGGGGTCTTTTCCAAGAAGTCTTTGCCAGTACCTATGTCTTGCAGGGTTTCTCCTATGCTCTCTAGTAATTTGATGGTGTCGGGTCGTAGGTTTAAATTTTTAATCCATGTTGAATGGATTTTTGTGTAAGGTGAAAGGTAGGGGTCTTGCTTCATGGTTCTGCACGTGGAAATCCAGTTTTCCCAGCACCATTTATTAAACAGACTGACCTTACTCCAGGGACTGGTTTTGGATCGTTGATCAAATATAAGTTGGCTGTAGGTGTTTGGATTGATTTCTGGAGTTTCTATTCTGTTCCATTGGTCTATCCATCTGTTTCTGTACCAGTACCATGCTGTTTTGATAACAACTGCCCTGTAGTATGTCCTGAAATCTGGTATTGTGATGCCTCCGGCTTTGTTTTTGTTGTACAAGATTGCTTTAGCTATTCGAGGTCTCCTGTGTCTCCATATGAATTTCAGCATCATTTTTTCCAGATCTGAGAAGAATGTCCTCGGTATCTTGATTGGTATTGCGTTGAATCTGTAAATTGCTTTTGGCAGAATGGACATTTTGATGATATTGATTCTTCCAATCCATGAGCATGGGAGATTTCTCCATTTTTTGGTATCCTCTTCTATTTCTTTCTTTAAGGTTTTGTAATTTTCATTGTAGAGATCTTTAATGTCCTTAGTTAAATTTATTCCAAGGTATTTGATTGTTTTTGTAGCTATTGTGAATGGGATTGATCTTAGCAGTTCTTCCTCAGCCGTGGCATTGTCTGTGTATACAAAGGCTGTTGATTTTTGTGCATTGATTTTATATCCTGCTACTTTGCCAAACTCTTCTATGAGTTCCAATAGTCTCTTAGTAGAGTTCTTTGGGTCCCCCAAATAAAGAATCATGTCGTCTGCAAAGAGGGATAGTTTGAGTTCTTCCTTCCCAACTTGTATCCCTTTAATTTCTTTTTCTTGCCTAATAACTCTGGCTAAGACTTCCAGCACTATATTGAATAGCAGTGGTGAGAGTGGGCATCCCTGTCTGGTACCAGATCTCAGTGGAAATGCTTCCAACTTTTCCCCATTCAATAGGATATTGGCCGTGGGTTTTTCATAAATTGCTTTGATTGTATTGAGGAATGTGCCTTCTATACCCAGTTTGCTTAGGGTTTTCATCATGAAAGGGTGTTGAATTTTATCGAATGCTTTCTCTGCGTCTAGTGAGATAATCATATGGTTTTTCTTCTGCAGTCTGTTAATGTGGTGTATCACGTTGATTGTTTTGCGAATATTGAACCATCCCTGCATACCAGGGATGAATCCCACTTGGTCTGGGTGGATGATCTTTCTGATGTGTTGTTGCAGTCTATTGGCCAGAATTTTGTTGAGGATTTTTGCATCTATGTTCATGAGGGATATTGGTCTGTAATTCTCTTTCAATGCTGCATCTTTTTCTGGCTTAGGAATTAAGGTGATGCTGGCTTCATAGAAGGAATTTGGGAGAATTCCCTCTTTTTCGATTGTTCTGAATAGTTTGAGAAGAATTGGGGTTAGTTCTTCTTTAAATGTCTGGTAGAATTCAGCAGTGAATCCATCTGGTCCTGGGCTTTTCTTTGTTGGGAGGGCCTTTATTACTGATTCAATTTCTGACTCACTTATGGGTCTGTTTAGGTTTTCTATGTCTTCCTGGTTCAATTTAGGTAGGTTGCATGTGTCCAGGAATCTATCCATTTCTGATAGGTTTCCCTGTTTGCTGGCATACAAGTCCTTGTAGTAATTTCTGATGATTCTTTTGATTTCTGTGGTGTCTGTTGTTATATTTCCTTTTTCATCTCTGATTTTACTAATTTGGGTCTTTTCTCTTCTTTTTTTAGTTAGTTGGGCCAATGGGGTGTCAATCTTGTTTATTTTTTCAAAAAACCAGCTCCTCGTTTGGCTGATTTTTTGTAATTTTTTTTGGATTCAATCCTGTTGATTTCTTCTCTGATTTTGATTATTTCTCTTTTTCTACTAGATTTGGGTCTAGTTTGCTGCAAATTTTCTAGATCCTTGAGATGCATTGAAAGCTCATCTATTTGGTGCCTTTCCAGTTTCTTGATGTAGGCACCTATTGATATAAACTTTCCTCTTAACACTGCTTTTGCTGTATCCCATAAGTTTTGGTATGTTGTGCTGTTATCCTCATTTACTTCCAGAAAATTTTTGATTTCTCTTTTGATTTCTTCAGTGACCCATTGTTCATTCAGGAGCATGTTGTTCAATCTCCATGTGTTTGCATATGCTCTAGAGATTCCTGAGTTGCTAATTTCCAACTTCACTCCCTCATGGTCTGAGAAGTTGCATGGTATGATTCTAATTCTTTTGAATTTGCTGAGACTTGCTTTATGGCCTAATATGTGATCAATCCTAGAGTAGGTTCCATGTGCTGCTGAGAAGAATGTGAATGCTTTACGTGTAGGATGAAAAGTTCTGTAGATATCTGTTAGATCCATTTGGGCTATAGTGTTGTTTAAATCTACTGTCTCCTTGTTGATCTTCTGTCCTGTCGATCTGTCAATATCTGTGAGTGAAGTATTGAAGTCCCCCAGTACTATTGTGTTGGGGTCTAAGTCTCCCTTTAAGTTTCTTAACAAATTTTTTAAATAAACCTGTGGCCTGTAATTAGGTGCATATACATTGAGAATTGTTATATCTTCCTGTAGTATTGATCCCTTAATCATTATATAGTGCCCCTCTTTGTCTCTCTTAACAGTTTTTGTGTTAAAGTTTATGTAGTCCGATATTAAGATGGTTACACCCGCTCTTTTTTCATTTCTGTTGGCGTGGTATATCTTGTTCCATCCTTTTATTTTCAGTCTGTATGGATCTTCGTTGGAAAGATGTGTTTCTTGTAGGCAGCAAATAGATGGTTTTTGTTCCTTAACCCAATCAGCCAATCTCTGCCTTTTAACAGGACAGTTTAGACCTTTAACGTTCAATGTGACTATTGATAAGTGGTAAGTTTGCCCTGCCATTTGCCAGATATTTTCTAATGTATGCTTTGAATTCCCTGTGATCTTTTGCCGTGAGGTTCCCTTCGTTTACCTTCTTTCATGTTGATGGTCGTGTTTCTGTGTTTCTGTGTGTAACACGTCTTTAAGTATCTTTTGCAGGGCTGGACGAGTGGCAACAAATTCTTTCAATTTTTGTTTGTTATGAAAGGTCTTTATTTCACCTTCATTCACAAATGAGAGCTTTGCAGGGTATAATATTCTGGGCTGGCAGTTTTTCCCTCTAAGTACCTGGGCTATGTCTCGCCATTCCCTTCTAGCTTGTAGGGTTTCTGTTGAGAAGTCAGCTGTAAGTCTAATTGGAGATCCTCTGAGAGTAATCTGACGTTTCTCTCTTGCACATTTTAGGATCTTTTCTTTTTGCTTCACTGTGGTGAGTTTAATTACAATATGTCATGCAGAGGATCTCTTTTGGTCATGTTTATTAGGGGTTCTATGAGCTTCCTGGATTAGGATTTCTCTGTCTTTCTCCAAGCCTGGAAATTTTTCTGCTAGTATCTCCCTAAAAAGGCCTTCTAATCCTTTCTCCCTCTCCATACCTTCAGGAACACCTAGAACCCGAATGTTGGGTTTTTTAATAGTATCCTGTAAATTCCCGACGATATCTTTCAGTTTTCTAATTTCCTCTTCTTGTCTTTGGTTTGACTGTTTCCTCTCCTGTTCTCTGTCTTCTAGGTCCAATATTCTCTCTTCTGCTTCACCCATTCTGGTTTTAAGGCCCTCAAGATTGCTTGTCACTTGATCTATTGAATTCTTCAATTCATTAAGATTTTTTGTCACTATCGTAGCTTCTTGTTCTACTAGTTGTTTCATTTCGTTTTGATTTCTGCGTAGTGCTTCATTCTCGCGAGAGAGATTTTCTATCTTATCCATTAAGGATCTGTAGTTCAAGAATTTGTTTTTGAGAACTTCTTAATGTTCTTATCAATTCTTTGAGATCTGCTTCTTGCATTTCTTCTATCTCATTATCTTCATAATCCTGACTTGGGGTGTCTTTTCCATTTGGGGTCATCATAGCGTCTTCCTTGATCTTGCTCCCTCGGAATCTGTTTTTATTTGGCATTTTTTTTTCCCCACACTCTTTCTCTGGGTTGTCAAGGTAACGGAGTTTGTGTGCGCGGTGTGTTCCCAGTTTTTGGATCCCCTTCAGGTTTCTACAGCCTCGGGTTTTTGGTTCCGTCTGCCTCAGTGAAGGGCGGGCGGGCGGGCGGGTGCGCCTTGTCCCACTGCGTTTAATCTAGCTCGAATTAGCAGGGTGGGTGACGAGAGAGGCTAGTGTCCGTGCAGGCTCGCCTCAATTGTGCTGTTTCCCCCGTGGGGGGTCTGCTTCCCCCCGCCAGTGTCTCGGGATCCCTGTATCGGCCCCCGTTCAAGCGCTCAGTTCCAATGGCGACTGTGTTCCGCCCGTCTTCCGGTTCAGCCGGCGGGCGTGCGCCGTCCCACTGTGTTCAGTCTAGCTCGAGTGAGCAGGGTGGGCAACGAAAGAGGCTAGTGTCCGTGTGGGCTCGCCTCAATTGTGCTGTTTCCCCCATGGCGTCTGCTTCCCCCCGCCAGTGTCTCGGGATCCCTGTATCGGCTCCCGTTTAAGCGCTCGATTCTAATGGCGACTGTGTTCCGTCCGGTTCCCGTCCCTCCCGGCAGCTCCCGTGCCACTAAGGCACGATTTGCCGTTCGCAAACTTACTTTCCCATAGGTCCTCTGCGTCTCATTCACTGGGTCCGGAAGAATTTCCACTGCATTTTTTTCCGTGAGATTTTTCCTGAGGCTACAGTAACTCTGTTTTTATTAAACTATCTTTTGCGGACTGCTAGTGCGCGTCCTCACTATTCCGCCATCTTGGCTCCGCCCTCGATTTTCACATTTATTCTTTCAGCAGCATTCATGTTCCTTGATTGGCAATTTCCTAAATTTGTTCTTGGTTTGCGTTTGTTTTGCCTTCTTACTTTCCAAAGTTTGTATTCTGACTCCATACAAAAAAGAGGTTAGGCAGAGTATCCCTAATGAAATAAAGAAAAACAGCACATGAGCCTTTCATGCTTATAAATCTACAGAAAACTCAACCAGGGTGAGTTTTTGTGTTTTGGAACATGAAATGTAACACTTTTGCCGAGGGGACAACAAGGAATTCCCTCCAAATCCAGTGTAAATGGGATATTCAGTTGTATTCTTTCAGCAGCATTCAGGTTTCTTGTTTGGCAATTTCCAAATTTTGTTCTTGTTTTGCGTTTGTTTTGCCTTCTTCCTTTCCAAATTTTGTATTCTGACTCCATACAAAAAAGAGGTTCGGCAGAGTATTCATAATGACATAAAAAACACAGCACATTGGCATTTCATGCGAGGAAAACTACGGGCAACTCGACCAAGGTGAGTTGTTGTGTTTTGGAAAATGAAATGGAACCCTTTTGCCGAGGGGACAGCTATGATTCCCTCCAAATCGAGGCTAAATGCGATTTTCTGGAGTTTTCTTTCAGCAGCATTCAGGTCTCTTGATTGGCAGTTTCCTAAATTTGTTCTTGGTTTTTCCTTTGTTTTGCCTTCTTCCTTTTCAAATTTGGTATTCTGACTCCATACAAAAAAGTGGTTAGGTATAATATTTCCAATGAAATACAAAACACAGCACATTGGCGTTTCACGCTAGGAAAACTACAGGCAACTCGACCAAGGTGAGTTTTTGCTTTTTGGAATATGAAATGTAACCCTTTTGCCGAGGGGACAGCTAGGAATTCCCTGCAAATCGAGTGTAAATGGGATATTCAGGTGCGTCCTTTCAGCAGCATTCAGGTCTCTTGATTGGCAATTTCCTATATTTGTTCTATGTTTGCATTTGTTTTGCCTTCTTCCTTTCAACATTTGGTATTATGACTCCAAACAAAAAAGAGGTTAGGCAGAGTATTCATAATGACATAAAAAACTCAGCACATTGGCGTTTCATGCTAGGAAAACTACAGGCAGCTCGACCAAGGTGAGTTGTTGTGTTTTGGAAAATGAAATGAACACTTTTCCCGAGGGGACAGCAAGGAATTCCCTCTACATCGAGTGCAAATGCGATTTTCAGGTGTACTCAATCAGCAGCATTCAGGTTCCTTGATTGGCAATTTCCTAAATTCGTTATAGGTTTGCGTTTGTTTTGCCTTCTTCCTTTCCAAATTTTGTACTCTGACTGCATACCAAAAAGAGGTTCGGCAGAGTATTCATAATGACATAAAAAACACAGCACATTGGCGTTTCATGCTAGGAAAACTACAGGCAACTCAACCAAGGTGAGTTGTTGTGTTTTGGAAAATGAAATGGAACATTTTTTCCAAGGGGTCAGGTAGGAATTCCCTCCGAATTGAGTGTGAATGGGATTTTCAGGTGTATTCAATCAGCAGCATTAAGTTTCCTTCTTTGGCAATTTCCTAAATTAGTTCTGGGTTTGCATTTGTTTTGCCTTCTTCCTTTCCAAATTTTGTATTATGACTCCTTACAAAAAAGTGTTTAGGAAGAGTATCCCTAATGAAATACAAAACACAGCACATTTAATTTCATGCAAGGAAAACTGCAGGCAAATCGACCATAGTGAGTTTTTGTGTTTTGGAACATGAAATTTTACCCTTTTGCCGAGGGTTCATCTAGGAATTCCCTCCACATCGAGTGTAAATGGGATTTTCAGGTGTATTCTTTCATCAGCATTCAGGTCTCTTGATTGGCAATTTCCTAAATTTGTTCTGGGTTTGTGTTTGTTTTGCCTGCTTCCTTTCCAAATTTGGTATTCTGACTCCATACAAAAAAGAGGTTAGGCAGAGTATTCATCATGAAATAAAAAAACACAACACATTGGCGTTTCATGCTAGGAAAACTACAGGCAGCTCGACCAAGTTGAGTTTTTGAGGTTTAGAAAATGAAATGGAAACTTTTCCCGAGGACAGCAAGTAATTCCCTCTACATCAAGTGTAAATTCGATTTTCACATTTATTCTTTCAGCAGCATTCATGTTCCTTGATTGGCAATTTCCTAAGCTTTTTATGGATTTGCGTTAGTTTTGCCTTCTTACTTTGCAAAGTTTGTATTCTGACTCCATACAAAAAAGAGGTTAGGCAGAGTATCCCTAATGAAATAAAGAAAAACAGCACATGGGCCTTTCATGCTTATAAATCTACAGAAAACTCAACCAGGGTGAGTTTTTGTGTTTTGGAACATGAAATGGAACCCTTTTGCCGAGGGGACAACAAGGAAGTCCCTCCAAATCCAGTGTAAATGGGATATTCAGTTGTATTCTTTCAGCAGCATTCAGGTTTCTCGTTTGGCAATTTCCAATTTTGTTCTTGTTTTGCGTTTGTTTTGCCTTCTTCCTTTCCAAATTTTGTATTCTGACGCCATACAAAAAAGAGGTTAGGCAGAGTATTCATAATGACATAAAAAAAACAGCACATTGGCATTTCATGCGAGGAAAACTACAGGCAACTCGACCAAGGTGAGTTGTTGTGTTTTGGAAAATGTAATGGAACCCTTTTGCCGAGGGGAGAGCTATGATTCCCTCCAAATCGAGGCTAAATGCGATTTTCCGGAGTTTTTTTTCAGCAGCATTCAGGTCCCTTGATTGGCAATTTCCTATATTTGTTCTTGGTTTTTCCTTTGTTTTGCCTTCTTCCTTTCAACATTTGGTATTATGACTCCAAACAAAAAAGAGGTTAGGCAGAGTATTCATAATGACATAAAAAACTCAGCACATTGGCGTTTCATGCTAGGAAAACTACAGGCAGCTCGACCAAGTTGAGCTTTTGTGTTTTGGAAAATGAAATGAACACTTTTCCCGAGGGGACAGCAAGGGATTCCCTCTACATCGAGTGCAAATGCGATTTTCAGGTGTATTCAATCAGCAGCATTCAGGTTCCTTGATTGGCAATTTCCTAAATTCGTTATAGGTTTGCATTTGTTTTGCCTTCTTCCTTTCCAAATTTTGTATTCTGACTCCATACAAAAAAGAGGTTCGGCAGAGTATTCATAATGACATAAAAAACAAAGCACATTGGCGTTTCATGCTAGGAAAATTACAGGCAACTCAACCAAGGTGAGTTGTTGTGTTTTTGAAACAGAAATGTAAATATTTTGCTTCAGGGACAGCTAGGAATTCCCTCCGAATTGAGTGTGAATGGGATTTTCAGGTGTATTCAATCAGCAGCATTGAGGTTCGTTAATTGGCAATTTCTTAAACTTGTTCTGGGTTTGCATTTGTTTTGCCTTCTTCCTTTCCAAATTTTGTATTATGACTCCTTACAAAAAAGTGTTTAGGAAGAGTATCCCTAATGAAATACAAAACACAGCACATTGGCATTTCATGCAAGGAAAACTGCAGGCAAATCGACCATAGTGAGTTTTTGTGTTTTGGAACATGAAATTTTACCCTTTTGCGGAGGGTTCATCTAGGAATTCCCTCCACATCGAGTGTAAATGGGATTTTCAGGTGTATACTTTCATCAGCATTCAGGTCTCTTGATTGGCAATTTCCTAAATTTGTTCTGGGTTTGTGTTTGTTTTGCCTGCTTCCTTTCCAAATTTGGTATTCTGACTCCATACAAAAAAGAGGTTAGGCAGAGTATTCATCATGAAATAAAAAAACACAGCACATTGGCGTTTCATGCTAGGAAAACTACAGGCAGCTCGACCAAGTTGAGTTTGTGAGGTTTAGAAAATGAAATGGAAACTTTTCCTGAGGACAGCAAGTAATTCCCTCTACATCAAGTGTAAATTCAATTTTCACGTTTATTCTTTCAGCAGCATTCATGTTCCTTGATTGGCAATTTCCTAAGCTTTTTATGGGTTTGCGTTTGTTTTGCCTTCTTACTTTACAAAGTTTGTATTCTGACTCCATACAAAAAGAAGTTAGGCAGAGTATCCCTAATGAAATAAAGAAAAACAGCACATGGGCCTTTCATGCTTATAAATCTACAGAAAACTCAACCAGGGTGAGTTTTTGTGTTTTGGAACATGAAATGGTACTCTTTTGCCGAGGGGACAACAAGGAAGTCCCTCCAAATCCAGTGTAAATGGGATATTCAGTTGTATTCTTTCAGCAGCATTCAGGTATCTTGTTTGGCAATTTACAAATTTTGTTCTTGTTTTGTGTTTGTTTTGCCTTCTTCCTTTCCAAATTTTGTATTCTGACTCCATACAAAAAAGAGGTTAGGCAGAGTATTCATAATGACATAAAAAACACAGCACATTGGCATTTCATGCTAGGAAATCTACAGGCAACTCGACCAAGGTGAGATGTTGTGTTTTGGAAAATGAAATGGAACCCTTTTGCCGAGGGGACAGCTATGATTCCCTCCAAATCGAGGGTAAATGCGATTTTCCGGAGTTTTCTTTCAGCAGCATTCAGGTCCCTTGATTGGCAATTTCCTAAATTTGTTCTTGGTTTTTCCTTTGTTTTGCCTTCTTCCTTTTCAAATTTGGTATTCTGACTCCATACAAAAAAGTGGTTAGGTATAATATTTCCAATGAAATACAAAACACAGCACATTGGCGTTTCACGCTAGGAAAACTACAGGCAACTCGACCAAGGTGAGTTTTTGCTTTTTGGAATATGAAATGTAACCCTTTTGCCGAGGGGATAGCTAGGAATTCCCTGCAAATCGAGTGTAAATGGGATATTCAGGTGCATCCTTTCAGCAGCATTCAGGTCTCTTGATTGGCAATTTCCTATATTTGTTCTATGTTTGCATTTGTTTTGCCTTCTTCCTTTCAAAATTTGGTATTATGACTCCAAACAAAAAAGAGGTTAGGCAGAGTATTCATAATGACATAAAAAACTCAGCACATTGGCGTTTCATGCTAGGAAAACTACAGGCAGCTCGACCAAGTTGAGCTTTTGTGTTTTGGAAAATGAAATGAACACTTTTCCCGAGGGGACAGCAAGGAATTCCCTCTACATCGAGTGCAAATGCGATTTTCAGGTGTATTCAATCAGCAGCATTCAGGTTCCTTGATTGGCAATTTCCTAAATTCGTTATAGGTTTGCGTTTGTTTTGCCTTCTTCCTTTCCAAATTTTGTACTCTGACTGCACACCAAAAAGAGGTTCGGCAGAGTATTCATAATGACATAAAAAACACAGCACATTGGCGTTTCATGCTAGGAAAACTACAGGCAACTCAACCAAGGTGAGTTGTTATGTTTTGGAAAATGAAATGTAAATATTTTGCTTCGGGGACAGCTAGGAATTCCCTCCGAATTGAGTGTGAATGGGATTTTCAGGTGTATTCAATCAGCAGCATTAAGTTTCCTTCTTTGGCAATTTCCTAAATTAGTTCTGGGTTTGCATTTGTTTTGCCTTCTTCCTTTCCAAATTTTGTATTATGACTCCTTACAAAAAAGTGTTTAGGAAGAGTATCCCTAATGAAATACAAAACACAGCACATTGGCATTTCATGCAAGGAAAACTGCAGGCAAATCGACCATAGTGAGTTTTTGTGTTTTGGAACATGAAATTTTACCCTTTGGCCGAGGGTTCATCTAGGAATTCCCTCCACATCGAGTGTAAATGGGATTTTCAGGTGTATTCTTTCATCAGCATTCAGGTCTCTTGATTGGCAATTTCCTAAATTTGTTCTTGGTTTGCGTTTGTTTTGCCTTCTTACTTTCCAAAGTTTGTATTCTGACTCCATACAAAAAAGAGGTTAGGCAGAGTATCCCTAATGAAATAAAGAAAAACAACACATGGGCCTTTCATGCTTATAAATCTACAGAAAACTCAACCAGGGTGAGTTTTTGTGTTTTGGAACATGAAATGGAACCCTTTTGCCGAGGGGACAACAAGGAAGTCCCTCCAAATCCAGTGTAAATGGGATATTCAGTTGTATTCTTTCAGCAGCATTCAGGTTTCTTGTTTGGCAATTTACAAATTTTGTTCTTGTTTTGTGTTTGTTTTGCCTTCTTCCTTTCCAAATTTTGTATTCTGACTCCATACAAAAAAGAGGTTAGGCAGAGTATTCATAATGACATAAAAAACACAGCACATTGGCATTTCATGCTAGGAAATCTACAGGCAACTCGACCAAGGTGAGATGTTGTGTTTTGGAAAATGAAATGGAACCCTTTTGCCGAGGGGACAGCTATGATTCCCTCCAAATCGAGGGTAAATGCGATTTTCCGGAGTTTTCTTTCAGCAGCATTCAGGTCCCTTGATTGGCAATTTCCTAAATTTGTTCTTGGTTTTTCCTTTGTTTTGCCTTCTTCCTTTTCAAATTTGGTATTCTGACTCCATACAAAAAAGTGGTTAGGTATAATATTTCCAATGAAATACAAAACACAGCACATTGGCGTTTCACGCTAGGAAAACTACAGGCAACTCGACCAAGGTGAGTTTTTGCTTTTTGGAATATGAAATGTAACCCTTTTGCCGAGGGGATAGCTAGGAATTCCCTGCAAATCGAGTGTAAATGGGATATTCAGGTGCATCCTTTCAGCAGCATTCAGGTCTCTTGATTGGCAATTTCCTATATTTGTTCTATGTTTGCATTTGTTTTGCCTTCTTCCTTTCAACATTTGGTATTATGACTCCAAACAAAAAAGAGGTTAGGCAGAGTATTCATAATGACATAAAAAACTCAGCACATTGGCGTTTCATGCTAGGAAAACTACAGGCAGCTCGACCAAGTTGAGCTTTTGTGTTTTGGAAAATGAAATGAACACTTTTCCCGAGGGGACAGCAAGGAATTCCCTCTACATCGAGTGCAAATGCGATTTTCAGGTGTATTCAATCAGCAGCATTCAGGTTCCTTGATTGGCAATTTCCTAAATTCGTTATAGGTTTGCGTTTGTTTTGCCTTCTTCCTTTCCAAATTTTGTACTCTGACTGCACACAAAAAAGAGGTTCGGCAGAGTATTCATAATGACATAAAAAACACAGCACATTGGCGTTTCATGCTAGGAAAACTACAGGCAACTCAACCAAGGTGAGTTGTTATGTTTTGGAAAATGAAATGTAAATATTTTGCTTCGGGGACAGCTAGGAATTCCCTCCGAATTGAGTGTGAATGGGATTTTCAGGTGTATTCAATCAGCAGCATTAAGTTTCCTTCTTTGGCAATTTCCTAAATTAGTTCTGGGTTTGCATTTGTTTTGCCTTCTTCCTTTCCAAATTTTGTATTATGACTCCTTACAAAAAAGTGTTTAGGAAGAGTATCCCTAATGAAATACAAAACACAGCACATTGGCATTTCATGCAAGGAAAACTGCAGGCAAATCGACCATAGTGAGTTTTTGTGTTTTGGAACATGAAATTTTACCCTTTGGCCGAGGGTTCATCTAGGAATTCCCTCCACATCGAGTGTAAATGGGATTTTCAGGTGTATTCTTTCATCAGCATTCAGGTCTCTTGATTGGCAATTTCCTAAATTTGTTCTTGGTTTGCGTTTGTTTTGCCTTCTTACTTTCCAAAGTTTGTATTCTGACTCCATACAAAAAAGAGGTTAGGCAGAGTATCCCTAATGAAATAAAGAAAAACAACACATGGGCCTTTCATGCTTATAAATCTACAGAAAACTCAACCAGGGTGAGTTTTTGTGTTTTGGAACATGAAATGGAACCCTTTTGCCGAGGGGACAACAAGGAAGTCCCTCCAAATCCAGTGTAAATGGGATATTCAGTTGTATTCTTTCAGCAGCATTCAGGTTTCTTGTTTGGCAATTTACAAATTTTGTTCTTGTTTTGTGTTTGTTTTGCCTTCTTCCTTTCCAAATTTTGTATTCTGACTCCATACAAAAAAGAGGTTAGGCAGAGTATTCATAATGACATAAAAAACACAGCACATTGGCATTTCATGCTAGGAAATCTACAGGCAACTCGACCAAGGTGAGATGTTGTGTTTTGGAAAATGAAATGGAACCCTTTTGCCGAGGGGACAGCTATGATTCCCTCCAAATCGAGGGTAAATGCGATTTTCCGGAGTTTTCTTTCAGCAGCATTCAGGTCCCTTGATTGGCAATTTCCTAAATTTGTTCTTGGTTTTTCCTTTGTTTTGCCTTCTTCCTTTTCAAATTTGGTATTCTGACTCCATACAAAAAAGTGGTTAGGTATAATATTTCCAATGAAATACAAAACACAGCACATTGGCGTTTCACGCTAGGAAAACTACAGGCAACTCGACCAAGGTGAGTTTTTGCTTTTTGGAATATGAAATGTAACCCTTTTGCCGAGGGGATAGCTAGGAATTCCCTGCAAATCGAGTGTAAATGGGATATTCAGGTGCATCCTTTCAGCAGCATTCAGGTCTCTTGATTGGCAATTTCCTATATTTGTTCTATGTTTGCATTTGTTTTGCCTTCTTCCTTTCAACATTTGGTATTATGACTCCAAACAAAAAAGAGGTTAGGCAGAGTATTCATAATGACATAAAAAACTCAGCACATTGGCGTTTCATGCTAGGAAAACTACAGGCAGCTCGACCAAGTTGAGCTTTTGTGTTTTGGAAAATGAAATGAACACTTTTCCCGAGGGGACAGCAAGGAATTCCCTCTACATCGAGTGCAAATGCGATTTTCAGGTGTATTCAATCAGCAGCATTCAGGTTCCTTGATTGGCAATTTCCTAAATTCGTTATAGGTTTGCGTTTGTTTTGCCTTCTTCCTTTCCAAATTTTGTACTCTGACTGCACACAAAAAAGAGGTTCGGCAGAGTATTCATAATGACATAAAAAACACAGCACATTGGCGTTTCATGCTAGGAAAACTACAGGCAACTCAACCAAGGTGAGTTGTTATGTTTTGGAAAATGAAATGTAAATATTTTGCTTCGGGGACAGCTAGGAATTCCCTCCGAATTGAGTGTGAATGGGATTTTCAGGTGTATTCAATCAGCAGCATTAAGTTTCCTTCTTTGGCAATTTCCTAAATTAGTTCTGGGTTTGCATTTGTTTTGCCTTCTTCCTTTCCAAATTTTGTATTATGACTCCTTACAAAAAAGTGTTTAGGAAGAGTATCCCTAATGAAATACAAAACACAGCACATTGGCATTTCATGCAAGGAAAACTGCAGGCAAATCGACCATAGTGAGTTTTTGTGTTTTGGAACATGAAATTTTACCCTTTGGCCGAGGGTTCATCTAGGAATTCCCTCCACATCGAGTGTAAATGGGATTTTCAGGTGTATTCTTTCATCAGCATTCAGGTCTCTTGATTGGCAATTTCCTAAATTTGTTCTTGGTTTGCGTTTGTTTTGCCTTCTTACTTTCCAAAGTTTGTATTCTGACTCCATACAAAAAAGAGGTTAGGCAGAGTATCCCTAATGAAATAAAGAAAAACAACACATGGGCCTTTCATGCTTATAAATCTACAGAAAACTCAACCAGGGTGAGTTTTTGTGTTTTGGAACATGAAATGGAACCCTTTTGCCGAGGGGACAACAAGGAAGTCCCTCCAAATCCAGTGTAAATGGGATATTCAGTTGTATTCTTTCAGCAGCATTCAGGTTTCTTGTTTGGCAATTTACAAATTTTGTTCTTGTTTTGTGTTTGTTTTGCCTTCTTCCTTTCCAAATTTTGTATTCTGACTCCATACAAAAAAGAGGTTAGGCAGAGTATTCATAATGACATAAAAAACACAGCACATTGGCATTTCATGCTAGGAAATCTACAGGCAACTCGACCAAGGTGAGATGTTGTGTTTTGGAAAATGAAATGGAACCCTTTTGCCGAGGGGACAGCTATGATTCCCTCCAAATCGAGGGTAAATGCGATTTTCCGGAGTTTTCTTTCAGCAGCATTCAGGTCCCTTGATTGGCAATTTCCTAAATTTGTTCTTGGTTTTTCCTTTGTTTTGCCTTCTTCCTTTTCAAATTTGGTATTCTGACTCCATACAAAAAAGTGGTTAGGTATAATATTTCCAATGAAATACAAAACACAGCACATTGGCGTTTCACGCTAGGAAAACTACAGGCAACTCGACCAAGGTGAGTTTTTGCTTTTTGGAATATGAAATGTAACCCTTTTGCCGAGGGGATAGCTAGGAATTCCCTGCAAATCGAGTGTAAATGGGATATTCAGGTGCATCCTTTCAGCAGCATTCAGGTCTCTTGATTGGCAATTTCCTATATTTGTTCTATGTTTGCATTTGTTTTGCCTTCTTCCTTTCAACATTTGGTATTATGACTCCAAACAAAAAAGAGGTTAGGCAGAGTATTCATAATGACATAAAAAACTCAGCACATTGGCGTTTCATGCTAGGAAAACTACAGGCAGCTCGACCAAGTTGAGCTTTTGTGTTTTGGAAAATGAAATGAACACTTTTCCCGAGGGGACAGCAAGGAATTCCCTCTACATCGAGTGCAAATGCGATTTTCAGGTGTATTCAATCAGCAGCATTCAGGTTCCTTGATTGGCAATTTCCTAAATTCGTTATAGGTTTGCGTTTGTTTTGCCTTCTTCCTTTCCAAATTTTGTACTCTGACTGCACACAAAAAAGAGGTTCGGCAGAGTATTCATAATGACATAAAAAACACAGCACATTGGCGTTTCATGCTAGGAAAACTACAGGCAACTCAACCAAGGTGAGTTGTTATGTTTTGGAAAATGAAATGTAAATATTTTGCTTCGGGGACAGCTAGGAATTCCCTCCGAATTGAGTGTGAATGGGATTTTCAGGTGTATTCAATCAGCAGCATTAAGTTTCCTTCTTTGGCAATTTCCTAAATTAGTTCTGGGTTTGCATTTGTTTTGCCTTCTTCCTTTCCAAATTTTGTATTATGACTCCTTACAAAAAAGTGTTTAGGAAGAGTATCCCTAATGAAATACAAAACACAGCACATTGGCATTTCATGCAAGGAAAACTGCAGGCAAATCGACCATAGTGAGTTTTTGTGTTTTGGAACATGAAATTTTACCCTTTGGCCGAGGGTTCATCTAGGAATTCCCTCCACATCGAGTGTAAATGGGATTTTCAGGTGTATTCTTTCATCAGCATTCAGGTCTCTTGATTGGCAATTTCCTAAATTTGTTCTTGGTTTGCGTTTGTTTTGCCTTCTTACTTTCCAAAGTTTGTATTCTGACTCCATACAAAAAAGAGGTTAGGCAGAGTATCCCTAATGAAATAAAGAAAAACAACACATGGGCCTTTCATGCTTATAAATCTACAGAAAACTCAACCAGGGTGAGTTTTTGTGTTTTGGAACATGAAATGGAACCCTTTTGCCGAGGGGACAACAAGGAAGTCCCTCCAAATCCAGTGTAAATGGGATATTCAGTTGTATTCTTTCAGCAGCATTCAGGTTTCTTGTTTGGCAATTTACAAATTTTGTTCTTGTTTTGTGTTTGTTTTGCCTTCTTCCTTTCCAAATTTTGTATTCTGACTCCATACAAAAAAGAGGTTAGGCAGAGTATTCATAATGACATAAAAAACACAGCACATTGGCATTTCATGCTAGGAAATCTACAGGCAACTCGACCAAGGTGAGATGTTGTGTTTTGGAAAATGAAATGGAACCCTTTTGCCGAGGGGACAGCTATGATTCCCTCCAAATCGAGGGTAAATGCGATTTTCCGGAGTTTTCTTTCAGCAGCATTCAGGTCCCTTGATTGGCAATTTCCTAAATTTGTTCTTGGTTTTTCCTTTGTTTTGCCTTCTTCCTTTTCAAATTTGGTATTCTGACTCCATACAAAAAAGTGGTTAGGTATAATATTTCCAATGAAATACAAAACACAGCACATTGGCGTTTCACGCTAGGAAAACTACAGGCAACTCGACCAAGGTGAGTTTTTGCTTTTTGGAATATGAAATGTAACCCTTTTGCCGAGGGGATAGCTAGGAATTCCCTGCAAATCGAGTGTAAATGGGATATTCAGGTGCATCCTTTCAGCAGCATTCAGGTCTCTTGATTGGCAATTTCCTATATTTGTTCTATGTTTGCATTTGTTTTGCCTTCTTCCTTTCAACATTTGGTATTATGACTCCAAACAAAAAAGAGGTTAGGCAGAGTATTCATAATGACATAAAAAACTCAGCACATTGGCGTTTCATGCTAGGAAAACTACAGGCAGCTCGACCAAGTTGAGCTTTTGTGTTTTGGAAAATGAAATGAACACTTTTCCCGAGGGGACAGCAAGGAATTCCCTCTACATCGAGTGCAAATGCGATTTTCAGGTGTATTCAATCAGCAGCATTCAGGTTCCTTGATTGGCAATTTCCTAAATTCGTTATAGGTTTGCGTTTGTTTTGCCTTCTTCCTTTCCAAATTTTGTACTCTGACTGCACACAAAAAAGAGGTTCGGCAGAGTATTCATAATGACATAAAAAACACAGCACATTGGCGTTTCATGCTAGGAAAACTACAGGCAACTCAACCAAGGTGAGTTGTTATGTTTTGGAAAATGAAATGTAAATATTTTGCTTCGGGGACAGCTAGGAATTCCCTCCGAATTGAGTGTGAATGGGATTTTCAGGTGTATTCAATCAGCAGCATTAAGTTTCCTTCTTTGGCAATTTCCTAAATTAGTTCTGGGTTTGCATTTGTTTTGCCTTCTTCCTTTCCAAATTTTGTATTATGACTCCTTACAAAAAAGTGTTTAGGAAGAGTATCCCTAATGAAATACAAAACACAGCACATTGGCATTTCATGCAAGGAAAACTGCAGGCAAATCGACCATAGTGAGTTTTTGTGTTTTGGAACATGAAATTTTACCCTTTGGCCGAGGGTTCATCTAGGAATTCCCTCCACATCGAGTGTAAATGGGATTTTCAGGTGTATTCTTTCATCAGCATTCAGGTCTCTTGATTGGCAATTTCCTAAATTTGTTCTTGGTTTGCGTTTGTTTTGCCTTCTTACTTTCCAAAGTTTGTATTCTGACTCCATACAAAAAAGAGGTTAGGCAGAGTATCCCTAATGAAATAAAGAAAAACAACACATGGGCCTTTCATGCTTATAAATCTACAGAAAACTCAACCAGGGTGAGTTTTTGTGTTTTGGAACATGAAATGGAACCCTTTTGCCGAGGGGACAACAAGGAAGTCCCTCCAAATCCAGTGTAAATGGGATATTCAGTTGTATTCTTTCAGCAGCATTCAGGTTTCTTGTTTGGCAATTTACAAATTTTGTTCTTGTTTTGTGTTTGTTTTGCCTTCTTCCTTTCCAAATTTTGTATTCTGACTCCATACAAAAAAGAGGTTAGGCAGAGTATTCATAATGACATAAAAAACACAGCACATTGGCATTTCATGCTAGGAAATCTACAGGCAACTCGACCAAGGTGAGATGTTGTGTTTTGGAAAATGAAATGGAACCCTTTTGCCGAGGGGACAGCTATGATTCCCTCCAAATCGAGGGTAAATGCGATTTTCCGGAGTTTTCTTTCAGCAGCATTCAGGTCCCTTGATTGGCAATTTCCTAAATTTGTTCTTGGTTTTTCCTTTGTTTTGCCTTCTTCCTTTTCAAATTTGGTATTCTGACTCCATACAAAAAAGTGGTTAGGTATAATATTTCCAATGAAATACAAAACACAGCACATTGGCGTTTCACGCTAGGAAAACTACAGGCAACTCGACCAAGGTGAGTTTTTGCTTTTTGGAATATGAAATGTAACCCTTTTGCCGAGGGGATAGCTAGGAATTCCCTGCAAATCGAGTGTAAATGGGATATTCAGGTGCATCCTTTCAGCAGCATTCAGGTCTCTTGATTGGCAATTTCCTATATTTGTTCTATGTTTGCATTTGTTTTGCCTTCTTCCTTTCAACATTTGGTATTATGACTCCAAACAAAAAAGAGGTTAGGCAGAGTATTCATAATGACATAAAAAACTCAGCACATTGGCGTTTCATGCTAGGAAAACTACAGGCAGCTCGACCAAGTTGAGCTTTTGTGTTTTGGAAAATGAAATGAACACTTTTCCCGAGGGGACAGCAAGGAATTCCCTCTACATCGAGTGCAAATGCGATTTTCAGGTGTATTCAATCAGCAGCATTCAGGTTCCTTGATTGGCAATTTCCTAAATTCGTTATAGGTTTGCGTTTGTTTTGCCTTCTTCCTTTCCAAATTTTGTACTCTGACTGCACACAAAAAAGAGGTTCGGCAGAGTATTCATAATGACATAAAAAACACAGCACATTGGCGTTTCATGCTAGGAAAACTACAGGCAACTCAACCAAGGTGAGTTGTTATGTTTTGGAAAATGAAATGTAAATATTTTGCTTCGGGGACAGCTAGGAATTCCCTCCGAATTGAGTGTGAATGGGATTTTCAGGTGTATTCAATCAGCAGCATTAAGTTTCCTTCTTTGGCAATTTCCTAAATTAGTTCTGGGTTTGCATTTGTTTTGCCTTCTTCCTTTCCAAATTTTGTATTATGACTCCTTACAAAAAAGTGTTTAGGAAGAGTATCCCTAATGAAATACAAAACACAGCACATTGGCATTTCATGCAAGGAAAACTGCAGGCAAATCGACCATAGTGAGTTTTTGTGTTTTGGAACATGAAATTTTACCCTTTGGCCGAGGGTTCATCTAGGAATTCCCTCCACATCGAGTGTAAATGGGATTTTCAGGTGTATTCTTTCATCAGCATTCAGGTCTCTTGATTGGCAATTTCCTAAATTTGTTCTTGGTTTGCGTTTGTTTTGCCTTCTTACTTTCCAAAGTTTGTATTCTGACTCCATACAAAAAAGAGGTTAGGCAGAGTATCCCTAATGAAATAAAGAAAAACAACACATGGGCCTTTCATGCTTATAAATCTACAGAAAACTCAACCAGGGTGAGTTTTTGTGTTTTGGAACATGAAATGGAACCCTTTTGCCGAGGGGACAACAAGGAAGTCCCTCCAAATCCAGTGTAAATGGGATATTCAGTTGTATTCTTTCAGCAGCATTCAGGTTTCTTGTTTGGCAATTTACAAATTTTGTTCTTGTTTTGTGTTTGTTTTGCCTTCTTCCTTTCCAAATTTTGTATTCTGACTCCATACAAAAAAGAGGTTAGGCAGAGTATTCATAATGACATAAAAAACACAGCACATTGGCATTTCATGCGAGGAAAACTACAGGCAACTTGACCAAGGTGAGTTGTTGTGTTTTGGAAAATGAAATGGAACCCTTTTGCCGAGGGGACAGCTATGATTCCCTCCAAATCGAGGGTAAATGCGATTTTCCGGAGTTTTCTTTCAGCAGCATTCAGGTCCCTTGATTGGCAATTTCCTAAATTTGTTCTTGGTTTTTCCTTTGTTTTGCCTTCTTCCTTTTCAAATTTGGTATTCTGACTCCATACAAAAAAGTGGTTAGGTATAATATTTCCAATGAAATACAAAACACAGCACATTGGCGTTTCACGCTAGGAAAACTACAGGCAACTCGACCAAGGTGAGTTTTTGCTTTTTGGAATATGAAATGTAACCCTTTTGCCGAGGGGACAGCTAGGAATTCCCTGCAAATCGAGTGTAAATGGGATATTCAGGTGCATCCTTTCAGCAGCATTCAGGTCTCTTGATTGGCAATTTCCTATATTTGTTCTATGTTTGCATTTGTTTTGCCTTCTTCCTTTCAACATTTGGTATTATGACTCCAAACAAAAAAGAGGTTAGGCAGAGTATTCATAATGACATAAAAAACTCAGCACATTGGCATTTCATGCTAGGAAAACTACGGGCAACTCGACCAAGGTGAGTTGTTGTGTTTTGGAAAATGCAATGGAACCCTTTTGCCAAGGGGAAAGCTATGATTCCCTCCAAATCAAGGCTAAATGTGATTTTCTGGAGTTTTATTTCAGCAGCATTCAGGTCTCTTGATTGGCAATTTCCTATATTTGTTCTTGGTTTTTCCTTTGTTTTGCCTTCTTCCTTTCAACATTTGGTATTATGACTCCAAACAAAAAAAGAGGTTCGGCAGAGTATTCATAATGACATAAAAAACTCAGCACATTGGCGTTTCATGCTAGGAAAACCACAGGCAGCTCGACCAAGTTGAGCTTTTGTGTTTTGGAAAATGGAATGAACACTTTTCCCGAGGGGACAGCAAGGGATTCCCTCTACATCGAGTGCAAATGCGATTTTCAGGTGTATTCAATCAGCAGCATTCAGGTTCCTTGATTGGCAATTTCCTAAATTTGTTATAGGTTTGCGTTTGTTTTGCCTTCTTCCTTTCCAAATTTTGTACTCTGACTCCATACAAAAAAGAGGTTCGGCAGAGTATTCATAATGACATAAAAAACACAGCACATTGGCGTTTCATGCTAGGAAAACTACAGGCAACTCAACCAAGGTGAGTTGTTGTGTTTTGGAAACAGAAATGTAAATATTTTGCTTCGGGGACAGCTAGGAATTCCCTCCGAATTGAGTGTGAATGGGATTTTCAGGTGTATTCAATCAGCAGCATTAAGTTTCCTTCTTTGGCAATTTCCTAAATTAGTTCTGGGTTTGCATTTGTTTTGCCTTCTTCCTTTCCAAATTTTGTATTATGACTCCTTACAAAAAAGTGTTTAGGAAGAGTATCCCTAATGAAATACAAAACACAGCACATTGGCATTTCATGCAAGGAAAACTGCAGGCAAATCGACCATAGTGAGTTTTTGTGTTTTGGAACATGAAATTTTACCCTTTTGCGGAGGGTTCATCTAGGAATTCCCTCCACATCGAGTGTAAATGGGATTTTCAGGTGTATTCTTTCATCAGCATTCAGGTCTCTTGATTGGCAATTTCCTAAATTTGTTCTGGGTTTGTGTTTGTTTTGCCTGCTTCCTTTCCAAATTTGGTATTCTGACTCCATACAAAAAAGAGGTTAGGCAGAGTATTCATCATGAAATAAAAAAACACAGCACATTGGCATTTCATGCTAGGAAAACTACAGGCAGCTCGACCAAGTTGAGTTTTTGAGGTTTAGAAAATGAAATGGAAACTTTTCCCGAGGACAGCAAGTAATTCCCTCTACATCAAGTGTAAATTCGATTTTCACGTTTATTCTTTCAGCAGCATTCATGTTCCTTGATTGGCAATTTCCTAAGCCTTTTATGGGTTTGCGTTTGTTTTGCCTTCTTACTTTCCAAAGTTTGTATTCTGACTCCATACAAAAAAGAGGTTAGGCAGAGTATCCCTAATGAAATAAAGAAAAACAGCACATGGGCCTTTCATGCTTATAAATCTACAGAAAACTCAACCAGGGTGAGTTTTTGTGTTTTGGAACATGAAATGGAACCCTTTTGCCGAGGGGACAACAAGGAATTCCCTCCAAATCCAGTGTAAATGGGATATTCAGTTGTATTCTTTCAGCAGCATTCAGGTTTCTTGTTTGGCAATTTCCAAATTTTGTTCTTGTTTTGCAATTGTTTTGCCTTCTTCCTTTCCAAATTTTGTATTCTGACTCCATACAAAAAAGAGGTTAGGCAGAGTATTCATAATGACATAAAAAACACAGCACATTGGCATTTCATGCGAGGAAAACTACAGGCAACTTGACCAAGGTGAGTTGTTGTGTTTTGGAAAAAGGAAATGGAACCCTTTTGCCGAGGGGAGAGCTATGATTCCCTCCAAATCGAGGGTAAATGCGATTTTCCGGAGTTTTCTTTCAGCAGCATTCAGGTCCCTTGATTGGCAATTTCCTAAATTTGTTCTTGGTTTTTCCTTTGTTTTGCCTTCTTCCTTTTCAAATTTGGTATTCTGACTCCATACAAAAAAGTGGTTAGGTATAATATTTCTAATGAAATACAAAACACAGCACATTGGCGTTTCACGCTAGGAAAACTACAGGCAACTCGACCAAGGTGAGTTTTTGCTTTTTGGAATATGAAATGTAACCCTTTTGCCGAGGGGACAGCTAGGAATTCCCTGCAAATCGAGTGTAAATGGGATATTCAGGTGCATCCTTTCAGCAGCATTCAGGTCTCTTGATTGGCAATTTCCTATATTTGTTCTATGTTTGCATTTGTTTTGCCTTCTTCCTTTCAACATTTGGTATTATGACTCCAAACAAAAAAGAGGTTAGGCAGAGTATTCATAATGACATAAAAAACTCAGCACATTGGCGTTTCATGCTAGGAAAACTACAGGCAGCTCGACCAAGTTGAGCTTTTGTGTTTTGGAAAATGAAATGAACACTTTTCCCGAGGGGACAGCAAGGAATTCGCTCTACCTCGAGTGCAAATGCGATTTACAGGTGTATTCAATCAGCAGCATTCAGGTTCCTTGATTGGCAATTTCCTAAATTCGTTATAGGTTTGCGTTTGTTTTGCCTTCTTCCTTTCCAAATTTTGTATTCTGACTCCATACAAAAAAGAGGTTCGGCAGAGTATTCATAATGACGTAAAAAACACAGCACATTGGCGTTTCATGCTAGGAAAACTACAGGCAACTCAACCAAGGTGAGTTGTTGTGTTTTGGAAACAGAAATGTAAATATTTTGCTTCGGGGACAGCTAGGAATTCCCTCCGAATTGAGTGTGAATGGGATTTTCAGGTGTATTCAATCAGCAGCATTAAGTTTCCTTCTTTGGCAATTTCCTAAATTAGTTCTGGGTTTGCATTTGTTTTGCCTTCTTCCTTTCCAAATTTTGTATTATGACTCCTTACAAAAAAGTGTTTAGGAAGAGTATCCCTAATGAAATACAAAACACAGCACATTGGCATTTCATGCAAGGAAAACTGCAGGCAAATCGACCATAGTGAGTTTTTGTGTTTTGGAACATGAAATTTTACCCTTTTGCCGAGGGTTCATCTAGGAATTCCCTCCACATCGAGTGTAAATGGGATTTTCAGGTGTATTCTTTCATCAGCATTCAGGTCTCTTGATTGGCAATTTCCTAAATTTGTTCTGGGTTTGTGTTTGTTTTGCCTGCTTCCTTTCCAAATTTGGTATTCTGACTCCATACAAAAAAGAGGTTAGGCAGAGTATTCATCATGAAATAAAAAAACACAGCACATTGGCGTTTCATGCTAGGAAAACTACAGGCAGCTCGACCAAGTTGAGTTTGTGAGGTTTAGAAAATGAAATGGAAACTTTTCCCGAGGACAGCAAGTAATTCCCTCTACATCAAGTGTAAATTCGATTTTCACGTTTATTCTTTCAGCAGCATTCATGCTCCTTGATTGGCAATTTCCTAAATTTGTTCTTGGTTTGCGTTTGTTTTGCCTTCTTACTTTCCAAAGTTTGTATTCTGACTCCATACAAAAAAGAGGTTAGGCAGAGTATCCCTAATGAAATAAAGAAAAACAACACATGGGCCTTTCATGCTTATAAATCTACAGAAAACTCAACCAGGGTGAGTTTTTGTGTTTTGGAACATGAAATGGAACCCTTTTGCCGAGGGGACAACAAGGAAGTCACTCCAAATCCAGTGTAAATGGGATATTCAGTTGTATTCTTTCAGCAGCATTCAGGTTTCTTGTTTGGCAATTTCCAAATTTTGTTCTTGTTTTGCGTTTGTTTTGCCTTCTTCCTTTCCAAATTTTGTATTCTGACTCCATACAAAAAAGAGGTTAGGCAGAGTATTCATAATGACATAAAAAACACAGCACATTGGCATTTCATGCGAGGAAAACTACAGGCAACTTGACCAAGGTGAGTTGTTGTGTTTTGGAAAATGAAATGGAACCCTTTTGCCGAGGGGACAGCTATGATTCCCTCCAAATCGAGGGTAAACGCGATTTTCCGGAGTTTTCTTTCTGCAGCATTCAGGTCCCTTGATTGGCAATTTCCTAAATTTGTTCTTGGTTTTTCCTTTGTTTTGCCTTCTTCCTTTTCAAATTTGGTATTCTGACTCCATACAAAAAAGTGGTTAGGTATAATATTTCTAATGAAATACAAAACACAGCACATTGGCGTTTCACGCTAGGAAAACTACAGGCAACTCGACCAAGGTGAGTTTTTGCTTTTTGGAATATGAAATGTAACCCTTTTGCCGAGGGGACAGCTAGGAATTCCCTGCAAATCGAGTGTAAATGGGATATTCAGGTGAATCCTTTCAGCAGCATTCAGGTCTCTTGATTGGCAATTTCCTATATTTGTTCTATGTTTGCATTTGTTTTGCCTTCTTCCTTTCAACATTTGGTATTATGACTCCAAACAAAAAAGAGGTTAGGCAGAGTATTCATAATGACATAAAAAACTCAGCACATTGGCGTTTCATGCTAGGAAAACTACAGGCAGCTCGACCAAGTTGAGCTTTTGTGTTTTGGAAAATGAAATGAACACTTTTCCCGAGGGGACAGCAAGGAATTCGCTCTACATCGAGTGCAAATGCGGTTTTCAGGTGTATTCAGTCAGCAGCATTCAGGTTCCTTGATTGGCAATTTCCTAAATTCGTTATAGGTTTGCGTTTGTTTTGCCTTCTTCCTTTCCAAATTTTGTATTCTGACTCCATACAAAAAAGAGGTTCAGCAGAGTATTCATAATGACATAAAAAACACAGCACATTGGCGTTTCATGCTAGGAAAACTACAGGCAACTCAACCAAGGTGAGTTGTTGTGTTTTGGAAAATGAAATGGAACATTTTTTCCAAGGGGACAGCTAGGAATTCCCTCTGAATTGAGTGTGAATGGGATTTTCAGGTGTATTCAATCAGCAGCATTAAGTTTCCTTCTTTGGCAATTTCCTAAATTAGTTCTGGGTTTGCATTTGTTTTGCCTTCTTCCTTTCCAAATTTTGTATTCTGACTCCTTACAAAAAAGTGTTTAGGAAGAGTATCCCTAATGAAATACAAAACACAGCACATTGGCATTTCATGCAAGGAAAACTGCAGGCAAATCGACCATAGTGAGTTTTTGTGTTTTGGAACATGAAATTTTACCCTTTTGCCGAGGGTTCATCTAGGAATTCCCTCCACATCGAGTGTAAATGGGATTTTCAGGTGTATTCTTTCATCAGCATTCAGGTCTCTTGATTGGCAATTTCCTAAATTTGTTCTGGGTTTGTGTTTGTTTTGCCTGCTTCCTTTCCAAATTTGGTATTCTGACTCCATACAAAAAAGAGGTTAGGCAGAGTATTCATCATGAAATAAAAAAACACAGCACATTGGCGTTTCATGCTAGGAAAACTACAGGCAGCTCGACCAAGTTGAGTTTGTGAGGTTTAGAAAATGAAATGGAAACTTTTCCTGAGGACAGCAAGTAATTCTCTCTACATCAAGTGTAAATTCGATTTTCACATTTATTCTTTCAGCAGCATTCATGTTCCTTGATTGACAACTTCTTAGATTTGTTCTTGGTTTGCGTTTGTTTTGCCTTCTTACTTTCCAAAGTTTGTATTCTGACTCCATACAAAAAAGAGGTTAGGCAGAGTATCCCTAATGAAATAAAGAAAAACAGCACATGAGCCTTTCATGCTTATAAATCTACAGAAAACTCAACCAGGGTGAGTTTTTGTGTTTTGGAACATGAAATGGAACCCTTTTGCCGAGGGGACAACAAGGAATTCCCTCCAAATCCAGTGTAAATGGGATATTCAGTTGTATTCTTTCAGCAGCATTCAGGTTTCTTGTTTGGCAATTTCCAAATTTTGTTCTTGTTTTGCGTTTGTTTTGCCTTCTTCCTTTCCAATTTTGTATTCTGACTCCATACAAAAAAGAGGTTAGGCAGAGTATTCATAATGACATAAAAAACACAGCACATTGGCATTTCATGCGAGGAAAACTACAGGCAACTCGACCAAGGTGAGTTGTTGTGTTTTGGAAAATGAAATGGAACCCTTTTGCCGAGGGGAGAGCTATGATTCCCTCCAAATCGAGGGTAAATGCGATTTTCCGGAGTTTTCTTTCAGTAGCATTCAGGTCCCTTGATTGGCAATTTCCTAAATTTGTTCTTGGTTTTTCCTTTGTTTTGCCTTCTTCCTTTTCAAATTTGGTATTCTGACTCCATACAAAAAAGTGGTTAGGTATAATATTTCTAATGAAATACAAAACACAGCACATTGGCGTTTCATGCTAGGAAAACTACAGGCAACTCGACCAAGGTGAGTTTTTGCTTTTTGGAATATGAAATGTAACCCTTTTGCCGAGGGGACAGCTAGGAATTCCCTGCAAATCGAGTGTAAATGGGATATTCAGGTGCATCCTTTCAGCAGCATTCAGGTCTCTTGATTGGCAATTTCCTATATTTGTTCTATGTTTGCATTTGTTTTGCCTTCTTCCTTTCAACATTTGGTATTATGACTCCAAACAAAAAAGAGGTTAGGCAGAGTATTCATAATGACATAAAAAACTCAGCACATTGGCGTTTCATGCTAGGAAAACTACAGGCAGCTCGACCAAGTTGAGCTTTTGTGTTTTGGATAATGAAATGAACACTTTTCCTGAGGGGACAGCAAGGAATTCGCTCCTCATCGAGTGCAAATGCGATTTTCAGGTGTATTCAATCAGCAGCATTCAGGTTCCTTGATTGGCAATTTCCTAAATTTGTTATAGGTTTGCGTTTGTTTTGCCTTCTTCCTTTCCAAATTTTGTATTCTGACTCCATACAAAAAAGAGGTTCAGCAGAGTATTCATAATGACATAAAAAACACAGCACATTGGCGTTTCATGCTAGGAAAACTACAGGCAACTCAACCAAGGTAAGTTGTTGTGTTTTGGAAAATGAAATGGAACATTTTTTCCAAGGGGACAGCTAGGAATTCCCTCCGAATTGAGTGTGAATGGGATTTTCAGGTGTATTCAATCAGCAGCATTAAGTTTCCTTCTTTGGCAATTTCCTAAATTAGTTCTGGGTTTGCATTTGTTTTGCCTTCTTCCTTTCCAAATTTTGTATTATGACTCCTTACAAAAAAGTGTTTAGGAAGAGTATCCCTAATGAAATACAAAACACAGCACATTGGCATTTCATGCAAGGAAAACTGCAGGCAAATCGACCATAGTGAGTTTTTGTGTTTTGGAACATGAAATTTTACCCTTTTGCCGAGGGTTCATCTAGGAATTCCCTCCACATCGAGTGTAAATGGGATTTTCAGGTGTATTCTTTCATCAGCATTCAGGTCTCTTGATTGGCAATTTCCTAAATTTGTTCTGGGTTTGTGTTTTTTTTGCCTGCTTCCTTTCCAAATTTGGTATTCTGACTCCATACAAAAAAGAGGTTAGGCAGAGTATTCATCATGAAATAAAAAAACACAGCACATTGGCGTTTCATGCTAGGAAAACTACAGGCAGCTCGACCAAGTTGAGTTTTTGAGGTTTAGAAAATGAAATGGAAACTTTTCCTGAGGACAGCAAGTAATTCTCTCTACATCAAGTGTAAATTCGATTTTCACATTTATTCTTTCAGCAGCATTATGTTCCTTGATTGACAATTTCCTAGATTTGTTCTTGGTTTGCGTTTGTTTTGCCTTCTTACTTTCCAAAGTTTGTATTCTGACTCCATACAAAAAAGAGGTTAGGCAGAGTATCCCTAATGAAATAAAAAAAAACAGCACATGAGCCTTTCATGCTTATAAATCTACAGAAAACTCAACCAGGGTGAGTTTTTGTGTTTTGGAACATGAAATGGAACCCTTTTGCCGAGGGGACAACAAGGAATTCCCTCCAAATCCAGTGTAAATGGGATATTCAGTTGTATTCTTTCAGCAGCATTCAGGTTTCTTGTTTGGCAATTTCCAAATTTTGTTCTTGTTTTGCGTTTGTTTTGCCTTCTTCCTTTCCAAATTTTGTATTCTGACTCCATACAAAAAAGAGGTCCGGCAGAGTATTCATAATGACATAAAAAACACAGCACATTGGCATTTCATGCTAGGAAAACTACAGACAACTCGACCAAGGTGAGTTTTTGTGTTTTGGAAAATGAAATGGAACCCTTTTGCCGAGGGGAGAGCTATGATTCCCTCCAAATCGAGGCTAAATGTGATTTTCCGGAGTTTTCTTTCAGCAGCATTCAGGTCTCTTGATTGGCAATTTCCTAAATTTGTTCTTGGTTTTTCCTTTGTTTTGCCTTCTTCCTTTTCAAATTTGGTATTCTGACTCCATACAAAAAAGTGGTTAGGTATAATATTTCCAATGAAATACAAAACACAGCACACTGGCGTTTCACGCTAGGAAAACTACAGGCAACTCGACCAAGGTGAGTTTTTGCTTTTTGGAATATGAAATGTAACCCTTTTGCCGAGGGGACAGCTAGGAATTCCCTGCAAATCGAGTGTAAATGGGATATTCAGGTGCATCCTTTCAGCAGCATTCAGGTCTCTTGATTGGCAATTTCCAAATTTTGTTCTTGTTTTGCGTTTGTTTTGCCTTCTTCCTTTCCAAATTTTGTATTCTGACTCCATACAAAAAAGAGGTCCGGCAGAGTATTCATAATGACATAAAAAACACAGCACATTGGCATTTCATGCGAGGAAAACTACAGGCAACTCGACCAAGGTGAGTTGTTGTGTTTTGGAAAATGAAATGGAACCCTTTTGCCGAGGGGAGAGCTATGATTCCCTCCAAATCGAGGGTAAATGCGATTTTCTGGAGTTTTCTTTCAGCAGCATTCAGGTCCCTTGATTGGCAATTTCCTAAATTTGTTCTTGGTTTTTCCTTTGTTTTGCCTTCTTCCTTTTCAAATTAGGTATTCTGACTCCATACAAAAAAGTGGTTAGGTATAATATTTCTAATGAAATACAAAACACAGCACATTGGCGTTTCATGCTAGGAAAACTACAGGCAACTCGACCAAGGTGAGTTTTTGCTTTTTGGAATATGAAATGTAACCCTTTTGCCGAAGGGACAGCTAGGAATTCCCTGCAAATCGAGTGTAAGTGGGATATTCAGGTGCATCCTTTCAGCAGCATTCAGGTCTCTTGATTGGCAATTTCCTATATTTGTTCTATGTTTGCATTTGTTTTGCCTTCTTCCTTTCAACATTTGGTGTTATGACTCCAAACAAAAAAGAGGTTAGGCAGAGTATTCATAATGACATAAAAAACTCAGCACATTGGCGTTTCATGCTAGGAAAATTACAGGCAGCTCGACCAAGTTGAGCTTTTGTGTTTTGGAAAATGAAATGAACACTTTTCCCGAGGGGACAGCAAGGAATTCGCTCCTCATTGAGTGCAAATGCGATTTTCAGGTGTATTCAATCAGCAGCATTCAGGTTCCTTGATTGGCAATTTCCTAAATTCGTTATAGGTTTGCGTTTGTTTTGCCTTCTTCCTTTCCAAATTTTGTATTCTGACTCCATACAAAAAAGAGGTTCAGCAGAGTATTCATAATGACATAAAAAACACAGCACATTGGCGTTTCATGCTAGGAAAACTACAGGCAACTCAACCAAGGTGAGTTGTTGTGTTTTGGAAAATGAAATGGAACATTTTTTCCAAGGGAACTGCTAGGAATTCCCTCCGAATTGAGTGTGAATGGGATTTTCAGGTGTATTCAATCAGCAGCATTAAGTTTCCTTCTTTGGCAATTTCCTAAATTAGTTCTGGGTTTGCATTTGTTTTGCCTTCTTCCTTTCCAAATTTTGTATTATGACTCCTTACAAAAAAGTGTTTAGGAAGAGTATCCCTAATGAAATACAAAACACAGCACATTGGCATTTCATGCAAGGAAAACTGCAGGCAAATCGACCATAGTGAGTTTTTGTGTTTTGGAACATGAAATTTTACCCTTTTGCCAAGGGTTCATCTAGGAATTCCCTCCACATCGAGTGTAAATGGGATTTTCAGGTGTATTCTTTCATCAGCATTCAGGTCTCTTGATTGGCAATTTCCTAAATTTGTTCTGGGTTTGTGTTTGTTTTGCCTGCTTCCTTTCCAAATTTGGTATTCTGACTCCATACAAAAAAGAGGTTAGGCAGAGTATTCATCATGAAATAAAAAAACACAGCACATTGGCGTTTCATGCTAGGAAAACTACAGGCAGCTCGACCAAGGTGAGTTTTTGAGGTTTAGAAAATGAAATGGAAACTTTTCCTGAGGACAGCAAGTAATTCTCTCTACATCAAGTGTAAATTCGATTTTCACATTTATTCTTTCAGCAGCATTCATGTTCCTTGATTGGCAATTTCCTAAATTTGTTCTTGGTTTGCGTTTGTTTTGCCTTCTTACTTTCCAAAGTTTGTATTCTGACTCCATACAAAAAAGAGGTTAGGCAGAGTATCCCTAATGAAATAAAGAAAAACAGCACATGGGCCTTTCATGCTTATAAATCTACAGAAAACTCAACCAGGGTGAGTTTTTGTGTTTTGGAACATGAAATGGAACCCTTTTGCCGAGGGGACAACAAGGAATTCCCTCCAAATCCAGTGTAAATGGGATATTCAGTTGTATTCTTTCAGCAGCATTCAGGTTTCTTGTTTGGCAATTTCCAAATTTTGTTCTTGTTTTGTGTTTGTTTTGCCTTCTTCCTTTCCAAATTTTGTATTCTGACTCCATACAAAAAAGAGGTTCGGCAGAGTATTCATAATGACATAAAAAACACAGCACATTGGCATTTCATGCGAGGAAAACTACAGGCAACTTGACCAAGGTGAGTTGTTGTGTTTTGGAAAATGAAATGGAACCCTTTTGCCGAGGGGACAGCTATGATTCCCTCCAAATCGAGGGTAAATGCGATTTTCCGGAGTTTTCTTTCAGCAGCATTCAGGTCCCTTGATTGGCAATTTCCTAAATTTGTTCTTGGTTTTTCCTTTGTTTTGCCTTCTTCCTTTTCAAATTTGGTATTCTGACTCCATACAAAAAAGTGGTTAGGTATAATATTTCTAATGAAATACAAAACACAGCACATTGGCGTTTCACGCTAGGAAAACTACAGGCAACTCGACCAAGGTGAGTTTTTGCTTTTTGGAATATGAAATGTAACCCTTTTGCCGAGGGGACAGCTAGGAATTCCCTGCAAATCGAGTGTAAATGGGATATTCAGGTGCATCCTTTCAGCAGCATTCAGGTCTCTTGATTGGCAATTTCCTATATTTGTTCTTTTTTTTTTTATTTTTTATATTTTATTTTTTTTATTTTTTATTTTATTTTTTTTTTACAGGCAGAGTGGACAGTGAGAGAGAGACAGAGAGAAAGGTCTTCCTTTTGCCGTTGGTTCACCCTCCAATGGCCGCCGCGGCCGGCGCGCTGCGGCCGGCGCACCGCGCTCGTCCGATGGCAGGAGCCCGGAGCCAGGTGCTTTTCCTGGTCTCCCCATGGGGTGCAGGGCCCAAGCACCTGGGCCATTCTCCACTGCACTCCTGGGCCACAGCAGAGGGCTGGCCTGGAAGAGGGACAACCGGGACAGAATCCGGTGCCCCGACCGGGACTAGAACCCGGAGTGCCGGCGCCGCAAGGCAGAGGATTAGCCTGTTGAGCCACGGCGCCGGCCTTATATTTGCTCTATGTTTGCATTTGTTTTGCCTTCTTCCTTTCAACATTTGGTATTATGACTCCAAACAAAAAAGAGGTTAGGCAGAGTATTCATAATGACATAAAAAACTCAGCACATTGGCGTTTCATGCTAGGAAAACTACAGGCAGCTCGACCAAGTTGAGCTTTTGTGTTTTGAAAAATGAAATGAACACTTTTCCCGAGGGGACAGCAAGGAATTCCCTCTACATCGAGTGCAAATGCGATTTTCAGGTGTATTCAATCAGCAGCATTCAGGTTCCTTGATTGGCAATTTCCTAAATTCGTTATAGGTTTGCGTTTGTTTTGCCTTCTTCCTTTCCAAATTTTGTATTCTGACTCCATACAAAAATGAGGTTCGGCAGAGTATTCATAATGACATAAAAAACACAGCACATTGGCGTTTCATGCTAGGAAAACTACAGGCAACTCAACCAAGGTGAGTTGTTGTGTTTTGGAAACAGAAATGTAAATATTTTGCTTCAGGGACAGCTAGGAATTCCCTCCGAATTGAGTGTGAATGGGATTTTCAGGTGTATTCAATCAGCAGCATTAAGTTTCCTTCTTTGGCAATTTCCTAAATTAGTTCTGGGTTTGCATTTGTTTTGCCTTCTTCCTTTCCAAATTTTGTATTATGACTCCTTACAAAAAAGTGTTTAGGAAGAGTATCCCTAATGAAATACAAAACACAGCACATTGGCATTTCATGCAAGGAAAACTGCAGGCAAATCGACCATAGTGAGTTTTTGTGTTTTGGAACATGAAATTTTACCCTTTTGCCGAGGGTTCATCTAGGAATTCCCTCCACATCGAGTGTAAATGGGATTTTCAGGTGTATTCTTTCATCAGCATTCAGGTCTCTTGATTGGCAATTTCCTAAATTTGTTCTGGGTTTGTGTTTGTTTTGCCTGCTTCCTTTCCAAATTTGGTATTCTGACTCCATACAAAAAAGAGGTTAGGCAGAGTATTCATCATGAAATAAAAAAACACAGCACATTGGCGTTTCATGCTAGGAAAACTACAGGCAGCTCGACCAAGTTGAGTTTGTGAGGTTTAGAAAATGAAATGGAAACTTTTCCCGAGGACAGCAAGTAATTCTCTCTACATCAAGTGTAAATTCGATTTTCACATTTATTCTTTCAGAAGCATTCATGCTCCTTGATTGGCAATTTCCTAAATTTGTTCTTGGTTTGCGTTTGTTTTGCCTTCTTACTTTCCAAAGTTTGTATTCTGACTCCATACAAAAAAGAGGTTAGGCAGAGTATCCCTAATGAAATAAAGAAAAACAGCACATGAGCCTTTCATGCTTATAAATCTACAGAAAACTCAACCAGGGTGAGTTTTTGTGTTTTGGAACATGAAATGGAACCCTTTTGCCGAGGGGACAACAAGGAATTCCCTCCAAATCCAGTGTAAATGGGATATTCAGTTGTATTCTTTCAGCAGCATTCAGGTTTCTTGTTTGGCAATTTCCAAATTTTGTTCTTGTTTTGCGTTTGTTTTGCCTTCTTCCTTTCCAAATTTTGTATTCTGACTCCATACAAAAAAGAGGTCCGGCAGAGTATTCATAATGACATAAAAAACACAGCACATTGGCATTTCATGCGAGGAAAACTACAGGCAACTTGACCAAGGTGAGTTGTTGTGTTTTGGAAAATGAAATGGAACCCTTTTGCCGAGGGGAGAGCTATGATTCCCTCCAAATCGAGGGTAAATGCGATTTTCCGGAGTTTTCTTTCAGCAGCATTCAGGTCCCTTGATTGGCAATTTCCTAAATTTGTTCTTGGTTTTTCCTTTGTTTTGCCTTCTTCCTTTTCAAATTTGGTATTCTGACTCCATACAAAAAAGTGGTTAGGTATAATATTTCTAATGAAATACAAAACACAGCACATTGGCGTTTCACGCTAGGAAAACTACAGGCAACTCGACCAAGGTGAGTTTTTGCTTTTTGGAATATGAAATGTAACCCTTTTGCCGAGGGGACAGCTAGGAATTCCCTGCAAATCGAGTGTAAATGGGATATTCAGGTGCATCCTTTCAGCAGCATTCAGGTCTCTTGATTGGCAATTTCCTATATTTGTTCTTTTTTTTTTTATTTTTTATATTTTATTTTTTTTATTTTTTATTTTATTTTTTTTTTACAGGCAGAGTGGACAGTGAGAGAGAGACAGAGAGAAAGGTCTTCCTTTTGCCGTTGGTTCACCCTCCAATGGCCGCCGCGGCCGGCGCGCTGCGGCCGGCGCACCGCGCTCGTCCGATGGCAGGAGCCCGGAGCCAGGTGCTTTTCCTGGTCTCCCCATGGGGTGCAGGGCCCAAGCACCTGGGCCATTCTCCACTGCACTCCTGGGCCACAGCAGAGGGCTGGCCTGGAAGAGGGGCAACCGGGACAGAATCCGGTGCCCCGACCGGGACTAGAACCCGGAGTGCCGGCGCCGCAAGGCAGAGGATTAGCCTGTTGAGCCACGGCGCCGGCCTTATATTTGCTCTATGTTTGCATTTGTTTTGCCTTCTTCCTTTCAACATTTGGTATTATGACTCCAAACAAAAAAGAGGTTAGGCAGAGTATTCATAATGACATAAAAAACTCAGCACATTGGCGTTTCATGCTAGGAAAACTACAGGCAGCTCGACCAAGTTGAGCTTTTGTGTTTTGAAAAATGAAATGAACACTTTTCCCGAGGGGACAGCAAGGAATTCCCTCTACATCGAGTGCAAATGCGATTTTCAGGTGTATTCAATCAGCAGCATTCAGGTTCCTTGATTGGCAATTTCCTAAATTCGTTATAGGTTTGCGTTTGTTTTGCCTTCTTCCTTTCCAAATTTTGTATTCTGACTCCATACAAAAATGAGGTTCGGCAGAGTATTCATAATGACATAAAAAACACAGCACATTGGCGTTTCATGCTAGGAAAACTACAGGCAACTCAACCAAGGTGAGTTGTTGTGTTTTGGAAACAGAAATGTAAATATTTTGCTTCAGGGACAGCTAGGAATTCCCTCCGAATTGAGTGTGAATGGGATTTTCAGGTGTATTCAATCAGCAGCATTAAGTTTCCTTCTTTGGCAATTTCCTAAATTAGTTCTGGGTTTGCATTTGTTTT
The DNA here is from genome assembly GCA_949820135.1 of Sylvilagus floridanus. Taxonomy (NCBI): domain Eukaryota; kingdom Metazoa; phylum Chordata; class Mammalia; order Lagomorpha; family Leporidae; genus Sylvilagus; species Sylvilagus floridanus. Next base: position 94,674,698 of record OX463242.1, read on the forward strand.
GCCTTCTTCCTTTCCAAATTTTGTATTATGACTCCTTACAAAAAAGTGTTTAGGAAGAGTATCCCTAATGAAATACAAAACACAGCACATTGGCATTTCATGCAAGGAAAACTGCAGGCAAATCGACCATAGTGAGTTTTTGTGTTTTGGAACATGAAATTTTACCCTTTTGCCGAGGGTTCATCTAGGAATTCCCTCCACATCGAGTGTAAATGGGATTTTCAGGTGTATTCTTTCATCAGCATTCAGGTCTCTTGATTGGCAATTTCCTAAATTTGTTCTGGGTTTGTGTTTGTTTTGCCTGCTTCCTTTCCAAATTTGGTATTCTGACTCCATACAAAAAAGAGGTTAGGCAGAGTATTCATCATGAAATAAAAAAACACAGCACATTGGCGTTTCATGCTAGGAAAACTACAGGCAGCTCGACCAAGTTGAGTTTGTGAGGTTTAGAAAATGAAATGGAAACTTTTCCCGAGGACAGCAAGTAATTCTCTCTACATCAAGTGTAAATTCGATTTTCACATTTATTCTTTCAGAAGCATTCATGCTCCTTGATTGGCAATTTCCTAAATTTGTTCTTGGTTTGCGTTTGTTTTGCCTTCTTACTTTCCAAAGTTTGTATTCTGACTCCATACAAAAAAGAGGTTAGGCAGAGTATCCCTAATGAAATAAAGAAAAACAGCACATGAGCCTTTCATGCTTATAAATCTACAGAAAACTCAACCAGGGTGAGTTTTTGTGTTTTGGAACATGAAATGGAACCCTTTTGCCGAGGGGACAACAAGGAATTCCCTCCAAATCCAGTGTAAATGGGATATTCAGTTGTATTCTTTCAGCAGCATTCAGGTTTCTTGTTTGGCAATTTCCAAATTTTGTTCTTGTTTTGCGTTTGTTTTGCCTTCTTCCTTTCCAAATTTTGTATTCTGACTCCATACAAAAAAGAGGTTAGGCAGAGTATTCATAATGACATAAAAAACACAGCACATTGGCATTTCATGCGAGGAAAACTACAGGCAACTTGACCAAGGTGAGTTGTTGTGTTTTGGAAAATGAAATGGAACCCTTTTGCCGAGGGGAGAGCTATGATTCCCTCCAAATCGAGGGTAAATGCGATTTTCCGGAGTTTTCTTTCAGCAGCATTCAGGTCCCTTGATTGGCAATTTCCTAAATTTGTTCTTGGTTTTTCCTTTGTTTTGCCTTCTTCCTTTTCAAATTTGGTATTCTGACTCCATACAAAAAAGTGGTTAGGTATAATATTTCTAATGAAATACAAAACACAGCACATTGGCGTTTCACGCTAGGAAAACTACAGGCAACTCGACCAAGGTGAGTTTTTGCTTTTTGGAATATGAAATGTAACCCTTTTGCCGAGGGGACAGCTAGGAATTCCCTGCAAATCGAGTGTAAATGGGATATTCAGGTGCATCCTTTCAGCAGCATTCAGGTCTCTTGATTGGCAATTTCCTACATTTGTTCTATGTTTGCATTTGTTTTGCCTTCTTCCTTTCAACATTTGGTATTATGACTCCAAACAAAAAAGAGGTTAGGCAGAGTATTCATAATGACATAAAAAACTCAGCACATTGGCGTTTCATGCTAGGAAAACTACAGGCAGCTCGACCAAGTTGAGCTTTTGTGTTTTGGAAAATGAAATGAACACTTTTCCCGAGGGGACAGCAAGGAATTCCCTCTACATCGAGTGCAAATGCGATTTTCAGGTGTATTCAATCAGCAGCATTCAGGTTCCTTGATTGGCAATTTCCTAAATTCGTTATAGGTTTGCGTTTGTTTTGCCTTCTTCCTTTCCAAATTTTGTATTCTGACTCCATACAAAAATGAGGTTCGGCAGAGTATTCATAATGACATAAAAAACACAGCACATTGGCGTTTCATGCTAGGAAAACTACAGGCAACTCAACCAAGGTGAGTTGTTGTGTTTTGGAAACAGAAATGTAAATATTTTGCTTCAGGGACAGCTAGGAATTCCCTCCGAATTGAGTGTGAATGGGATTTTCAGGTGTATTCAATCAGCAGCATTAAGTTTCCTTCTTTGGCAATTTCCTAAATTAGTTCTGGGTTTGCATTTGTTTTGCCTTCTTCCTTTCCAAATTTTGTATTATGACTCCTTACAAAAAAATGTTTAGGAAGAGTATCCCTAATGAAATACAAAACACAGCACATTGGCATTTCATGCAAGGAAAACTGCAGGCAAATCGACCATAGTGAGTTTTTGTGTTTTGGAACATGAAATTTTACCCTTTTGCCGAGGGTTCATCTAGGAATTCCCTCCACATCGAGTGTAAATGGGATTTTCAGGTGTATTCTTTCATCAGCATTCAGGTCTCTTGATTAGCAATTTCCTAAATTTGTTCTGGGTTTGTGTTTGTTTTGCATGCTTCCTTTCCAAATTTGGTATTCTGACTCCATACAAAAAAGAGGTTAGGCAGAGTATTCATCATGAAATAAAAAAACACAGCACATTGGCGTTTCATGCTAGGAAAACTACAGGCAGCTCGACCAAGTTGAGTTTGTGAGGTTTAGAAAATGAAATGGAAACTTTTCCCGAGGACAGCAAGTAATTCCCTCTACATCAAGTGTAAATTCGATTTTCACGTTTATTCTTTCAGCAGCATTCATGCTCCTTGATTGGCAATTTCCTAAATTTGTTCTTGGTTTGCGTTTGTTTTGCCTTCTTACTTTCCAAAGTTTGTATTCTGACTCCATACAAAAAAGAGGTTAGGCAGAGTATCCCTAATGAAATAAAGAAAAACAGCACATGAGCCTTTCATGCTTATAAATCTACAGAAAACTCAACCAGGGTGAGTTTTTGTGTTTTGGAACATGAAATGGAACCCTTTTGCCGAGGGGACAACAAGGAATTCCCTCCAAATCCAGTGTAAATGGGATATTCAGTTGTATTCTTTCAGCAGCATTCAGGTTTCTTGTTTGGCAATTTCCAAATTTTGTTCTTGTTTTGCGTTTGTTTTGCCTTCTTCCTTTCCAAATTTTGTATTCTGACTCCATACAAAAAAGAGGTTAGGCAGAGTATTCATAATGACATAAAAAACACAGCACATTGGCATTTCATGCGAGGAAAACTACAGGCAACTTGACCAAGGTGAGTTGTTGTGTTTTGGAAAATGAAATGGAACCCTTTTGCCGAGGGGAGAGCTATGATTCCCTCCAAATCGAGGCTAAATGCGATTTTCCGGAGTTTTCTTTCAGCAGCATTCAGGTCCCTTGATTGGCAATTTCCTAAATTTGTTCTTGGTTTTTCCTTTGTTTTGCCTTCTTCCTTTTCAAATTTGGTATTCTGACTCCATACAAAAAAGTGGTTAGGTATAATATTTCTAATGAAATACAAAACACAGCACATTGGCGTTTCACGCTAGGAAAACTACAGGCAACTCGACCAAGGTGAGTTTTTGCTTTTTGGAATATGAAATGTAACCCTTTTGCCGAGGGGACAGCTAGGAATTCCCTGCAAATCGAGTGTAAATGGGATATTCAGGTGCATCCTTTCAGCAGCATTCAGGTCTCTTGATTGGCAATTTCCAAATTTTGTTCTTGTTTTGCGTATGTTTTGCCTTCTTCCTTTCAACATTTGGTATTATGACTCCAAACAAAAAAGAGGTTAGGCAGAGTATTCATAATGACATAAAAAACTCAGCACATTGGCGTTTCATGCTAGGAAAACTACAGGCAGCTCGACCAAGTTGAGCTTTTGTGTTTTGAAAAATGAAATGAACACTTTTCCCGAGGGGACAGCAAGGAATTCCCTCTACATCGAGTGCAAATGCGATTTTCAGGTGTATTCAATCAGCAGCATTCAGGTTCCTTGATTGGCAATTTCCTAAATTCGTTATAGGTTTGCGTTTGTTTTGCCTTCTTCCTTTCCAAATTTTGTATTCTGACTCCATACAAAAATGAGGTTCGGCAGAGTATTCATAATGACATAAAAAACACAGCACATTGGCGTTTCATGCTAGGAAAACTACAGGCAACTCAACCAAGGTGAGTTGTTGTGTTTTGGAAACAGAAATGTAAATATTTTGCTTCAGGGACAGCTAGGAATTCCCTCCGAATTGAGTGTGAATGGGATTTTCAGGTGTATTCAATCAGCAGCATTAAGTTTCCTTCTTTGGCAATTTCCTAAATTAGTTCTGGGTTTGCATTTGTTTTGCCTTCTTCCTTTCCAAATTTTGTATTATGACTCCTTACAAAAAAGTGTTTAGGAAGAGTATCCCTAATGAAATACAAAACACAGCACATTGGCATTTCATGCAAGGAAAACTGCAGGCAAATCGACCATAGTGAGTTTTTGTGTTTTGGAACATGAAATTTTACCCTTTTGCCGAGGGTTCATCTAGGAATTCCCTCCACATCGAGTGTAAATGGGATTTTCAGGTGTATTCTTTCATCAGCATTCAGGTCTCTTGATTGGCAATTTCCTAAATTTGTTCTGGGTTTGTGTTTGTTTTGCCTGCTTCCTTTCCAAATTTGGTATTCTGACTCCATACAAAAAAGAGGTTAGGCAGAGTATTCATCATGAAATAAAAAACACAGCACATTGGCGTTTCATGCTAGGAAAACTACAGGCAGCTCGACCAAGTTGAGTTTTTGAGGTTTAGAAAATGAAATGGAAACTTTTCCCGAGGACAGCAAGTAATTCTCTCTACATCAAGTGTAAATTCGATTTTCACATTTATTCTTTCAGAAGCATTCATGCTCCTTGATTGGCAATTTCCTAAATTTGTTCTTGGTTTGCGTTTGTTTTGCCTTCTTACTTTCCAAAGTTTGTATTCTGACTCCATACAAAAAAGAGGTTAGGCAGAGTATCCCTAATGAAATAAAGAAAAACAGCACATGAGCCTTTCATGCTTATAAATCTACAGAAAACTCAACCAGGGTGAGTTTTTGTGTTTTGGAACATGAAATGGAACCCTTTTGCCGAGGGGACAACAAGGAATTCCCTCCAAATCCAGTGTAAATGGGATATTCAGTTGTATTCTTTCAGCAGCATTCAGGTTTCTTGTTTGGCAATTTCCAAATTTTGTTCTTGTTTTGCGTTTGTTTTGCCTTCTTCCTTTCCAAATTTTGTATTCTGACTCCATACAAAAAAGAGGTTAGGCAGAGTATTCATAATGACATAAAAAACACAGCACATTGGCATTTCATGCGAGGAAAACTACAGGCAACTTGACCAAGGTGAGTTGTTGTGTTTTGGAAAATGAAATGGAACCCTTTTGCCGAGGGGAGAGCTATGATTCCCTCCAAATCGAGGCTAAATGCGATTTTCCGGAGTTTTCTTTCAGCAGCATTCAGGTCCCTTGATTGGCAATTTCCTAAATTTGTTCTTGGTTTTTCCTTTGTTTTGCCTTCTTCCTTTTCAAATTTGGTATTCTGACTCCATACAAAAAAGTGGTTAGGTATAATATTTCTAATGAAATACAAAACACAGCACATTGGCGTTTCACGCTAGGAAAACTACAGGCAACTCGACCAAGGTGAGTTTTTGCTTTTTGGAATATGAAATGTAACCCTTTTGCCGAGGGGACAGCTAGGAATTCCCTGCAAATCGAGTGTAAATGGGATATTCAGGTGCATCCTTTCAGCAGCATTCAGGTCTCTTGATTGGCAATTTCCTATATTTGTTCTATGTTTGCATTTGTTTTGCCTTCTTCCTTTCAACATTTGGTATTATGACTCCAAACAAAAAAGAGGTTAGGCAGAGTATTCATAATGACATAAAAAACTCAGCACATTGGCGTTTCATGCTAGGAAAACTACAGGCAGCTCGACCAAGTTGAGCTTTTGTGTTTTGGAAAATGAAATGAACACTTTTCCCGAGGGGACAGCAAGGAATTCCCTCTACATCGAGTGCAAATGCGATTTTCAGGTGTATTCAATCAGCAGCATTCAGGTTCCTTGATTGGCAATTTCCTAAATTCGTTATAGGTTTGCGTTTGTTTTGCCTTCTTCCTTTCCAAATTTTGTATTCTGACTCCATACAAAAATGAGGTTCGGCAGAGTATTCATAATGACATAAAAAACACAGCACATTGGCGTTTCATGCTAGGAAAACTACAGGCAACTCAACCAAGGTGAGTTGTTGTGTTTTGGAAACAGAAATGTAAATATTTTGCTTCAGGGACAGCTAGGAATTCCCTCCGAATTGAGTGTGAATGGGATTTTCAGGTGTATTCAATCAGCAGCATTAAGTTTCCTTCTTTGGCAATTTCCTAAATTAGTTCTGGGTTTGCATTTGTTTTGCCTTCTTCCTTTCCAAATTTTGTATTATGACTCCTTACAAAAAAATGTTTAGGAAGAGTATCCCTAATGAAATACAAAACACAGCACATTGGCATTTCATGCAAGGAAAACTGCAGGCAAATCGACCATAGTGAGTTTTTGTGTTTTGGAACATGAAATTTTACCCTTTTGCCGAGGGTTCATCTAGGAATTCCCTCCACATGGAGTGTAAATGGGATTTTCAGGTGTATTCTTTCATCAGCATTCAGGTCTCTTGATTAGCAATTTCCTAAATTTGTTCTGGGTTTGTGTTTGTTTTGCATGCTTCCTTTCCAAATTTGGTATTCTGACTCCATACAAAAAAGAGGTTAGGCAGAGTATTCATCATGAAATAAAAAAACACAGCACATTGGCGTTTCATGCTAGGAAAACTACAGGCAGCTCGACCAAGTTGAGTTTGTGAGGTTTAGAAAATGAAATGGAAACTTTTCCCGAGGACAGCAAGTAATTCCCTCTACATCAAGTGTAAATTCGATTTTCACGTTTATTCTTTCAGCAGCATTCATGCTCCTTGATTGGCAATTTCCTAAATTTGTTCTTGGTTTGCGTTTGTTTTGCCTTCTTACTTTCCAAAGTTTGTATTCTGACTCCATACAAAAAAGAGGTTAGGCAGAGTATCCCTAATGAAATAAAGAAAAACAGCACATGAGCCTTTCATGCTTATAAATCTACAGAAAACTCAACCAGGGTGAGTTTTTGTGTTTTGGAACATGAAATGGAACCCTTTTGCCGAGGGGACAACAAGGAATTCCCTCCAAATCCAGTGTAAATGGGATATTCAGTTGTATTCTTTCAGCAGCATTCAGGTTTCTTGTTTGGCAATTTCCAAATTTTGTTCTTGTTTTGCGTTTGTTTTGCCTTCTTCCTTTCCAAATTTTGTATTCTGACTCCATACAAAAAAGAGGTTAGGCAGAGTATTCATAATGACATAAAAAACACAGCACATTGGCATTTCATGCGAGGAAAACTACAGGCAACTTGACCAAGATGAGTTGTTGTGTTTTGGAAAATGAAATGGAACCCTTTTGCCGAGGGGAGAGCTATGATTCCCTCCAAATCGAGGCTAAATGCGATTTTCCGGAGTTTTCTTTCAGCAGCATTCAGGTCCCTTGATTGGCAATTTCCTAAATTTGTTCTTGGTTTTTCCTTTGTTTTGCCTTCTTCCTTTTCAAATTTGGTATTCTGACTCCATACAAAAAAGTGGTTAGGTATAATATTTCTAATGAAATACAAAACACAGCACATTGGCGTTTCACGCTAGGAAAACTACAGGCAACTCGACCAAGGTGAGTTTTTGCTTTTTGGAATATGAAATGTAACCCTTTTGCCGAGGGGACAGCTAGGAATTCCCTGCAAATCGAGTGTAAATGGGATATTCAGGTGCATCCTTTCAGCAGCATTCAGGTCTCTTGATTGGCAATTTCCTATATTTGTTCTATGTTTGCATTTGTTTTGCCTTCTTCCTTTCAACATTTGGTATTATGACTCCAAACAAAAAAGAGGTTAGGCAGAGTATTCATAATGACATAAAAAACTCAGCACATTGGCGTTTCATGCTAGGAAAACTACAGGCAGCTCGACCAAGTTGAGCTTTTGTGTTTTGGAAAATGAAATGAACACTTTTCCCGAGGGGACAGCGAGGAATTCCCTCTACATCGAGTGCAAATGCGATTTTCAGGTGTATTCAATCAGCAGCATTCAGGTTCCTTGATTGGCAATTTCCTAAATTCGTTATAGGTTTGCGTTTGTTTTGCCTTCTTCCTTTCCAAATTTTGTATTCTGACTCCATACAAAAATGAGGTTCGGCAGAGTATTCATAATGACATAAAAAACACAGCACATTGGCGTTTCATGCTAGGAAAACTACAGGCAACTCAACCAAGGTGAGTTGTTGTGTTTTGGAAACAGAAATGTAAATATTTTGCTTCAGGGACAGCTAGGAATTCCCTCCGAATTGAGTGTGAATGGGATTTTCAGGTGTATTCAATCAGTAGCATTAAGTTTCCTTCTTTGGCAATTTCCTAAATTAGTTCTGGGTTTGCATTTGTTTTGCCTTCTTCCTTTCCAAATTTTGTATTATGACTCCTTACAAAAAAGTGTTTAGGAAGAGTATCCCTAATGAAATACAAAACACAGCACATTGGCATTTCATGCAAGGAAAACTGCAGGCAAATCGACCATAGTGAGTTTTTGTGTTTTGGAACATGAAATTTTACCCTTTTGCGGAGGGTTCATCTAGGAATTCCCTCCACATCGAGTGTAAATGGGATTTTCAGGTGTATTCTTTCATCAGCATTCAGGTCTCTTGATTGGCAATTTCCTAAATTTGTTCTGGGTTTGTGTTTGTTTTGCCTGCTTCCTTTCCAAATTTGGTATTCTGACTCCATACAAAAAAGAGGTTAGGCAGAGTATTCATCATGAAATAAAAAAACACAGCACATTGGCGTTTCATGCTAGGAAAACTACAGGCAGCTCGACCAAGTTGAGTTTTTGAGGTTTAGAAAATGAAATGGAAACTTTTCCTGAGGACAGCAAGTAATTCCCTCTACATCAAGTGTAAATTCGATTTTCACATTTATTCTTTCAGAAGCATTCATGCTCCTTGATTGGCAATTTCCTAGATTTGTTCTTGGTTTGCGTTTGTTTTGCCTTCTTACTTTCCAAAGTTTGTATTCTGACTCCATACAAAAAAGAGGTTAGGCAGAGTATCCCTAATGAAATAAAGAAAAACAGCACATGAGCCTTTCATGCTTATAAATCTACAGAAAACTCAACCAGGGTGAGTTTTTGTGTTTTGGAACATGAAATGGAACCCTTTTGCCGAGGGGACAACAAGGAATTCCCTCCAAATCCAGTGTAAATGGGATATTCAGTTGTATTCTTTCAGCAGCATTCAGGTTTCTTGTTTGGCAATTTCCAAATTTTGTTCTTGTTTTGCGTTTGTTTTGCCTTCTTCCTTTCCAAATTTTGTATTCTGACTCCATACAAAAAAGAGGTTAGGCAGAGTATTCATAATGACATAAAAAACACAGCACATTGGCATTTCATGCGAGGAAAACTACAGGCAACTTGACCAAGGTGAGTTGTTGTGTTTTGGAAAATGAAATGGAACCCTTTTGCCGAGGGGAGAGCTATGATTCCCTCCAAATCGAGGCTAAATGCGATTTTCCGGAGTTTTCTTTCAGCAGCATTCAGGTCCCTTGATTGGCAATTTCCTAAATTTGTTCTTGGTTTTTCCTTTGTTTTGCCTTCTTCCTTTTCAAATTTGGTATTCTGACTCCATACAAAAAAGTGGTTAGGTATAATATTTCTAATGAAATACAAAACACAGCACATTGGCGTTTCACGCTAGGAAAACTACAGGCAACTCGACCAAGGTGAGTTTTTGCTTTTTGGAATATGAAATGTAACCCTTTTGCCGAGGGGACAGCTAGGAATTCCCTGCAAATCGAGTGTAAATGGGATATTCAGGTGCATCCTTTCAGCAGCATTCAGGTCTCTTGATTGGCAATTTCCTATATTTGTTCTATGTTTGCATTTGTTTTGCCTTCTTCCTTTCAACATTTGGTATTATGACTCCAAACAAAAAAGAGGTTAGGCAGAGTATTCATAATGACATAAAAAACTCAGCACATTGGCGTTTCATGCTAGGAAAACTACAGGCAGCTCGACCAAGTTGAGCTTTTGTGTTTTGGAAAATGAAATGAACACTTTTCCCGAGGGGACAGCAAGGAATTCCCTCTACATCGAGTGCAAATGCGATTTTCAGGTGTATTCAATCAGCAGCATTCAGGTTCCTTGATTGGCAATTTCCTAAATTCGTTATAGGTTTGCGTTTGTTTTGCCTTCTTCCTTTCCAAATTTTGTATTCTGACTCCATACAAAAATGAGGTTCGGCAGAGTATTCATAATGACATAAAAAACAAAGCACATTGGCGTTTCATGCTAGGAAAACTACAGGCAACTCAACCAAGGTGAGTTGTTGTGTTTTGGAAACAGAAATGTAAATATTTTGCTTCAGGGACAGCTAGGAATTCCCTCCAAATTGAGTGTGAATGGGATTTTCAGGTGTATTCAATCAGCAGCATTAAGTTTCCTTCTTTGGCAATTTCCTAAATTAGTTCTGGGTTTGCATTTGTTTTGCCTTCTTCCTTTCCAAATTTTGTATTATGACTCCTTACAAAAAAGTGTTTAGGAAGAGTATCCCTAATGAAATACAAAACACAGCACATTGGCATTTCATGCAAGGAAAACTGCAGGCAAATCGACCATAGTGAGTTTTTGTGTTTTGGAACATGAAATTTTACCCTTTTGCGGAGGGTTCATCTAGGAATTCCCTCCACATCGAGTGTAAATGGGATTTTCAGGTGTATTCTTTCATCAGCATTCAGGTCTCTTGATTGGCAATTTCCTAAATTTGTTCTGGGTTTGTGTTTGTTTTGCCTGCTTCCTTTCCAAATTTGGTATTCTGACTCCATACAAAAAAGAGGTTAGGCAGAGTATTCATCATGAAATAAAAAAACACAGCACATTGGCGTTTCATGCTAGGAAAACTACAGGCAGCTCGACCAAGTTGAGTTTTTGAGGTTTAGAAAATGAAATGGAAACTTTTCCTGAGGACAGCAAGTAATTCTCTCTACATCAAGTGTAAATTCGATTTTCACATTTATTCTTTCAGAAGCATTCATGCTCCTTGATTGGCAATTTCCTAAATTTGTTCTTGGTTTGCGTTTGTTTTGCCTTCTTACTTTCCAAAGTTTGTATTCTGACTCCATACAAAAAAGAGGTTAGGCAGAGTATCCCTAATGAAATAAAGAAAAACAGCACATGAGCCTTTCATGCTTATAAATCTACAGAAAACTCAACCAGGGTGAGTTTTTGTGTTTTGGAACATGAAATGGAACCCTTTTGCCGAGGGGACAACAAGGAATTCCCTCCAAATCCAGTGTAAATGGGATATTCAGTTGTATTCTTTCAGCAGCATTCAGGTTTCTTGTTTGGCAATTTCCAAATTTTGTTCTTGTTTTGCGTTTGTTTTGCCTTCTTCCTTTCCAAATTTTGTATTCTGACACCATACAAAAAAGAGGTTAGGCAGAGTATTCATAATGACATAAAAAACACAGCACATTGGCATTTCATGCGAGGAAAACTACAGGCAACTTGACCAAGGTGAGTTGTTGTGTTTTGGAAAATGAAATGGAACCCTTTTGCTGAGGGGAGAGCTATGATTCCCTCCAAATCAGGCTAAATGCGATTTTCCGGAGTTTTCTTTCAGCAGCATTCAGGTCCCTTGATTGGCAATTTCCTAAATTTGTTCTTGGTTTTTTCTTTGTTTTGCCTTCTTCCTTTTCAAATTTGGTATTCTGACTCCATACAAAAAAGTGGTTAGGTATAATATTTCTAATGAAATACAAAACACAGCACATTGGCGTTTCACGCTAGGAAAACTACAGGCAACTCGACCAAGGTGAGTTTTTGCTTTTTGGAATATGAAATGTAACCCTTTTGCCGAGGGGACAGCTAGGAATTCCCTGCAAATCGAGTGTAAATGGGATATTCAGGTGCTTCCTTTCAGCAGCATTCAGGTCTCTTGATTGGCAATTTCCTATATTTGTTCTATGTTTGCATTTGTTTTGCCTTCTTCCTTTCAACATTTGGTATTATGACTCCAAACAAAAAAGAGGTTAGGCAGAGTATTCATAATGACATAAAAAACTCAGCACATTGGCGTTTCATGCTAGGAAAACTACAGGCAGCTCGACCAAGTTGAGCTTTTGTGTTTTGGAAAATGAAATGAACACTTTTCCCGAGGGGACAGCAAGGAATTCCCTCTACATCGAGTGCAAATGCGATTTTCAGGTGTATTCAATCAGCAGCATTCAGGTTCCTTGATTGGCAATTTCCTAAATTCGTTATAGGTTTGCGTTTGTTTTGCCTTCTTCCTTTCCAAATTTTGTATTCTGACTCCATACAAAAATGTGGTTCGGCAGAGTATTCATAATGACATAAAAAACAAAGCACATTGGCGTTTCATGCTAGGAAAACTACAGGCAACTCAACCAAGGTGAGTTGTTGTGTTTTGGAAACAGAAATGTAAATATTTTGCTTCAGGGACAGCTAGGAATTCCCTCCGAATTGAGTGTGAATGGGATTTTCAGGTGTATTCAATCAGCAGCATTAAGTTTCCTTCTTTGGCAATTTCCTAAATTAGTTCTGGGTTTGCATTTGTTTTGCCTTCTTCCTTTCCAAATTTTGTATTATGACTCCTTACAAAAAAGTGTTTAGGAAGAGTATCCCTAATGAAATACAAAACACAGCACATTGGCATTTCATGCAAGGAAAACTGCAGGCAAATCGACCATAGTGAGTTTTTGTGTTTTGGAACATGAAATTTTACCCTTTTGCGGAGGGTTCATCTAGGAATTCCCTCCACATCGAGTGTAAATGGGATTTTCAGGTGTATTCTTTCATCAGCATTCAGGTCTCTTGATTGGCAATTTCCTAAATTTGTTCTGGGTTTGTGTTTGTTTTGCCTGCTTCCTTTCCAAATTTGATATTCTGACTCCATACAAAAAAGAGGTTAGGCAGAGTATTCATCATGAAATAAAAAAACACAGCACATTGGCGTTTCATGCTAGGAAAACTACAGGCAGCTCGACCAAGTTGAGTTTTTGAGGTTTAGAAAATGAAATGGAAACTTTTCCTGAGGACAGCAAGTAATTCTCTCTACATCAAGTGTAAATTCGATTTTCACATTTATTCTTTCAGAAGCATTCATGCTCCTTGATTGGCAATTTCCTAAATTTGTTCTTGGTTTGCGTTTGTTTTGCCTTCTTGCTTTCCAAAGTTTGTATTCTGACTCCATACAAAAAAGAGGTTAGGCAGAGTATCCCTAATGAAATAAAGAAAAACAGCACATGAGCCTTTCATGCTTATAAATCTACAGAAAACTCAACCAGGGTGAGTTTTTGTGTTTTGGAACATGAAATGGAACCCTTTTGCCGAGGGGACAACAAGGAATTCCCTCCAAATCCAGTGTAAATGGGATATTCAGTTGTATTCTTTCAGCAGCATTCAGGTTTCTTGTTTGGCAATTTCCAAATTTTGTTCTTGTTTTGCGTTTGTTTTGCCTTCTTCCTTTCCAAATTTTGTATTCTGACTCCATACAAAAAAGAGGTTAGGCAGAGTATTCATAATGACATAAAAAACACAGCACATTGGCATTTCATGCGAGGAAAACTACAGGCAACTTGACCAAGGTGAGTTGTTGTGTTTTGGAAAATGAAATGGAACCCTTTTGCCGAGGGGAGAGCTATGATTCCCTCCAAATCGAGGCTAAATGCGATTTTCCGGAGTTTTCTTTCAGCAGCATTCAGGTCCCTTGATTGGCAATTTCCTAAATTTGTTCTTGGTTTTTCCTTTGTTTTGCCTTCTTCCTTTTCAAATTTGGTATTCTGACTCCATACAAAAAAGTGGTTAGGTATAATATTTCTAATGAAATACAAAACACAGCACATTGGCGTTTCACGCTAGGAAAACTACAGGCAACTCGACCAAGGTGAGTTTTTGCTTTTTGGAATATGAAATGTAACCCTTTTGCCGAGGGGACAGCTAGGAATTCCCTGCAAATCGAGTGTAAATGGGATATTCAGGTGCTTCCTTTCAGCAGCATTCAGGTCTCTTGATTGGCAATTTCCTATATTTGTTCTATGTTTGCATTTGTTTTGCCTTCTTCCTTTCAACATTTGGTATTATGACTCCAAACAAAAAAGAGGTTAGGCAGAGTATTCATAATGACATAAAAAACTCAGCACATTGGCGTTTCATGCTAGGAAAACTACAGGCAGCTCGACCAAGTTGAGCTTTTGTGTTTTGGAAAATGAAATGAACACTTTTCCCGAGGGGACAGCAAGGAATTCCCTCTACATCGAGTGCAAATGCGATTTTCAGGTGTATTCAATCAGCAGCATTCAGGTTCCTTGATTGGCAATTTCCTAAATTCGTTATAGGTTTGCGTTTGTTTTGCCTTCTTCCTTTCCAAATTTTGTATTCTGACTCCATACAAAAATGAGGTTCGGCAGAGTATTCATAATGACATAAAAAACAAAGCACATTGGCGTTTCATGCTAGGAAAACTACAGGCAACTCAACCAAGGTGAGTTGTTGTGTTTTGGAAACAGAAATGTAAATATTTTGCTTCAGGGACAGCTAGGAATTCCCTCCGAATTGAGTGTGAATGGGATTTTCAGGTGTATTCAATCAGCAGCATTAAGTTTCCTTCTTTGGCAATTTCCTAAATTAGTTCTGGGTTTGCATTTGTTTTGCCTTCTTCCTTTCCAAATTTTGTATTATGACTCCTTACAAAAAAGTGTTTAGGAAGAGTATCCCTAATGAAATACAAAACACAGCACATTGGCATTTCATGCAAGGAAAACTGCAGGCAAATCGACCATAGTGAGTTTTTGTGTTTTGGAACATGAAATTTTACCCTTTTGCGGAGGGTTCATCTAGGAATTCCCTCCACATCGAGTGTAAATGGGATTTTCAGGTGTATTCTTTCATCAGCATTCAGGTCTCTTGATTGGCAATTTCCTAAATTTGTTCTGGGTTTGTGTTTGTTTTGCCTGCTTCCTTTCCAAATTTGATATTCTGACTCCATACAAAAAAGAGGTTAGGCAGAGTATTCATCATGAAATAAAAAAACACAGCACATTGGCGTTTCATGCTAGGAAAACTACAGGCAGCTCGACCAAGTTGAGTTTTTGAGGTTTAGAAAATGAAATGGAAACTTTTCCTGAGGACAGCAAGTAATTCTCTCTACATCAAGTGTAAATTCGATTTTCACATTTATTCTTTCAGAAGCATTCATGCTCCTTGATTGGCAATTTCCTAAATTTGTTCTTGGTTTGCGTTTGTTTTGCCTTCTTGCTTTCCAAAGTTTGTATTCTGACTCCATACAAAAAAGAGGTTAGGCAGAGTATCCCTAATGAAATAAAGAAAAACAGCACATGAGCCTTTCATGCTTATAAATCTACAGAAAACTCAACCAGGGTGAGTTTTTGTGTTTTGGAACATGAAATGGAACCCTTTTGCCGAGGGGACAACAAGGAATTCCCTCCAAATCCAGTGTAAATGGGATATTCAGTTGTATTCTTTCAGCAGCATTCAGGTTTCTTGTTTGGCAATTTCCAAATTTTGTTCTTGTTTTGCGTTTGTTTTGCCTTCTTCCTTTCCAAATTTTGTATTCTGACTCCATACAAAAAAGAGGTTAGGCAGAGTATTCATAATGACATAAAAAACACAGCACATTGGCATTTCATGCGAGGAAAACTACAGGCAACTTGACCAAGGTGAGTTGTTGTGTTTTGGAAAATGAAATGGAACCCTTTTGCCGAGGGGAGAGCTATGATTCCCTCCAAATCGAGGCTAAATGCGATTTTCCGGAGTTTTCTTTCAGCAGCATTCAGGTCCCTTGATTGGCAATTTCCTAAATTTGTTCTTGGTTTTTCCTTTGTTTTGCCTTCTTCCTTTTCAAATTTGGTATTCTGACTCCATACAAAAAAGTGGTTAGGTATAATATTTCTAATGAAATACAAAACACAGCACATTGGCGTTTCACGCTAGGAAAACTACAGGCAACTCGACCAAGGTGAGTTTTTGCTTTTTGGAATATGAAATGTAACCCTTTTGCCGAGGGGACAGCTAGGAATTCCCTGCAAATCGAGTGTAAATGGGATATTCAGGTGCTTCCTTTCAGCAGCATTCAGGTCTCTTGATTGGCAATTTCCTATATTTGTTCTATGTTTGCATTTGTTTTGCCTTCTTCCTTTCAACATTTGGTATTATGACTCCAAACAAAAAAGAGGTTAGGCAGAGTATTCATAATGACATAAAAAACTCAGCACATTGGCGTTTCATGCTAGGAAAACTACAGGCAGCTCGACCAAGTTGAGCTTTTGTGTTTTGGAAAATGAAATGAACACTTTTCCCGAGGAGACAGCAAGGAATTCCCTCTACATCGAGTGCAAATGCGATTTTCAGGTGTATTCAATCAGCAGCATTCAGGTTCCTTGATTGGCAATTTCCTAAATTCGTTATAGGTTTGCGTTTGTTTTGCCTTCTTCCTTTCCAAATTTTGTATTCTGACTCCATACAAAAATGTGGTTCGGCAGAGTATTCATAATGACATAAAAAACAAAGCACATTGGCGTTTCATGCTAGGAAAACTACAGGCAACTCAACCAAGGTGAGTTGTTGTGTTTTGGAAACAGAAATGTAAATATTTTGCTTCAGGGACAGCTAGGAATTCCCTCCGAATTGAGTGTGAATGGGATTTTCAGGTGTATTCAATCAGCAGCATTAAGTTTCCTTCTTTGGCAATTTCCTAAATTAGTTCTGGGTTTGCATTTGTTTTGCCTTCTTCCTTTCCAAATTTTGTATTATGACTCCTTACAAAAAAGTGTTTAGGAAGAGTATCCCTAATGAAATACAAAACACAGCACATTGGCATTTCATGCAAGGAAAACTGCAGGCAAATCGACCATAGTGAGTTTTTGTGTTTTGGAACATGAAATTTTACCCTTTTGCGGAGGGTTCATCTAGGAATTCCCTCCACATCGAGTGTAAATGGGATTTTCAGGTGTATTCTTTCATCAGCATTCAGGTCTCTTGATTGGCAATTTCCTAAATTTGTTCTGGGTTTGTGTTTGTTTTGCCTGCTTCCTTTCCAAATTTGGTATTCTGACTCCATACAAAAAAGAGGTTAGGCAGAGTATTCATCATGAAATAAAAAAACACAGCACATTGGCGTTTCATGCTAGGAAAACTACAGGCAGCTCGACCAAGTTGAGTTTTTGAGGTTTAGAAAATGAAATGGAAACTTTTCCTGAGGACAGCAAGTAATTCTCTCTACATCAAGTGTAAATTCGATTTTCACATTTATTCTTTCAGAAGCATTCATGCTCCTTGATTGGCAATTTCCTAAATTTGTTCTTGGTTTGCGTTTGTTTTGCCTTCTTACTTTCCAAAGTTTGTATTCTGACTCCATACAAAAAAGAGGTTAGGCAGAGTATCCCTAATGAAATAAAGAAAAACAGCACATGAGCCTTTCATGCTTATAAATCTACAGAAAACTCAACCAGGGTGAGTTTTTGTGTTTTGGAACATGAAATGGAACCCTTTTGCCGAGGGGACAACAAGGAATTCCCTCCAAATCCAGTGTAAATGGGATATTCAGTTGTATTCTTTCAGCAGCATTCAGGTTTCTTGTTTGGCAATTTCCAAATTTTGTTCTTGTTTTGCGTTTGTTTTGCCTTCTTCCTTTCCAAATTTTGTATTCTGACTCCATACAAAAAAGAGGTTAGGCAGAGTATTCATAATGACATAAAAAACACAGCACATTGGCATTTCATGCGAGGAAAACTACAGGCAACTCGACCAAGGTGAGTTGTTGTGTTTTGGAAAATGAAATGGAACCCTTTTGCCGAGGGGAGAGCTATGATTCCCTCCAAATCGAGGGTAAATGCGATTTTCCGGAGTTTTCTTTCAGCAGCATTCAGGTCCCTTGATTGGCAATTTCCTAAATTTGTTCTTGGTTTTTCCTTTGTTTTGCCTTCTTCCTTTTCAAATTTGGTATTCTGACTCCATACAAAAAAGTGGTTAGGTATAATATTTCCAATGAAATACAAAACACAGCACATTGGCATTTCACACTAGGAAAACTACAGGCAACTCGACCAAAGTGAGTTTTTTCTTTTTGGAATATGAAATGTAACCCTTTTGCCAAGGGGACAGCTAGGAATTCCCTGCAAATCGAGTGTAAATGGGATATTCAGGTGCATCCTTTCAGCAGCATTCAGGTCTCTTGATTGGCAATTTCCTATGTTTGTTCTATGTTTGCATTTGTTTTGCCTTCTTCCTTTCAACATTTGGTATTATGACTCCAAACAAAAAAGAGGTTAGGCAGAGTATTCATAATGACATAAAAAACTCAGCACATTGGCGTTTCATGCTAGGAAAACTACAGGCAGCTCGACCAAGTTGAGCTTTTGTGTTTTGGAAAATGAAATGAACACTTTTCCCGAGGGGACAGCAAGGAATTCCCTCTACATCGAGTGCAAATGCGATTTTCAGGTGTATTCAATCAGCAGCATTCAGGTTCCTTGATTGGCAATTTCCTAAACTTTTTATGGGTTTGCGTTTGTTTTGCCTTCTTCCTTTCCAAATTTTGTATTCTGACTCCATACAAAAAAGAGGTTCGGCAGAGTATTCATAATGACATAAAAAACACAGCACATTGGCGTTTCATGCTAGGAAAACTACAGGCAACTCAACCAAGGTGAGTTGTTGTGTTTTGGAAAATGAAATGTAAATATTTTGCTTCGGGGACAGCTAGGAATTCCCTCCGAATTGAGTGTGAATGGGATTTTCAGGTGTATTCAATCAGCAGCATTAAGTTTCCTTCTTTGGCAATTTCCTAAATTAGTTCTGGGTTTGCATTTGTTTTGCCTTCTTCCTTTCCAAATTTTGTATTATGACTCCTTACAAAAAAGTGTTTAGGAAGAGTATCCCTAATGAAATACAAAACACAGCACATTGGCATTTCATGCAAGGAAAACTGCAGGCAAATCGACCATAGTGAGTTTTTGTGTTTTGGAACATGAAATTTTACCCTTTTGCCGAGGGTTCATCTAGGAATTCCCTCCACATCGAGACATCGAGTGTAAATGGGATTTTCAGGTGTATTCTTTCATCAGCATTCAGGTCTCTTGATTGGCAATTTCCTAAATTTGTTCTGGGTTTGTGTTTGTTTTGCCTGCTTCCTTTCCAAATTTGGTATTCTGACTCCATACAAAAAAGAGGTTAGGCAGAGTATTCATCATGAAATAAAAAAACACAGCACATTGGCGTTTCATGCTAGGAAAACTACAGGCAGCTCGACCAAGTTGAGTTTTTGAGGTTTAGAAAATGAAATGGAAACTTTTCCTGAGGACAGCAAGTAATTCTCTCTACATCAAGTGTAAATTCGATTTTCACATTTATTCTTTCAGAAGCATTCATGCTCCTTGATTGGCAATTTCCTAAGTTTGTTCTTGGTTTGCGTTTGTTTTGCCTTCTTACTTTCCAAAGTTTGTATTCTGACTCCATACAAAAAAGAGGTTAGGCAGAGTATCCCTAATGAAATAAAGAAAAACAGCACATGAGCCTTTCATGCTTATAAATCTACAGAAAACTCAACCAGGGTGAGTTTTTGTGTTTTGGAACATGAAATGGAACCCTTTTGCCGAGGGGACAACAAGGAATTCCCTCCAAATCCAGTGTAAATGGGATATTCAGTTGTATTCTTTCAGCAGCATTCAGGTTTCTTGTTTGGCAATTTCCAAATTTTGTTCTTGTTTTGCGTTTGTTTTGCCTTCTTCCTTTCCAAATTTTGTATTCTGACTCCATACAAAAAAGAGGTTAGGCAGAGTATTCATAATGACATAAAAAACACAGCACATTGGCATTTCATGCGAGGAAAACTACGGGCAACTTGACCAAGGTGAGTTGTTGTGTTTTGGAAAATGAAATGGAACCCTTTTGCCGAGGGGAGAGCTATGATTCCCTCCAAATCGAGGGTAAATGCGATTTTCCGGAGTTTTCTTTCAGCAGCATTCAGGTCCCTTGATTGGCAATTTCCTAAATTTGTTCTTGGTTTTTTCTTTGTTTTGCCTTCTTCCTTTTCAAATTTGGTATTCTGACTCCATACAAAAAAGTGGTTAGGTATAATATTTCCAATGAAATACAAAACACAGCACATTGGCGTTTCACGCTAGAAAAACTACAGGCAACTCGACCAAGGTGAGTTTTTGCTTTTTGGAATATGAAATGTAACCCTTTTGCCGAGGGGACAGCTAGGAATTCCCTGCAAATCGAGTGTAAATGGGATATTCAGGTGCATCCTTTCAGCAGCATTCAGGTCTCTTGATTGGCAATTTCCTATATTTGTTCTATGTTTGCATTTGTTTTGCCTTCTTCCTTTCAACATTTGGTATTATGACTCCAAACAAAAAAGAGGTTAGGCAGAGTATTCATAATGACATAAAAAACTCAGCACATTGGCGTCGACCAAGTTGAGCTTTTGTGTTTTGGAAAATGAAATGAACACTTTTCCCGAGGGGACAGCAAGGAATTCCCTCTACATCGAGTGCAAATGCGATTTTCAGGTGTATTCAATCAGCAGCATTCAGGTTCCTTGATTGGCAATTTCCTAAATTCGTTATAGGTTTGCGTTTGTTTTGCCTTCTTCCTTTCCAAATTTTGTATTCTGACTCCATACAAAAAAGAGGTTCGGCAGAGTATTCATAATGACATAAAAAACACAGCACATTGGCGTTTCATGCTAGGAAAACTACAGGCAACTCAACCAAGGTGAGTTGTTGTGTTTTGGAAACAGAAATGTAAATATTTTGCTTCAGGGACAGCTAGGAATTCCCTCCGAATTGAGTGTGAATGGGATTTTCAGGTGTATTCAATCAGCAGCATTAAGTTTCCTTCTTTGGCAATTTCCTAAATTAGTTCTGGGTTTGCATTTGTTTTGCCTTCTTCCTTTCCAAATTTTGTATTATGACTCCTTACAAAAAAGTGTTTAGGAAGAGTATCCCTAATGAAATACAAAACACAGCACATTGGCATTTCATGCAAGGAAAACTGCAGGCAAATCGACCATAGTGAGTTTTTGTGTTTTGGAACATGAAATTTTACCCTTTTGCGGAGGGTTCATCTAGGAATTCCCTCCACATCGAGTGTAAATGGGATTTTCAGGTGTATTCTTTCATCAGCATTCAGGTCTCTTGATTGGCAATTTCCTAAATTTGTTCTGGGTTTGTGTTTGTTTTGCCTGCTTCCTTTCCAAATTTGGTATTCTGACTCCATACAAAAAAGAGTTTAGGCAGAGTATTCATCATGAAATAAAAAAACACAGCACATTGGCGTTTCATGCTAGGAAAACTACAGGCAGCTCGACCAAGTTGAGTTTTTGAGGTTTAGAAAATGAAATGGAAACTTTTCCTGAGGACAGCAAGTAATTCTCTCTACATCAAGTGTAAATTCGATTTTCACATTTATTCTTTCAGAAGCATTCATGCTCCTTGATTGGCAATTTCCTAAATTTGTTCTTGGTTTGCGTTTGTTTTGCCTTCTTACTTTCCAAAGTTTGTATTCTGACTCCATACAAAAAAGAGGTTAGGCAGAGTATCCCTAATGAAATAAAGAAAAACAGCACATGAGCCTTTCATGCTTATAAATCTACAGAAAACTCAACCAGGGTGAGTTTTTGTGTTTTGGAACATGAAATGGAACCCTTTTGCCGAGGGGACAACAAGGAATTCCCTCCAAATCCAGTGTAAATGGGATATTCAGTTGTATTCTTTCAGCAGCATTCAGGTTTCTTGTTTGGCAATTTACAAATTTTGTTCTTGTTTTGCGTTTGTTTTGCCTTCTTCCTTTCCAAATTTTGTATTCTGACTCCATACAAAAAAGAGGTTAGGCAGAGTATTCATAATGACATAAAAAACACAGCACATTGGCATTTCATGCGAGGAAAACTACAGGCAACTTGACCAAGGTGAGTTGTTGTGTTTTGGAAAATGAAATGGAACCATTTTGCCGAGGGGAGAGCTATGATTCCCTCCAAATCGAGGGTAAATGCGATTTTCCGGAGTTTTCTTTCAGCAGCATTCAGGTCCCTTGATTGGCAATTTCCTAAATTTGTTCTTGGTTTTTTCTTTGTTTTGCCTTCTTCCTTTTCAAATTTGGTATTCTGACTCCATACAAAAAAGTGGTTAGGTATAATATTTCCAATGAAATACAAAACACAGCACATTGGCATTTCATGCGAGGAAAACTACAGGCAACTTGACCAAAGTGAGTTTTTGCTTTTTGGAATATGAAATGTAACCCTTTTGCCGAGGGGACAGCTAGGAATTCCCTGCAAATCGAGTGTAAATGGGATATTCAGGTGCATCCTTTCAGCAGCATTCAGGTCTCTTGATTGGCAATTTCCTATATTTGTTCTATGTTTGCATTTGTTTTGCCTTCTTCCTTTCAACATTTGGTATTATGACTCCAAACAAAAAAGAGGTTAGGCAGAGTATTCATAATGACATAAAAAACTCAGCACATTGGCGTCGACCAAGTTGAGCTTTTGTGTTTTGGAAAATGAAATGAACACTTTTCCCGAGGGGACAGCAAGGAATTCCCTCTACATCGAGTGCAAATGCGATTTTCAGGTGTATTCAATCAGCAGCATTCAGGTTCCTTGATTGGCAATTTCCTAAATTCGTTATAGGTTTGCGTTTGTTTTGCCTTCTTCCTTTCCAAATTTTGTATTCTGACTCCATACAAAAAAGAGGTTCGGCAGAGTATTCATAATGACATAAAAAACACAGCACATTGGCGTTTCATGCTAGGAAAACTACAGGCAACTCAACCAAGGTGAGTTGTTGTGTTTTGGAAACAGAAATGTAAATATTTTGCTTCAGGGACAGCTAGGAATTCCCTCCGAATTGAGTGTGAATGGGATTTTCAGGTGTATTCAATCAGCAGCATTAAGTTTCCTTCTTTGGCAATTTCCTAAATTAGTTCTGGGTTTGCATTTGTTTTGCCTTCTTCCTTTCCAAATTTTGTATTATGACTCCTTACAAAAAAGTGTTTAGGAAGAGTATCCCTAATGAAATACAAAACACAGCACATTGGCATTTCATGCAAGGAAAACTGCAGGCAAATCGACCATAGTGAGTTTTTGTGTTTTGGAACATGAAATTTTACCCTTTTGCCGAGGGTTCATCTAGGAATTCCCTCCACATCGAGACATCGAGTGTAAATGGGATTTTCAGGTGTATTCTTTCATCAGCATTCAGGTCTCTTGATTGGCAATTTCCTAAATTTGTTCTGGGTTTGTGTTTGTTTTGCCTGCTTCCTTTCCAAATTTGGTATTCTGACTCCATACAAAAAAGAGGTTAGGCAGAGTATTCATCATGAAATAAAAAAACACAGCACATTGGCGTTTCATGCTAGGAAAACTACAGGCAGCTCGACCAAGTTGAGTTTTTGAGGTTTAGAAAATGAAATGGAAACTTTTCCTGAGGACAGCAAGTAATTCTCTCTACATCAAGTGTAAATTCGATTTTCACATTTATTCTTTCAGAAGCATTCATGCTCCTTGATTGGCAATTTCCTAAGTTTGTTCTTGGTTTGCGTTTGTTTTGCCTTCTTACTTTCCAAAGTTTGTATTCTGACTCCATACAAAAAAGAGGTTAGGCAGAGTATCCCTAATGAAATAAAGAAAAACAGCACATGAGCCTTTCATGCTTATAAATCTACAGAAAACTCAACCAGGGTGAGTTTTTGTGTTTTGGAACATGAAATGGAACCCTTTTGCCGAGGGGACAACAAGGAATTCCCTCCAAATCCAGTGTAAATGGGATATTCAGTTGTATTCTTTCAGCAGCATTCAGGTTTCTTGTTTGGCAATTTCCAAATTTTGTTCTTGTTTTGCGTTTGTTTTGCCTTCTTCCTTTCCAAATTTTGTATTCTGACTCCATACAAAAAAAGAGGTTAGGCAGAGTATTCATAATGACATAAAAAACACAGCACATTGGCATTTCATGCGAGGAAAACTACGGGCAACTTGACCAAGGTGAGTTGTTGTGTTTTGGAAAATGAAATGGAACCCTTTTGCCGAGGGGAGAGCTATGATTCCCTCCAAATCGAGGGTAAATGCGATTTTCCGGAGTTTTCTTTCAGCAGCATTCAGGTCCCTTGATTGGCAATTTCCTAAATTTGTTCTTGGTTTTTTCTTTGTTTTGCCTTCTTCCTTTTCAAATTTGGTATTCTGACTCCATACAAAAAAGTGGTTAGGTATAATATTTCCAATGAAATACAAAACACAGCACATTGGCGTTTCACGCTAGGAAAACTACAGGCAACTCGACCAAGGTGAGTTTTTGCTTTTTGGAATATGAAATGTAACCCTTTTGCCGAGGGGACAGCTAGGAATTCCCTGCAAATCGAGTGTAAATGGGATATTCAGGTGCATCCTTTCAGCAGCATTCAGGTCTCTTGATTGGCAATTTCCTATATTTGTTCTATGTTTGCATT
Source organism: Sylvilagus floridanus (assembly GCA_949820135.1). NCBI lineage: Eukaryota > Metazoa > Chordata > Mammalia > Lagomorpha > Leporidae > Sylvilagus > Sylvilagus floridanus. The sequence goes on from OX463242.1 coordinate 94,699,148, forward strand.
TGTTTTGCCTTCTTCCTTTCAACATTTGGTATTATGACTCCAAACAAAAAAGAGGTTAGGCAGAGTATTCATAATGACATAAAAAACTCAGCACATTGGCGTCGACCAAGTTGAGCTTTTGTGTTTTGGAAAATGAAATGAACACTTTTCCCGAGGGGACAGCAAGGAATTCCCTCTACATCGAGTGCAAATGCGATTTTCAGGTGTATTCAATCAGCAGCATTCAGGTTCCTTGATTGGCAATTTCCTAAATTCGTTATAGGTTTGCGTTTGTTTTGCCTTCTTCCTTTCCAAATTTTGTATTCTGACTCCATACAAAAAAGAGGTTCGGCAGAGTATTCATAATGACATAAAAAACACAGCACATTGGCGTTTCATGCTAGGAAAACTACAGGCAACTCAACCAAGGTGAGTTGTTGTGTTTTGGAAACAGAAATGTAAATATTTTGCTTCAGGGACAGCTAGGAATTCCCTCCGAATTGAGTGTGAATGGGATTTTCAGGTGTATTCAATCAGCAGCATTAAGTTTCCTTCTTTGGCAATTTCCTAAATTAGTTCTGGGTTTGCATTTGTTTTGCCTTCTTCCTTTCCAAATTTTGTATTATGACTCCTTACAAAAAAGTGTTTAGGAAGAGTATCCCTAATGAAATACAAAACACAGCACATTGGCATTTCATGCAAGGAAAACTGCAGGCAAATCGACCATAGTGAGTTTTTGTGTTTTGGAACATGAAATTTTACCCTTTTGCGGAGGGTTCATCTAGGAATTCCCTCCACATCGAGTGTAAATGGGATTTTCAGGTGTATTCTTTCATCAGCATTCAGGTCTCTTGATTGGCAATTTCCTAAATTTGTTCTGGGTTTGTGTTTGTTTTGCCTGCTTCCTTTCCAAATTTGGTATTCTGACTCCATACAAAAAAGAGTTTAGGCAGAGTATTCATCATGAAATAAAAAAACACAGCACATTGGCGTTTCATGCTAGGAAAACTACAGGCAGCTCGACCAAGTTGAGTTTTTGAGGTTTAGAAAATGAAATGGAAACTTTTCCTGAGGACAGCAAGTAATTCTCTCTACATCAAGTGTAAATTCGATTTTCACATTTATTCTTTCAGAAGCATTCATGCTCCTTGATTGGCAATTTCCTAAATTTGTTCTTGGTTTGCGTTTGTTTTGCCTTCTTACTTTCCAAAGTTTGTATTCTGACTCCATACAAAAAAGAGGTTAGGCAGAGTATCCCTAATGAAATAAAGAAAAACAGCACATGAGCCTTTCATGCTTATAAATCTACAGAAAACTCAACCAGGGTGAGTTTTTGTGTTTTGGAACATGAAATGGAACCCTTTTGCCGAGGGGACAACAAGGAATTCCCTCCAAATCCAGTGTAAATGGGATATTCAGTTGTATTCTTTCAGCAGCATTCAGGTTTCTTGTTTGGCAATTTACAAATTTTGTTCTTGTTTTGCGTTTGTTTTGCCTTCTTCCTTTCCAAATTTTGTATTCTGACTCCATACAAAAAAGAGGTTAGGCAGAGTATTCATAATGACATAAAAAACACAGCACATTGGCATTTCATGCGAGGAAAACTACAGGCAACTTGACCAAGGTGAGTTGTTGTGTTTTGGAAAATGAAATGGAACCATTTTGCCGAGGGGAGAGCTATGATTCCCTCCAAATCGAGGGTAAATGCGATTTTCCGGAGTTTTCTTTCAGCAGCATTCAGGTCCCTTGATTGGCAATTTCCTAAATTTGTTCTTGGTTTTTCCTTTGTTTTGCCTTCTTCCTTTTCAAATTTGGTATTCTGACTCCATACAAAAAAGTGGTTAGGTATAATATTTCCAATGAAATACAAAACACAGCACATTGGCATTTCATGCGAGGAAAACTACAGGCAACTTGACCAAAGTGAGTTTTTGCTTTTTGGAATATGAAATGTAACCCTTTTGCCGAGGGGACAGCTAGGAATTCCCTGCAAATCGAGTGTAAATGGGATATTCAGGTGCATCCTTTCAGCAGCATTCAGGTCTCTTGATTGGCAATTTCCTATATTTGTTCTATGTTTGCATTTGTTTTGCCTTCTTCCTTTCAACATTTGGTATTATGACTCCAAACAAAAAAGAGGTTAGGCAGAGTATTCATAATGACATAAAAAACTCAGCACATTGGCGTCGACCAAGTTGAGCTTTTGTGTTTTGGAAAATGAAATGAACACTTTTCCCGAGGGGACAGCAAGGAATTCCCTCTACATCGAGTGCAAATGCGATTTTCAGGTGTATTCAATCAGCAGCATTCAGGTTCCTTGATTGGCAATTTCCTAAATTCGTTATAGGTTTGCGTTTGTTTTGCCTTCTTCCTTTCCAAATTTTGTATTCTGACTCCATACAAAAAAGAGGTTCGGCAGAGTATTCATAATGACATAAAAAACACAGCACATTGGCGTTTCATGCTAGGAAAACTACAGGCAACTCAACCAAGGTGAGTTGTTGTGTTTTGGAAACAGAAATGTAAATATTTTGCTTCAGGGACAGCTAGGAATTCCCTCCGAATTGAGTGTGAATGGGATTTTCAAGTGTATTCAATCAGCAGCATTAAGTTTCCTTCTTTGGCAATTTCCTAAATTAGTTCTGGGTTTGCATTTGTTTTGCCTTCTTCCTTTCCAAATTTTGTATTATGACTCCTTACAAAAAAGTGTTTAGGAAGAGTATCCCTAATGAAATACAAAACACAGCACATTGGCATTTCATGCAAGGAAAACTGCAGGCAAATCGACCATAGTGAGTTTTTGTGTTTTGGAACATGAAATTTTACCCTTTTGCCGAGGGTTCATCTAGGAATTCCCTCCACATCGAGTGTAAATGGGATTTTCAGGTGTATTCTTTCATCAGCATTCAGGTCTCTTGATTGGCAATTTCCTAAATTTGTTCTGGGTTTGTGTTTGTTTTGCATGCTTCCTTTCCAAATTTGGTATTCTGACTCCATACAAAAAAGAGGTTAGGCAGAGTATTCATCATGAAATAAAAAAACACAGCACATTGGCGTTTCATGCTAGGAAAACTACAGGCAGCTCGACCAAGTTGAGTTTTTGAGGTTTAGAAAATGAAATGGAAACTTTTCCTGAGGACAGCAAGTAATTCTCTCTACATCAAGTGTAAATTCGATTTTCACATTTATTCTTTCAGAAGCATTCATGCTCCTTGATTGGCAATTTCCTAAATTTGTTCTTGGTTTGCGTTTGTTTTGCCTTCTTACTTTCCAAAGTTTGTATTCTGACTCCATACAAAAAAGAGGTTAGGCAGAGTATCCCTAATGAAATAAAGAAAAACAGCACATGAGCCTTTCATGCTTATAAATCTACAGAAAACTCAACCAGGGTGAGTTTTTGTGTTTTGGAACATGAAATGGAACCCTTTTGCCGAGGGGACAACAAGGAATTCCCTCCAAATCCAGTGTAAATGGGATATTCAGTTGTATTCTTTCAGCAGCATTCAGGTTTCTTGTTTGGCAATTTCCAAATTTTGTTCTTGTTTTGCGTTTGTTTTGCCTTCTTCCTTTCCAAATTTTGTATTCTGACTCCATACAAAAAAGAGGTTAGGCAGAGTATTCATAATGACATAAAAAACACAGCACATTGGCATTTCATGCGAGGAAAACTACAGGCAACTCGACCAAGGTGAGTTGTTGTGTTTTGGAAAATGAAATGGAACCCTTTTGCCGAGGGGACAGCTATGATTCCCTCCAAATCTAGGCTAAATGTGATTTTCCGGAGTTTTCTTTCAGCAGCATTCAGGTCTCTTGATTGGCAATTTTCTAAATTTGTTCTTGGTTTTTCCTTTGTTTTGCCTTCTTCCTTTTCAAATTTGGTATTCTGACTCCATACAAAAAAGTGGTTAGGTATAATATTTCCAATGAAATACAAAACACAGCACATTGGCATTTCACACTAGGAAAACTACAGGCAACTCGACCAAAGTGAGTTTTTTCTTTTTGGAATATGAAATGTAACCCTTTTGCCAAGGGGACAGCTAGGAATTCCCTGCAAATCGAGTGTAAATGGGATATTCAGGTGCATCCTTTCAGCAGCATTCAGGTCTCTTGATTGGCAATTTCCTATGTTTGTTCTATGTTTGCATTTGTTTTGCCTTCTTCCTTTCAACATTTGGTATTATGACTCCAAACAAAAAAGAGGTTAGGCAGAGTATTCATAATGACATAAGAAACTCAGCACATTGGCGTTTCATGCTAGGAAAACTACAGGCAGCTCGACCAAGTTGAGCTTTTGTGTTTTGGAAAATGAAATGAACACTTTTCCCGAGGGGACAGCAAGGAATTCCCTCTACATCGAGTGCAAATGCGATTTTCAGGTGTATTCAATCAGCAGCATTCAGGTTCCTTGATTGGCAATTTCCTAAATTCGTTATAGGTTTGCGTTTGTTTTGCCTTCTTCCTTTCCAAATTTTGTATTCTGACTCCATACAAAAAAGAGGTTCGGCAGAGTATTCATAATGACATAAAAAACACAGCACATTGGCGTTTCATGCTAGGAAAACTACAGGCAACTCAACCAAGGTGAGTTGTTGTGTTTTGGAAAATGAAATGTAAATATTTTGCTTCGGGGACAGCTAGGAATTCCCTCCGAATTGAGTGTGAATGGGATTTTCAGGTGTATTCAATCAGCAGCATTAAGTTTCCTTCTTTGGCAATTTCCTAAATTAGTTCTGGGTTTGCATTTGTTTTGCCTTCTTCCTTTCCAAATTTTGTATTATGACTCCTTACAAAAAAGTGTTTAGGAAGAGTATCCCTAATGAAATACAAAACACAGCACATTGGCATTTCATGCAAGGAAAACTGCAGGCAAATCGACCATAGTGAGTTTTTGTGTTTTGGAACATGAAATTTTACCCTTTTGCCGAGGGTTCATCTAGGAATTCCCTCCACATCGAGTGTAAATGGGATTTTCAGGTGTATTCTTTCATCAGCATTCAGGTCTCTTGATTGGCAATTTCCTAAATTTGTTCTGGGTTTGTGTTTGTTTTGCCTGCTTCCTTTCCAAATTTGGTATTCTGACTCCATACAAAAAAGAGGTTAGGCAGAGTATTCATCATGAAATAAAAAAACACAGCACATTGGCGTTTCATGCTAGGAAAACTACAGGCAGCTCGACCAAGTTGAGTTTTTGAGGTTTAGAAAATGAAATGGAAACTTTTCCTGAGGACAGCAAGTAATTCTCTCTACATCAAGTGTAAATTCGATTTTCACATTTATTCTTTCAGAAGCATTCATGCTCCTTGATTGGCAATTTCCTAAATTTGTTCTTGGTTTGCGTTTGTTTTGCCTTCTTACTTTCCAAAGTTTGTATTCTGACTCCATACAAAAAAGAGGTTAGGCAGAGTATCCCTAATGAAATAAAGAAAAACAGCACATGAGCCTTTCATGCTTATAAATCTACAGAAAACTCAACCAGGGTGAGTTTTTGTGTTTTGGAACATGAAATGGAACCCTTTTGCCGAGGGGACAACAAGGAATTCCCTCCAAATCCAGTGTAAATGGGATATTCAGTTGTATTCTTTCAGCAGCATTCAGGTTTCTTGTTTGGCAATTTCCAAATTTTGTTCTTGTTTTGCGTTTGTTTTGCCTTCTTCCTTTCCAAATTTTGTATTCTGACTCCATACAAAAAAGAGGTTAGGCAGAGTATTCATAATGACATAAAAAACACAGCACATTGGCATTTCATGCGAGGAAAACTACGGGCAACTTGACCAAGGTGAGTTGTTGTGTTTTGGAAAATGAAATGGAACCCTTTTGCCGAGGGGAGAGCTATGATTCCCTCCAAATCGAGGGTAAATGCGATTTTCCGGAGTTTTCTTTCAGCAGCATTCAGGTCCCTTGATTGGCAATTTCCTAAATTTGTTCTTGGTTTTTTCTTTGTTTTGCCTTCTTCCTTTTCAAATTTGGTATTCTGACTCCATACAAAAAAGTGGTTAGGTATAATATTTCCAATGAAATACAAAACACAGCACATTGGCGTTTCACGCTAGGAAAACTACAGGCAACTCGACCAAGGTGAGTTTTTGCTTTTTGGAATATGAAATGTAACCCTTTTGCCGAGGGGACAGCTAGGAATTCCCTGCAAATCGAGTGTAAATGGGATATTCAGGTGCATCCTTTCAGCAGCATTCAGGTCTCTTGATTGGCAATTTCCTATATTTGTTCTATGTTTGCATTTGTTTTGCCTTCTTCCTTTCAACATTTGGTATTATGACTCCAAACAAAAAAGAGGTTAGGCAGAGTATTCATAATGACATAAAAAACTCAGCACATTGGCGTCGACCAAGTTGAGCTTTTGTGTTTTGGAAAATGAAATGAACACTTTTCCCGAGGGGACAGCAAGGAATTCCCTCTACATCGAGTGCAAATGCGATTTTCAGGTGTATTCAATCAGCAGCATTCAGGTTCCTTGATTGGCAATTTCCTAAATTCGTTATAGGTTTGCGTTTGTTTTGCCTTCTTCCTTTCCAAATTTTGTATTCTGACTCCATACAAAAAAGAGGTTCGGCAGAGTATTCATAATGACATAAAAAACACAGCACATTGGCGTTTCATGCTAGGAAAACTACAGGCAACTCAACCAAGGTGAGTTGTTGTGTTTTGGAAACAGAAATGTAAATATTTTGCTTCAGGGACAGCTAGGAATTCCCTCCGAATTGAGTGTGAATGGGATTTTCAAGTGTATTCAATCAGCAGCATTAAGTTTCCTTCTTTGGCAATTTCCTAAATTAGTTCTGGGTTTGCATTTGTTTTGCCTTCTTCCTTTCCAAATTTTGTATTATGACTCCTTACAAAAAAGTGTTTAGGAAGAGTATCCCTAATGAAATACAAAACACAGCACATTGGCATTTCATGCAAGGAAAACTGCAGGCAAATCGACCATAGTGAGTTTTTGTGTTTTGGAACATGAAATTTTACCCTTTTGCGGAGGGTTCATCTAGGAATTCCCTCCACATCGAGTGTAAATGGGATTTTCAGGTGTATTCTTTCATCAGCATTCAGGTCTCTTGATTGGCAATTTCCTAAATTTGTTCTGGGTTTGTGTTTGTTTTGCCTGCTTCCTTTCCAAATTTGGTATTCTGACTCCATACAAAAAAGAGGTTAGGCAGAGTATTCATCATGAAATAAAAAAACACAGCACATTGGCGTTTCATGCTAGGAAAACTACAGGCAGCTCGACCAAGTTGAGTTTTTGAGGTTTAGAAAATGAAATGGAAACTTTTCCTGAGGACAGCAAGTAATTCTCTCTACATCAAGTGTAAATTCGATTTTCACATTTATTCTTTCAGAAGCATTCATGCTCCTTGATTGGCAATTTCCTAAATTTGTTCTTGGTTTGCGTTTGTTTTGCCTTCTTACTTTCCAAAGTTTGTATTCTGACTCCATACAAAAAAGAGGTTAGGCAGAGTATCCCTAATGAAATAAAGAAAAACAGCACATGAGCCTTTCATGCTTATAAATCTACAGAAAACTCAACCAGGGTGAGATTTTGTGTTTTGGAACATGAAATGGAACCCTTTTGCCGAGGGGACAACAAGGAATTCCCTCCAAATCCAGTGTAAATGGGATATTCAGTTGTATTCTTTCAGCAGCATTCAGGTTTCTTGTTTGGCAATTTCCAAATTTTGTTCTTGTTTTGCGTTTGTTTTGCCTTCTTCCTTTCCAAATTTTGTATTCTGACTCCATACAAAAAAGAGGTTAGGCAGAGTATTCATAATGACATAAAAAACACAGCACATTGGCATTTCATGCGAGGAAAACTACAGGCAACTCGACCAAGGTGAGTTGTTGTGTTTTGGAAAATGAAATGGAACCCTTTTGCCGAGGGGACAGCTATGATTCCCTCCAAATCGAGGCTAAATGTGATTTTCCGGAGTTTTCTTTCAGCAGCATTCAGGTCTCTTGATTGGCAATTTTCTAAATTTGTTCTTGGTTTTTCCTTTGTTTTGCCTTCTTCCTTTTCAAATTTGGTATTCTGACTCCATACAAAAAAGTGGTTAGGTATAATATTTCCAATGAAATACAAAACACAGCACATTGGCATTTCACACTAGGAAAACTACAGGCAACTCGACCAAAGTGAGTTTTTTCTTTTTGGAATATGAAATGTAACCCTTTTGCCAAGGGGACAGCTAGGAATTCCCTGCAAATCGAGTGTAAATGGGATATTCAGGTGCATCCTTTCAGCAGCATTCAGGTCTCTTGATTGGCAATTTCCTATGTTTGTTCTATGTTTGCATTTGTTTTGCCTTCTTCCTTTCAACATTTGGTATTATGACTCCAAACAAAAAAGAGGTTAGGCAGAGTATTCATAATGACATAAAAAACTCAGCACATTGGCGTTTCATGCTAGGAAAACTACAGGCAGCTCGACCAAGTTGAGCTTTTGTGTTTTGGAAAATGAAATGAACACTTTTCCCGAGGGGACAGCAAGGAATTCCCTCTACATCGAGTGCAAATGCGATTTTCAGGTGTATTCAATCAGCAGCATTCAGGTTCCTTGATTGGCAATTTCCTAAATTCGTTATAGGTTTGCATTTGTTTTGCCTTCTTCCTTTCCAAATTTTGTATTCTGACTCCATACAAAAAAGAGGTTCGGCAGAGTATTCATAATGACATAAAAAACACAGCACATTGGCGTTTCATGCTAGGAAAACTACAGGCAACTCAACCAAGGTGAGTTGTTGTGTTTTGGAAAATGAAATGTAAATATTTTGCTTCGGGGACAGCTAGGAATTCCCTCCGAATTGAGTGTGAATGGGATTTTCAGGTGTATTCAATCAGCAGCATTAAGTTTCCTTCTTTGGCAATTTCCTAAATTAGTTCTGGGTTTGCATTTGTTTTGCCTTCTTCCTTTCCAAATTTTGTATTATGACTCCTTACAAAAAAGTGTTTAGGAAGAGTATCCCTAATGAAATACAAAACACAGCACATTGGCATTTCATGCAAGGAAAACTGCAGGCAAATCGACCATAGTGAGTTTTTGTGTTTTGGAACATGAAATTTTACCCTTTTGCCGAGGGTTCATCTAGGAATTCCCTCCACATCGAGTGTAAATGGGATTTTCAGGTGTATTCTTTCATCAGCATTCAGGTCTCTTGATTGGCAATTTCCTAAATTTGTTCTGGGTTTGTGTTTGTTTTGCCTGCTTCCTTTCCAAATTTGGTATTCTGACTCCATACAAAAAAGAGGTTAGGCAGAGTATTCATCATGAAATAAAAAAACACAGCACATTGGCGTTTCATGCTAGGAAAACTACAGGCAGCTCGACCAAGTTGAGTTTTTGAGGTTTAGAAAATGAAATGGAAACTTTTCCTGAGGACAGCAAGTAATTCTCTCTACATCAAGTGTAAATTCGATTTTCACATTTATTCTTTCAGAAGCATTCATGCTCCTTGATTGGCAATTTCCTAAATTTGTTCTTGGTTTGCGTTTGTTTTGCCTTCTTACTTTCCAAAGTTTGTATTCTGACTCCATACAAAAAAGAGGTTAGGCAGAGTATCCCTAATGAAATAAAGAAAAACAGCACATGAGCCTTTCATGCTTATAAATCTACAGAAAACTCAACCAGGGTGAGTTTTTGTGTTTTGGAACATGAAATGGAACCCTTTTGCCGAGGGGACAACAAGGAATTCCCTCCAAATCCAGTGTAAATGGGATATTCAGTTGTATTCTTTCAGCAGCATTCAGGTTTCTTGTTTGGCAATTTCCAAATTTTGTTCTTGTTTTGCGTTTGTTTTGCCTTCTTCCTTTCCAAATTTTGTATTCTGACTCCATACAAAAAAGAGGTTAGGCAGAGTATTCATAATGACATAAAAAACACAGCACATTGGCATTTCATGCGAGGAAAACTACGGGCAACTTGACCAAGGTGAGTTGTTGTGTTTTGGAAAATGAAATGGAACCCTTTTGCCGAGGGGAGAGCTATGATTCCCTCCAAATCGAGGGTAAATGCGATTTTCCGGAGTTTTCTTTCAGCAGCATTCAGGTCCCTTGATTGGCAATTTCCTAAATTTGTTCTTGGTTTTTTCTTTGTTTTGCCTTCTTCCTTTTCAAATTTGGTATTCTGACTCCATACAAAAAAGTGGTTAGGTATAATATTTCCAATGAAATACAAAACACAGCACATTGGCGTTTCAGGCTAGGAAAACTACAGGCAACTCGACCAAGGTGAGTTTTTGCTTTTTGGAATATGAAATGTAACCCTTTTGCCGAGGGGACAGCTAGGAATTCCCTGCAAATCGAGTGTAAATGGGATATTCAGGTGCATCCTTTCAGCAGCATTCAGGTCTCTTGATTGGCAATTTCCTATATTTGTTCTATGTTTGCATTTGTTTTGCCTTCTTCCTTTCAACATTTGGTATTATGACTCCAAACAAAAAAGAGGTTAGGCAGAGTATTCATAATGACATAAAAAACTCAGCACATTGGCGTCGACCAAGTTGAGCTTTTGTGTTTTGGAAAATGAAATGAACACTTTTCCCGAGGGGACAGCAAGGAATTCCCTCTACATCGAGTGCAAATGCGATTTTCAGGTGTATTCAATCAGCAGCATTCAGGTTCCTTGATTGGCAATTTCCTAAATTCGTTATAGGTTTGCGTTTGTTTTGCCTTCTTCCTTTCCAAATTTTGTATTCTGACTCCATACAAAAAAGAGGTTCGGCAGAGTATTCATAATGACATAAAAAACACAGCACATTGGCGTTTCATGCTAGGAAAACTACAGGCAACTCAACCAAGGTGAGTTGTTGTGTTTTGGAAACAGAAATGTAAATATTTTGCTTCAGGGACAGCTAGGAATTCCCTCCGAATTGAGTGTGAATGGGATTTTCAAGTGTATTCAATCAGCAGCATTAAGTTTCCTTCTTTGGCAATTTCCTAAATTAGTTCTGGGTTTGCATTTGTTTTGCCTTCTTCCTTTCCAAATTTTGTATTATGACTCCTTACAAAAAAGTGTTTAGGAAGAGTATCCCTAATGAAATACAAAACACAGCACATTGGCATTTCATGCAAGGAAAACTGCAGGCAAATCGACCATAGTGAGTTTTTGTGTTTTGGAACATGAAATTTTACCCTTTTGCGGAGGGTTCATCTAGGAATTCCCTCCACATCGAGTGTAAATGGGATTTTCAGGTGTATTCTTTCATCAGCATTCAGGTCTCTTGATTGGCAATTTCCTAAATTTGTTCTGGGTTTGTGTTTGTTTTGCCTGCTTCCTTTCCAAATTTGGTATTCTGACTCCATACAAAAAAGAGGTTAGGCAGAGTATTCATCATGAAATAAAAAAACACAGCACATTGGCGTTTCATGCTAGGAAAACTACAGGCAGCTCGACCAAGTTGAGTTTTTGAGGTTTAGAAAATGAAATGGAAACTTTTCCTGAGGACAGCAAGTAATTCTCTCTACATCAAGTGTAAATTCGATTTTCACATTTATTCTTTCAGAAGCATTCATGCTCCTTGATTGGCAATTTCCTAAATTTGTTCTTGGTTTGCGTTTGTTTTGCCTTCTTACTTTCCAAAGTTTGTATTCTGACTCCATACAAAAAAGAGGTTAGGCAGAGTATCCCTAATGAAATAAAGAAAAACAGCACATGAGCCTTTCATGCTTATAAATCTACAGAAAACTCAACCAGGGTGAGATTTTGTGTTTTGGAACATGAAATGGAACCCTTTTGCCGAGGGGACAACAAGGAATTCCCTCCAAATCCAGTGTAAATGGGATATTCAGTTGTATTCTTTCAGCAGCATTCAGGTTTCTTGTTTGGCAATTTCCAAATTTTGTTCTTGTTTTGCGTTTGTTTTGCCTTCTTCCTTTCCAAATTTTGTATTCTGACTCCATACAAAAAAGAGGTTAGGCAGAGTATTCATAATGACATAAAAAACACAGCACATTGGCATTTCATGCGAGGAAAACTACAGGCAACTCGACCAAGGTGAGTTGTTGTGTTTTGGAAAATGAAATGGAACCCTTTTGCCGAGGGGACAGCTATGATTCCCTCCAAATCGAGGCTAAATGTGATTTTCCGGAGTTTTCTTTCAGCAGCATTCAGGTCTCTTGATTGGCAATTTTCTAAATTTGTTCTTGGTTTTTCCTTTGTTTTGCCTTCTTCCTTTTCAAATTTGGTATTCTGACTCCATACAAAAAAGTGGTTAGGTATAATATTTCCAATGAAATACAAAACACAGCACATTGGCATTTCACACTAGGAAAACTACAGGCAACTCGACCAAAGTGAGTTTTTTCTTTTTGGAATATGAAATGTAACCCTTTTGCCAAGGGGACAGCTAGGAATTCCCTGCAAATCGAGTGTAAATGGGATATTCAGGTGCATCCTTTCAGCAGCATTCAGGTCTCTTGATTGGCAATTTCCTATGTTTGTTCTATGTTTGCATTTGTTTTGCCTTCTTCCTTTCAACATTTGGTATTATGACTCCAAACAAAAAAGAGGTTAGGCAGAGTATTCATAATGACATAAAAAACTCAGCACATTGGCGTTTCATGCTAGGAAAACTACAGGCAGCTCGACCAAGTTGAGCTTTTGTGTTTTGGAAAATGAAATGAACACTTTTCCCGAGGGGACAGCAAGGAATTCCCTCTACATCGAGTGCAAATGCGATTTTCAGGTGTATTCAATCAGCAGCATTCAGGTTCCTTGATTGGCAATTTCCTAAATTCGTTATAGGTTTGCATTTGTTTTGCCTTCTTCCTTTCCAAATTTTGTATTCTGACTCCATACAAAAAAGAGGTTCGGCAGAGTATTCATAATGACATAAAAAACACAGCACATTGGCGTTTCATGCTAGGAAAACTACAGGCAACTCAACCAAGGTGAGTTGTTGTGTTTTGGAAAATGAAATGTAAATATTTTGCTTCGGGGACAGCTAGGAATTCCCTCCGAATTGAGTGTGAATGGGATTTTCAGGTGTATTCAATCAGCAGCATTAAGTTTCCTTCTTTGGCAATTTCCTAAATTAGTTCTGGGTTTGCATTTGTTTTGCCTTCTTCCTTTCCAAATTTTGTATTATGACTCCTTACAAAAAAGTGTTTAGGAAGAGTATCCCTAATGAAATACAAAACACAGCACATTGGCATTTCATGCAAGGAAAACTGCAGGCAAATCGACCATAGTGAGTTTTTGTGTTTTGGAACATGAAATTTTACCCTTTTGCCGAGGGTTCATCTAGGAATTCCCTCCACATCGAGTGTAAATGGGATTTTCAGGTGTATTCTTTCATCAGCATTCAGGTCTCTTGATTGGCAATTTCCTAAATTTGTTCTGGGTTTGTGTTTGTTTTGCCTGCTTCCTTTCCAAATTTGGTATTCTGACTCCATACAAAAAAGAGGTTAGGCAGAGTATTCATCATGAAATAAAAAAACACAGCACATTGGCGTTTCATGCTAGGAAAACTACAGGCAGCTCGACCAAGTTGAGTTTTTGAGGTTTAGAAAATGAAATGGAAACTTTTCCTGAGGACAGCAAGTAATTCTCTCTACATCAAGTGTAAATTCGATTTTCACATTTATTCTTTCAGAAGCATTCATGCTCCTTGATTGGCAATTTCCTAAATTTGTTCTTGGTTTGCGTTTGTTTTGCCTTCTTACTTTCCAAAGTTTGTATTCTGACTCCATACAAAAAAGAGGTTAGGCAGAGTATCCCTAATGAAATAAAGAAAAACAGCACATGAGCCTTTCATGCTTATAAATCTACAGAAAACTCAACCAGGGTGAGTTTTTGTGTTTTGGAACATGAAATGGAACCCTTTTGCCGAGGGGACAACAAGGAATTCCCTCCAAATCCAGTGTAAATGGGATATTCAGTTGTATTCTTTCAGCAGCATTCAGGTTTCTTGTTTGGCAATTTCCAAATTTTGTTCTTGTTTTGCGTTTGTTTTGCCTTCTTCCTTTCCAAATTTTGTATTCTGACTCCATACAAAAAAGAGGTTAGGCAGAGTATTCATAATGACATAAAAAACACAGCACATTGGCATTTCATGCGAGGAAAACTACGGGCAACTTGACCAAGGTGAGTTGTTGTGTTTTGGAAAATGAAATGGAACCCTTTTGCCGAGGGGAGAGCTATGATTCCCTCCAAATCGAGGGTAAATGCGATTTTCCGGAGTTTTCTTTCAGCAGCATTCAGGTCCCTTGATTGGCAATTTCCTAAATTTGTTCTTGGTTTTTTCTTTGTTTTGCCTTCTTCCTTTTCAAATTTGGTATTCTGACTCCATACAAAAAAGTGGTTAGGTATAATATTTCCAATGAAATACAAAACACAGCACATTGGCGTTTCAGGCTAGGAAAACTACAGGCAACTCGACCAAGGTGAGTTTTTGCTTTTTGGAATATGAAATGTAACCCTTTTGCCGAGGGGACAGCTAGGAATTCCCTGCAAATCGAGTGTAAATGGGATATTCAGGTGCATCCTTTCAGCAGCATTCAGGTCTCTTGATTGGCAATTTCCTATATTTGTTCTATGTTTGCATTTGTTTTGCCTTCTTCCTTTCAACATTTGGTATTATGACTCCAAACAAAAAAGAGGTTAGGCAGAGTATTCATAATGACATAAAAAACTCAGCACATTGGCGTCGACCAAGTTGAGCTTTTGTGTTTTGGAAAATGAAATGAACACTTTTCCCGAGGGGACAGCAAGGAATTCCCTCTACATCGAGTGCAAATGCGATTTTCAGGTGTATTCAATCAGCAGCATTCAGGTTCCTTGATTGGCAATTTCCTAAATTCGTTATAGGTTTGCGTTTGTTTTGCCTTCTTCCTTTCCAAATTTTGTATTCTGACTCCATACAAAAAAGAGGTTCGGCAGAGTATTCATAATGACATAAAAAACACAGCACATTGGCGTTTCATGCTAGGAAAACTACAGGCAACTCAACCAAGGTGAGTTGTTGTGTTTTGGAAACAGAAATGTAAATATTTTGCTTCAGGGACAGCTAGGAATTCCCTCCGAATTGAGTGTGAATGGGATTTTCAAGTGTATTCAATCAGCAGCATTAAGTTTCCTTCTTTGGCAATTTCCTAAATTAGTTCTGGGTTTGCATTTGTTTTGCCTTCTTCCTTTCCAAATTTTGTATTATGACTCCTTACAAAAAAGTGTTTAGGAAGAGTATCCCTAATGAAATACAAAACACAGCACATTGGCATTTCATGCAAGGAAAACTGCAGGCAAATCGACCATAGTGAGTTTTTGTGTTTTGGAACATGAAATTTTACCCTTTTGCGGAGGGTTCATCTAGGAATTCCCTCCACATCGAGTGTAAATGGGATTTTCAGGTGTATTCTTTCATCAGCATTCAGGTCTCTTGATTGGCAATTTCCTAAATTTGTTCTGGGTTTGTGTTTGTTTTGCCTGCTTCCTTTCCAAATTTGGTATTCTGACTCCATACAAAAAAGAGGTTAGGCAGAGTATTCATCATGAAATAAAAAAACACAGCACATTGGCGTTTCATGCTAGGAAAACTACAGGCAGCTCGACCAAGTTGAGTTTTTGAGGTTTAGAAAATGAAATGGAAACTTTTCCTGAGGACAGCAAGTAATTCTCTCTACATCAAGTGTAAATTCGATTTTCACATTTATTCTTTCAGAAGCATTCATGCTCCTTGATTGGCAATTTCCTAAATTTGTTCTTGGTTTGCATTTGTTTTGCCTTCTTACTTTCCAAAGTTTGTATTCTGACTCCATACAAAAAAGAGGTTAGGCAGAGTATCCCTAATGAAATAAAGAAAAACAGCACATGAGCCTTTCATGCTTATAAATCTACAGAAAACTCAACCAGGGTGAGATTTTGTGTTTTGGAACATGAAATGGAACCCTTTTGCCGAGGGGACAACAAGGAATTCCCTCCAAATCCAGTGTAAATGGGATATTCAGTTGTATTCTTTCAGCAGCATTCAGGTTTCTTGTTTGGCAATTTCCAAATTTTGTTCTTGTTTTGCGTTTGTTTTGCCTTCTTCCTTTCCAAATTTTGTATTCTGACTCCATACAAAAAAGAGGTTAGGCAGAGTATTCATAATGACATAAAAAACACAGCACATTGGCATTTCATGCGAGGAAAACTACAGGCAACTCGACCAAGGTGAGTTGTTGTGTTTTGGAAAATGAAATGGAACCCTTTTGCCGAGGGGACAGCTATGATTCCCTCCAAATCGAGGCTAAATGTGATTTTCCGGAGTTTTCTTTCAGCAGCATTCAGGTCTCTTGATTGGCAATTTTCTAAATTTGTTCTTGGTTTTTCCTTTGTTTTGCCTTCTTCCTTTTCAAATTTGGTATTCTGACTCCATACAAAAAAGTGGTTAGGTATAATATTTCCAATGAAATACAAAACACAGCACATTGGCATTTCACACTAGGAAAACTACAGGCAACTCGACCAAAGTGAGTTTTTTCTTTTTGGAATATGAAATGTAACCCTTTTGCCAAGGGGACAGCTAGGAATTCCCTGCAAATCGAGTGTAAATGGGATATTCAGGTGCATCCTTTCAGCAGCATTCAGGTCTCTTGATTGGCAATTTCCTATGTTTGTTCTATGTTTGCATTTGTTTTGCCTTCTTCCTTTCAACATTTGGTATTATGACTCCAAACAAAAAAGAGGTTAGGCAGAGTATTCATAATGACATAAGAAACTCAGCACATTGGCGTTTCATGCTAGGAAAACTACAGGCAGCTCGACCAAGTTGAGCTTTTGTGTTTTGGAAAATGAAATGAACACTTTTCCCGAGGGGACAGCAAGGAATTCCCTCTACATCGAGTGCAAATGCGATTTTCAGGTGTATTCAATCAGCAGCATTCAGGTTCCTTGATTGGCAATTTCCTAAATTCGTTATAGGTTTGCGTTTGTTTTGCCTTCTTCCTTTCCAAATTTTGTATTCTGACTCCATACAAAAAAGAGGTTCGGCAGAGTATTCATAATGACATAAAAAACACAGCACATTGGCGTTTCATGCTAGGAAAACTACAGGCAACTCAACCAAGGTGAGTTGTTGTGTTTTGGAAAATGAAATGTAAATATTTTGCTTCGGGGACAGCTAGGAATTCCCTCCGAATTGAGTGTGAATGGGATTTTCAGGTGTATTCAATCAGCAGCATTAAGTTTCCTTCTTTGGCAATTTCCTAAATTAGTTCTGGGTTTGCATTTGTTTTGCCTTCTTCCTTTCCAAATTTTGTATTATGACTCCTTACAAAAAAGTGTTTAGGAAGAGTATCCCTAATGAAATACAAAACACAGCACATTGGCATTTCATGCAAGGAAAACTGCAGGCAAATCGACCATAGTGAGTTTTTGTGTTTTGGAACATGAAATTTTACCCTTTTGCCGAGGGTTCATCTAGGAATTCCCTCCACATCGAGTGTAAATGGGATTTTCAGGTGTATTCTTTCATCAGCATTCAGGTCTCTTGATTGGCAATTTCCTAAATTTGTTCTGGGTTTGTGTTTGTTTTGCCTGCTTCCTTTCCAAATTTGGTATTCTGACTCCATACAAAAAAGAGGTTAGGCAGAGTATTCATCATGAAATAAAAAAACACAGCACATTGGCGTTTCATGCTAGGAAAACTACAGGCAGCTCGACCTAGTTGAGTTTGTGAGGTTTAGAAAATGAAATGGAAACTTTTCCCGAGGACAGCAAGTAATTCCCTCTACATCAAGTGTAAATTCGATTTTCACGTTTATTCTTTCAGCAGCATTCATGTTCCTTGATTGGCAATTTCCTAAATTTGTTCTTGGTTTGCGTTTGTTTTGCCTTCTTACTTTCCAAAGTTTGTATTCTGACTCCATACAAAAAAGAGGTTAGGCAGAGTATCCCTAATGAAATAAAGAAAAACAGCACATGAGCCTTTCATGCTTATAAATCTACAGAAAACTCAACCAGGGTGAGTTTTTGTGTTTTGGAACATGAAATGGAACCCTTTTGCCGAGGGGACAACAAGGAATTCCCTCCAAATCCAGTGTAAATGGGATATTCAGTTGTATTCTTTCAGCAGCATTCAGGTTTCTTGTTTGGCAATTTCCAAATTTTGTTCTTGTTTTGCGTTTGTTTTGCCTTCTTCCTTTCCAAATTTTGTATTCTGACTCCATACAAAAAAGAGGTTCGGCAGAGTATTCATAATGACATAAAAAACACAGCACATTGGCATTTCACACTAGGAAAACTACAGGCAACTCGACCAAGGTGAGTTGTTGTGTTTTGGAAAATGAAATGGAACCCTTTTGCCGAGGGGACAGCTATGATTCCCTCCAAATCTAGGCTAAATGTGATTTTCCGGAGTTTTCTTTCAGCAGCATTCAGGTCTCTTGATTGGCAGTTTCCTAAATTTGTTCTTGGTTTTTCCTTTGTTTTGCCTTCTTCCTTTTCAAATTTGGTATTCTGACTCCATACAAAAAAGTGGTTAGGTATAATATTTCTAATGAAATAAAAAACATAGCACATTGGCGTTTCACGCTAAGAAAACTACAGGCAACTCGACCAAGGTGAGTTTTTGCTTTTTGGAATATGAAATGTAACCCTTTTGCCGAGGCGACAGCTAGGAATTCCCTGCAAATCGAGTGTAAATGGGATATTCAGGTGCATCCTTTCAGCAGCATTCAGGTCTCTTGATTGGCAATTTCCTATGTTTGTTCTATGTTTGCATTTGTTTTGCCTTCTTCCTTTCAACATTTGGTATTATGACTCCAAACAAAAAAAGATGTTAGGCAGAGTATTCATAATGACATAAAAAACTCAGCACATTGGTGTTTCATGTTAGGAAACCTACAGGCAGCTCGACCAAGTTGAGCTTTTGTGTTTTGGAAAATGAAATGAACACTTTTCCCGAGGGGACAGCAAGGAATTCCCTCTACATCGAGTGCAAATGCGATTTTCAGGTGTATTCAATCAGCAGCATTCAGGTTCCTTGATTGGCAATTTCCTAAATTCGTTATAGGTTTGTGTTTGTTTTGCCTTCTTCCTTTCCAAATTTTGTATTCTGACTCCATACAAAAAAGAGGTTCGGCAGAGTATTCATAATGACATAAAAAACACAGCACATTGGCGTTTCATGCTAGGAAAACTACAGGCAACTCAACCAAGGTGAGTTGTTGTGTTTTGGAAAATGAAATGGAACATTTTTTCCAAGGGGACAGCTAGGAATTCCCTCCGAATTGAGTGTGAATGGGATTTTCAGGTGTATTCAATCAGCAGCATTAAGTTTCCTTCTTTGGCAATTTCCTAAATTAGTTCTGGGTTTGCATTTGTTTTGCCTTCTTCCTTTCCAAATTTTGTATTATGACTCCTTACAAAAAAGTGTTTAGGAAGAGTATCCCTAATGAAATACAAAACACAGCACATTGGCATTTCATGCAAGCAAAACTGCAGGCAAATCGACCATAGTGAGTTTTTGTGTTTTGGAACATGAAATTTTACCCTTTTGCGGAGGGTTCATCTAGGAATTCCCTCCACATCGAGTGTAAATGGGATTTTCAGGTGTATTCTTTCGGCAGCATTCAGTTCTCTTGATTGGCAATTTCCTAAATTTGTTCTGGGTTTGTGTTTGTTTTGCCTGCTTCCTTTCCAAATTTGGTATTCTGACTCCATACAAAAAAGAGGTTAGGCAGAGTATTCATCATGAAATAAAAAAACACAGCACATTGGCGTTTCATGCTAGGAAAACTACAGGCAGCTCGACCAAGTTGAGTTTGTGAGGTTTAGAAAATGAAATGGAAACTTTTCCTGAGGACAGCAAGTAATTCCCTCTACATCAAGTGTAAATTCGATTTTCACGTTTATTCTTTCAGCAGCATTCATGTTCCTTGATTGGCAATTTCCTAAATTTGTTCTTGGTTTGCATTTGTTTTGCCTTCTTACTTTCCAAAGTTTGTATTCTGACACCATACAAAAAAGAGGTTAGGCAGTTTATCCCTAATGAAATAAAGAAAAACAGCACATGGGCCTTTCATGCTTATAAATCTACAGAAAACTCAACCAGGGTGAGTTTTTGTGTTTTGGAACATGAAATGGAACCCTTTTGCCGAGGGGACAACAAGGAAGTCCCTCCAAATCCAGTGTAAATGGGATATTCAGTTGTATTCTTTCAGCAGCATTCAGGTTTCTTGTTTGGCAATTTCCAAATTTTGTTCTTGTTTTGCGTTTGTTTTGCCTTCTTCCTTTCCAAATTTTGTATTCTGACTCCATACAAAAAAGAGGTTAGGCAGAGTATTCATAATGACATAAAAAACACAGCACATTGGCATTTCATGCGAGGAATACTACAGGCAACTCAACCAAGCTGAGTTGTTGTGTTTTGGAAAATGAAATGTAAATATTTTGCTTCGGGGACAGCTAGGAATTCCCTCCGAATTGAGTGTGAATGGGATTTTCAGGTGTATTCAATCAGCAGCATTAAGTTTCCTTCTTTGGCAATTTCCTAAATTAGTTCTCGGTTTGCATTTGTTTTGCCTTCTTCCTTTCCAAATTTTGTATTCTGAATCCATGCTAAAAAGAGGTTAGGCAGAGTATTTATAATGAAATAAAAGAACAGCACATTCGCGTTTCATTCATATAAATCTACAGAAAACTCGACCAAGGTGAGATTTTGTGTTTTGGAGAAAGAAATGTAACCATTTTGCCAAGGGGACGACCAGGAATTCCCTCAACATCGAGTGTAAAAGGGATTTTCAGGTTTATTCAATCATAGCATTCAGGTCTCTTGATTGGCAATTTCCTTAAATTTGTTCTGGGTTTGCGTTTGTTTTGCCTTCTTCCTTTCCAAATTTTGTATTCTGACTCCATACAAAAAAGAGGTTAGGCAGAGTATTCATAATGACATAAAAAACACAGCACATTGGCATTTCATGCGAGGAATACTACAGGCAACTCAACCAAGGTGAGTTGTTGTGTTTTGGAAACTGAAATGTAAATATTTTGCTTCGGGGACAGCTAGGAATTCCCTCCGAATTGAGTGTGAATATGATTTTCAGGTGTATTCAATCAGCAGCATTAAGTTTCCTTCTTTGGCAATTTCCTAAATTAGTTCTGGGTTTGCATTTGTTTTGCCTTCTTCCTTTCCAAATTTTGTATTCTGAATCCATGCTAAAAAGAGGTTAGGCAGAGTATTTATAATGAAATAAAAGAACAGCACATTCGCGTTTCATTCATATAAATCTACAGAAAACTCGACCAAGGTGAGATTTTGTGTTTTGGAAAAAGAAATGTAACCATTTTGCCAAGGGGACGACCAGGAATTCCCTCAACATCGAGTGTAAAAGGGATTTTCAGGTTTATTCAATCATAGCATTCAGGTTCCTTGATTGGCAATTTCCTTAAATTTGTTCTGGGTTTGCGTTTGTTTTGCCTTCTTCCTTTCCAAATTTTGTATTCTGACTCCATACAAAAAAGAGGTTAGGCAGAGAATTCATAATGATATAAAACACAAAGCACATTGGCGTTTCATGCTAGGAAAATTACAGGCAACTCGACCAAAGTGAGTTTTTGTGTTTTGGAAACAGAAATGTAATCATTTTGCTGAGGGGACAGCAAGGATTTCCCTCCACATTGAGTGTAAAAGGGGTTTTTAGGTTTATCCAATCAGCAGCATTCAGGTTTCTTGATTGGCAATTTCCTAAATTTGTTCCGAGTTTGTGTTTGTTTTGGCTTCTTCCTTTAACAATTTTGAATACTGACTGCATACACAAAAGAGGTTAGGCAGAGTATTCATAATGAAATAAAAAACACAGCACATTGGTGTTTCATGCATATAAATCTACAGAAAACTCGACCATGGTGAGTTTCTGTGTTTTGGAACATGAAATTTTACCCTTTTGCAAAGGGGACAGCTAGGAATTCCCTCCACATCGAGTGTAAAAGGGATTTTTAGGTTTATCCAATCAGCAGCATTCAGGTTCGTTGACTGGCAATATCCTAAATTTGTTCCGAGTTTGCCTTTGTTTTGGCTTCTTCCTTTAACAATTTGGAATACTGACTGCAAACACAAAAGTGGTTAGGCAGAGTATTCATAATGAAATAAAAAACACAGCACATTGGCTTCTCATGCTTATAAATCTACAGAAAACTCGACCAAGTTGAGATTTTGGATTTTGGAACACGAAATTTTACACTTTTGCCAAGGAGACAGCTACGAATTCTCTCCAAATCAAATGTGAATGGGATTTTCAGGTGTATTCAATCAGCAGCATTCAAGTTCCTTGATTGGCAACTTCCAAAATTTGTTCTGGGTTTGCGTTTCTATGGCCTTCTTCCTTTCCAAATTTTGTATTCTGAATCCATGCTAAAAATAGGTTAGGCAGAGTATTTATAATGAAATAAAATTACAGCACATTCGCGTTTCATTCATATAAATCTACAGAAAACTCGACCAAGGTGAGATTTTGTGTTTTGGAAAAAGAAATGTAACCATTTTGCCGAGGGGACTGCTAGGAATTCCCTCCACATCGAGTGTGAATGGGATTTTCAGGTGTATTCAATCAGCAGCATTCAGGTTTCTTGTTTGGCAGTTTCCTAAATTTGTTCTGGGTTTGGTTGGCTTTGCCTTCTGCCTTTCCAAATATTGTATTCTGACTCCATACAAAAAAGAGGTTAGGCAGAGTATTCATAATGATATAAAACACACAGCACCTTGGCGTTTCATGCTTATAAATCTACTGAAAACTCGACCAAGGTGAGTTTTTGTGTTTTGGAACATGAAATTTTACCCTTTTGCCAAGGGGACAGTTAGGAATTCCCTCTACATCCAGTGTAAATGGGATTTTCAGGTGTATTCAATCAGCAGCATTCAGGTTTCTTGTTTGGCAATTTCCTAAATTTGTTCTGGTTTTGGTTGCCTTTGCCTTCTGACTTTCCAAATTTTGTATTCTGACTCCATACAAAAAAGAGGTTAGGCAGAGTATTCATAATGATATAAAACACACAGCACATTGGCGTTTCATGCTAGGAAAATTACAGGTAACTCGACCAAAGTGAGTTTTTTTTTTTTTAAACGGAAATGTAATCATTTTGCCGAGGGGACAGCAAGGATTTCCCTCCACATCGAGTGTGAATGGGATTTTCAGGTGTATTCAATCATAGCATTCAGGTTCCTTGATTGGCAATTTCCTAATTTTGTATTCTGACCCTATGCAAAAAAGAGGTTAGGCAGAGTATCCCTAAATGAAATAAAAAACACACCGCTTTGGCTTTTCATGCTTATAAAACTACAGAAATCTCGACCAAAGTGAGCTTTTGTGTTTTGGAAAAAGAACTTTTACATTTTTACCGAGGGTTCAGCTAGGAATTCTCTCCACATCGAGTGTAAATGGGATTTTCAGGTGTATTCTTTCGGCAGCATTCAGGTCTCTTGATTGGCAATTTCCTAAATTTGTTCTTGGTTTTTCCTTTGTTTTGCCTTCTTCCTTTTCAAATTTGGTATTCTGACTCCATACAAAAAAGTGGTTAGGTATAATATTTCTAATGAAATAAAAAACATAGCACATTGGCGTTTCACGCTAAGAAAACTACAGGCAACTCGACCAAGGTGAGTTTTTGCTTTTTGGAATATGAAATGTAACCCTTTTGCCGAGGCGACAGCTAGGAATTCCCTGCAAATCGAGTGTAAATGGGATATTCAGGTGCATCCTTTCAGCAGCATTCAGGTCTCTTGATTGGCAATTTCCTATGTTTGTTCTATGTTTGCATTTGTTTTGCCTTCTTCCTTTCAACATTTGGTATTATGACTCCAAACAAAAAAAGATGTTAGGCAGAGTATTCATAATGACATAAAAAACTCAGCACATTGGTGTTTCATGTTAGGAAACCTACAGGCAGCTCGACCAAGTTGAGCTTTTGTGTTTTGGAAAATGAAATGAACACTTTTCCCGAGGGGACAGCAAGGAATTCCCTCTACATCGAGTGCAAATGCGATTTTCAGGTGTATTCAATCAGCAGCATTCAGGTTCCTTGATTGGCAATTTCCTAAATTCGTTATAGGTTTGTGTTTGTTTTGCCTTCTTCCTTTCCAAATTTTGTATTCTGACTCCATACAAAAAAGAGGTTCGGCAGAGTATTCATAATGACATAAAAAACACAGCACATTGGCGTTTCATGCTAGGAAAACTACAGGCAACTCAACCAAGGTGAGTTGTTGTGTTTTGGAAAATGAAATGGAACATTTTTTCCAAGGGGACAGCTAGGAATTCCCTCCGAATTGAGTGTGAATGGGATTTTCAGGTGTATTCAATCAGCAGCATTAAGTTTCCTTCTTTGGCAATTTCCTAAATTAGTTCTGGGTTTGCATTTGTTTTGCCTTCTTCCTTTCCAAATTTTGTATTATGACTCCTTACAAAAAAGTGTTTAGGAAGAGTATCCCTAATGAAATACAAAACACAGCACATTGGCATTTCATGCAAGCAAAACTGCAGGCAAATCGACCATAGTGAGTTTTTGTGTTTTGGAACATGAAATTTTACCCTTTTGCGGAGGGTTCATCTAGGAATTCCCTCCACATCGAGTGTAAATGGGATTTTCAGGTGTATTCTTTCGGCAGCATTCAGTTCTCTTGATTGGCAATTTCCTAAATTTGTTCTGGGTTTGTGTTTGTTTTGCCTGCTTCCTTTCCAAATTTGGTATTCTGACTCCATACAAAAAAGAGGTTAGGCAGAGTATTCATCATGAAATAAAAAAACACAGCACATTGGCGTTTCATGCTAGGAAAACTACAGGCAGCTCGACCAAGTTGAGTTTGTGAGGTTTAGAAAATGAAATGGAAACTTTTCCTGAGGACAGCAAGTAATTCCCTCTACATCAAGTGTAAATTCGATTTTCACGTTTATTCTTTCAGCAGCATTCATGTTCCTTGATTGGCAATTTCCTAAATTTGTTCTTGGTTTGCATTTGTTTTGCCTTCTTACTTTCCAAAGTTTGTATTCTGACACCATACAAAAAAGAGGTTAGGCAGTTTATCCCTAATGAAATAAAGAAAAACAGCACATGGGCCTTTCATGCTTATAAATCTACAGAAAACTCAACCAGGGTGAGTTTTTGTGTTTTGGAACATGAAATGGAACCCTTTTGCCGAGGGGACAACAAGGAAGTCCCTCCAAATCCAGTGTAAATGGGATATTCAGTTGTATTCTTTCAGCAGCATTCAGGTTTCTTGTTTGGCAATTTCCAAATTTTGTTCTTGTTTTGCGTTTGTTTTGCCTTCTTCCTTTCCAAATTTTGTATTCTGACTCCATACAAAAAAGAGGTTAGGCAGAGTATTCATAATGACATAAAAAACACAGCACATTGGCATTTCATGCGAGGAATACTACAGGCAACTCAACCAAGCTGAGTTGTTGTGTTTTGGAAAATGAAATGTAAATATTTTGCTTCGGGGACAGCTAGGAATTCCCTCCGAATTGAGTGTGAATGGGATTTTCAGGTGTATTCAATCAGCAGCATTAAGTTTCCTTCTTTGGCAATTTCCTAAATTAGTTCTGGGTTTGCATTTGTTTTGCCTTCTTCCTTTCCAAATTTTGTATTCTGAATCCATGCTAAAAAGAGGTTAGGCAGAGTATTTATAATGAAATAAAAGAACAGCACATTCGCGTTTCATTCATATAAATCTACAGAAAACTCGACCAAGGTGAGATTTTGTGTTTTGGAGAAAGAAATGTAACCATTTTGCCAAGGGGACGACCAGGAATTCCCTCAACATCGAGTGTAAAAGGGATTTTCAGGTTTATTCAATCATAGCATTCAGGTCTCTTGATTGGCAATTTCCTTAAATTTGTTCTGGGTTTGCGTTTGTTTTGCCTTCTTCCTTTCCAAATTTTGTATTCTGACTCCATACAAAAAAGAGGTTAGGCAGAGTATTCATAATGACATAAAAAACACAGCACATTGGCATTTCATGCGAGGAATACTACAGGCAACTCAACCAAGGTGAGTTGTTGTGTTTTGGAAACTGAAATGTAAATATTTTGCTTCGGGGACAGCTAGGAATTCCCTCCGAATTGAGTGTGAATATGATTTTCAGGTGTATTCAATCAGCAGCATTAAGTTTCCTTCTTTGGCAATTTCCTAAATTAGTTCTGGGTTTGCATTTGTTTTGCCTTCTTCCTTTCCAAATTTTGTATTCTGAATCCATGCTAAAAAGAGGTTAGGCAGAGTATTTATAATGAAATAAAAGAACAGCACATTCGCGTTTCATTCATATAAATCTACAGAAAACTCGACCAAGGTGAGATTTTGTGTTTTGGAAAAAGAAATGTAACCATTTTGCCAAGGGGACGACCAGGAATTCCCTCAACATCGAGTGTAAAAGGGATTTTCAGGTTTATTCAATCATAGCATTCAGGTTCCTTGATTGGCAATTTCCTTAAATTTGTTCTGGGTTTGCGTTTGTTTTGCCTTCTTCCTTTCCAAATTTTGTATTCTGACTCCATACAAAAAAGAGGTTAGGCAGAGAATTCATAATGATATAAAACACAAAGCACATTGGCGTTTCATGCTAGGAAAATTACAGGCAACTCGACCAAAGTGAGTTTTTGTGTTTTGGAAACAGAAATGTAATCATTTTGCTGAGGGGACAGCAAGGATTTCCCTCCACATTGAGTGTAAAAGGGGTTTTTAGGTTTATCCAATCAGCAGCATTCAGGTTTCTTGATTGGCAATTTCCTAAATTTGTTCCGAGTTTGTGTTTGTTTTGGCTTCTTCCTTTAACAATTTTGAATACTGACTGCATACACAAAAGAGGTTAGGCAGAGTATTCATAATGAAATAAAAAACACAGCACATTGGCGTTTCATGCATATAAATCTACAGAAAACTCGACCATGGTGAGTTTCTGTGTTTTGGAACATGAAATTTTACCCTTTTGCAAAGGGGACAGCTAGGAATTCCCTCCACATCGAGTGTAAAAGGGATTTTTAGGTTTATCCAATCAGCAGCATTCAGGTTCGTTGACTGGCAATATCCTAAATTTGTTCCGAGTTTGCCTTTGTTTTGGCTTCTTCCTTTAACAATTTGGAATACTGACTGCAAACACAAAAGTGGTTAGGCAGAGTATTCATAATGAAATAAAAAACACAGCACATTGGCTTCTCATGCTTATAAATCTACAGAAAACTCGACCAAGTTGAGATTTTGGATTTTGGAACACGAAATTTTACACTTTTGCCAAGGAGACAGCTACGAATTCTCTCCAAATCAAATGTGAATGGGATTTTCAGGTGTATTCAATCAGCAGCATTCAAGTTCCTTGATTGGCAACTTCCAAAATTTGTTCTGGGTTTGCGTTTCTTTGGCCTTCTTCCTTTCCAAATTTTGTATTCTGAATCCATGCTAAAAATAGGTTAGGCAGAGTATTTATAATGAAATAAAATTACAGCACATTCGCGTTTCATTCATATAAATCTACAGAAAACTCGACCAAGGTGAGATTTTGTGTTTTGGAAAAAGAAATGTAACCATTTTGCCGAGGGGACTGCTAGGAATTCCCTCCACATCGAGTGTGAATGGGATTTTCAGGTGTATTCAATCAGCAGCATTCAGGTTTCTTGTTTGGCAGTTTCCTAAATTTGTTCTGGGTTTGGTTGGCTTTGCCTTCTGCCTTTCCAAATATTGTATTCTGACTCCATACAAAAAAGAGGTTAGGCAGAGTATTCATAATGATATAAAACACACAGCACCTTGGCGTTTCATGCTTATAAATCTACTGAAAACTCGACCAAGGTGAGTTTTTGTGTTTTGGAACATGAAATTTTACCCTTTTGCCAAGGGGACAGTTAGGAATTCCCTCTACATCCAGTGTAAATGGGATTTTCAGGTGTATTCAATCAGCAGCATTCAGGTTTCTTGTTTGGCAATTTCCTAAATTTGTTCTGGTTTTGGTTGCCTTTGCCTTCTGACTTTCCAAATTTTGTATTCTGACTCCATACAAAAAAGAGGTTAGGCAGAGTATTCATAATGATATAAAACACACAGCACATTGGCGTTTCATGCTAGGAAAATTACAGGTAACTCGACCAAAGTGAGTTTTTTTTTTTTTTAAACGGAAATGTAATCATTTTGCCGAGGGGACAGCAAGGATTTCCCTCCACATCGAGTGTGAATGGGATTTTCAGGTGTATTCAATCATAGCATTCAGGTTCCTTGATTGGCAATTTCCTAATTTTGTATTCTGACCCTATGCAAAAAAGAGGTTAGGCAGAGTATCCCTAAATGAAATAAAAAACACACCGCTTTGGCTTTTCATGCTTATAAAACTACAGAAATCTCGACCAAAGTGAGCTTTTGTGTTTTGGAAAAAGAACTTTTACATTTTTACCGAGGGTTCAGCTAGGAATTCTCTCCACATCGAGTGTAAATGGGATTTTCAGGTGTATTCTTTCGGCAGCATTCAGGTCTCTTGATTGGCAATTTCCTAAATTTGTTCTTGGTTTTTCCTTTGTTTTGCCTTCTTCCTTTTCAAATTTGGTATTCTGACTCCATACAAAAAAGTGGTTAGGTATAATATTTCTAATGAAATAAAAAACATAGCACATTGGCGTTTCACGCTAAGAAAACTACAGGCAACTCGACCAAGGTGAGTTTTTGCTTTTTGGAATATGAAATGTAACCCTTTTGCCGAGGCGACAGCTAGGAATTCCCTGCAAATCGAGTGTAAATGGGATATTCAGGTGCATCCTTTCAGCAGCATTCAGGTCTCTTGATTGGCAATTTCCTATGTTTGTTCTATGTTTGCATTTGTTTTGCCTTCTTCCTTTCAACATTTGGTATTATGACTCCAAACAAAAAAAGATGTTAGGCAGAGTATTCATAATGACATAAAAAACTCAGCACATTGGTGTTTCATGTTAGGAAACCTACAGGCAGCTCGACCAAGTTGAGCTTTTGTGTTTTGGAAAATGAAATGAACACTTTTCCCGAGGGGACAGCAAGGAATTCCCTCTACATCGAGTGCAAATGCGATTTTCAGGTGTATTCAATCAGCAGCATTCAGGTTC
Organism: Sylvilagus floridanus; assembly: GCA_949820135.1. NCBI lineage: Eukaryota > Metazoa > Chordata > Mammalia > Lagomorpha > Leporidae > Sylvilagus > Sylvilagus floridanus. The sequence goes on from OX463242.1 coordinate 94,728,158, forward strand.
CTTGATTGGCAATTTCCTAAATTCGTTATAGGTTTGTGTTTGTTTTGCCTTCTTCCTTTCCAAATTTTGTATTCTGACTCCATACAAAAAAGAGGTTCGGCAGAGTATTCATAATGACATAAAAAACACAGCACATTGGCGTTTCATGCTAGGAAAACTACAGGCAACTCAACCAAGGTGAGTTGTTGTGTTTTGGAAAATGAAATGGAACATTTTTTCCAAGGGGACAGCTAGGAATTCCCTCCGAATTGAGTGTGAATGGGATTTTCAGGTGTATTCAATCAGCAGCATTAAGTTTCCTTCTTTGGCAATTTCCTAAATTAGTTCTGGGTTTGCATTTGTTTTGCCTTCTTCCTTTCCAAATTTTGTATTATGACTCCTTACAAAAAAGTGTTTAGGAAGAGTATCCCTAATGAAATACAAAACACAGCACATTGGCATTTCATGCAAGCAAAACTGCAGGCAAATCGACCATAGTGAGTTTTTGTGTTTTGGAACATGAAATTTTACCCTTTTGCGGAGGGTTCATCTAGGAATTCCCTCCACATCGAGTGTAAATGGGATTTTCAGGTGTATTCTTTCGGCAGCATTCAGTTCTCTTGATTGGCAATTTCCTAAATTTGTTCTGGGTTTGTGTTTGTTTTGCCTGCTTCCTTTCCAAATTTGGTATTCTGACTCCATACAAAAAAGAGGTTAGGCAGAGTATTCATCATGAAATAAAAAAACACAGCACATTGGCGTTTCATGCTAGGAAAACTACAGGCAGCTCGACCAAGTTGAGTTTGTGAGGTTTAGAAAATGAAATGGAAACTTTTCCTGAGGACAGCAAGTAATTCCCTCTACATCAAGTGTAAATTCGATTTTCACGTTTATTCTTTCAGCAGCATTCATGTTCCTTGATTGGCAATTTCCTAAATTTGTTCTTGGTTTGCATTTGTTTTGCCTTCTTACTTTCCAAAGTTTGTATTCTGACACCATACAAAAAAGAGGTTAGGCAGTTTATCCCTAATGAAATAAAGAAAAACAGCACATGGGCCTTTCATGCTTATAAATCTACAGAAAACTCAACCAGGGTGAGTTTTTGTGTTTTGGAACATGAAATGGAACCCTTTTGCCGAGGGGACAACAAGGAAGTCCCTCCAAATCCAGTGTAAATGGGATATTCAGTTGTATTCTTTCAGCAGCATTCAGGTTTCTTGTTTGGCAATTTCCAAATTTTGTTCTTGTTTTGCGTTTGTTTTGCCTTCTTCCTTTCCAAATTTTGTATTCTGACTCCATACAAAAAAGAGGTTAGGCAGAGTATTCATAATGACATAAAAAACACAGCACATTGGCATTTCATGCGAGGAATACTACAGGCAACTCAACCAAGCTGAGTTGTTGTGTTTTGGAAAATGAAATGTAAATATTTTGCTTCGGGGACAGCTAGGAATTCCCTCCGAATTGAGTGTGAATGGGATTTTCAGGTGTATTCAATCAGCAGCATTAAGTTTCCTTCTTTGGCAATTTCCTAAATTAGTTCTGGGTTTGCATTTGTTTTGCCTTCTTCCTTTCCAAATTTTGTATTCTGAATCCATGCTAAAAAGAGGTTAGGCAGAGTATTTATAATGAAATAAAAGAACAGCACATTCGCGTTTCATTCATATAAATCTACAGAAAACTCGACCAAGGTGAGATTTTGTGTTTTGGAGAAAGAAATGTAACCATTTTGCCAAGGGGACGACCAGGAATTCCCTCAACATCAAGTGTAAAAGGGATTTTCAGGTTTATTCAATCATAGCATTCAGGTCTCTTGATTGGCAATTTCCTTAAATTTGTTCTGGGTTTGCGTTTGTTTTGCCTTCTTCCTTTCCAAATTTTGTATTCTGACTCCATACAAAAAAGAGGTTAGGCAGAGTATTCATAATGACATAAAAAACACAGCACATTGGCATTTCATGCGAGGAATACTACAGGCAACTCAACCAAGGTGAGTTGTTGTGTTTTGGAAACTGAAATGTAAATATTTTGCTTCGGGGACAGCTAGGAATTCCCTCCGAATTGAGTGTGAATATGATTTTCAGGTGTATTCAATCAGCAGCATTAAGTTTCCTTCTTTGGCAATTTCCTAAATTAGTTCTGGGTTTGCATTTGTTTTGCCTTCTTCCTTTCCAAATTTTGTATTCTGAATCCATGCTAAAAAGAGGTTAGGCAGAGTATTTATAATGAAATAAAAGAACAGCACATTCGCGTTTCATTCATATAAATCTACAGAAAACTCGACCAAGGTGAGATTTTGTGTTTTGGAAAAAGAAATGTAACCATTTTGCCAAGGGGACGACCAGGAATTCCCTCAACATCGAGTGTAAAAGGGATTTTCAGGTTTATTCAATCATAGCATTCAGGTTCCTTGATTGGCAATTTCCTTAAATTTGTTCTGGGTTTGCGTTTGTTTTGCCTTCTTCCTTTCCAAATTTTGTATTCTGACTCCATACAAAAAAGAGGTTAGGCAGAGAATTCATAATGATATAAAACACAAAGCACATTGGCGTTTCATGCTAGGAAAATTACAGGCAACTCGACCAAAGTGAGTTTTTGTGTTTTGGAAACAGAAATGTAATCATTTTGCTGAGGGGACAGCAAGGATTTCCCTCCACATTGAGTGTAAAAGGGGTTTTTAGGTTTATCCAATCAGCAGCATTCAGGTTTCTTGTTTGGCAATTTCCTAAATTTGTTCTGGTTTTGGTTGCCTTTGCCTTCTGACTTTCCAAATTTTGTATTCTGACTCCATACAAAAAAGAGGTTAGGCAGAGTATTCATAATGAAATAAAAAACACAGCACATTGGCGTTTCATGCATATAAATCTACAGAAAACTCGACCATGGTGAGTTTCTGTGTTTTGGAACATGAAATTTTACCCTTTTGCAAAGGGGACAGCTAGGAATTCCCTCCACATCGAGTGTAAAAGGGATTTTTAGGTTTATCCAATCAGCAGCATTCAGGTTCGTTGACTGGCAATATCCTAAATTTGTTCCGAGTTTGCCTTTGTTTTGGCTTCTTCCTTTAACAATTTGGAATACTGACTGCAAACACAAAAGTGGTTAGGCAGAGTATTCATAATGAAATAAAAAACACAGCACATTGGCTTCTCATGCTTATAAATCTACAGAAAACTCGACCAAGTTGAGATTTTGGATTTTGGAACACGAAATTTTACACTTTTGCCAAGGAGACAGCTACGAATTCTCTCCAAATCAAATGTGAATGGGATTTTCAGGTGTATTCAATCAGCAGCATTCAAGTTCCTTGATTGGCAACTTCCAAAATTTGTTCTGGGTTTGCGTTTCTTTGGCCTTCTTCCTTTCCAAATTTTGTATTCTGAATCCATGCTAAAAATAGGTTAGGCAGAGTATTTATAATGAAATAAAATTACAGCACATTCGCGTTTCATTCATATAAATCTACAGAAAACTCGACCAAGGTGAGATTTTGTGTTTTGGAAAAAGAAATGTAACCATTTTGCCGAGGGGACTGCTAGGAATTCCCTCCACATCGAGTGTGAATGGGATTTTCAGGTGTATTCAATCAGCAGCATTCAGGTTTCTTGTTTGGCAGTTTCCTAAATTTGTTCTGGGTTTGGTTGGCTTTGCCTTCTGCCTTTCCAAATATTGTATTCTGACTCCATACAAAAAAGAGGTTAGGCAGAGTATTCATAATGATATAAAACACACAGCACCTTGGCGTTTCATGCTTATAAATCTACTGAAAACTCGACCAAGGTGAGTTTTTGTGTTTTGGAACATGAAATTTTACCCTTTTGCCAAGGGGACAGTTAGGAATTCCCTCTACATCCAGTGTAAATGGGATTTTCAGGTGTATTCAATCAGCAGCATTCAGGTTTCTTGTTTGGCAATTTCCTAAATTTGTTCTGGTTTTGGTTGCCTTTGCCTTCTGACTTTCCAAATTTTGTATTCTGACTCCATACAAAAAAGAGGTTAGGCAGAGTATTCATAATGATATAAAACACACAGCACATTGGCGTTTCATGCTAGGAAAATTACAGGTAACTCGACCAAAGTGAGTTTTTTTTTTTTTAAACGGAAATGTAATCATTTTGCCGAGGGGACAGCAAGGATTTCCCTCCACATCGAGTGTGAATGGGATTTTCAGGTGTATTCAATCATAGCATTCAGGTTCCTTGATTGGCAATTTCCTAATTTTGTATTCTGACCCTATGCAAAAAAGAGGTTAGGCAGAGTATCCCTAAATGAAATAAAAAACACACCGCTTTGGCTTTTCATGCTTATAAAACTACAGAAATCTCGACCAAAGTGAGCTTTGTGTTTTGGAAAAAGAACTTTTACATTTTTACCGAGGGTTCAGCTAGGAATTCTCTCCACATCGAGTGTAAATGGGATTTTCAGGTGTATTCTTTCGGCAGCATTCAGGTCTCTTGATTGGCAATTTCCTAAATTTGTTCTGGGTTTGTGTTTGTTTTGCCTGCTTCCTTTCCAAATTTGGTATTCTGACTCCATACAAAAAAGAGGTTAGGCAGAGTATTCATCATGAAATAAAAAAACACAGCACATTGGCGTTTCATGCTAGGAAAACTACAGGCAGCTCGACCAAGTTGAGTTTGTGAGGTTTAGAAAATGAAATGGAAACTTTTCCCGAGGACAGCAAGTAATTCCCTCTACATCAAGTGTAAATTCGATTTTCACGTTTATTCTTTCAGCAGCATTCATGTTCCTTGATTGGCAATTTCCTAAATTTGTTCTTGGTTTGCGTTTGTTTTGCCTTCTTACTTTCCAAAGTTTGTATTCTGACACCATACAAAAAAGAGGTTAGGCAGTGTATCCCTAATGAAATAAAGAAAAACAGCACATGGGCCTTTCATGCTTATAAATCTACAGAAAACTCAACCAGGGTGAGTTTTTGTGTTTTGGAACATGAAATGGAACCCTTTTGCCGAGGGGACAACAAGGAAGTCCCTCCAAATCCAGTGTAAATGGGATATTCAGTTGTATTCTTTCAGCAGCATTCAGGTTTCTTGTTTGGGAATTTCCAAATTTTGTTCTTGTTTTGCGTTTGTTTTGCCTTCTTCCTTTCCAAATTTTGTATTCTGACTCCATACAAAAAAGAGGTTAGGCAGAGTATTCATAATGACATAAAAAACACAGCACATTGGCATTTCATGCGAGGAATACTACAGGCAACTCAACCAAGGTGAGTTGTTGTGTTTTGGAAACTGAAATGTAAATATTTTGCTTCGGGGACAGCTAGGAATTCCCTCCGAATTGAGTGTGAATGGGATTTTCAGGTGTATTCAATCAGCAGCATTAAGTTTCCTTCTTTGGCAATTTCCTAAATTAGTTCTGGGTTTGCATTTGTTTTGCCTTCTTCCTTTCCAAATTTTGTATTCTGAATCCATGCTAAAAAGAGGTTAGGCAGAGTATTTATAATGAAATAAAAGAACAGCACATTCGCGTTTCATTCATATAAATCTACAGAAAACTCGACCAAGGTGAGATTTTGTGTTTTGGAAAAAGAAATGTAACCATTTTGCCAAGGGGACGACCAGGAATTCCCTCAACATCGAGTGTAAAAGGGATTTTCAGGTTTATTCAATCAGCAGCATTAAGTTTCCTTCTTTGGCAATTTCCTAAATTAGTTCTGGGTTTGCATTTGTTTTGCCTTCTTCCTTTCCAAATTTTGTATTCTGACTCCATACAAAAAAGAGGTTAGGCAGAGTATTCATAATGATATAAAACACACAGCACATTGGCATTTCATGCTAGGAAAATTACAGGCAACTCGACCAAAGTGAGTTTTTGTGTTTTGGAGACAGAAATGTAATCATTTTGCCGAGGGGACAGCAAGGATTTCCCTCCACATCGAATGTAAAAGGGATTTTTAGGTTTATCCAATCAGCAGCATTCAGGTTTCTTGATTGGCAATTTCCTAAATTTATTCCGAGTTTGTGTTTGTTTTGGCTTCTTCCTTTAACAATTTTGAATACTGACTGCATACACAAAAGAGGTTAGGCAGAGTATTCATAATGAAATAAAAAACACAGCACATTGGCGTTTCATGCATATAAATCTACAGAAAACTCGACCATGTTGAGTTTTTGTGTTTTGGAACATGAAATTTTATCCTTTTGCCAAGGGGACAGCTAGTAATTCCCTCTACATCGAGTGTAAATGGGATTTTCAGGTGTATTCAATCAGCAGCATTCAGGTTTCTTGTTTGGCAATTTCCTAAATTTGTTCTGGGTTTGGTTGGCTTTGCATTCTGCCTTTCCAAATTTTGTATTCTGACTCCATGCAAAAAAGAGGTTAGGCAGAGTATCCCTCAATGAAATAAAAAACACACTGCTTTGGCTTTTCATGCTTATAAAACTACAGAAATCTCGACCAAAGTGAGCTTTTGTGTTTTGGAAAAAGAACTTTTACATTTTTACCGAGGGTTCAGCTAGAAATTCTCTCCACATGAAGTGTAAATGGGATTTTCAGGTGTATTCTTTCGGCAGCATTCGGGTGTCTTGATTGGCAATTTCCTAAATGTGTTCTAAGTTTGCTTTTGATTCTCCTTCTTCCTTTCCAAAATTTGTATTCTTACTCCTTACAAAAGAGAGGTTCGGCAGAGTATTCCTAATGAAATGAACAACACAGCACATTGGCGTTTCATGCTAGGAAATTTACAGCCAACTCGACCAAGGTGAGTTTTTGAGTTTTGGAAAAAGAAATTTTACCCTTTTTGAGGGGGCAGCTAGGAATTCCCTCCACATCGAGTGTAAAAGGGATTTTTAGGTTTATCCAATCAGCAGCATTCAGGTTCCTTGATTGGCAATATCCTAAATTTGTTCCGAGTTTGCCTTTGTTTTGGCTTCTTCCTTTAACAATTTTGAATACTGACTGCATACACAAAAGCGGTTAGGCAGAGTATTCATAATGAAATAAAAAACACAGCACATTGGCTTCTCATGCTTATAAGTCTACAGATAACTCGACCAAGGTGAGATTTTGGATTTTGGAACATGAAATTTTACACTTTTGCCGAGGAGACAGCTAGGAATTCTCTCCAAATCAAATGTGAATGGGATTTTCAGGTGTATTCAATCAGCAGCATTCAGGTTCCTTGATTGGCAACTTCCAAAATTTGTTCTGGGTTTGCGTTTCCTTTGCCTTCTTCCTTTCCAAATTTTGTATTCTGAATCCATGCTAAAAAGAGGTTAGGCAGAGTATTTATAATGAAATAAAAGAACAGCACATTCGCGTTTCATTCATATAAATCTACAGAAAACTCGACCAAGGTGAGATTTTGTGTTTTGGAAAAAGAAATGTAACCATTTTGCCGAGGGGACGGCCTGGAATTCCCTCCACATCAAGAGTGAATGGGATTTTCAGGTGTATTCAATCATAGCATTCAGGTTCCTTGATTGGAAATTTCCTAAAATTTTTTCTGGGTTTGCGTTTGTTTTGCCTTCTTCCTTTCCAAATTTTGTATTCTGACTCCATACAAAAAAGAGGTTAGGCAGAGTATTCATAATGATATAACACACACAGCACATTGGCGTTTCATGCTAGGAAAATTACAGGCAACTCGACCAAAGTGACTTTTTGTGTTTTGGAAACAGAAATGTAATCATGTTGCCGAGGGGACAGCAAGGATTTCCCTCCACATTGAGTGTAAAAGGGATTTTTAGGTTTATCCAATCAGCAGCATTCAGGTTTCTTGATTGGCAATTTCCTAAATTTGTTCCGAGTTTGTGTTTGTTTTGGCTTCTTCCTTTAACAATTTTGAATACTGACTGCATACACAAAAGTGGTTAAGCAGAGCATTCATAATGAAATAAAAAACACAGCACATTGGCGTTTCATGCATATAAATCTACAGAAAACTCGACCAAGGTGAGTTTTTGTGTTTTGGAACATGAAATTTTACCCTTTTGCCAAGGGGACAGCTAGGAATTCCCTCTACATCGAGTGTAAATGGGATTTTCAGGTGTATTCAATCAGCAGCATTCAGGTTTCTTGTTTGGCAATTTCCTAATTTTGTATTCTGACCCCATGCAAAAAAGAGGTTAGGCAGAGTATCCCTAAATGAAATAAAAAACACACTGCTTTGGCTTTTCATGCTTATAAAACTACAGAAATCTCGACCAAAGTGAGTTTTTGTGTTTTGGAAAAAGAACTTTTACTTTTTTACCGAGGGTTAATCTAGGAATTCTCTCCACATGAAGTGTAAATGGGATTTTCAGGTGTATGCTTTCGGCAGCATTCGGGTGTCTTGATTGGCAATTTCCTACATTTGTTCTAACTTTGCTTTTGATTCTCCTTCTTCCTTTCCAAAATTTGTATTCTTACTCCTTACAAAAGAGAGGTTCGGCAGAGTATTCCTAATGAAATGAAAAACACAGCACATTGGCGTTTCATGCTAGGAAAATTACAGGCAACTCGACCAAAGTGAGTTTTTGTTTTTGGAAACAGAAATGTAATCATTTTGCCGAGGGGACAGCAAGGATTGCCCTCCACATCGAGTGTAAAAGGGATTTTTAGGTTTATCCAATCAGCAGCATTCAGGTTGCTTGATTTTCAAGTCCCTGAATTTGTTCTGTGTTTTATTTATTTTGCATTCTTCCTTTTCAAATTTGGTATTCAGATTCCATACTAAAAAGAGGTTAGGCAAAGTATTAATAATGAAATAAAAAACACAGCACATTGGCGTTTCATTCATAGAAATCTACAGAAAACTTGTGCATGGTGAGTTTTTATGTTTTGGAAAATGAAATGAAACACTTTGCTTAGGGGACAGCTAGGAATTCCCTCCACATCGAGTGTAAAAGGGATTTTCAGGTGTATTCAATCAGCAGCATTCAGGTTCCTTGATTGGCAATTTCCTAAATTTGTTCTGGGTTTGCGTTTGTTTTGCCTTCTTCCTTTCCAAATTTTGTATTCTGTCCATACAAAAAAGAGGTTAACCAGAGCATTCATAATGAAAGAAAAAACCCAGCACATTGCCATTTCATGATAGGAAAACTACAGGCAACTCGACCAAGGTGAGTTTTTGTGTTTTGGAAAATGAAATGGAACACTTTTGATGAGGGGACAGCAAGGATTTCCCTTCACATCGAGTGTAAATGGGATTTTCAAGTGCATTCAATCAGTAGCATTCAGGTTGCTTGATTGGCAATTTTCTAAATTTGTTCTATGTTTGCTATTGTTTTGCCTTCTTCTTTTCCAAATTTTGTATTCTGACTCCTACATAAATGAGTTCTGGCAGAGTATTCATAATGAAATAAAAAACACAGCACATTGGCGTTTCATGCAAGGAAAGTACAGGCGACTCCACCAAGGTGAATTGTTGTGTTTTGGAAAATGAAATGTAACCAATTTCCTATGGAGACAGCTAGGAATTCCCTCCAAAACGAGTGTAAATGGGATTTTTCTGGTGTGTTCATGCAGCAGCATTCGGGTTCCTTGATTGGCAATTTCTTAAATTTGTTCAGGGTTTGCGTTTGTTTTGCCTTCTTCCTTTCCAAATTTTGTATTCTTTCCATACAAAAAAGAGGTTAACCAGAGCATTCATAATGAAAGAAAAAACCCAGCACATTGCCATTTCATGATAGGAAAACTACAGGCAACTCGACCAAGGTGAGTTTTTCTGTTTTGGAAAATGAAATGGAACGCTTTTGTGGACGGAACAGCAAGGAATTCCCTCCACATCGAGTGTGAATGGGAATTTCAGGTGTATTCAATCAGCAGCATTCAGGTTCCTTGATTGGCAATTTCCTAAACTTGTTCTTGGTTTGCGTTTGTTTTGCCTTCTTCCTTTCCAAATTTGTATTCTGACACCATACAAAAAAGAGGTTAGGCAGAGTATTCATAATGGAATAAAAAACACAGCACCTAGGCGTTTCATGCTAGGAAAACAACAGGCAACTCGACCAAGGTGAGTTTTTGTGTTTTGGAAAATGAAATGGAACACTTTTGATGAGGGGACAGCAAGGATTTCCCTCCACATCGAGTGTAAATGGGATTTTCAAGTGCATTCAATCAGTAGCATTCAGGTTGCTTGATTGGCAATTTTCTAAATTTGTTCTATGTTTGCTATTGTTTTGCCTTCTTCCTTTCCAAATTTTGTATTCTGACTCCTACATAAATGAGTTCAGGCAGAGTATTCATAATGAAATAAAAAACATAGCACATTGGCGTTTCATGCAAGGAAAGTACAGGCGACTCCACCAAGGTGAATTGTTGTGTTTTGCAAAATGAAATGTAACCAATTTCCTATGGAGACAGCTAGGAATTCCCTCCAAAACGAGTGTAAATGGGATTTTTCTGGTGTGTTCATTCAGCAGCATTCGGGTTCCTTGATTGGCAATTTCCTAAATTTGTTCAGGGTTTGCGTTTGTTTTGCCTTCTTTCTTTCCAAATTTTGTATTCTGACTGCATTCAAAAAAGAGGTTAGGCAGAGTATTCATTAAGAAATAAGAAACACAGCACATTGGCTTCTCATGCTTATAAACCTACAGAAAACTCGACCACGGTTAGTTTTTGTGTTTTGGAAAAAGAAATGGAACACTTTTGCCGAGGGGACAGCAAGGAATTCCCTCCACTGCGAGTGTGAGTGGGATATTCAGGTGTATTCAATCAGCAGCATTCAGGTTCCTTGATTTGCAATTTCCTAAATTTGTTCTGGGTTTGCATTTGTATTGTCTTCTTCCTTTCCAAATTTTGTATTCTGATTGCATACAAAAAAGAGGTCAGACAGAGTATTCACAATGAAATGAAAAACACAGCACATTGGCATCTCATGCTTATAAATCTACAGAAAACTAGACCAAGCTGAGTTTATGGGTTTTGGAACATGAAATTTTACACTTTGCCGAAGTGACAGCTAGGAATTCCCACCAAATCGAGTGTGAATGAGATTTTCAGGTGTATTCAATCAGCAGCATTCAGGTTCCTTGATTGGCAAGTCCCTGAATTTGTTCTGGGTTTTATTTATTTTGCATTCTTCCTTTTCAAATTTGGTATTCTGACTCCATACTAAAAAGAGGTTAGGGAGAGTATTAATAATGAAATAAAAAACACAGCACATTGGCGTTTCATTCATAGAAATCTACAGAAAACTTGTGCATGGTGAGTTTTTATGTTTTGGAAAATGAAATGAAACACTTTGCTTAGGGGACAGCTAGGAATTCCCTCCACATCGAGTGTAAAAGGGATTTTCAGGTGTATTCAATCAGCAGCATTCAGGTTCCTTGATTGGCAATTTCCTAAATTTGTTCTGGGTTTGCGTTTGTTCTGCCTTCTTCCTTTCCAAATTTTGTATTCTGTCCATACAAAAAGTAGGTTAGGCAGAGTATTCATAATGAAATAAAAAACCCAGCACATTGCCGTTTCATGATAGGAAAACTACAGGCAACTCGACCAAGGTGAGTTTTTGTGTTTTGGAAAATGAAATGGACCACTTTTGTGGACGGAACAGCAAGGAATTCCCTCCACATCGAGTGTGAATGGGAATTTCAGGTGTATTCAATCAGCAGCATTCAGGTTCCTTGATTGGCAATTTCATAAATTTGTTCTGGGTTTGCATTTGTTTTGCCTTCTTCCTTTCCAAATTTTGTATTCTGTCCATACAAAAAAGAGGTTAACCAGAGCATTCATAATGAAATAAAAAACCCAGCACATTGCCGTTTCATGATAGGAAAACTACAGGCAACTCGACCAAGGTGAGTTTTTGTGTTTTGGAAAATGAAATGGAACGCTTTTGTGGACGGAACAGCAAGGAATTCCCTCCACATCGAGTGTGAATGGGAATTTCAGGTGTATTCAATCAGCAGCATTCAGGTTCCTTGATTGGCAATTTCCTAAACTTGTTCTTGGTTTGCATTTGTGATGCCTTCTTCCTTTCCAAATTTGTATTCTGACACCATACAAAAAAGAGGTTAGGCAGAGTATTCATAATGGAATAAAAAACACAGCACCTAGGCGTTTCATGCTAGGAAAACAACAGGCAACTCGACCAAGGTGAGTTTTTGTGTTTTGGAAAATGAAATGGAACACTTTTGATGAGGGGACAGCAAGGATTTCCCTCCACATCGAGTGTAAATGGGATTTTCAAGTGCATTCAATCAGTAGCATTCAGGTTGCTTGATTGGCAATTTTCTAAATTTGTTCTATGTTTGCTATTGTTTTGCCTTCTTCCTTTCCAAATTTTGTATTCTGACTCCTACATAAATGAGTTCAGGCAGAGTATTCATAATGAAATAAAAAACACAGCACATTGGCGTTTCATGCAAGGAAAGTACAGGCGACTCCACCAAGGTGAATTGTTGTGTTTTGCAAAATGAAATGTAACCAATTTCCTAAGGAGACAGCTAGGAATTCCCTCCAAAACGTGTGTAAATGGGATTTTTCTGGTGTATTCATTCAGCAGCATTCGGGTTCCTTGATTGGCAATTTCCTAAATTTGTTCTGGGTTTGCGTTTGTTTTGCCTTCTTCCTTTTCAAATTTGGTATTCTGACTCCATTCAAAACTGAGGTTAGGCAGCATATTCATAATGAAATAAAAAACACAGCAAATTGGTGTTCCACCTTTAGGAATCTACAGGCAACTCGACCAAGGTGAGCTTCTGTGTTTTGGAAAATGAAATGTAACCAATTTTCAGAGGGGAAGCTAGGAATTCCCTACACTTCGAGTGTGAATGGGATTTTCAGGTGTGTTCAATCATCAGCATTCAGGTTCCTTGATTGGCAATTTCCTAAATTTGTTCTGGGTTTGCGTTTGTGTTGCCTTCTTTCTTTCCAAATTTTGTATTCTGACTCAATACAATAAAGAGGTTAGGCAGAGTATTCATAATGAAATAAGAAACACCACACATTTTGTTGCATGCTAGGAAAACTACGTGCAACTCAACCAAGGTGTGTTTTTGTGTTTTGGAAAAAGAAATGTAACAAATTTGCCAAGGGGAACATAGGAATTCCTTCCACATAGAGTATGAATGGGATTTTCAGGAGTATTCAATCAGCAGCATTCAGTTGCCTTGATTGGCAATTTCCTAAATTTGTTCCAAGTTTGCGTTTGTTTTGGCTTCTTCCTTTAACAATTTTGAATGCTGACTGCATACACAAAAGAGGTTAGGCAGAGTATACCTAATGAAATAAAAAACACAGCACAGTGGCTTCTCATGCTTATAAATCAACAGAAAACTCGAGCAAGTTGTGATTTTGGTTTTTAAAACATGAAATTTTACACTTTGCCTAGGGGAGAGCTACGAATTCTCTCCAAATCGAATGTGAATGGGATTTTCAGGTGTATTCAATCAGCAGCATTCAGGTTCCTTGATTGGCAACTTCCAAAATTTGTTCTGGGTTTGCGTTTCTTTTGCCTTCTTCCTTTCCAAATTTTGTATTCTGAATCCATGCTAAAAAGAGGTTAGGCAGAGTATTTATAATGAAATAAAAGAACAGCACATTTGCTTTTCATTCATATAAATCTACAGAAAACTCGACCAAGGTGAGATTTTGTGTTTTGGAAAAAGAAATCTAACCGTTTGCCGAGGGGACTGCTAGGAATTCCCTCCACATTGAGTGTGAATGGGATTTTCAGGTGTATTCAATCATAGCATTCAGTTGCTTGATTGGCAATTTCCTAAAATTTTTTCTGGGTTTGCGTTTGTTTTGCCTTCTTCCTTTCCAAATTTTGTATTCTGACTCCCTGCAAAAAAGAGGTTAGGCAGAGTATCCCTAAATGAAATAAAAAACATACCGCTTTGGCTTTTCATGCTTATAAAACTACAGAAATCTCGACCAAAGTGAGTTTTTGTGTTTTGGGAAAAGAACTTTTACATTTTTACTGAGGGTTCAGCTAGGAATTCTCTCCACATGAAGTGTAAATGGGATTTTCAGGTGTATGCTTTCGGCAGCATTCGGGTGTCTTGATTGGCAATTTCCTACATTTGTTCTAACTTTGCTTTTGATTCTCCTTCTTCCTTTCCAAAATTTGTATTCTTACTCCTTACAAAAGAGAGGTTCGGCAGAGTATTCCTAATGAAATGAAAAACACAGCACATTGGTGTTTCATGCTAGGAAAATTACAGGCAACTCGACCAAAGTGAGTTTTTGTTTTTGGAAACAGAAATGTAATCATTTTGCCGAGGGGACAGCAAGGATTGCCCTCCACATCGAGTGTAAAAGGGATTTTTAGGTTTATCCAATCAGCAGCATTCAGGTTGCTTGATTTTCAAGTCCCTGAATTTGTTCTGTGTTTTATTTATTTTGCATTCTTCCTTTTCAAATTTGGCATTCAGATTCCATACTAAAAAGAGGTTAGGCAAAGTATTAATAATGAAATAAAAAACACAGCACATTGGCGTTTCATTCATAGAAATCTACAGAAAACTTGTGCATGGTGAGTTTTTATGTTTTGGAAAATGAAGTGAAACACTTTGCTTAGGGGACAGCTAGGAATTCCCTCCACATCGAGTGTAAAAGGGATTTTCAGGTGTATTCAATCAGCAGCATTCAGGTTGCTTGATTTTCAAGTCCCTGAATTTGTTCTGGGTTTGCGTTTGTTTTGCCTTCTTCCTTTCCAAATTTTGTATTCTGAATCCATGCTAAAAAGAGGTTAGGCAGTGTATTTATAATGAAATAAAAGAACAGCACATTCGTGTTTAATTCATATAAATCTACAGAAAACTTGTGCATGGTGAGTTTTTATGTTTTGGAAAATGAAATGAAACACTTTGCTTAGGGGACAGCTAGGAATTCCCTCCACATCGAGTGTAAAAGGGATTTTCAGGTGTATTCAATCAGCAGCATTCAGGTTCCTTGATTGGCAATTTCCTAAACTTGTTCTTGGTTTACATTTGTGATGCCTTCTTCCTTTCCAAATTTGTATTCTGACACCATACAAAAATGAGGTTAGGCAGAGTATTCATAATGGAATAAAAAACACAGCACCTAGGCGTTTCATGCTAGGAAAACAACAGGCAAATCGACCAAGGTGAGTTTTTGTGTTTTGGAAAATGAAATGGAACACTTTTGATGAGGGGACAGCAAGGATTTCCCTTCACATCGAGTGTAAATGGGATTTTCAAGTGCATTCAATCAGTAGCATTCAGGTTGCTTGATTGGCAATTTTCTAAATTTGTTCTATGTTTGCTATTGTTTTTGCCTTCTTCCTTTCCAAATTTTGTATTCTGACTCCTACATAAATGAGTTCAGGCAGAGTATTCATAATGAAATAAAAAACACAGCACATTGGCGTTTCATGCAAGGAAAGTACAGGCGACTCCACCAAGGTGAATTGTTGTGTTTTGCAAAATGAAATGTAACCAATTTCCTAAGGAGACAGCTAGGAATTCCCTCCAAAACGTGTGTAAATGGGATTTTTCTGGTGTATTCATTCAGCAGCATTCGGGTTCCTTGATTGGCAATTTCCTAAATTTGTTCTGGGTTTGCATTTGTTTTGCCTTCTTCCTTTTCAAATTTGGTATTCTGACTCCATTCAAAACTGAGGTTAGGCAGCATATTCATAATGAAATAAAAAACACAGCAAATTGGTGTTCCACCTTTAGGAATCTACAGGCAACTCGACCAAGGTGAGCTTCTGTGTTTTGGAAAATGAAATGTAACCAATTTTCAGAGGGGAAGCTAGGAATTCCCTACACTTCGAGTGTGAATGGGATTTTCAGGTGTGTTCAATCATCAGCATTCAGGTTCCTTGATTGGCAATTTCCTAAATTTGTTCTGGGTTTGCGTTTGTGTTGCCTTCTTTCTTTCCAAATTTTGTATTCTGACTCAATACAATAAAGAGGTTAGGCAGAGTATTCATAATGAAATAAGAAACACCACACATTTTGTTGCATGCTAGGAAAACTACGTGCAACTCGACCAAGGTGTGTTTTTGTGTTTTGGAAAAAGAAATGTAACAAATTTGCCAAGGGGAACATAGGAATTCCTTCCACATAGAGTATGAATGGGATTTTCAGGAGTATTCAATCAGCAGCATTCAGTTGCCTTGATTGGCAATTTCCTAAATTTGTTCCAAGTTTGCGTTTGTTTTGGCTTCTTCCTTTAACAATTTTGAATGCTGACTGCATACACAAAAGAGGTTAGGCAGAGTATACCTAATGAAATAAAAAACACAGCACAGTGGCTTCTCATGCTTATAAATCAACAGAAAACTCGAGCAAGTTGTGATTTTGGTTTTTAAAACATGAAATTTTACACTTTGCCTAGGGGAGAGCTACGAATTCTCTCCAAATCGAATGTGAATGGGATTTTCAGGTGTATTCAATCAGCAGCATTCAGGTTCCTTGATTGGCAACTTCCAAAATTTGTTCTGGGTTTGCGTTTCTTTTGCCTTCTTCCTTTCCAAATTTTGTATTCTGAATCCATGCTAAAAAGAGGTTAGGCAGAGTATTTATAATGAAATAAAAGAACAGCACATTTGCTTTTCATTCATATAAATCTACAGAAAACTCGACCAAGGTGAGATTTTGTGTTTTGGAAAAAGAAATCTAACCGTTTGCCGAGGGGACTGCTAGGAATTCCCTCCACATCGAGTGTGAATGGGATTTTCAGGTGTATTCAATCATAGCATTCAGTTGCTTGAT
Source organism: Sylvilagus floridanus (assembly GCA_949820135.1). NCBI lineage: Eukaryota > Metazoa > Chordata > Mammalia > Lagomorpha > Leporidae > Sylvilagus > Sylvilagus floridanus. The sequence goes on from OX463242.1 coordinate 94,744,768, forward strand.
TGGCAATTTCCTAAAATTTTTTCTGGGTTTGCGTTTGTTTTGCCTTCTTCCTTTCCAAATTTTGTATTCTGACTCCCTGCAAAAAAGAGGTTAGGCAGAGTATCCCTAAATGAAATAAAAAACATACCGCTTTGGCTTTTCATGCTTATAAAACTACAGAAATCTCGACCAAAGTGAGTTTTTGTGTTTTGGGAAAAGAACTTTTACATTTTTACTGAGGGTTCAGCTAGGAATTCTCTCCACATGAAGTGTAAATGGGATTTTCAGGTGTATGCTTTCGGCAGCATTCGGGTGTCTTGATTGGCAATTTCCTACATTTGTTCTAACTTTGCTTTTGATTCTCCTTCTTCCTTTCCAAAATTTGTATTCTTACTCCTTACAAAAGAGAGGTTCGGCAGAGTATTCCTAATGAAATGAAAAACACAGCACATTGGTGTTTCATGCTAGGAAAATTACAGGCAACTCGACCAAAGTGAGTTTTTGTTTTTGGAAACAGAAATGTAATCATTTTGCCGAGGGGACAGCAAGGATTGCCCTCCACATCGAGTGTAAAAGGGATTTTTAGGTTTATCCAATCAGCAGCATTCAGGTTGCTTGATTTTCAAGTCCCTGAATTTGTTCTGTGTTTTATTTATTTTGCATTCTTCCTTTTCAAATTTGGCATTCAGATTCCATACTAAAAAGAGGTTAGGCAAAGTATTAATAATGAAATAAAAAACACAGCACATTGGCGTTTCATTCATAGAAATCTACAGAAAACTTGTGCATGGTGAGTTTTTATGTTTTGGAAAATGAAGTGAAACACTTTGCTTAGGGGACAGCTAGGAATTCCCTCCACATCGAGTGTAAAAGGGATTTTCAGGTGTATTCAATCAGCAGCATTCAGGTTCCTTGATTGGCAATTTCCTAAATTTGTTCTGGGTTTGCGTTTGTTTTGCCTTCTTCCTTTCCAAATTTTGTATTCTGAATCCATGCTAAAAAGAGGTTAGGCAGTGTATTTATAATGAAATAAAAGAACAGCACATTCGTGTTTAATTCATATAAATCTACAGAAAACTTGTGCATGGTGAGTTTTTATGTTTTGGAAAATGAAATGAAACACTTTGCTTAGGGGACAGCTAGGAATTCCCTCCACATCGAGTGTAAAAGGGATTTTCAGGTGTATTCAATCAGCAGCATTCAGGTTCCTTGATTGGCAATTTCCTAAACTTGTTCTTGGTTTACATTTGTGATGCCTTCTTCCTTTCCAAATTTGTATTCTGACACCATACAAAAATGAGGTTAGGCAGAGTATTCATAATGGAATAAAAAACACAGCACCTAGGCGTTTCATGCTAGGAAAACAACAGGCAAATCGACCAAGGTGAGTTTTTGTGTTTTGGAAAATGAAATGGAACACTTTTGATGAGGGGACAGCAAGGATTTCCCTTCACATCGAGTGTAAATGGGATTTTCAAGTGCATTCAATCAGTAGCATTCAGGTTGCTTGATTGGCAATTTTCTAAATTTGTTCTATGTTTGCTATTGTTTTTGCCTTCTTCCTTTCCAAATTTTGTATTCTGACTCCTACATAAATGAGTTCAGGCAGAGTATTCATAATGAAATAAAAAACACAGCACATTGGCGTTTCATGCAAGGAAAGTACAGGCGACTCCACCAAGGTGAATTGTTGTGTTTTGCAAAATGAAATGTAACCAATTTCCTAAGGAGACAGCTAGGAATTCCCTCCAAAACGTGTGTAAATGGGATTTTTCTGGTGTATTCATTCAGCAGCATTCGGGTTCCTTGATTGGCAATTTCCTAAATTTGTTCTGGGTTTGCGTTTGTTTTGCCTTCTTCCTTTTCAAATTTGGTATTCTGACTCCATTCAAAACTGAGGTTAGGCAGCATATTCATAATGAAATAAAAAACACAGCAAATTGGTGTTCCACCTTTAGGAATCTACAGGCAACTCGACCAAGGTGAGCTTCTGTGTTTTGGAAAATGAAATGTAACCAATTTTCAGAGGGGAAGCTAGGAATTCCCTACACTTCGAGTGTGAATGGGATTTTCAGGTGTGTTCAATCATCAGCATTCAGGTTCCTTGATTGGCAATTTCCTAAATTTGTTCTGGGTTTGCGTTTGTGTTGCCTTCTTTCTTTCCAAATTTTGTATTCTGACTCCATGCAAAAAAGAGGTTAGGCAGAGTATCCCTAAATGAAATAAAAAACACACCGCTTTGGCTTTTCATGCTTATAAAACTACAGAAATCTCGACCAAAGTGAGTTTTTGTGTTTTGGGAAAAGAACTTTTACATTTTTACTGAGGGTTCAGCTAGGAATTCTCTCCACATGAAGTGTAAATGGGATTTTCAGGTGTATTCTTTCGGCAGCATTCGGGTGTCTTGATTGGCAATTTCCTACATTTGTTCTAACTTTGCTTTTGATTCTCCTTCTTCCTTTCCAAAATTTGTATTCTTACTCCTTACAAAAGAGAGGTTCGGCAGAGTATTCCTAATGAAATGAAAAACACAGCACATTGGCGTTTCATGCTAGGAAAATTACAGGCAACTCGACCAAAGTGAGTTTTTGTTTTTGGAAACAGAAATGTAATCATTTTGCCGAGGGGACAGCAAGGATTGCCCTCCACATCGAGTGTAAAAGGGATTTTTAGGTTTATCCAATCTGCAGCATTCAGGTTGCTTGATTTTCAAGTCCCTGAATTTGTTCTGTGTTTTATTTATTTTGCATTCTTCCTTTTCAAATTTGGTATTCAGATTCCATACTAAAAAGAGGTTAGGCAAAGTATTAATAATGAAATAAAAAACACAGCACATTGGCGTTTCATTCATAGAAATCTACAGAAAACTTGTGCATGGTGAGTTTTTATGTTTTGGAAAATGAAATGAAACACTTTGCTTAGGGGACAGCTAGGAATTCCCTCCACATCGAGTGTAAAAGGGATTTTCAGGTGTATTCAATCAGCAGCATTCAGGTTCCTTGATTGGCAATTTCCTAAATTTGTTCTGGGTTTGCGTTTGTTTTGCCTTCTTCCTTTCCAAATTTTGTATTCTGTCCATACAAAAAAGAGGTTAACCAGAGCATTCATAATGAAATAAAAAACCCAGCACATTGCCATTTCATGATAGGAAAACTACAGGCAACTCGACCAAGGTGAGTTTTTGTGTTTTGGAAAATGAAATGGAACGCTTTTGTGGACGGAACAGCAAGGAATTCCCTCCACATCGAGTGTGAATGGGAATTTCAGGTGTATTCAATCAGCAGCATTCAGGTTCCTTGATTGGCAATTTCCTAAACTTGTTCTTGGTTTGCGTTTGTTTTGCCTTCTTCCTTTCCAAATTTGTATTCTGACACCATACAAAAAAGAGGTTAGGCAGAGTATTCATAATGGAATAAAAAACACAGCACCTAGGCGTTTCATGCTAGGAAAACAACAGGCAACTCGACCAAGGTGAGTTTTTGTGTTTTGGAAAATGAAATGGAACACTTTTGATGAGGGGACAGCAAGGATTTCCCTCCACATCGAGTGTAAATGGGATTTTCAAGTGCATTCAATCAGTAGCATTCAGGTTGCTTGATTGGCAATTTTCTAAATTTGTTCTATGTTTGCTATTGTTTTGCCTTCTTCCTTTCCAAATTTTGTATTCTGACTCCTACATAAATGAGTTCAGGCAGAGTATTCATAATGAAATAAAAAACACAGCACATTGGCGTTTCATGCAAGGAAAGTACAGGCGACTCCACCAAGGTGAATTGTTGTGTTTTGGAAAATGAAATGTAACCAATTTCCTATGGAGACAGCTAGGAATTCCCTCCAAAACGAGTGTAAATGGGATTTTTCTGGTGTGTTCATTCAGCAGCATTCGGGTTCCTTGATTGGCAATTTCCTAAATTTGTTCAGGGTTTGCGTTTGTTTTGCCTTCTTTCTTTCCAAATTTTGTATTCTGACTGCATTCAAAAAAGAGGTTAGGCAGAGTATTCATTAAGAAATAAGAAACACAGCACATTGGCTTCTCATGCTTATAAACCTACAGAAAACTCGACCACGGTTAGTTTTTGTGTTTTGGAAAAAGAAATGTAACCATTTTGCCGAGGGGACAGCAAGGAATTCCCTCCACTGCGAGTGTGAGTGGGATATTCAGGTGTATTCAATCAGCAGCATTCAGGTTCCTTGATTTGCAATTTCCTAAATTTGTTCTGGGTTTGCATTTGTATTGTCTTCTTCCTTTCCAAATTTTGTATTCTGATTGCATACAAAAAAGAGGTCAGACAGAGTATTCACAATGAAATGAAAAACACAGCACATTGGCATCTCATGCTTATAAATCTACAGAAAACTAGACCAAGCTGAGTTTATGGGTTTTGGAACATGAAATTTTACACTTTGCCGAAGTGACAGCTAGGAATTCCCACCAAATCGAGTGTGAATGAGATTTTCAGGTGTATTCAATCAGCAGCATTCAGGTTCCTTGATTGGCAAGTCCCTGAATTTGTTCTGGGTTTTATTTATTTTGCATTCTTCCTTTTCAAATTTGGTATTCTGACTCCATACTAAAAAGAGGTTAGGGAGAGTATTAATAATGAAATAAAAAACACAGCACATTGGCGTTTCATTCATAGAAATCTACAGAAAACTTGTGCATGGTGAGTTTTTATGTTTTGGAAAATGAAATGAAACACTTTGCTTAGGGGACAGCTAGGAATTCCCTCCACATCGAGTGTAAAAGGGATTTTCAGGTGTATTCAATCAGCAGCATTCAGGTTCCTTGATTGGCAATTTCCTAAATTTGTTCTGGGTTTGCGTTTGTTCTGCCTTCTTCCTTTCCAAATTTTGTATTCTGTCCATACAAAAAGTAGGTTAGGCAGAGTATTCATAATGAAATAAAAAACCCAGCACATTGCCGTTTCATGATAGGAAAACTACAGGCAACTCGACCAAGGTGAGTTTTTTTGTTTTGGAAAATGAAATGGACCACTTTTGTGGACGGAACAGCAAGGAATTCCCTCCACATCGAGTGTGAATGGGAATTTCAGGTGTATTCAATCAGCAGCATTCAGGTTCCTTGATTGGCAATTTCCTAAATTTGTTCTGGGTTTGCATTTGTTTTGCCTTCTTCCTTTCCAAATTTTGTATTCTGTCCATACAAAAAAGAGGTTAACCAGAGCATTCATATTGAAATAAAAAACCCAGCACATTGCGGTTTCATGATAGGAAAACTACAGGCAACTCGACCAAGGTGAGTTTTTGTGTTTTGGAAAATGAAATGGAACGCTTTTGTGGACGGAACAGCAAGGAATTCCCTCCACATCGAGTGTGAATGGGAATTTCAGGTGTATTCAATCAGCAGCATTCAGGTTCCTTGATTGGCAATTTCCTAAACTTGTTCTTGGTTTGCATTTGTGATGCCTTCTTCCTTTCCAAATTTGTATTCTGACACCATACAAAAAAGAGGTTAGGCAGAGTATTCATAATGGAATAAAAAACACAGCACCTAGGCGTTTCATGCTAGGAAAACAACAGGCAACTCGACCAAGGTGAGTTTTTGTGTTTTGGAAAATGAAATGGAACACTTTTGATGAGGGGACAGCAAGGATTTCCCTCCACATCGAGTGTAAATGGGATTTTCAAGTGCATTCAATCAGTAGCATTCAGGTTGCTTGATTGGCAATTTTCTAAATTTGTTCTATGTTTGCTATTGTTTTGCCTTCTTCCTTTCCAAATTTTGTATTCTGACTCCTACATAAATGAGTTCAGGCAGAGTATTCATAATGAAATAAAAAACACAGCACATTGGCGTTTCATGCAAGGAAAGTACAGGCGACTCCACCAAGGTGAATTGTTGTGTTTTGCAAAATGAAATGTAACCAATTTCCTAAGGAGACAGCTAGGAATTCCCTCCAAAACGTGTGTAAATGGGATTTTTCTGGTGTATTCATTCAGCAGCATTCGGGTTCCTTGATTGGCAATTTCCTAAATTTGTTCTGGGTTTGCGTTTGTTTTGCCTTCTTCCTTTTCAAATTTGGTATTCTGACTCCATTCAAAACTGAGGTTAGGCAGCATATTCATAATGAAATAAAAAACACAGCAAATTGGTGTTCCACCTTTAGGAATCTACAGGCAACTCGACCAAGGTGAGCTTCTGTGTTTTGGAAAATGAAATGTAACCAATTTTCAGAGGGGAAGCTAGGAATTCCCTACACTTCGAGTGTGAATGGGATTTTCAGGTGTGTTCAATCATCAGCATTCAGGTTCCTTGATTGGCAATTTCCTAAATTTGTTCTGGGTTTGCGTTTGTGTTGCCTTCTTTCTTTCCAAATTTTGTATTCTGACTCAATACAATAAAGAGGTTAGGCAGAGTATTCATAATGAAATAAGAAACACCACACATTTTGTTGCATGCTAGGAAAACTACGTGCAACTCGACCAAGGTGTGTTTTTGTGGTTTGGAAAAAGAAATGTAACAAATTTGCCAAGGGGAACATAGGAATTCCTTCCACATAGAGTATGAATGGGATTTTCAGGAGTATTCAATCAGCAGCATTCAGTTGCCTTGATTGGCAATTTCCTAAATTTGTTCCAAGTTTGCGTTTGTTTTGGCTTCTTCCTTTAACAATTTTGAATGCTGACTGCATACACAAAAGAGGTTAGGCAGAGTATACCTAATGAAATAAAAAACACAGCACAGTGGCTTCTCATGCTTATAAATCAACAGAAAACTCGAGCAAGTTGTGATTTTGGTTTTTAAAACATGAAATTTTACACTTTGCCTAGGGGAGAGCTACGAATTCTCTCCAAATCGAATGTGAATGGGATTTTCAGGTGTATTCAATCAGCAGCATTCAGGTTCCTTGATTGGCAACTTCCAAAATTTGTTCTGGGTTTGCGTTTCTTTTGCCTTCTTCCTTTCCAAATTTTGTATTCTGAATCCATGCTAAAAAGAGGTTAGGCAGAGTATTTATAATGAAATAAAAGAACAGCACATTTGCTTTTCATTCATATAAATCTACAGAAAACTCGACCAAGGTGAGATTTTGTGTTTTGGAAAAAGAAATCTAACCGTTTGCCGAGGGGACTGCTAGGAATTCCCTCCACATCGAGTGTGAATGGGATTTTCAGGTGTATTCAATCATAGCATTCAGTTGCTTGATTGGCAATTTCCTAAAATTTTTTCTGGGTTTGCGTTTGTTTTGCCTTCTTCCTTTCCAAATTTTGTATTCTGACTCCCTGCAAAAAAGAGGTTAGGCAGAGTATCCCTAAATGAAATAAAAAACATACCGTTTTGGCTTTTCATGCTTATAAAACTACAGAAATCTCGACCAAAGTGAGTTTTTGTGTTTTGGGAAAAGAACTTTTACATTTTTACTGAGGGTTCAGCTAGGAATTCTCTCCACATGAAGTGTAAATGGGATTTTCAGGTGTATGCTTTCGGCAGCATTCGGGTGTCTTGATTGGCAATTTCCTACATTTGTTCTAACTTTGCTTTTGATTCTCCTTCTTCCTTTCCAAAATTTGTATTCTTACTCCTTACAAAAGAGAGGTTCGGCAGAGTATTCCTAATGAAATGAAAAACACAGCACATTGGTGTTTCATGCTAGGAAAATTACAGGCAACTCGACCAAAGTGAGTTTTTGTTTTTGGAAACAGAAATGTAATCATTTTGCCGAGGGGACAGCAAGGATTGCCCTCCACATCGAGTGTAAAAGGGATTTTTAGGTTTATCCAATCAGCAGCATTCATGTTGCTTGATTTTCAAGTCCCTGAATTTGTTCTGTGTTTTATTTATTTTGCATTCTTCCTTTTCAAATTTGGCATTCAGATTCCATACTAAAAAGAGGTTAGGCAAAGTATTAATAATGAAATAAAAAACACAGCACATTGGCGTTTCATTCATAGAAATCTACAGAAAACTTGTGCATGGTGAGTTTTTATGTTTTGGAAAATGAAGTGAAACACTTTGCTTAGGGGACAGCTAGGAATTCCCTCCACATCGAGTGTAAAAGGGATTTTCAGGTGTATTCAATCAGCAGCATTCAGGTTCCTTGATTGGCAATTTCCTAAATTTGTTCTGGGTTTGCGTTTGTTTTGCCTTCTTCCTTTCCAAATTTTGTATTCTGAATCCATGCTAAAAAGAGGTTAGGCAGTGTATTTATAATGAAATAAAAGAACAGCACATTCGTGTTTAATTCATATAAATCTACAGAAAACTTGTGCATGGTGAGTTTTTATGTTTTGGAAAATGAAATGAAACACTTTGCTTAGGGGACAGCTAGGAATTCCCTCCACATCGAGTGTAAAAGGAATTTTCAGGTGTATTCAATCAGCAGCATTCAGGTTCCTTGATTGGCAATTTCCTAAACTTGTTCTTGGTTTACAATTGTGATGCCTTCTTCCTTTCCAAATTTGTATTCTGACACCATACAAAAATGAGGTTAGGCAGAGTATTCATAATGGAATAAAAAACACAGCACCTAGGCATTTCATGCTAGGAAAACAACAGGCAAATCGACCAAGGTGAGTTTTTGTGTTTTGGAAAATGAAATGGAACACTTTTGATGAGGGGACAGCAAGGATTTCCCTTCACATCGAGTGTAAATGGGATTTTCAAGTGCATTCAATCAGTAGCATTCAGGTTGCTTGATTGGCAATTTTCTAAATTTGTTCTATGTTTGCTATTGTTTTTGCCTTCTTCCTTTCCAAATTTTGTATTCTGACTCCTACATAAATGAGTTCAGGCAGAGTATTCATAATGAAATAAAAAACACAGCACATTGGCGTTTCATGCAAGGAAAGTACAGGCGACTCCACCAAGGTGAATTGTTGTGTTTTGCAAAATGAAATGTAACCAATTTCCTAAGGAGACAGCTAGGAATTCCCTCCAAAACGTGTGTAAATGGGATTTTTCTGGTGTATTCATTCAGCAGCATTCGGGTTCCTTGATTGGCAATTTCCTAAATTTGTTCTGGGTTTGCGTTTGTTTTGCCTTCTTCTTTTTCAAATTTGATATTCTGACTCCATTCAAAACTGAGGTTAGGCAGCATATTCATAATGAAATAAAAAACACAGCAAATTGGTGTTCCACCTTTAGGAATCTACAGGCAACTCGACCAAGGTGAGCTTCTGTGTTTTGGAAAATGAAATGTAACCAATTTTCAGAGGGGAAGCTAGGAATTCCCTACACTTCGAGTGTGAATGGGATTTTCAGGTGTGTTCAATCATCAGCATTCAGGTTCCTTGATTGGCAATTTCCTAAATTTGTTCTGGGTTTGCGTTTGTGTTGCCTTCTTTCTTTCCAAATTTTGTATTCTGACTCCATGCAAAAAAGAGGTTAGGCAGAGTATCCCTAAATGAAATAAAAAACACACCGCTTTGGCTTTTCATGCTTATAAAACTACAGAAATCTCGACCAAAGTGAGTTTTTGTGTTTTGGGAAAAGAACTTTTACATTTTTACTGAGGGTTCAGCTAGGAATTCTCTCCACATGAAGTGTAAATGGGATTTTCAGGTGTATTCTTTCGGCAGCATTCGGGTGTCTTGATTGGCAATTTCCTACATTTGTTCTAACTTTGCTTTTGATTCTCCTTCTTCCTTTCCAAAATTTGTATTCTTACTCCTTACAAAAGAGAGGTTCGGCAGAGTATTCCTAATGAAATGAAAAACACAGCACATTGGCGTTTCATGCTAGGAAAATTACAGGCAACTCGACCAAAGTGAGTTTTTGTTTTTGGAAACAGAAATGTAATCATTTTGCCGAGGGGACAGCAAGGATTGCCCTCCACATCGAGTGTAAAAGGGATTTTTAGGTTTATCCAATCTGCAGCATTCAGGTTGCTTGATTTTCAAGTCCCTGAATTTGTTCTGTGTTTTATTTATTTTGCATTCTTCCTTTTCAAATTTGGTATTCGGATTCCATACTAAAAAGAGGTTAGGCAAAGTATTAATAATGAAATAAAAAACACAGCACATTGGCGTTTCATTCATAGAAATCTACAGAAAACTTGTGCATGGTGAGTTTTTATGTTTTGGAAAATGAAATGAAACACTTTGCTTAGGGGACAGCTAGGAATTCCCTCCACATCGAGCGTAAAAGGGATTTTCAGGTGTATTCAATCAGCAGCATTCAGGTTCCTTGATTGGCAATTTCCTAAATTTGTTCTGGGTTTGCGTTTGTTTTGCCTTCTTCCTTTCCAAATTTTGTAGTCTGTCCATACAAAAAAGAGGTTAACCAGAGCATTCATAATGAAATAAAAAACCCAGCACATTGCCATTTCATGATAGGAAAACTACAGGCAACTCGACCAAGGTGAGTTTTTGTGTTTTGGAAAATGAAATGGAACGCTTTTGTGGACGGAACAGCAAGGAATTCCCTCCACATCGAGTGTGAATGGGAATTTCAGGTGTATTCAATCAGCAGCATTCAGGTTCCTTGATTGGCAATTTCCTAAACTTGTTCTTGGTTTGCGTTTGTTTTGCCTTCTTCCTTTCCAAATTTGTATTCTGACACCATACAAAAAAGAGGTTAGGCAGAGTATTCATAATGGAATAAAAAACACAGCACCTAGGCGTTTCATGCTAGGAAAACAACAGGCAACTCGACCAAGGTGAGTTTTTGTGTTTTGGAAAATGAAATGGAACACTTTTGATGAGGGGACAGCAAGGATTTCCCTCCACATCGAGTGTAAATGGGATTTTCAAGTGCATTCAATCAGTAGCATTCAGGTTGCTTGATTGGCAATTTTCTAAATTTGTTCTATGTTTGCTATTGTTTTGCCTTCTTCCTTTCCAAATTTTGTATTCTGACTCCTACATAAATGAGTTCAGGCAGAGTATTCATAATGAAATAAAAAACACAGCACATTGGCGTTTCATGCAAGGAAAGTACAGGCGACTCCACCAAGGTGAATTGTTGTGTTTTGGAAAATGAAATGTAACCAATTTCCTATGGAGACAGCTAGGAATTCCCTCCAAAACGAGTGTAAATGGGATTTTTCTGGTGTGTTCATTCAGCAGCATTCGGGTTCCTTGATTGGCAATTTCCTAAATTTGTTCAGGGTTTGCGTTTGTTTTGCCTTCTTTCTTTCCAAATTTTGTATTCTGACTGCATTCAAAAAAGAGGTTAGGCAGAGTATTCATTAAGAAATAAGAAACACAGCACATTGGCTTCTCATGCTTATAAACCTACAGAAAACTCGACCACGGTTAGTTTTTGTGTTTTGGAAAAAGAAATGTAACCATTTTGCCGAGGGGACAGCAAGGAATTCCCTCCACTGCGAGTGTGAGTGGGATATTCAGGTGTATTCAATCAGCAGCATTCAGGTTCCTTGATTTGCAATTTCCTAAATTTGTTCTGGGTTTGCATTTGTATTGTCTTCTTCCTTTCCAAATTTTGTATTCTGATTGCATACAAAAAAGAGGTCAGACAGAGTATTCACAATGAAATGAAAAACACAGCACATTGGCATCTCATGCTTATAAATCTACAGAAAACTAGACCAAGCTGAGTTTATGGGTTTTGGAACATGAAATTTTACACTTTGCCGAAGTGACAGCTAGGAATTCCCACCAAATCGAGTGTGAATGAGATTTTCAGGTGTATTCAATCAGCAGCATTCAGGTTCCTTGATTGGCAAGTCCCTGAATTTGTTCTGGGTTTTATTTATTTTGCATTCTTCCTTTTCAAATTTGGTATTCTGACTCCATACTAAAAAGAGGTTAGGGAGAGTATTAATAATGAAATAAAAAACACAGCACATTGGCGTTTCATTCATAGAAATCTACAGAAAACTTGTGCATGGTGAGTTTTTATGTTTTGGAAAATGAAATGAAACACTTTGCTTAGGGGACAGCTAGGAATTCCCTCCACATCGAGTGTAAAAGGGATTTTCAGGTGTATTCAATCAGCAGCATTCAGGTTCCTTGATTGGCAATTTCCTAAATTTGTTCTGGGTTTGCGTTTGTTCTGCCTTCTTCCTTTCCAAATTTTGTATTCTGTCCATACAAAAAGTAGGTTAGGCAGAGTATTCATAATGAAATAAAAAACCCAGCACATTGCCGTTTCATGATAGGAAAACTACAGGCAACTCGACCAAGGTGAGTTTTTGTGTTTTGGAAAATGAAATGGACCACTTTTGTGGACGGAACAGCAAGGAATTCCCTCCACATCGAGTGTGAATGGGAATTTCAGGTGTATTCAATCAGCAGCATTCAGGTTCCTTGATTGGCAATTTCCTAAATTTGTTCTGGGTTTGCATTTGTTTTGCCTTCTTCCTTTCCAAATTTTGTATTCTGTCCATACAAAAAAGAGGTTAACCAGAGCATTCATAATGAAAGAAAAAACCCAGCACATTGCGGTTTCATGATAGGAAAACTACAGGCAACTCGACCAAGGTGAGTTTTTGTGTTTTGGAAAATGAAATGGAATGCTTTTGTGGACGGAACAGCAAGGAATTCCCTCCACATCGAGTGTGAATGGGAATTTCAGGTGTATTCAATCAGCAGCATTCAGGTTCCTTGATTGGCAATTTCCTAAACTTGTTCTTGGTTTGCATTTGTGATGCCTTCTTCCTTTCCAAATTTGTATTCTGACACCATACAAAAAAGAGGTTAGGCAGAGTATTCATAATGGAATAAAAAACACAGCACCAGGCGTTTCATGCTAGGAAAACAACAGGCAACTCGACCAAGGTGAGTTTTTGTGTTTTGGAAAATGAAATGGAACACTTTTGATGAGGGGACAGCAAGGATTTCCCTCCACATCGAGTGTAAATGGGATTTTCAAGTGCATTCAATCAGTAGCATTCAGGTTGCTTGATTGGCAATTTTCTAAATTTGTTCTATGTTTGCTATTGTTTTGCCTTCTTCCTTTCCAAATTTTGTATTCTGACTCCTACATAAATGAGTTCAGGCAGAGTATTCATAATGAAATAAAAAACACAGCACATTGGCGTTTCATGCAAGGAAAGTACAGGCGACTCCACCAAGGTGAATTGTTGTGTTTTGCAAAATGAAATGTAACCAATTTCCTAAGGAGACAGCTAGGAATTCCCTCCAAAACGTGTGTAAATGGGATTTTTCTGGTGTATTCATTCAGCAGCATTCGGGTTCCTTGATTGGCAATTTCCTAAATTTGTTCTGGGTTTGCGTTTGTTTTGCCTTCTTCCTTTTCAAATTTGGTATTCTGACTCCATTCAAAACTGAGGTTAGGCAGCATATTCATAATGAAATAAAAAACACAGCAAATTGGTGTTCCACCTTTAGGAATCTACAGGCAACTCGACCAAGGTGAGCTTCTGTGTTTTGGAAAATGAAATGTAACCAATTTTCAGAGGGGAAGCTAGGAATTCCCTACACTTCGAGTGTGAATGGGATTTTCAGGTGTGTTCAATCATCAGCATTCAGGTTCCTTGATTGGCAATTTCCTAAATTTGTTCTGGGTTTGCGTTTGTGTTGCCTTCTTTCTTTCCAAATTTTGTATTCTGACTCAATACAATAAAGAGGTTAGGCAGAGTATTCATAATGAAATAAGAAACACCACACATTTTGTTGCATGCTAGGAAAACTACGTGCAACTCGACCAAGGTGTGTTTTTGTGTTTTGGAAAAAGAAATGTAACAAATTTGCCAAGGGGAACATAGGAATTCCTTCCACATAGAGTATGAATGGGATTTTCAGGAGTATTCAATCAGCAGCATTCAGGTGCCTTGATTGGCAATTTCCTAAATTTGTTCCAAGTTTGCGTTTGTTTTGGCTTCTTCCTTTAACAATTTTGAATGCTGACTGCATACACAAAAGAGGTTAGGCAGAGTATACCTAATGAAATAAAAAACACAGCACAGTGGCTTCTCATGCTTATAAATCAACAGAAAACTCGAGCAAGTTGTGATTTTGGTTTTTAAAACATGAAATTTTACACTTTGCCTAGGGGAGAGCTACGAATTCTCTCCAAATCGAATGTGAATGGGATTTTCAGGTGTATTCAATCAGCAGCATTCAGGTTCCTTGATTGGCAACTTCCAAAATTTGTTCTGGGTTTGCGTTTCTTTTGCCTTCTTCCTTTCCAAATTTTGTATTCTGAATCCATGCTAAAAAGAGGTTAGGCAGAGTATTTATAATGAAATAAAAGAACAGCACATTTGCGTTTCATTCATATAAATCTACAGAAAACTCGACCAAGGTGAGATTTTGTGTTTTGGAAAAAGAAATCTAACCGTTTGCCGAGGAGACTGCTAGGAATTCCCTCCACATCGAGTGTGAATGGGATTTTCAGGTGTATTCAATCATAGCATTCAGTTGCTTGATTGGCAATTTCCTAAAATTTTTTCTGGGTTTGCGTTTGTTTTGCCTTCTTCCTTTCCAAATTTTGTATTCTGACTCCCTGCAAAAAAGAGGTTAGGCAGAGTATCCCTAAATGAAATAAAAAACACACCGCTTTGGCTTTTCATGCTTATAAAACTACAGAAATCTCGACCAAAGTGAGTTTTTGTGTTTTGGGAAAAGAACTTTTACATTTTTACTGAGGGTTCAGCTAGGAATTCTCTCCACATGAAGTGTAAATGGGATTTTCAGGTGTATTCTTTCGGCAGCATTCGGGTGTCTTGATTGGCAATTTCCTACATTTGTTCTAACTTTGCTTTTGATTCTCCTTCTTCCTTTCCAAAATTTGTATTCTTACTCCTTACAAAAGAGAGGTTCGGCAGAGTATTCCTAATGAAATGAAAAACACAGCACATTGGTGTTTCATGCTAGGAAAATTACAGGCAACTCGACCAAAGTGAGTTTTTGTTTTTGGAAACAGAAATGTAATCATTTTGCCGAGGAGACAGCAAGGATTGCCCTCCACATCGAGTGTAAAAGGGATTTTTAGGTTTATCCAATCAGCAGCATTCAGGTTGCTTGATTTTCAAGTCCCTGAATTTGTTCTGTGTTTTATTTATTTTGCATTCTTCCTTTTCAAATTTGGCATTCAGATTCCATACTAAAAAGAGGTTAGGCAAAGTATAAATAATGAAATAAAAAACACAGCACATTGGCGTTTCATTCATAGAAATCTACAGAAAACTTGTGCATGGTGAGTTTTTATGTTTTGGAAAATGAAATGAAACACTTTGCTTAGGGGACAGCTAGGAATTCCCTCCACATCGAGTGTAAAAGGGATTTTCAGGTGTATTCAATCAGCAGCATTCAGGTTCCTTGATTGGCAATTTCCTAAATTTGTTCTGGGTTTGCGTTTGTTTTGCCTTCTTCCTTTCCAAATTTTGTATTCTGAATCCATGCTAAAAAGAGGTTAGGCAGTGTATTTATAATGAAATAAAAGAACAGCACATTCGTGTTTAATTCATATAAATCTACAGAAAACTTGTGCATGGTGAGTTTTTATGTTTTGGAAAATGAAATGAAACACTTTGCTTAGGGGACAGCTAGGAATTCCCTCCACATCGAGTGTAAAAGGGATTTTCAGGTGTATTCAATCAGCAGCATTCAGGTTCCTTGATTGGCAATTTCCTAAACTTGTTCTTGGTTTACATTTGTGATGCCTTCTTCCTTTCCAAATTTGTATTCTGACACCATACAAAAAAGAGGTTAGGCAGAGTATTCATAATGGAATAAAAAACACAGCACCTAGGCATTTCATGCTAGGAAAACAACAGGCAAATCAACCAAGGTGAGTTTTTGTGTTTTGGAAAATGAAATGGAACACTTTTGATGAGGGGACAGCAAGGATTTCCCTCCACATCGAGTGTAAATGGGATTTTCAAGTGCATTCAATCAGTAGCATTCAGGTTGCTTGATTGGCAATTTTCTAAATTTGTTCTATGTTTGCTATTGTTTTTGCCTTCTTCCTTTCCAAATTTTGTATTCTGACTCCTACATAAATGAGTTCAGGCAGAGTATTCATAATGAAATAAAAAACACAGCACATTGGCGTTTCATGCAAGGAAAGTACAGGCGACTCCACCAAGGTGAATTGTTGTGTTTTGCAAAATGAAATGTAACCAATTTCCTAAGGAGACAGCTAGGAATTCCCTCCAAAACGTGTGTAATTGGGATTTTTCTGGTGTATTCATTCAGCAGCATTCGGGTTCCTTGATTGGCAATTTCCTAAATTTGTTCTGGGTTTGCGTTTGTTTTGCCTTCTTCCTTTTCAAATTTGGTATTCTGACTCCATTCAAAACTGAGGTTAGGCAGCATATTCATAATGAAATAAAAAACACAGCAAATTGGTGTTCCACCTTTAGGAATCTACAGGCAACTCGACCAAGGTGAGCTTCTGTGTTTTGGAAAATGAAATGTAACCAATTTTCAGAGGGGAAGCTAGGAATTCCCTACACTTCGAGTGTGAATGGGATTTTCAGGTGTGTTCAATCATCAGCATTCAGGTTCCTTGATTGGCAATTTCCTAAATTTGTTCTGGGTTTGCGTTTGTGTTGCCTTCTTTCTTTCCAAATTTTGTATTCTGACTCCATGCAAAAAAGAGGTTAGGCAGAGTATCCCTAAATGAAATAAAAAACACACCGCTTTGGCTTTTCATGCTTATAAAACTACAGAAATCTCGACCAAAGTGAGTTTTTGTGTTTTGGGAAAAGAACTTTTACATTTTTACTGAGGGTTCAGCTAGGAATTCTCTCCACATGAAGTGTAAATGGGATTTTCAGGTGTATTCTTTCGGCAGCATTCGGGTGTCTTGATTGGCAATTTCCTACATTTGTTCTAACTTTGCTTTTGATTCTCCTTCTTCCTTTCCAAAATTTGTATTCTTACTCCTTACAAAAGAGAGGTTCGGCAGAGTATTCCTAATGAAATGAAAAACACAGCACATTGGCGTTTCATGCTAGGAAAATTACAGGCAACTCGACCAAAGTGAGTTTTTGTTTTTGGAAACAGAAATGTAATCATTTTGCCGAGGAGACAGCAAGGATTGCCCTCCACATCGAGTGTAAAAGGGATTTTTAGGTTTATCCAATCTGCAGCATTCAGGTTGCTTGATTTTCAAGTCCCTGAATTTGTTCTGTGTTTTATTTATTTTGCATTCTTCCTTTTCAAATTTGGTATTCAGATTCCATACTAAAAAGAGGTTAGGCAAAGTATTAATAATGAAATAAAAAACACAGCACATTGGCGTTTCATTCATAGAAATCTACAGAAAACTTGTGCATGGTGAGTTTTTATGTTTTGTAAAATGAAATGAAACACTTTGCTTAGGGGACAGCTAGGAATTCCCTCCACATCGAGCGTAAAAGGGATTTTCAGGTGTATTCAATCAGCAGCATTCAGGTTCCTTGATTGGCAATTTCCTAAATTTGTTCTGGGTTTGCGTTTGTTTTGCCTTCTTCCTTTCCAAATTTTGTATTCTGTCCATACAAAAAAGAGGTTAACCAGAGCATTCATAATGAAAGAAAAAACCCAGCACATTGCCATTTCATGATAGGAAAACTACAGGCAACTCGACCAAGGTGAGTTTTTGTGTTTTGGAAAATGAAATGGAACGCTTTTGTGGACGGAACAGCAAGGAATTCCCTCCACATCGAGTGTGAATGGGAATTTCAGGTGTATTCAATCAGCAGCATTCAGGTTCCTTGATTGGCAATTTCCTAAACTTGTTCTTGGTTTGCGTTTGTTTTGCCTTCTTCCTTTCCAAATTTGTATTCTGACACCATACAAAAAAGAGGTTAGGCAGAGTATTCATAATGGAATAAAAAACACAGCACCTAGGCGTTTCATGCTAGGAAAACAACAGGCAACTCGACCAAGGTGAGTTTTTGTGTTTTGGAAAATGAAATGGAACACTTTTGATGAGGGGACAGCAAGGATTTCCCTCCACATCGAGTGTAAATGGGATTTTCAAGTGCATTCAATCAGTAGCATTCAGGTTGCTTGATTGGCAATTTTCTAAATTTGTTCTATGTTTGCTATTGTTTTGCCTTCTTCCTTTCCAAATTTTGTATTCTGACTCCTACATAAATGAGTTCAGGCAGAGTATTCATAATGAAATAAAAAACACAGCACATTGGCGTTTCATGCAAGGAAAGTACAGGCGACTCCACCAAGGTGAATTGTTGTGTTTTGGAAAATGAAATGTAACCAATTTCCTATGGAGACAGCTAGGAATTCCCTCCAAAACGAGTGTAAATGGGATTTTTCTGGTGTGTTCATTCAGCAGCATTCGGGTTCCTTGATTGGCAATTTCCTAAATTTGTTCAGGGTTTGCGTTTGTTTTGCCTTCTTTCTTTCCAAATTTTGTATTCTGACTGCATTCAAAAAAGAGGTTAGGCAGAGTATTCATTAAGAAATAAGAAACACAGCACATTGGCTTCTCATGCTTATAAACCTACAGAAAACTCGACCACGGTTAGTTTTTGTGTTTTGGAAAAAGAAATGTAACCATTTTGCCGAGGGGACAGCAAGGAATTCCCTCCACTGCGAGTGTGAGTGGGATATTCAGGTGTATTCAATCAGCAGCATTCAGGTTCCTTGATTTGCAATTTCCTAAATTTGTTCTGGGTTTGCATTTGTATTGTCTTCTTCCTTTCCAAATTTTGTATTCTGATTGCATACAAAAAAGAGGTCAGACAGAGTATTCACAATGAAATGAAAAACACAGCACATTGGCATCTCATGCTTATAAATCTACAGAAAACTAGACCAAGCTGAGTTTATGGGTTTTGGAACATGAAATTTTACACTTTGCCGAAGTGACAGCTAGGAATTCCCACCAAATCGAGTGTGAATGAGATTTTCAGGTGTATTCAATCAGCAGCATTCAGGTTCCTTGATTGGCAAGTCCCTGAATTTGTTCTGGGTTTTATTTATTTTGCATTCTTCCTTTTCAAATTTGGTATTCTGACTCCATACTAAAAAGAGGTTAGGGAGAGTATTAATAATGAAATAAAAAACACAGCACATTGGCGTTTCATTCATAGAAATCTACAGAAAACTTGTGCATGGTGAGTTTTTATGTTTTGGAAAATGAAATGAAACACTTTGCTTAGGGGACAGCTAGGAATTCCCTCCACATCGAGTGTAAAAGGGATTTTCAGGTGTATTCAATCAGCAGCATTCAGGTTCCTTGATTGGCAATTTCCTAAATTTGTTCTGGGTTTGCGTTTGTTCTGCCTTCTTCCTTTCCAAATTTTGTATTCTGTCCATACAAAAAGTAGGTTAGGCAGAGTATTCATAATGAAATAAAAAACCCAGCACATTGCCGTTTCATGATAGGAAAACTACAGGCAACTCGACCAAGGTGAGTTTTTGTGTTTTGGAAAATGAAATGGACCACTTTTGTGGACGGAACAGCAAGGAATTCCCTCCACATCGAGTGTGAATGGGAATTTCAGGTGTATTCAATCAGCAGCATTCAGGTTCCTTGATTGGCAATTTCCTAAATTTGTTCTGGGTTTGCATTTGTTTTGCCTTCTTCCTTTCCAAATTTTGTATTCTGTCCATACAAAAAAGAGGTTAACCAGAGCATTCATAATGAAAGAAAAAACCCAGCACATTGCGGTTTCATGATAGGAAAACTACAGGCAACTCGACCAAGGTGAGTTTTTGTGTTTTGGAAAATGAAATGGAATGCTTTTGTAGACGGAACAGCAAGGAATTCCCTCCACATCGAGTGTGAATGGGAATTTCAGGTGTATTCAATCAGCAGCATTCAGGTTCCTTGATTGGCAATTTCCTAAACTTGTTCTTGGTTTGCATTTGTGATGCCTTCTTCCTTTCCAAATTTGTATTCTGACACCATACAAAAAAGAGGTTAGGCAGAGTATTCATAATGGAATAAAAAACACAGCACCAGGCGTTTCATGCTAGGAAAACAACAGGCAACTCGACCAAGGTGAGTTTTTGTGTTTTGGAAAATGAAATGGAACACTTTTGATGAGGGGACAGCAAGGATTTCCCTCCACATCGAGTGTAAATGGGATTTTCAAGTGCATTCAATCAGTAGCATTCAGGTTGCTTGATTGGCAATTTTCTAAATTTGTTCTATGTTTGCTATTGTTTTGCCTTCTTCCTTTCCAAATTTTGTATTCTGACTCCTACATAAATGAGTTCAGGCAGAGTATTCATAATGAAATAAAAAACACAGCACATTGGCGTTTCATGCAAGGAAAGTACAGGCGACTCCACCAAGGTGAATTGTTGTGTTTTGCAAAATGAAATGTAACCAATTTCCTAAGGAGACAGCTAGGAATTCCCTCCAAAACGTGTGTAAATGGGATTTTTCTGGTGTATTCATTCAGCAGCATTCGGGTTCCTTGATTGGCAATTTCCTAAATTTGTTCTGGGTTTGCGTTTGTTTTGCCTTCTTCCTTTTCAAATTTGGTATTCTGACTCCATTCAAAACTGAGGTTAGGCAGCATATTCATAATGAAATAAAAAACACAGCAAATTGGTGTTCCACCTTTAGGAATCTACAGGCAACTCGACCAAGGTGAGCTTCTGTGTTTTGGAAAATGAAATGTAACCAATTTTCAGAGGGGAAGCTAGGAATTCCCTACACTTCGAGTGTGAATGGGATTTTCAGGTGTGTTCAATCATCAGCATTCAGGTTCCTTGATTGGCAATTTCCTAAATTTGTTCTGGGTTTGCGTTTGTGTTGCCTTCTTTCTTTCCAAATTTTGTATTCTGACTCAATACAATAAAGAGGTTAGGCAGAGTATTCATAATGAAATAAGAAACACCACACATTTTGTTGCATGCTAGGAAAACTACGTGCAACTCGACCAAGGTGTGTTTTTGTGTTTTGGAAAAAGAAATGTAACAAATTTGCCAAGGGGAACATAGGAATTCCTTCCACATAGAGTATGAATGGGATTTTCAGGAGTATTCAATCAGCAGCATTCAGGTGCCTTGATTGGCAATTTCCTAAATTTGTTCCAAGTTTGCGTTTGTTTTGGCTTCTTCCTTTAACAATTTTGAATGCTGACTGCATACACAAAAGAGGTTAGGCAGAGTATACCTAATGAAATAAAAAACACAGCACAGTGGCTTCTCATGCTTATAAATCAACAGAAAACTCGAGCAAGTTGTGATTTTGGTTTTTAAAACATGAAATTTTACACTTTGCCTAGGGGAGAGCTACGAATTCTCTCCAAATCGAATGTGAATGGGATTTTCAGGTGTATTCAATCAGCAGCATTCAGGTTCCTTGATTGGCAACTTCCAAAATTTGTTCTGGGTTTGCGTTTCTTTTGCCTTCTTCCTTTCCAAATTTTGTATTCTGAATCCATGCTAAAAAGAGGTTAGGCAGAGTATTTATAATGAAATAAAAGAACAGCACATTTGCGTTTCATTCATATAAATCTACAGAAAACTCGACCAAGGTGAGATTTTGTGTTTTGGAAAAAGAAATCTAACCGTTTGCCGAGGAGACTGCTAGGAATTCCCTCCACATCGAGTGTGAATGGGATTTTCAGGTGTATTCAATCATAGCATTCAGTTGCTTGATTGGCAATTTCCTAAAATTTTTTCTGGGTTTGCGTTTGTTTTGCCTTCTTCCTTTCCAAATTTTGTATTCTGACTCCATGCAAAAAAGAGGTTAGGCAGAGTATCCCTAAATGAAATAAAAAACACACCGCTTTGGCTTTTCATGCTTATAAAACTACAGAAATCTCGACCAAAGTGAGTTTTTGTGTTTTGGGAAAAGAACTTTTACATTTTTACTGAGGGTTCAGCTAGGAATTCTCTCCACATGAAGTGTAAATGGGATTTTCAGGTGTATTCTTTCGGCAGCATTCGGGTGTCTTGATTGGCAATTTCCTACATTTGTTCTAACTTTGCTTTTGATTCTCCTTCTTCCTTTCCAAAATTTGTATTCTTACTCCTTACAAAAGAGAGGTTCGGCAGAGTATTCCTAATGAAATGAAAAACACAGCACATTGGTGTTTCATGCTAGGAAAATTACAGGCAACTCGACCAAAGTGAGTTTTTGTTTTTGGAAACAGAAATGTAATCATTTTGCCGAGGAGACAGCAAGGATTGCCCTCCACATCGAGTGTAAAAGGGATTTTTAGGTTTATCCAATCAGCAGCATTCAGGTTGCTTGATTTTCAAGTCCCTGAATTTGTTCTGTGTTTTATTTATTTTGCATTCTTCCTTTTCAAATTTGGCATTCAGATTCCATACTAAAAAGAGGTTAGGCAAAGTATAAATAATGAAATAAAAAACACAGCACATTGGCGTTTCATTCATAGAAATCTACAGAAAACTTGTGCATGGTGAGTTTTTATGTTTTGGAAAATGAAATGAAACACTTTGCTTAGGGGACAGCTAGGAATTCCCTCCACATCGAGTGTAAAAGGGATTTTCAGGTGTATTCAATCAGCAGCATTCAGGTTCCTTGATTGGCAATTTCCTAAATTTGTTCTGGGTTTGCGTTTGTTTTGCCTTCTTCCTTTCCAAATTTTGTATTCTGAATCCATGCTAAAAAGAGGTTAGGCAGTGTATTTATAATGAAATAAAAGAACAGCACATTCGTGTTTAATTCATATAAATCTACAGAAAACTTGTGCATGGTGAGTTTTTATGTTTTGGAAAATGAAATGAAACACTTTGCTTAGGGGACAGCTAGGAATTCCCTCCACATCGAGTGTAAAAGGGATTTTCAGGTGTATTCAATCAGCAGCATTCAGGTTCCTTGATTGGCAATTTCCTAAACTTGTTCTTGGTTTACATTTGTGATGCCTTCTTCCTTTCCAAATTTGTATTCTGACACCATACAAAAAAGAGGTTAGGCAGAGTATTCATAATGGAATAAAAAACACAGCACCTAGGCATTTCATGCTAGGAAAACAACAGGCAAATCAACCAAGGTGAGTTTTTGTGTTTTGGAAAATGAAATGGAACACTTTTGATGAGGGGACAGCAAGGATTTCCCTCCACATCGAGTGTAAATGGGATTTTCAAGTGCATTCAATCAGTAGCATTCAGGTTGCTTGATTGGCAATTTTCTAAATTTGTTCTATGTTTGCTATTGTTTTTGCCTTCTTCCTTTCCAAATTTTGTATTCTGACTCCTACATAAATGAGTTCAGGCAGAGTATTCATAATGAAATAAAAAACACAGCACATTGGCGTTTCATGCAAGGAAAGTACAGGCGACTCCACCAAGGTGAATTGTTGTGTTTTGCA
Source organism: Sylvilagus floridanus (assembly GCA_949820135.1). Taxonomy (NCBI): domain Eukaryota; kingdom Metazoa; phylum Chordata; class Mammalia; order Lagomorpha; family Leporidae; genus Sylvilagus; species Sylvilagus floridanus. Next base: position 94,767,891 of record OX463242.1, read on the forward strand.
AAATGAAATGTAACCAATTTCCTAAGGAGACAGCTAGGAATTCCCTCCAAAACGTGTGTAATTGGGATTTTTCTGGTGTATTCATTCAGCAGCATTCGGGTTCCTTGATTGGCAATTTCCTAAATTTGTTCTGGGTTTGCGTTTGTTTTGCCTTCTTCCTTTTCAAATTTGGTATTCTGACTCCATTCAAAACTGAGGTTAGGCAGCATATTCATAATGAAATAAAAAACACAGCAAATTGGTGTTCCACCTTTAGGAATCTACAGGCAACTCGACCAAGGTGAGCTTCTGTGTTTTGGAAAATGAAATGTAACCAATTTTCAGAGGGGAAGCTAGGAATTCCCTACACTTCGAGTGTGAATGGGATTTTCAGGTGTGTTCAATCATCAGCATTCAGGTTCCTTGATTGGCAATTTCCTAAATTTGTTCTGGGTTTGCGTTTGTGTTGCCTTCTTTCTTTCCAAATTTTGTATTCTGACTCCATGCAAAAAAGAGGTTAGGCAGAGTATCCCTAAATGAAATAAAAAACACACCGCTTTGGCTTTTCATGCTTATAAAACTACAGAAATCTCGACCAAAGTGAGTTTTTGTGTTTTGGGAAAAGAACTTTTACATTTTTACTGAGGGTTCAGCTAGGAATTCTCTCCACATGAAGTGTAAATGGGATTTTCAGGTGTATTCTTTCGGCAGCATTCGGGTGTCTTGATTGGCAATTTCCTACATTTGTTCTAACTTTGCTTTTGATTCTCCTTCTTCCTTTCCAAAATTTGTATTCTTACTCCTTACAAAAGAGAGGTTCGGCAGAGTATTCCTAATGAAATGAAAAACACAGCACATTGGCGTTTCATGCTAGGAAAATTACAGGCAACTCGACCAAAGTGAGTTTTTGTTTTTGGAAACAGAAATGTAATCATTTTGCCGAGGAGACAGCAAGGATTGCCCTCCACATCGAGTGTAAAAGGGATTTTTAGGTTTATCCAATCTGCAGCATTCAGGTTGCTTGATTTTCAAGTCCCTGAATTTGTTCTGTGTTTTATTTATTTTGCATTCTTCCTTTTCAAATTTGGTATTCAGATTCCATACTAAAAAGAGGTTAGGCAAAGTATTAATAATGAAATAAAAAACACAGCACATTGGCGTTTCATTCATAGAAATCTACAGAAAACTTGTGCATGGTGAGTTTTTATGTTTTGTAAAATGAAATGAAACACTTTGCTTAGGGGACAGCTAGGAATTCCCTCCACATCGAGCGTAAAAGGGATTTTCAGGTGTATTCAATCAGCAGCATTCAGGTTCCTTGATTGGCAATTTCCTAAATTTGTTCTGGGTTTGCGTTTGTTTTGCCTTCTTCCTTTCCAAATTTTGTATTCTGTCCATACAAAAAAGAGGTTAACCAGAGCATTCATAATGAAAGAAAAAACCCAGCACATTGCCATTTCATGATAGGAAAACTACAGGCAACTCGACCAAGGTGAGTTTTTGTGTTTTGGAAAATGAAATGGAACGCTTTTGTGGACGGAACAGCAAGGAATTCCCTCCACATCGAGTGTGAATGGGAATTTCAGGTGTATTCAATCAGCAGCATTCAGGTTCCTTGATTGGCAATTTCCTAAACTTGTTCTTGGTTTGCGTTTGTTTTGCCTTCTTCCTTTCCAAATTTGTATTCTGACACCATACAAAAAAGAGGTTAGGCAGAGTATTCATAATGGAATAAAAAACACAGCACCTAGGCGTTTCATGCTAGGAAAACAACAGGCAACTCGACCAAGGTGAGTTTTTGTGTTTTGGAAAATGAAATGGAACACTTTTGATGAGGGGACAGCAAGGATTTCCCTCCACATCGAGTGTAAATGGGATTTTCAAGTGCATTCAATCAGTAGCATTCAGGTTGCTTGATTGGCAATTTTCTAAATTTGTTCTATGTTTGCTATTGTTTTGCCTTCTTCCTTTCCAAATTTTGTATTCTGACTCCTACATAAATGAGTTCAGGCAGAGTATTCATAATGAAATAAAAAACACAGCACATTGGCGTTTCATGCAAGGAAAGTACAGGCGACTCCACCAAGGTGAATTGTTGTGTTTTGGAAAATGAAATGTAACCAATTTCCTATGGAGACAGCTAGGAATTCCCTCCAAAACGAGTGTAAATGGGATTTTTCTGGTGTGTTCATTCAGCAGCATTCGGGTTCCTTGATTGGCAATTTCCTAAATTTGTTCAGGGTTTGCGTTTGTTTTGCCTTCTTTCTTTCCAAATTTTGTATTCTGACTGCATTCAAAAAAGAGGTTAGGCAGAGTATTCATTAAGAAATAAGAAACACAGCACATTGGCTTCTCATGCTTATAAACCTACAGAAAACTTGACCACGGTTAGTTTTTGTGTTTTGGAAAAAGAAATGTAACCATTTTGCCGAGGGGACAGCAAGGAATTCCCTCCACTGCGAGTGTGAGTGGGATATTCAGGTGTATTCAATCAGCAGCATTCAGGTTCCTTGATTTGCAATTTCCTAAATTTGTTCTGGGTTTGCATTTGTATTGTCTTCTTCCTTTCCAAATTTTGTATTCTGATTGCATACAAAAAAGAGGTCAGACAGAGTATTCACAATGAAATGAAAAACACAGCACATTGGCATCTCATGCTTATAAATCTACAGAAAACTAGACCAAGCTGAGTTTATGGGTTTTGGAACATGAAATTTTACACTTTGCCGAAGTGACAGCTAGGAATTCCCACCAAATCGAGTGTGAATGAGATTTTCAGGTGTATTCAATCAGCAGCATTCAGGTTCCTTGATTGGCAAGTCCCTGAATTTGTTCTGGGTTTTATTTATTTTGCATTCTTCCTTTTCAAATTTGGTATTCTGATTCCATACTAAAAAGAGGTTAGGGAGAGTATTAATAATGAAATAAAAAACACAGCACATTGGCGTTTCATTCATAGAAATCTACAGAAAACTTGTGCATGGTGAGTTTTTATGTTTTGGAAAATGAAATGAAACACTTTGCTTAGGGGACAGCTAGGAATTCCCTCCACATCGAGTGTAAAAGGGATTTTCAGGTGTATTCAATCAGCAGCATTCAGGTTCCTTGATTGGCAATTTCCTAAATTTGTTCTGGGTTTGCGTTTGTTCTGCCTTCTTCCTTTCCAAATTTTGTATTCTGTCCATACAAAAAGTAGGTTAGGCAGAGTATTCATAATGAAATAAAAAATCCAGCACATTGCCGTTTCATGATAGGAAAACTACAGGCAACTCGACCAAGGTGAGTTTTTGTGTTTTGGAAAATGAAATGGACCACTTTTGTGGATGGAACAGCAAGGAATTCCCTCCACATCGAGTGTGAATGGGAATTTCAGGTGTATTCAATCAGCAGCATTCAGGTTCCTTGATTGGCAATTTCCTAAATTTGTTCTGGGTTTGCATTTGTTTTGCCTTCTTCCTTTCCAAATTTTGTATTCTGTCCATACAAAAAAGAGGTTAACCAGAGCATTCATAATGAAAGAAAAAACCCAGCACATTGCGGTTTCATGATAGGAAAACTACAGGCAACTCGACCAAGGTGAGTTTTTGTGTTTTGGAAAATGAAATGGAACGCTTTTGTGGACGGAACAGCAAGGAATTCCCTCCACATCGAGTGTGAATGGGAATTTCAGGTGTATTCAATCAGCAGCATTCAGGTTCCTTGATTGGCAATTTCCTAAACTTGTTCTTGGTTTGCATTTGTGATGCCTTCTTCCTTTCCAAATTTGTATTCTGACACCATACAAAAAAGAGGTTAGGCAGAGTATTCATAATGGAATAAAAAACACAGCACCTAGGCGTTTCATGCTAGGAAAACAACAGGCAAATCGACCAAGGTGAGTTTTTGTGTTTTGGAAAATGAAATGGAACACTTTTGATGAGGGGACAGCAAGGATTTCCCTCCACATCGAGTGTAAATGGGATTTTCAAGTGCATTCAATCAGTAGCATTCAGGTTGCTTGATTGGCAATTTTCTAAATTTGTTCTATGTTTGCTATTGTTTTGCCTTCTTCCTTTCCAAATTTTGTATTCTGACTCCTACATAAATGAGTTCAGGCAGAGTATTCATAATGAAATAAAAAACACAGCACATTGGCGTTTCATGCAAGGAAAGTACAGGCGACTCCACCAAGGTGAATTGTTGTGTTTTGGAAAATGAAATGTAACCAATTTCCTATGGAGACAGCTAGGAATTCCCTCCAAAACGTGTGTAAATGGGATTTTTCTGGTGTATTCATTCAGCAGCATTCAGGTTCCTTGATTGGCAATTTCCTAAATTTGTTCTGGGTTTGCGTTTGTTTTGCCTTCTTCCTTTTCAAATTTGGTATTCTGACTCCATTCAAAACTGAGGTTAGGCAGCATATTCATAATGAAATAAAAAACACAGCAAATTGGTGTTCCACCTTTAGGAATCTACAGGCAACTCGACCAAGGTGAGCTTCTGTGTTTTGGAAAATGAAATGTAACCAATTTTCAGAGGGGAAGCTAGGAATTCCCTACACTTCGAGTGTGAATGGGATTTTCAGGTGTGTTCAATCATCAGCATTCAGGTTCCTTGATTGGCAATTTCCTAAATTTGTTCTGGGTTTGCGTTTGTGTTGCCTTCTTTCTTTCCAAATTTTGTATTCTGACTCCATGCAAAAAAGAGGTTAGGCAGAGTATCCCTAAATGAAATAAAAAACACACCGCTTTGGCTTTTCATGCTTATAAAACTACAGAAATCTCGACCAAAGTGAGTTTTTGTGTTTTGGGAAAAGAACTTTTACATTTTTACTGAGGGTTCAGCTAGGAATTCTCTCCACATGAAGTGTAAATGGGA